>CM021767.1:48372812-48411131 GCA_011076525.1 Nettapus auritus | reverse complement strand
CGGCGGCGGCGCAGGCAGCCCGGCGGCCCCGCCCGGCCCGGTCCCGCTCCCGCAGCCCGGCCCGCCCCGCAGGTGCCCCGAGCACCGCCGCTCCCCCCCGACACGTCGGGGAACAAACTTTGTCCTCCCCGTCCCGAGCCCCGCAGCGCCGAGCCGAGCCCTGCCGTGCCGCGCTGTGCCGCCACTCACCCCTCGGACACGGCGGCGGGAGGCGGCCCCGCTCCCCACAGCGGCTCCTCCCCCCGCAACTTTTTGTGCGAGCCGCCGCTGCCTCTCCTCCTCCTCGTCCTCCGCCTCGTCCTCCGCCTCGTCCTCCGCCTCCTCCGCCCAGCCCCGCCCCGGCCCCGCAGCCCCTTTGTTAGCCGGGGCCGGCGCCGAGCTGCGGAGCCTCGCGGCCGCTCCTCCGAGGGGGCGGGCGGGGAGCGGGCGGCGCGGCTGGGGCGGGGCGGCTCCGCCCCTCGGCACCAACGGGGCCGCCCCGTCCCGTCCCCTCACGCCCCGTCCCGTCCCGTCCCGTCCCGCCGCCGCCCCCGGCTGAGGCCGGTCCTGGCACCGCCGTGCTCCCGGCCGGGCTGTGCGCTGTGGCTGGCCGCAGGGGCGGCAGCAGGACCCTGTGCCCCCCGCCCTTCCTAGCGGCGCGTTGCCTTGCCGGGCGGTGCGGGAACAGCAGCGAGGCACTGGCGGGTGTGTTGTAGCCTGAGCTGGCTGCGATGCTCGCCCACACTTCCCCATTTCTCCCAAGGAAAAAAAAAATACACAAGCATGTAAAGCTATCTGTAAAGTCATATTTAACCTTTTTTCCTCAGCCTTTGGTCATTTTGCCTGTGCAGCACGTGTGTGACTGACTGGGACGTGCTGCTCTGCATCCCAGAGGGGGTCTCCCCGACAGTCCAGCAGGATTTTTCCCTTTGAATGAGCACAGGAGATAGAGACTTATCCAGTCGTGCTTATCCAGTAGGTCTCTGGAGTGATGTACCAGCCAGCCACAGCACCATGGCCCACACCACCCCAACCACAGTCTGCACTCCCTCCTGCTCCTCACACACAGCCACCACGGCGGTGCCAACCTTGGTGCCAAACCTGCTGTGGCTGCAGGTCACTGGTGGTGAACACCACAAACCCACCCACGAGAACTGGTGCCTAACCGAGGCAGCACCCCGTGTTCAGTTCCCAGCGGTGAAAAATACCCGAGTGCTGGAGCTCTGGGATCCTGACACAACCTGGCTGCTCCTGAGGCAGGTTGTCCCTGAACCCTTGTGTAACCCAGCACCGGTGAGAAACACCACTTCTGGTGCTTTTCGCCAGGCCACCTGCTGATCTTGGGCGATCCCAAGGCTCTGAACCACCTCAGCCATTGCAAGGAACAGCCGAGAGGGAGGAAGGCCCTCCTGCACGGCGGGCAGGGGTCAGGCAGTTCGTAGAGGTGACCACCGGTGCTGCCACGAAGCGGGAGCTAAAAGCTGCTCCGCTGCAGGAGGAAGCGGCTGTGTTCCGTTTCAAATCTCTGTTTGTACGCCCAAGGTCCTGAGTTTTATACGCTCACCCCGAAAGCACCTACAAATTATTTCAATAACAGAAACACATTTTAGTTTAACCCGATAGCATTTCCTTTTTTTTTTTTTTTTTTTCTTCCTGTACTGGTTCAGAGTGAAGTAGCATCAATTTCTGCTTTGAACTGAAGTGCCAGCAGAAAGGCAATAGAGTAACGAGACTGAACACTACCTCAGGGCAGCAGCGGAGTGGTTTTTTCTTGGTGTGTTTCTGACATGCCTCTTTCCACAGCACTGCTCGCTCTGCTGCTGATCAAAGTCTGAATTTTCTGAGCTAGTTACTTAGACTGCAGGCTTCCCAATGCAAAGGCTATAATTTTTATATCTGGGTCTTTAGGCACAAGTCCACCAAGAGAAAAAAAACCCACAACTTAGTCTTTAATACTCTGTACGCGTGCATGCTTTAGGTCTCTCTAATTTTGTATTCCGGTGGTTGGTGGAATTAGAAAATAATGACTGGCACACTGTTAATACCAAACAACAAAGTCTCCACTGGGTCATATTTCTCAAACCTACATTCACCTACAGATGTCTTGCTTGCTGCAGACCATTAATATCGTGTGGATTGTGCAGCAGAGTTTACCTTTCTGTGTAATGCAGAATAAATTAGGAAAATACAAGAAAAATCCCTGAAGCCCTTTAGACAATGTTAAGAAGGGAGAGACAAAGGAATACAGAAAAAGAAACTGTGAAGAAACAGGCTGAGAAGATGTAGAGCCCTTGAACTTTGACCAAAGTAAATAAACACCTTATTCCTTAATGCATGGAAACAACGGAGTCGTGAGGCTCTGAGCTCATCTTACCTTGGCTCCTTGTCTTTGCTGTCGGTGTTTCTATTTTTGGAAAGCACCCGTAATTGATAGGATTTCTATAACCAAGAATTTCATGTATCTCATTACCTTGAGATTGACTGCTATAATAATGCATGTACTCATTCATCAGTGTTTGGTCATGGTTTCAGACAACCATTCTATATTCAGGAAGGCACGAGATACCAAATGGATTGCTCTGTCAGGAGACTGTCCCTTTATCGTCTGTTTCTGCGTATCCCGGCGTGTCCTCGCTCCCAGTTAGCAGACCTGGCACGCAGTCACCAGCAGACATTTTCCTGCACAACTCGCATCTGAAGCGAAGTAACAGCTCTTCGGTGCTTCGGCACTGACTCATCGCGATAACCAGTTAGTGCAAGTCCCTTTCTATTTTCATTACCTCTCATCTGGGGGGGGAAACTATAGAAGGACGTATGAAATTTAAAAAAATCTCCCTGGATGTTCCTCTCGTGAGGAAAATGTTCGTTTTTTATAGAAATTGGGTTGGTTTTATCTCTGACTCCTCTAGCAGTATCTTTCAAAGAACTCAGCCAGGCTTAGCTTGTTCCTTTTCCTCCCTTTTGCTGTAATCCAAGTGCTTGAGAATTCTCTTTATTGTTCAACTAATTATCTGAAACTGAAATACTACAAATCAGTCCGAGCATGATTTTTAAAGGTAGGCACAGAATTTTCTACTCTCATTTCCTTAGCTGGGGGATCTGATTTAACATTATACTGTGTGTTTTTAGTTGAACCTTGGCCGCCTTTCTGTATAAGCTCCCTCAGAGCTCCTCCATATCACCCATCTTGTTAATATTTAATGTATTTTTTTCCTGACAGTTTTTCCACTGCTCCTGCTCTCCATTATTACCAGGGCCTGCCAGAGATGTAGATGTGGAGCAGCCCTGGGCATCCACCCTGACCCTGGGCCCCTCCGCCCATGCTCCCAGCAAACCTAGAGGTTCCTCTGCCCAGCAGAGGGGCTGCAGTGAGGAAGGCAGCACACTCCTCCTCTCTTTGCCCGGTAGGTAACAGAGACATGGCACAATCTCGCTTCTTCACAGCTGCCCTATGGCAGGGTCCAGATGCATTTCTTGATGAAATTTGGGATGGTTCAGCCCCAGATAGCCAACTGCCCATCATGAAGCACCCGGGATGGAAAGGAGAGGGGGTGGGCAGGGGGAGCAGGCAGCAGGCAACCCCAGAAATGGAGCAGGCCTGTCTGTAGGATGTCCGCCAAGCAGAATGCCTGTCACCTGTACCACCATACCTTCCTCTGGCTGCCCCTCCAATTCGTGTGGGGGTATTTCCATTTCCTTGAGTCGGGATGTGCATCTTCAGAAGATTCTCTCCGCTCTATTTTTATCTCATTAGATTCGATATATCTATTGATTAGATCAGATTCAGGGGAATATTGTGTGCGTAAAGTACTCTGGAACCTTGTAGCTTAAGTTTCAGCAATTTTTTATAGCTTCATTATAAACCCCCAGAAAATTACACTGTCTTAATAGAAATGCTGACATCCCTTTAGCTGTATGACATTAATTGAAGCAACCATAATTTATCATCATTCCAAAGACTATAACCCCTAAAAGTACATTAAACAAGAGTGCATTAATGAACAATTATAGTAATCAATTTACCCTCCCAACATAACTCTCTAAACCGCAGCAGAAAACCACCATCATCAAAAATGCCTGTGCAGGGCCGGAACCTTTGGTCAACATCGTGCTGCCACAGTCTGCAAGGGCAGGTGAAAGTTGTTAGTCAAAGTCGCTCTCCGTACAAATCGTTTTCTGATTATTTATTTAGTCTTTCACTCCTGGCTATTTTTCCAGTGCTGCTCCATCCTCACTTGCATAGCCTATGCTACGTATCAGCACAGGTTTGTTTAGTGGCCAGACAAGTAAATGCATGATGCTTTTACAATTCCAAAGTTAAGTGCAGTTTTTAAACTAGTTTATCTAGTTAATAGTTAGTGGTTAAAATAGGAAGCGGGGTTCCTGTGTTAACACAACATACAAACTTGGGGAACGTGCTTCATTTTTGCAGTAACTTGGTTCACTCTTGGCTCACAAAAAACATATTCCATCATAAAGGCATTATTTACTCAATGAAAAAATACAATGGTTGGACAAAGACAATTTGGAAGCATTTTCAAAAGGAAAGCACTCACCACTCTGCAAAAATAGTTGTCAGTGGAAAATGTGGACAGGGTGTTTCTTTGTAAATTTTTTTTTTTTTTTTTTTTTTTTTCCCAAGGGTAGGCAGTGAGAGAAGGTGAAGTTTGTTCTTATAAAAAAAAAAGTGACTCTACTGCTCTATGAATCCTCTCAACACGGAATGAAAACAAACCAACTTTAAAAACTGAAATGCAGCAAACAGCAAACACACCATGACCACCAAAAGCACCAGCAAGAAGGCAGTGCTGGCAATGGCACATCCCACCTTCCCACCTGCTCAACACTTCCCATCAGATCCTATCTTGTCCCGACTGCACTCAGCAGTCCGTGGCTCCTACCCCTCAGCCACAGGAGGACACGGGTGGTTATCAAGAGCGAACCAAGAGCCAGGCTGGAAATTCTTGGGCATTGTTCTCTCCAGCTGCCAGGCAGCTGCAGGCCAGAAGCTACAAAGCTGTGCCCTTGCAGCCCTGAAGAAATGGTCACAGATGTGGTCTTCAGACCACAGATGGACAGCACAGAGCAAGGAGAAGGCATGACGGGGTTTTGCCATGTCTGCCACTGCAGATGTGCCCTCCGACCCTTCAGAAAGCCCCACTCTTCACTGACCCACTACAGGATCACACAACTACTATTAGCCTTATATTTTCAAAACAGATAGTTTTGTTAATGTACTGAAAGCCCAAATAACTTTTAATTACTACCACCGATATCATAGAATCATAGAATTATTGAATGGCTTGGGTTGGAAGGGACCTCAAAGATTTAGTTCCAAATCCCTGCCATAGGCAGGGATGCCACCCACTAGATCAGGTTTACAAGGGCCCCATCCGGCCTGGCTTTGAACTTTGTTCAGCCTGGCCTTGAAATTTGGTTTGTATTCATTGAAATTACAAGGATTTGGGCTTTTAACTAAAATAAAGTGACCATGATGACATTAGATCTGGACATTACAAATGCCTATATAAATTTTCAATTCTGAGGAAATGGATGCCCCTCTTTAACTGATGGAATAAATCAAGTATCATTTTATAATCATAAACTAATTTAGTTAGAAGTTTATTTCGCAGCACCTTGTTTCCCTGTGGCTACACCTGCAGGCCACCCGCTCCTTCAGGGCTGCTTTGTGCCTGTTGCGTGAGGCCCGGCCTGAGACTGAGGGCTGAAGCAGTGAGCGCTGCGGGCTTCACAGAGGGATGAGCAGGCCAATTTATGTCGCCAAGAGAGTTTTCAAGGGTCTGCTCTACAGGAGCGACACCACCCAGCTCTCTGGGCAAGCCGGGTGGGCACAAGCTTCACACCTGGGCTGAGCAGGCCTGCGAGGGCTTTGCTTGCTCTTCCCCCACGGGGCACATTGGCCCCGCTGCACCGGGAGCTGCGTGCCCAGCTCAAGTGACGGGTCTGGCTCAAAGTCTGTAGCTCTTCAGGGAATTAGGGTTTTTCTAAGAGACGTTTGCCAGTTCCTTAAATTATTTTGCAGCTAGTTAAATAACTGCTGTGCTAGAGTCTCTGCGGGCAATAATTATTGTTCCTTTTTCTCCTATTAGGCAGTCCCGAACTGAGCCATGAAAATTGCTTTGAAATTACAGCAGACAAAGAGGAAACTTTTGGACATCATTTATTTTGGGATGTTCCAAACCATAGCTATCTTCCAAACCAAAAAAGAAGGCCAGCCCTGCCAAGTCCTTAATCACTGAAATGAAGAAAGAGACCACAAAACTGAATGAAAAGACGATTTAAACAATTTTCCTACTCTGCAAAAGGCCTTTTTGGGGGTTTTTGTCAAAAGAAAATGAAGGAAGCACAAAAAAACAAACAAAAAAAACCTTAATGCATCACTGCTGTATCTAACTGGAGGTGACACGCAGAGGCCAACTGTTTGAAAAGGGAACAATGCTAGTGCTTGTCCTTGCGAGGAAAGAACTCGCACTTTGCATCTGAGGAAATAAAGTCTCTCCAGCACATTCAAAAAATTTTCCAAGCACGTAAGCTCCAGATTCTTCTTACAGCGTCCACTATGCTATGCCATTAAAACATAATTGTAATGTAATATCCAAGCACTTATGCTTGAAGCACTTAGGGAGTAAACTCAAAAACATTTGCCAGGTACACGAGGGCTGTATTATTTATATCCCAGTAGTACCAAAGGGCTCAGCCGGGACCAGTGCCATTGCGCTAGACAGTATGTAAACACGGAGCAGCCAAGGCCCTCACCCCGAGAGCGAGTGTCTGTGCTGGGGCAGAAGGGATGTTTTAAACCTCTCTGAATGTCATCTAGCAAATGCAACCACTGTCAGGACGAATGTACGTTTAAAATGCAAATGTATCCGAGCCTGGCATATTTGGAGTTTGGTCTGAAATACGATGCTGCAAACATGGAAGAAAAGACATCAGTAAAGCAACTGTACAATTAGGAAAACTAGCTGGGAACAAAACTTAATTTTAGCAAATCTTGTGAAATATTTGTTATGAAATAAAAAATCATACGTCCTTGCCCTGAAGTAGCAATCACCAGCTGCCAACATTTTGCCAAAATCAGAACAGAAATGGTCCTGACGGGATGTGAAGTAGGGGATACAGTAGGAAAAAAAAGAAAAAAAAAAAAAAAAAGAGAAAAATAAAAGTTTAAGTGAGTCTACAGTGGGCTATGGGTGCAGATGCTCACAGAAGAGTGTCACTGAAGTTACTGACCGCAACAGCCCAATTCTCAGTGAGGAGCCCTTCAGGTCGTCTCCCCCACCCCCGCTTTCATCACTGTGCTTGTTTAAAACATCTGCGTGCACTAAATCCCCTGACTCCCTGGGACTCAAAGAGCACGCAGACCTCTCATTTGAGCCAGAGGCCCTACAACCCCAGTCGACCCTATGTCCCACAACCATGTGTGCTTCTGCCTTCCCGGCGCAGCCAATCCGGCCTCCCAACCCCCCCTCAGCCAACGTGGTGGTGCTGGCAGTGGTTTGAAGAAAAGGCAGGTAGGATAACAGCAGGCACAGAAAAGGGTAAAAAGCAGCGCTGGATTGTGCTACCCTCAAAACGAGGGGTTGGAGCAGGACTGAGCTGTTTCTGCAGTGAGAGAGAGGGAGGGAGGAAGGGAGGCAGGGGAAAAGAGCATCAAATGTATATTTTTTCTTATTAACTGGATGTTTTCACTCCTGTTTAATCTATCATGTCCATTTACTTCTTCTTAAGCAATCTTTAAATTCATCCTTTTGTACCCTGAAGCTTGTCCTCGCGGTTGTATGCATGGTACTCAAGTACACAGCACTATTTAGTAGTCGTTCTTCCCTCAGGAATTGGGGGAGTTTACTTTTCCACAGAAAGAGCTTTGCTATTTTGAGTGTGGAATGAGGTACATGACTGATCCTGTATGCCCCGCTCTAAAAAGAGAGGCAAATCCTTGGTTGCCTTTTCAGTGTAGTGGTGAGCCCCAAGGAGTCTTCTTTGCCAAAAAGAAACAGAGAAGCCCCAGTTATATGTTCTTAATGCAACACACAGAGAACTAATACAATATTCTGGTTAGGAATGAGATGGGAGGCCCCAGAATGGATGTCACGCAGTGGCCACAGACCGCCATGGTGACGAATAGTGAGGGAGAGGTGCTGCAAGTGAAACTGCCTCCAGGTGTGCCTGCAGCAAGGTTCACCAGGACCAGGAGCAGCCTTACAGGACCAGCTGACACAACTGGAAAACCAGACAGATGAGCAGTTCTTCACCTCCTAACATTCCCTTGCGCTCCACTACCTACCTCCATTTGTTACTTCTTGACAGATAAAAGCTTTAGGCAGTTTCAGTGCCATGTTTAAGCAGGACTAGCCAAAGAATGTGACTCCTCCGTGCTACGGTTACACCAAGAGTTATGAATAATACTTGTAAGGACGCACGTGTCTCGGTTATAATTGCAGGTCATCCAGGCTTTATGTCGTATTTCTTCGTTGTACCTCCTCGGACATAAATTGTAGATAGAGCAGGCCAAAATACAAACCTAACGCTTAAAGATCATGGTTCTGAATTTATATGCCATTAAAATATTCTGCCCACCTCAAACAATAGATGATTCATTTGTGAAAGTAATGATTTATTTATAAATATCCAAAGTGCAAAGCTGCACTGCCATCTGAGAGCAATCGAGTGAAATAAACAGGGTATTACAAAAACCTCCACTGACACCAGCAGAAGACAAAGCACGCAGCAGGTGGATAAATACGACCAGCAGAACATCCTGAGTCTTACAACAGGCTCAGGGGGCACGAGTTTCGTTGGCCTCCCCCATTTTTGACATAAATAAACCAGTTGAATAGTTCTTTTAAAAACAGCTGTTGGCCTCATTTGTAACATCATCAAATGCCGCAAATCTTCCAAAGGGCCTTCCTCCTTTTCCCTACTCCACATCTTTTTCCCACGGAAGTCTAAGCTCGGATTTGTTTTTAGGAACAGCGACCAACAAACAGAGGCCTGGTAGCACTAGCAACGGGAAAGAAACATTTCCAAATTAGAATGTGAAAAATGAAGGAAAACAAAACCTTTTCAACAATGACTGAGGAAGCCTACAAGTCCTAGAGAGGATTCAGAAATCCTGTAAATCCAAGGACTGCTTTTCACCTTTAGGATACACTTTCAAATTCAGCCAAAGCTGTCACTAATACCTAAGGCAATGATTTGGAGTGCTCCCCCCTATATACATTCAGGATTACATCATTCCAGCATACAATTTATAATTAAACAACACAACTTTATTTGTAGAGTATTTCAGTGGGTGGTGAAGTGATTCAGTCACTCTGCATTCTCCTTACGGGGCCTCCCCTCCAAACACTCCATGCTCAGCTTCCTTTCAGTGCTGAGCTCCATTTTTTTTCTGACCTTCACTTGGTGCAGTGAGAAAGGAAAACCCAGGGGAGCAGTGAGGATCCCCGATTCACCACCCGGCAGTCTGACAGCAGCAGAAGTAACCCTGCATCTCTCACGGGGCACAGGCAGAGTGGGGGCACCATCCCGTACCCCAGCCTTATGAGGTTTGACTCCAGCCCACCAGAAGCCCAGAAGAAAAGGCCTCTACTTTTTCTTCCTTAGTGAAAATATTCCATCAGCTGTTTCAGCTGGAAACCATCCACCTTCTTGCACCAGGACAGACAGAAAGTGACCGGGGAGAGAGCCCCAAACACTTCGTAAGGCTCTGAATTTACCACATGCCCCAGTAGCTTTGCAGGTTCCCCTCAGCTGTGGGGTACAGGGTCTCCAGCAGGGCCAGTCACCAGCTCTGCCACCAGAAAGCCAATCCAGCGGGTGGTGGTGTTCCTGCAGCCACCTGTAGTTCCAGCATGAAGAGGCTTTTCACAGAGGTCTAGACTGCTGTCAGAGCCCTTTATTTACAGAAAGACTCTCGGGTTTAGTGTGGGGAGGTCTAGCCAGGGGGCCCCAGGGGAGCGATTTCTTCAAAGACCGTATGTTGCAATGCATCCTCAAAGGGGCTGCTTTCTGAATCATTTAATCTTTGCTGCAAACTTCACAGCCCCGATTCTCTTGACTGTGTGTGCTTTATCTTCAGATGATATTTGTCTTTTATGGCCTTTGTGATCCGCATTGTTCCTCAGCAGCTCAATTACTTTGGATTTGTAGAGCAAAAGAGTAGATAACTTGGAAGGCCAGGTGGATGCCCATAAAGGCAGTAGTTCTATGGTATGGCTGAGCCAGAGGGCAGCTGACAGCTAATAGACACTTCCCTTTCTCACATGCATGTCCCCATGGAGTCTGTTTCTCCAGCGCTGCTGTTCAGCTGACTCCAAAGCAAAGTGCTTCAGCACAAAGAGCAGCAGTGGAAGAGCCATGTCAAGGGCAAAGAAGGAAAAAGCATTACCCCTTTGGCCACCATTAAGCCCATTCAAGCATAAAACTGCACCATGGAAGAAGTACGAGAGAGAGGAAAATGCAAACCAGACAGCTAAATTGATACAAGCAAGAAAACAAGTGGAGGTGACCTCAAACTATTCTTGTCTTCATACAGTTTTCAGACAAAGAATTTAGTAACCTACACATTGGTACCACGTGCTATTTAGCCACATGAGAACAGCTGATTTATGGGGCTGATGAGACACCCGAAGGCAGCTGAGGCATCTCAGATGGCACCATATGGCTGCATTTAGGCAGCAGAATCCCACCTGAAGGTTCAGATACCAACCTGGAGCTGTCAAACAGCTGGGCTGCCCAGGACAGAGCAAGTTTTCCTGCAAACAAGGGAAGGGCCACTGCCTTCATCCACCTGGTTGCTGCTGCATGTGAGGGGAGACAAAGTGCAATATTATCAGCAGATAACAAGCTCTTATTTCTGTCACAGACCATGGAATGTTTTCTAATTCTACAGAGGAGGACCTATTATTTCCCTGAACAGGAACAGGCCTTTTCACTCTCTCTCTGCTTATTTACCTGTAGGCAATGAGTCCAGCTACACTCTCTAGTATTATTATGCCCTACCTGTACCGTTTTTGGTAGGAATATAATCAGGCTCCTTTAGAGGGGAAGATATCAAATGAAAATGATAGCACTGAATCCATGTCAAACACCTCTGTTAACCACATTTGGCACACTTAAGGACAGAAGCATACTTAAGCAAAAACGATAATGGATTATTTGGGGTACAGAGCACAGACAGGTATCTGTAATAGTAATGTTGTCACTGGGATGTCACTCTAATGATAGAAGAGGTTAGCAAGATTTGAAGAGAGAGGCAATAGGTTTCTTTAGACCAACTAATATACACTGAAAAGGTGGGCAAGTGTTCAGGCACAAAAAGTCAAGAAGCAGTTGCTTTCATAACAGAACAGCATCAGGTACAAAATGCTAGCAGCAGCAGTATGGAAATGAGGGGGAAAAAGCATTATGGAAGAAATAATCTAAAGATTCTTGTCAAATAAAAAAATTTGCATTCTCATGATGGGATAACCTAACACTTTCCAATTTTGCAATCCATGCATGTGTATGATGAAATTGATACTCTTTTAAAATAGTCTTTCTATCATGCTAGGATGAATTGCCAGAATGGTTCCCGGTTTTAAATTACAGTGTAGATAGAACTGCAGCATTAACATTTCATTTCAGTGAAATTGCCATTAATGTTTTACCTAATGTAAGCCGATTTTCTATCTCACTTAGGAAAGAAAAGTATCCTGTCATACTCCATATTTTATTTGATTGAACTAGCAGAAATCTCTATCACCCTTTCACAGCAAATCAGCAGTGCATTTCTTTAGTACAACAGGCTGAACATCTGTCTTTTTTATAATTACATGATTGTATGTTTGTTAAGAATAAAATCTTGGAAGCTAAGTACTAGCATGGTTGGAAGAAATACCTTTAAATCAGAGAGACAGTGACGTACTGCTCCATTGCTTACTTAGTTCACAGATTAGAAGTCATTTCAAGCTGAGGTTAGACTGGGTGGGACAGCACTGCAAGTGTTTAAACCATGAGAATAGCCTTCTTCTTAGAGCTGTTTGCAGCTAACACGGTGGGTGGGATTCCCAGAGGAAACTATCAAACACCGTTACCATATGCTAAAATAACTCCAGTTTCAAGCCCCAGAAGCTATAATCATGGATAGGACTCTGCTTGAAGAATTGAAATGTTCAGGAAGCAATTGTTTTAATGACAAGATCTTCAAAGCAGCAGGCATCAAATGCACATATAATCAATACAAATAATAAGCGCAAAAGACTTTATTACAAGCAGAAAACAGAAACAAAGGTAAGGGGAGGAATGCAAACGACTACCATGCACGGTACTTATGCAGATTACATCCTGACTGTCCCTTCCATGGAGATATCAGGGTTTTACCCTATTCCTCCCTCCTTATCTTTAGAGACTGGACGTGCATGGAATGCACCCTGTTCTATCTAAAAGTGCCAAATCCCTGAAAATGCCCAACCTTTGATCTCTCTGACCTGAGTGAGAATAGCACAACTTAAGAGACAAAAGCTGAACATTGTCAGCCATGAAATACTCACACTAACAAACGTCTAAGTGTATGGCAGCTCTGAATAATTCAAAAAGTTATGCAAGTGTGAGGCTTGGTTTGAGGACTCAATCACATGGAATCAAGTTTTTTCAATGATAGCAAATTTCTATAAAGAAAATCATGCAAGAAAGGTGTTCCTTATAGTACCTGTATCACTTTATAATTATGAAGTGAAAGTGCTGTACATCTATATTTAAGATGCCATTTAGATGTTATTTAGTCTAGTCTTGAAAAAAAATCCCTTCAAGTACAACATTTGCCTAAGTTGCAGAGCATATACAAAACAGCACTTGATCTTGACAGCTTTGGCACATGCGCTTAGACATCGTCCTCGACAATTAGGCATAGGAAAATTGGGCCCACGTAGGCGTCACATGCTGCGACAACGCCCTTCCTGCATGCACTCGCTTCTGCGATCCCTGCTACCACCTGCCTCAGGCTGCTCACAAGGCAAACCTCCTCCATCCCTCTGCACTCAGCAAGGTACTTCGGGACTGTGGCAAGGGCTGGGAAGAAGAGATTAGGAGGCACAGGGCACTGGAAAGTGTAGGATCAACTGAACCACAAAGCCCTCGAGCAGATGGCAGAAAGGAGGGGTCTGGTGGCTGGCAATCTTTAAGCTGCTGGTCATCTACCAGAAAGAGGCCACCAAGACAGAGTGAGCCAGATCGGTTTTGGTATGATAGAGAAAGAGGGCTACAAGCCAGGAACAGACATTCCTCTGGGAAAACAGTTGATTTGAAAACCTGGGAAAGCTATATTTAACTGCAAAGTGACGGCTCAGAGCCTGGGTGAACAACAGACAACATCCTCGAGTCACAAGAGAAAACAGACAGCCTTCCATAAATAGTTCCACTTCTAGCTGAGCCCGACTGGTTTGCTGTAGCCCCAGGGCCGCTCTCTGGTTCTGTGCAACGCGGGACACGCCTGAAGCTCTGCGCGCTTCCCAGACGTTGTGCCAGTACTTTTAATGCACAGGCAGCCTTCAGACCCCACAACGTGTGGCCATACAACCCTAAATCATGGGCAATTATGCCAGCAGCAGCTTCCCACTTGAAACCACACTCCGCTCCTTTATTCCACACTCTTGTATTTGTGAGAAATACACTTCTGACACCTAACAGCGGAACAGAGGCATGATTCAGTAATCGAACCACAGACACGTAACTCCTAAAGCGAGGAGTCACATCACCAGCCTGCTGGCCCCTGCTCAGCTCTGTTCTCCTTTTCATGTAATTAATGTTCTCGGTTTCGTGTAAATTTCAGAAATGGCTGTGTACGTGAAGGGGGCAGCACTGCTGACTGTAAGCCGTTTCACCGCGTCCACAAGTTGTCTCTGCACCTATAAACTGAATCTGGGGTTTGGTACAAGGTATCGAAGGATAAATCAAGCATTCAAAAGCAAGAAAGGAATGGGAAAGAGCAGGATCCCCTCTCACGGGTGGCACAGTACATGAATTTGTTTGTATGTTCAGAGCCTGACCATTCCTGCTCTCAGCCAGCCCACGCTGACCTTCATTTACCACGGGGCTGAGTACCACGGGCCGGGCTCTGCAGCACAGTCCTTTCAGCAGGCTGTCACATCGCAGCTGGTACTTTAGGGCTTCTACCCCTGCACAGCATCACACGGTCTTGCCGCGATCAACCCGTTTTCCTGCACCCACTCTTGTTTCTTTTCCTCCCCTCATGCCCAAGGAACCAAACTCCCTGGGCAATGTCTGAATGCCCATGGCACAGTCCAGGAGGAACGAGCTGCGGTGCCCCTTTGAACGGTCCAGCCCAGGGTCAGTGACTTGCAGAGGAGCCCCCAGCCCCAAAACACTGTTCTTTCAAATTAATTTAATACTTGTCCTCAAAATAAACACGGTATTCCCTAAATATTTGTACTGGGCCGTGTTATCTTTGAATTCTTTATATATATATTTTTAAGAAGAGCTCACATATTGAACGCAGCAGACAGTCACCTGAAACCTATTAGGGTGGTTTTTTGTAAAACACAGAGGAAAGAATCCAAGTGTTCACCGAAAAAAATAATAATTAAAAAAATCATCCAGTTTAACCTCATCAGTGCAAACCAGGCCTCTGTTTTTCAAATAGTCAAATGTTAGTAGTTGTACTTAATTTATTCCTAGCATAAAGTTATGGCCAGGTGAGTCTTTGCAGCTCCATAGAGTTCCCAAAAGAATATTCCGTTACTTAAATAATCTGGTGGTATTGCAGAAGGCCTTTCCAAAGATTTGACAACCTATGACTCTTTTTTTCTGCAGAGGCTAACTGCTTAAGCTCATTTTTATTTCACCCATATAGATAAATGTCTCTTTGGATCACATTATAATTATGTATTATTATAAGATGCCTCTTAAACATTCATGTGAGAGAGGAAAGATATTGTAGTCCTGCTCTTCCACTAGAAACCCCACTGAATCCTATCCTCTTTAAGGCCAGAGTGGAATTTTGCCTGAGCTGCTTACATTTTCAAACTCATTTTGTGCTGGTTTGAAGATCAATAGAGGGAGGTGATGCTGAGGCACAGCAATTTCAAGTGTATAACTATTGTGCAGATGCTGTAACTTTCATTACACAAGCAGGCTTCTGTGCCTGTCCAAAACTTCAGTGATAAACAATCTGCTTACATAGTCTGTCACAGGATCAGGAGCCATGAATTTGTATCCATAAACATGGGCTGCAGCAGCACAGCTAATTAGGTGTATCCTCAGAAGTGCCTTCCATGTGAGCATCTTTCCATGAGAACCAGCTATCTTGTTAAGAGGTAACTGAGTTATTTTTTAACACGGATATTCACACAGATGAATTAAAAGTCACAGAATTGCTTTCTCAAGCTGCTCTTTTTTTAGCTGAACATATATAATGGCTAGAAGAATCAGCTGAAAAAAAAAAACATTTTTTATAACTCAATTTTTACAACTGGCAAAATAAAGAACTATGTGTATGGATCAGAGCAGGTAACTGTAAATGTTAACACAGCGGTGCTCAGGGATGCTGACTCACGAAGACGCTGCCAGAAGTACTGGTTTACACATGAACAGCAGTCAGCAACTCCTTGGTCAGTTCCCAGTGTCTCCAGAAATACCTTACGTGTATTTTGTTTGCAAAGTAAGTTGAATGCTTTCATCATACCAAAACATACTTTCTACCTGGGAACCAGTAATGCCAACACTGCTGCTGACAAACAGTACACAAAAGGAAGCAATGTACATTGCAAGATATACACATCCCAGTCTGACAGTTAAGATCTTGGTATAATATTTCCGGTTTAAAAAAAAAATAAAATAACATTATGAAATGTTTAACATTGTAATCCAGGCTCATTTGTGGTTAGGAAGACAAGTTTGTTATGGACTTTCAGATGAACGCGAGGCATTGGCTCTAACTCTGGCTCAACAGGACCCACAGAGGATCCTTTTGGGTGATCCTTTTGGCTTACCCCCACGCACCTTAAGATCTCTTAAACATTCTATGCAGAGCCCAACCTAAAACAGGAGTGTTCTGAAACTCTGCTTAAATCCCTCTTTGAGGCAACTTACCAAGAAAAGTAAGATTGAAATCGGCATAGGAAAAGATTTTCTAACCACAAATAAATGCTCTAAATGCAAAAGTTGGTTACAAGTCTGAGATGCTCAATTCCACCCCATTCTTCTCTCTTATTTCCTAACGCTCTTGAATTTGCTAATATTTCAGCTGGATACTGTACCTTCTTTGTCATGCGGATCCTTATTTGTGTATCAGTGGCTGAGCTCTCTCCCTATTAATTTCACACAAGCCAACAGCTTCATCTCACGCACGGTGTTTCTCTGTATTACATTTTGGAAGGCATGAACTGCTTTACCTTCTTAAAGAAATGTGGCCCACGCATTCATACCACAAACTTCTTATTCTACCCAATCATTCCTTTCTGTAGGAAAATATTTTGTTCAAGGGTGGGGGTGGGGAGGTGGACAGGCAGAGACTTCACAAGAACTGAATTCAGATGTTTTCAGTATCTCTTCTTTACCGATGTGTCAAGTATGTTTTGGGGCAGGTCACCGGAATGAATGCAGTACAACAGGTTGGGCATGTCTCAGTTTGTTTGCAGCTGCAGAACACTATAGGATTTGTTAAGTGCCATAGATATATCCTGCACTGTCACAGTGCCGTCAAAATACACGTGGAAGCCATGGCTATCAAGCTAGCTAAATAAAAATTAAAGCTATGTTTGGTCAAGAAATCAGCTATTCTCAGAGCAAAACAACCTGCAAACCATCCAAAGTAATCCAACATACTATGATAAAAGATAGAAGTCACAGTACTTAAATCAATCATTTGTGTTCTGAATATAGTAATAAAAATAGCATGTGATGAAGGTGAGAGCCGTCAGTCGCATCACCTTCCCCCAGCTCAGTGGACAGACATCATTTGTTAATGCTACAGCTGCCAGATCACTTTGAAGGAGAACTCGGACCAAATCACAGCACTCTAACCTTGCAGAGGATGAACTTGAATCATGATACCAGAATGGTCTTCTGGTAAGTAATGTTCTAACAGGCCTCCAATAAGGTAAAGCCAGATAAGAGTGCTCATTTCTCATGGGAAACTAACTGTACATATTTATCAACAAAATAATGCACTTCCTTGGTCTTGGTGTGGACAAAATAATGCAAAGAATGGCTTTCAGTATATAAAACTAAGCACCTGCTTAGATCGTCACAGGGGTTTTGTTTTTCATTCAACAGAGCCATCAGTAAAATGCAAATGGCAGCAAACCGATGCATCCAGTGGGAGTCCCAGCACATGCGGTGATGTGTAGCTCCTTCATTTTATCTTGGGATGATTAGGAACAGGTATCTAAGCACAGAGAAAACGTGAACATTTGACGTTTAGAAGCAAACAGATCAAGGATCTGTAAGCTTATTATAAGACTCAACACAAGAAAATGCTTCAAACACAACACTTTTTTATTATTATGATGTAAGAAAATACTTTTATTAATGTGAGGGTGGTCAAACACTAGCACAGGTTGCCCAGAAAGTCCCCATCCTTGGAGATACTCAAAACCCAAGTGGGCATGACCCTGACCAGCCTGCATGAACTGACCCTGCTCCGAGCTGGGTGTTGGACCAGACAAGCTCCAGGGTGGCCATCCATCCAGCTGCAGCCATTCTGTGATGAACGAAGCCAGCTAGCCGATCTGCATTGTGTGTGCTAAGGAATCCAAAGCCTGTCACAGATCTTTTCATCCTAAGAATTTTTCTGTGGAGAAATGAGGAATTGGAGGCAATCTCAGCAATTAATTTTAGACTGAAGCAATGGGAAATGAATTGGTTTGTTTGTTACCTATCTCCTGGCAATGGAAGACCAAGGGAAGCAGTGTGAAGGCACAGCACTGCCAGGGCAGAGGAGAGATAGCATCTTGGCCTCTTTCCACTGCAGCTAGCTGCTAGACCAGCTGATCTGTTTCATGTTAAGCATGTAAAAAGTTAAAGGTGGGAGTGTGACAGAAAATAGTAGCAGATATAAAATAGGACGTGTGAAACTAAAATGCGTTTGCACACCAATTATTAAACATGGACTTAGCTGGAAAACAAAAGCCACTAATGCAATCCATGCTTCCCATTGTTCCTATGAAAAAGTTTGCAGCAAACAATGAAATAGCAACAGACAGGTGTTAGAAACCCACCAAGTCACATGCTCAGGGAGTACTCTCCTGCCAAGAACTGCATGAACTACTTTAGCCAGCACTCAAGTAAGGCAGACGAGGTTTGAAGCAAAGAGCCTATTGCACTTCCAACCCAGAAAGAGGGTCATGGGCAGGCAGATGGTGAAGTAGAAGACGCAATGAAGAAAAATGAAGAAACCTGTAAAGTGCATTCCTTTCCTCAAATTATTAGAGAAATTATAAAAATCACATTTTTCTAATCGCGATGTAAGGCCATCTCCACTAGTGTGCAAATTTTCCGTGGTTTTCAGACAAAAGCTCCTCCCTGACAAAGAAAAAGAACAAATTCATTCAGATTATTTTAATGCAACCAAAAAATCCCAGAGAATTAGTATGCTTTAAGCCAAGGCCCCAGGATCCCACAGACGTTAGCCACAGTATTGCACATTATGCTTCCTTCCCTTTAGGGCATTTAGGGCCCCTCATTTAGGAGGTGCTCTGGTCAGCTTTGCTGCTGTGATATAAATGATCGCTTGACTGCCCTACCCTTTTCCCAGAGGCTACTGCCAACACAGCAAGCCAGCCCAAGGGAAAATGTTCCCGAACTGGAGCTAATGTAGTGCACAGACCTGTCTTTTAACACGTTCAGAAACATCCCTTGGTAATAAGGCTGTGCTGATGTGAAGTGTTACCACCTGCACATATTCCTCCTAGTGAGAACTGGCAAAACGGGAAGCATGCCCACACCTCCCTGCTGCAGCGCGCAGCTACTGCCCTGCCAGCGAAGGTGGCTGTGAGCCAAGGCACCAGGCACTAAGGGTGGGCCCCCACTCTCCTCTGCTGGCTGTGTTAGACATGCAGCCACTGCAGGAGAGCAACACAGACGGTAATGTTGGGGTGATGATGTTTTAAATGACCACGGCAAGACTTACCAGCGCTCACCTGTCAGTCACGTGAGTAAACCGACCTCCACCAGTACTTTAATAAGTCGCTGGGCTTTGCACTGCAGTAACATGCAGACCCTTGTTCTGTTCCAACAACGCTGTGGTCGCGGTGGCTGAGCTTCCCAGCCACTAGAATGCGATGCCCCACAGCTTGCTGCCTGAATTGAAGTAGCCTAAAAGAACATCTCTTTTTGCTCATCAAACTCGAGAAGAATAGTTAAACAAGAAAATGCTGTAAGATCTGTCTGAGAGCATGTGTTGTAATGCCTTGGAGAAGGAGACAGAATTAGCTAACTTTGCCAATGACACTTGGTTGCTGTGGCCATCACGGCCAATAGGAATGTTTTTAAGAAACTGCAGATAAATCAGAGGCAGTCCAGAAATGAGCAGCAATGGCAGCTGTGGAAAATAAACCTGTGTGAAGACACACATATAAACACTGACACAACTGATCTTTGGACCAGTGTTACCAGAAAAAGAAGAATCCAGGAAATAGAAGTCTACTGAAGATGCTGCCCTTCTGTAACAGCAAGAAAAATGGAAATAAGAAGCCATACAAGAGTAAAATAAATTAAGGTAGGAGGTGCACCGACAGCATTATATCACAGTATGACTTTAACTAAGTGTACAGCCATATGTAAAGTAGGTGAAGTTCTTAGCCAACAAGACTATCCAGACAAGGACAGTGATAGGGTTAGGGTTAAAGCAACTAATAAAGAAAAAAGAAAACTACCTGCTTGATAAAATAAAAATCTTAAATGAAAATCACGGTCAACTCCAGAGCTCAAAGGCATATTCACATTACACCATTCCATAACTTCACTTCAAACAAAAACCAATAACCCCAGCAGGTTATCCTCTTCTTTATGTAGAAGGGAAGAAAGGGGCTAGGACATAGTTTTTGCCAGTAGATATTTATGGATATTTCATGAGAGTAGGAAAGATTCAAGAATCTTGTGTTCCATTCCAGATCTGCATGTGCTCTAGCAAGTCATTACAGAAAGCAGGGAACACTCTTTCACCAAAAGACTGAGAGAAGTTCCCTGCAAAAGAAATTTCTTATGGGAAGGGCTGGGCCTGTATCAGAAAAATGTATGACCCAGAACTCCATGTCTTCTACACAGCTTTAATAGAAAGGCTGCTTTTTTTGTCAGTAATTAGTGTTCTTGAAAAGCATGTGATTATTTTTACTTTTTTTTTTCTTCCTCACAATGTTGAATAACTGCCAGTAATTCATCCCATAACTGACATAGCTGGGACCAACTTTTCAAGATCAGCACTGCATCCACAAAATCTACATGAACGTTTTTTGTCTGTAGAAACAGGCTTTTAAGTAAGCACACAGGCAGTACTACCCAATTTGTATGCAAAGATGTGGGTTTCCCTGGGCAGCTTTTTTCCATTACAATATTACAGGTAAAATGTACAATCTAATATGCACCCGTTTTTACTAATTTGTACCTTAATGAATAATACAAATGGATGTTTACTTATTAAAACACTTGAACCTGTCAGTACTGTTTTTTATGAACACTTCTAGAAAGCAGTTTTGCATTTACAATTTAACTGTGGGAATAGTCAAAAAATAGTATGTGCACCCACATCTCCCAGAAATTCACCACCAGACCACACTTCTCTCCATAATTTCCTCCTTTCGTATTTCCATGTTTATACCTCGTCTACATTTGTGACACCGAATCATTACATGTACCATGTAATGAAATAGCCTGTCTGAAGTATTTCGCGTTGCATTCTGTGTTGCACTGAAGGCAGTTTAGATTTGCTTTTTCAACTCAAATAGAGGGAACAATGCCTGAGCACAACAATATTTACCTGTTTTAATTTGAGGAGGGCACTATGACGAACACTATTTTACAGTGTGTCAGTCTAGGCTTAATTTGTACATCTTGCACTTTTGATAGGCAGGAATACGATGGTAATGCCCTGTCAAAACAAACAGATAAAGAATTATGCTACTGCAAATGAACCACAGCGACAACAACTGCTAAAGAAAACGAAGGCAGGAGGCTGGTTTGCAAGCTGTGCTTAACTTTTTGGGGAAAGCCTGGCAGTTTGGGGTACCGGCCATGCCTCCACACCTCAATGGCCACCAGGGACACCTCGACACCCCCATGCCGTGCTGCAGGCAACAATTACCTCAGCTTCACGCTGCAAAACCCAGGGGCAGGTTGCGATACGGCCTTCACGTTATCCGAAGTGCTCTGAACGGCACAAAACCGACAAAGAAATTTGTAGGGAAGTAGGTAGCGTTCAGAGCCGCCAGGTCAACCGGTGGGGCACACGGAGGCCGAGGGCTGCCCCTGGCAGCGCGCCACATGCCCCGAGCACTGTCCCGGGAGCAGGAAATAAAGGAAATTAGAGGGAATTGAAAAACTCTCACAAAAAAAAAACAAAACAAAACAAAACAAAACAAAACAAAAAAAAAAACCTGTGAGACAACTTCAGGCGGAAGTTCTGGCGTTAACAAAAAAAAAAAAAAAAAAAAAAAAAGGGCGGCCCAGCCGCTCGTAGCGCACGGAGCCCGGCCCAGCCCCGCTGGAGCCGTCCCGGCCCGCCCCCGGGTCGCCGCCCCGCAGCCGCTCCCCGGCCCCCCGCGGCCTCCCCGCAGCGGGCGCCGTCCACGCCTCGCCCCCGCTCCTTCCCCGGCCGTTCCGCGTGGCTCCGGAAAAAAAACGTCACTTACCAGGAGTGGGGTTCGAACCCACGCGGACATACGTCCATTGGATCTTAAGTCCAACGCCTTAACCACTCGGCCATCCTGGTGCACATACAGGAACCGCACGCCGCCGCTCCTACATACGAGGCCGCGCCGCGCCCCGGTACCGCAGCACCGCGACCCCCGCCCGGGCGCCGAGCACACCCCACCCGAACCCCCCCTCCCGCCCTCGGCGGCGGTGCGGGCGGGCGCAGAGCGCAGCGGGTGCGCGGGCGGCCCCCTTCGGCTGCCGCGGGAGAGGCGGGCGGGCGGGCAGCATGTTTCCTCTCGCGGGCCGCGGGCCCGGCCGCTGTACAGTTGGAGGCAACGCTGCTCCTTCTCCCTATTTTTATTATTTTTAGTATTATTATTATTTTAATTTCCTAAATGGCAGTGTCAGCTGGGGACGTCGGTGTTACCTGCTGGCGCTGTTGGTGTTCGACCCAGGTGCTCCCTGGGAGAGAGCTTCCCTCGCTGAGGGAAGGAAACAACAAAGTTCAAAGCGATGAATTACGCGCAATTAGGAGGAAGACGTTGCGGAGGAAGAATTTCTTGCCAGCCTCCACTGCGTGCCGAATCTACAAAGTGCGATTACAGCGTTAGTGGCCGGGCTGGGACCTGCCCCCTCTGCCCAGCTTGGGTAGGGGGTGAAAGCACGCATCATAGAGCAGTCGTAGAGTCACACAATCGTTAAGGTTGGAAAAAAAACTCCAAGATCATCTGGTCCAACCACCCCTCTACCACCAATGTCACCCACCAAACCATGTACCTGAGCACCACGTCCATTGTTCCTTGAACACCCCCAGGGACGGTGACTCCACCACCTCCCTGGGCAACCCGCTCCAATGCCTGACTGCTCTTTCTGAGAAGAAATGTCTCCTCT
This sequence comes from Nettapus auritus, assembly GCA_011076525.1. Classification (NCBI taxonomy): domain Eukaryota; kingdom Metazoa; phylum Chordata; class Aves; order Anseriformes; family Anatidae; genus Nettapus; species Nettapus auritus. The sequence goes on along the minus strand of CM021767.1, from coordinate 48,388,388 downwards.
CCTAGAGGGCCATCCCCTCTAGTTCTATCACTAGTTACCTGTGAGAAGAGGCCGACCCCCAGCTCCCCACAGCTTCCTTTCATGTAGCTGTAGAGAGCAATGAAGTCTGCCCTGAGCCTCCTCTTCTCCAGACCAAACAACCCCAGATCCCTCAGTCGCTCCTCACAGGACTTGTGTTCCACACAAACAATGGCAAACTCCTTCTCCACAGGGCCCAGGGATCTGTATGGTGTCCCTGTATGGGATAGGGGTCACGAGCCAAATGTGACCCTGTATATGTATCTTCCTTGGTAGCTTTGCACCCGCTTGTAGGCGGCCTCTTTGGGGGTCTGGGCCTTGAATTCGCAGAACGCAGGTGGTGCCCAGCAGCTTCAGCTGGTAGTGCTCAGAGACCACCAGTGAAGCAGGTACACTTGTAAACAAAAATAAAGTAGATTGTTCGATCATAAAGAAACAATAAAAGTAGATTAAAACATAAAATTGATTAAACAAAAGTTAAAACAAAAACTAAAAGTACATGGTTAACTTTTTACATACATGAAGAACAGATGTGAAACACATACCCTTTTCCTTAATTTGATTCACAGTTCATTTTATTCATCAGTGAAGGAACAATTCCTTGACTTTACCATTTACCATGCTGTATTATTTGCTTGAAATGGACATCATACCATAGTGTTGTTCTGCATTCAGTATGGTTGTGCATTTCAGTAAACATATTCAGCAAATGTCACCAGTAAGGTTATCTCATTCTCTGCTTTTGTTTTAAATTATTTCTGAGGGGCAATGTAAATTTTATTTTTTTTTCCGATGAAGGCTTTGTAAGTGCTCCTCTTCCTTGGTTAACAGGAAGAGGAACTCGATTCTTTTAAAGTGATGTGTCAGGCCACGTTTTGATGACCAGTTATGCTAATGCACACCAAGGAACATCCTTTGCCAGAACAGATTTCTGCCTTGGAGGTCAGATACTTCAGAAGAACAGCTGCATTGAAAAAAGTAACTTCTGGACCAGGCCAAGGTCATTTCTTATCCTCCTGTCAAGGCAGTGTCATCTTTGAGCTGTGTAAAATGTGGAGGACTGTGTTGGTGAAGGAAAGTTTCTACAAAGAGAAAAGTAGACCAGAGTGTATTCTGCTTCACTTTATTTAAGAGAGGCTTGAATCAGAGTTAAGAAAAGCTTTGTAACAACAACAAGAATTGTGATCTAAAATGTGTTATCTAAGGAGGTTGTCGTATCCCAATCATTAGGAATTTGCAGGAAGAAGTCATTGGACAGGCATCGTTAGGGTGCTCCTGGCATGCAGGTCCTGCAGCAGTATTGACGAAGTGGCAAAATGCCCAACACCCTCATGAGGTATGCACGGTAATGCAAGGGATGACAGCAGAACAGTATCCACTGGCTGGTACTGGCTTCAACTCAGCATTAGGAAAACATTATATAATATGACAAGCATGGAAGAAGATATATCTGTTACCGTCTTCTTACATATTAGAGAAACAAATACAGTGGTTTTGTGTGAAAATCACGTTACTTCTGAAATAGATTAACCATAATCACCACATACAATATCTATCAAAAGACACTGTTTCCTGCTTTTATCATATGTGTGATATTTTCATAGAGATATAAAAACAACCGTATGTAGCTCTTTCCTTTTTCAGATAAGTTCCAAATATCTACCATGGTTCAAAATCTAGAGAACCAATTTTGTTTTCAAGAAATTGTAAAATACAAATGAAGGTGTGCTTTCAAAACTTCTTGATGTAGCTTGGCCTCCTTAGATTACAAAAACAGCAGTTTGGCTTAGCCAGGTGGCTCAGCCCCAGGTTTTCTCCTCTAAAGAAAGACATCTGTATCTTAAACTAAGAGCTATGCCATTATTTCCAGAAGTTTCTCCCAAGACATGTGCCAGAGAGATGCCTGCTCAAGTATGCAGGTATGTCCATAGACCCTCCCTACAAAGATAAAAAGTCCCATGAGATGAAATGGAGACATACACATACCAAGGAAGCTCAGTGTTGTATATCATTCATTATACTTTGTAATAATATATTTTCTCTCTTTTATATTTATGAATTCTCTCTTACATTTTAAGGAAGACCAAGGGGAACCTGGCTGTCAGTTCTCCTTTCTCCTCAGAAAGATCTGAGATTCATGTTAACTTTTTTTTTTTTTTTTTTTTTTTTTTTTATGAAGCTTCTGCTTTAAGTAGCAAACAAAAACAAAATACCAGCAAACTGAAAAACAGAAGGAGCCCATCTCACTTTTTATCTGTATCCCCATTGAACCCAGCTATAGGGTTTGTCACATCTTGGAAAGGAAAAAAAATATCCACAGAAGACACTTGCATCTCCACAGGACTTGTGTCAACTTTAAGAATGAGAAGGCAGCTTTCCGTAGCAAGCATGAAGTTGTCCATTCTGGGGCTTCTTTTAGTAGCACATTAGCATAGTATCAGGCTGCTTTTATCATCTTCTTCCACTCATCCTGTGTGGCAGTACTCTTTGCAACTCTTGTGTAATCTGTGAGGTTTTTTTCACAAGTCTGTTTAACTGTGACTGGGCAAGTTTCACAGACTGGTAAAATTTGTGTTCTTACACAATGACAGAAAAAACCCCATAGTATTAAGCAGTGAACACATGTTTGAAAGGAAAAGAGTAATTTCTTTAGTTACTGGAAGTAGCTTCTTAAATGCCTGTAACTCACAATGCAACTGAAAAATAGTTTTATGGGTTCCTAGCTGGTATTTCAGCGATTCTCAGTTTCTTCCCCACAGCAATACCCTGAAGTCACGTCAAGCACTCTAATTACCTTTTTCCTCATACTTTCACTCTCTTTCCCTGTGCCTCAAATCAGACTAAAAATTTGAATAGCAACTTTGCATTTCTAATAATGAAACCAGCGAGATCTCTGCCAGAATATTTTTTTCTTGCAGTAGAGAATCATCTTAGAATATATGAAACTCATTTATCATGTTTTTTTTTTATAGAAAAAAATATTATAAGTCTCAAGTCTCAATATGCAACATATTACTGTGGCAACAAATATTCAGAGGACATTCATTTAGACAATGATCCCCTTTCACCAACTTAGAGTTTAGTGTGGTAGCTTTTAAAGTGAACTTTAACACTGTAAGAACCGCTGATTCAATGCACAACACACTGCATTTTCAATTTTTATTATTAAATATTTTATTGCCTTTGCAGACACACGTGCAAAAAAAAAAAAAAAGTGGGGTACACATTTTTATCAAAAGCATTAGTAAGTGCTAAGAATATGCAGACAAAATGAAATACATATCTTATTTCGTACGGATTTACATCCACATTCTGACCATGGGAGGTTTGGGGTATTTCTCTGCTAATACGCATACACTCGACTAATAAACTGCCACTGACTTGAATGGCAGTACAGAGTAAATGACTTTTGTCTTCTTACTAGCACCAAAGCAGTAATAATGGTGGCAGCTCAATGTCAGCCCTCCTTTCTCCCACTTCAGGTTTTAATGTTGGGTTCTTTGAGAGGTTCTCAGGCAAGTGTAATACTGATATCATCAGGACATCATTAAATATCAAAATATCTTCTAGTTTAGAAGACCAGTGTTCCTCACGCTTCCATGTTACGACAGACAGGTGCTTCAGCTAAAGATACATTCAGTTTCTGAAAACTGTTACCTATTTAGCTTGTATTTGTGTGAAAAAGCCTGTCTGGGAAAGAAGCACTTCCCACTAGGATATGAAAGCTTGGAAGCTGAATTTTGCTGTTTTGCTTTTTTTGGTATCAATATAAATAGTACGAAATGTTTGGGTGTTGGTTATTTTTTCACATATAAAATTAGTGTGCAAAAGATCAGAAGGAAAAAGTTTTGTTGTGATTGGTGCAGGAAGGTGGCCATGCACATCTCCCAGGTAAAAATCCCAAATACAAAATACTTGAAATGTTTAAATGTTTGTTAAAATACTTATAAATACAATCAGATTTTTTTTAAAAGTCACTAACTTCTGAAAAAATGTCCTGCATTAATTCAAAGGATAGCAATAAATCACAGTGTATCAGGAAGCCACTTAGAAATATCATAGTTGGAAAACTTCCAGAAGTAGGAGCTATAATCGCTCCCCAGACCTTATGAATACATACTTCACTGACAATGCTCAGTGGTTTCCAGGGCGGCAAATTTTTCTATTCCCTCCTTGTATGCCAAACCAACTGCAGGCAGGCTCTCCTTACACAAAAGGAGAGATTATTTTTAAGCTTGAAAAGAATACTGAAATGACAATAAAATGTTGTTTCCTTTATTCTTTGGGTATACTGAACAATACACCCAAATGCTATTTTCTTTCCCAGGTGGAGATTTCTAATAACAGGAGAAGAGCTTTAGTTTTTGTATAACAGTCAAAGTGGATGTTAATAAATTTAATACTTCATGTTATATAAAATATATACAAAAATGTCCATAATAAAATCAATGCTTATTAAAAGTCTATTGACAGGGTAATCCTTCCACTAAAACTGCTTGTGTGCATGTGCCAGCACAGGAGACTCTAAGATGCTTTCTCTAACCCCCAGCTGTTGTTTCCTTGTGGGTGCATTTAAAGAGGGCCACTGCATGCATCTCTTCTACTGACTGACCTGTTAATTGGCAGAAATATGTATTTAAAGACTAATAGCACAGCAGGTTTTAAATTTAGATTATCAGTAGCTCAATTCACAAGAGTCAGTGAGATGCCTCAATGTTGCAGTGTGGGTACTCGAAACGGACAAAAGCAATCACTTGCACACAAACTGAGCAAAATACACCTATTGTGTTTTAAGGTACAGCCTTCTGTTAAGACCAGTAACAGAGCGAAATCACAGAATGGTTTGGGTTGGGAGGGACTTCAAAGATCATCTAATTCCAACCCCCCTGCCATGGGCAGGGACATCTCCCACTAGGCCAGGTTGCTCAAAGCCCGATCCAGCCTAGCCTTGACTTCCAGGGGCAGAAACGAGTTTTGTGTCCTGCTCCTGCTAACACGCTCAGTATTTTGCCACATGAGCAGAGCACAAATCTGTTCAAGTATTTGCATCAAGCAGGCTCCAAACTAGTTAAAATTCAAACCTCCTGATTCTGTGGTGTATTCTGTCACCACAGGCATTAAGTATGCACTGCCTGCAGACCATTTTGAATAATAAGGTTGCTTCTTCAAATTTCTCTTCTTCCCCAGGCTAAGTTATTAGCCCATCCTTCATTCCTCTTTCTTGCCTGAAACAAGTATCATTGCACTGAGATCTTCTAAATACTTACACCTCTAGTTACAGCAAGTGAGTGCGTTTAAATTAAAAATAATTAAAAATAGCTTTATCAACATTTCTAGTAGCCCATAAATAGAACTACTGTTAAGCACATTTAGGAACATGTTACAAAACAAAAACAACTGCACAATAGCCCCCGTGTTTCTAGGGGTTGTCATTAAAGAAAACACATTGGAAAGATTATCAGATTTTGAAGACATTCAAGTTGGTCCGTGATAGCTTCAGTAGGATAGTCACCTTCGGCAACACGATATGCAGCAGCAGAGGATTGTTCGTAGAGGGTGTTTTCTTCTGTATTCTAAAGCTTTTTTCACTTGTTCTTTGGCATCTCCTACATAGTCCTCAACATTTTGCATATTTATCTCAATGACATCAAAGGTGTCTGCCTGTTCTTCTACCAGCAGGGCCACCTGCAGAAAGAGCTCGTGAACCTCCTTGATGCGACTTTCTAACTTCACCAGCTCCTTATGACGTGTCTCTATCTCATTCAAGGCCGAGCGAGCCACCTTAACATCAGACAAGAGGTTCTCAGAGAAGACATCCCACTTGCCTTGCTCAATCATCTCCTCAATCTGGTTGCCAGAAACGTCCTTGCCCATGATCTCTAGCTGCCGCTGAATTCGTATCTTGCAGTTCTCCCGCTGGTTCATCTCCGTTGCATTGTATTCAAACATAGCTTCCTGAAAGGCGTGCATGAGGTCCACATAGTGGTTCTTTGCTACCCTGGCAATGACAGACATAACTCCGTATTTTGTTATCGCATCTTCACTGAAATCTCTCATTATTTGGAGTTTCCTGTGGATGCTTTCTCCACGGGCTTTGATGTCTCTGGCAATACCATTAGTATCTCGTTTGATGCTACTGAGACGGCGCATGGAAGTAAGGAAGCGGCTGTTTTGCTTTTTGAGCCGCTTGACATCCTCTTTCAGCAGGTCATTTTCTGTCCGGATGGTTTGTATATCTTTATGAAGAGTTTCCAAGGCATAATCAGTCTCATAAAGGAGAATATCGCGGGGTGAATTTTCGTCATCCTCACCATCAGAAAACTCGGGGTTGTGTAACCTGGCAAGTTCACGCAGCTCATTTAGGCGGTCTTTCATCCTGCCTGGAAAACAGGAAAAGTAGGAAACAGTTTTATAGTAAATAAAATATTGGTTTGCAAATTCATAACTAATCATACATTAAAGATAACCCAAAGTATCAGACTTAAACGTGCTCACAGCATTATAGAAATTGATGGATCTCATACCCCAAACTTTGGTGCTAGAATACTCTGCTTAGAAACTTAAAAAGTGAAGATCTGAAGACAACAAATCCTGAAGACAAATACAAAAGAATAGTAAGATAGCTCCTACCCCCCAAAACAGCAGTCTTTCACTTGGAGAAAAAAAAAAGAAAAAAAAAAAAAAAACACTCAAGCAAATTACAGGAAGCCTTCAGCTACCAAAAGATGTAGAAGCACTACTAACTGAATGCTTCCCCTATCCTTTGCTCACTAGAGAAATCTGTAGATCTTGACCCTTCATTGCCTCAACTACCCCAAATAATCACAGGTCCTCTATCATTCTAAGTTTGTCTTTCCTGGAAGCAGAGCAGAAGCCTCTCAGAAACAGAAACCATTCATTTTTGTACTATGGAAACATCTTACAGAAAGAATAAAGGAACACAGCTGTTACAGATCAGGATCCGTTTTTCATTTTTGTCTCAGACTTAACTACAACTTCACTAAGACAACTACAGAATCAGTACTCTGTACAGACCAGGTGAGTAACAAGACATAAACCTTCTTTATCTATGTTGTTTACTTGAAACTTTAGACCTAAAACCTTTGCAAAAAGTAAGATCTGAAAGCTTCAGCAAGAACCCTTTACTAAGCACTACAGCAAGCAGGAAGCTGAAAATTTCCCATCACAAAAGCTGTACAACCTATGACATCATTTAAATGAATAAGAAAGAGAACCAAATTAACAAGTAACACCAACCATAACATTTCCAGATCTCTGTTATCTACAGGATTCTTTATTCCCCCCAGGAACTAAAGTACCTTCACAAGCATGTTATTGGCTGTGGACACATCCCTTCATAGGTTCATCAGTTATTCCCAGGTTGAGGAAAGTCCCATGTGAACATAACCAAGACAATAGGCCTAAATCCAGTGTGAATTAAGATTGCAAGTTTATAACCTATTTCATGGGATTGTTAGATGTGTTAAAGATGTTGGGGAGGAGACTGAGAAAAGATTTCATCACAGACACAACCTCTTTGGCTCATGTTGTTCAGTGGGGGTATGTACTGGTCTTGAGAAGCGTCCTGATTAGGATCATATTTACACTGGTGCAAAGAAGGAATTTCAACTTAAACCAATTCTTTTCCAAGCAATATAAACCAAGAAAGTCCACCTGTATCCTGAGAAAGGAGCTTTCATTCAGGAATCCACACATGTAAGTATTGTTTGAATTTAAAGCATAAATCAAACAGATGCAACCCATACACTGAAAGCTCATATAATGAAAGGTTTTCCACTTCCTCCCTTAGCAATAGTAAAATCAAGAATTACACCTCATGCCACAACACCAAGGTGAAAAATCCCCAGCTAAAATGAAAACAAAATTGCATGGGGCAGCTTTAAACTCCGGTTTACTTGACTCTAAAATTGTATGGCCAAGTTTACCTACAAGAACTGCAACAAGAATATCTACCCTTTGTGTTTGGCATTTTGTTAGTGGACCATATTCTAGACAGCATGGTGGAAAGGGAACAAACAAAGAAGCATCTCACGGCCTCAGGATTATTTAGATCTCTTCTAATCATTAACTGTTTCTGAGATGTTTTTCACCTGAAATGTAGATGTGGTTCTGAAAACCAGCTACATTGCTAGTCTGACTGCATTCCTGACTCTCACTGGCTTCCCTAGAGTTTATGATCCTCCCAGTTTTAGTCTGATCCTTGAACATGTGTTGTGTTCAGCAGTTTATTCTTATGTTTAGAACCTACATTTGGAAACAGCAAACAATAGTTTTTACGATCAAGCCTTAAAATGATGATCCACAGAAGCAAGATGCCATCCATGTAAACTAAATCACGTATGTGAAGGCTTATGTTACCTCTGTGCTTACCACTCCTTGAACTTGAGGAAAACTAAATTTCAAAGAAATTTGATGAAACTTACTAAAGAAAACCTCACAGAGAGCAGTCTGACAACTGGCTCAACAACAATTACAATTTATTTTATATGCTTAACAAAGGTGGTGCACTTCTCTGGAAAAATACCCTAAGAATGGTTAAATCCACAAGGTACTATATTGTATTCTTCCAGACTTCAGGCACCCAAAACTTCCAACAATTTTAATTCAGAGATGCATTCAAATATGCATACACTTACATCAGGAATTTAGTACAATATTATAACCATTTTTTCTACTCAAAACTGAAGCAAGAGTTCTAGGCCAAGACTGGGGAAAGTTTACATTTAAACACAAAACCACACTGAGTAAGAACTCTTGCATAATAAACCCATAACTTTATAGGAAAAGGTCTAACCTTCCTTCCCCTACCCTCAAAAGTGCATCTTGTGATTTGTCTTTCTCACCCATGGCTAACGTAAGGTGCTGGATAAAATAATATAGGAAGAAAGGGAGAAGCAGAAACATGGTAATATACAGCGTGAAAATTACTAATGTTGTAATAAGTTCACGTGTATACTAATTCTGCAGTATCTGTAAAAAAATGCCTTTTTTATACAACATAGAAGGATAAAAAGTCAAATATTAAAATGAGAGTAAGGAGCTGTCAAGTGTAGACTCAGATTGCACAGTAATGTCTCCTACACGCAGTATGATCATGCAGTTAAACACTGTCCTGCATCCCATCACTTCCACCAAGTCTCTGCTTACAATCTGTATGTGCTGAAAAAAAAAAGTTGTACAACATAAAATGTAATATCATTCAGTTCATGGTTAGATATCTCATTTACTGTGTTACTACTTTTCATTTCCTCAGTGTTTTCTCCTGTGATATCCCTGGAATGCTCCATAAACTCCTCAGAGTCCTCTGGGGAAGGCAGTCCTAGCAGCCCAATCCGCAGACACAGATTTCAGCACACCGTGATTTAGAACAACATTATCATGCTTGATGAGTTGTGATGCCAACTTAAGACACTTGAAGCACAGTTCTCCATACCTTGTAAATTCAGAAGTCAGCTCCTTCTGACTTCAGTCACTGCTGCGAGTCTCAGGTACTTCGCCGAGTAAGCTCCTGATGTAACCAGCTGGACATCAGCAAACGAACGCATGGATCTAGGCCATTTGTGAGAAGTTCATCTCCAAAGATATGTGCAGCACCACCCACGATCTCTGTGATCTGGTAGAATCCAATTCTAAATATGAACAGAGGGATCAAATTAAAGTTTCACAAAAAAATCTTTAGCCTGGGTTTTCCCAGTTTCTCAGTGCTTAGCTCTAAAAGCCTACATGATTTGAAACTACATACCAAAACATACATTCACAGTGGTCAATATTAGGATCCTTTAACTCTGCACTGAGGACCTGTACCAGCCAGGGCAATGACTCTACTGATAAAATGATCACACTTCAGCCCTAACAAATGGATGCCCCCTCTTCAAGCCTCACTTCAGAGTTCTACACAGTCAGGGACTTTTTAAGTGTCCTTTTTCATTCTCCAAGAGTCCTGTCCCTTTTTCTCTGTTTCTAAAGTCCATCCATCACCTAGCCTGCCTCCCACTTAATCTTCACATTTTCAAGATGCTTTTATCTACATCCAGTGCCTGGACAGGTGGAGAACAGGAAGAGAATGACTGTATGCATTTTGGCATCACACTAGGCCACAGACTCCACAAATGTAAGAGAAGACGTAATCAGCGTATGCCATTATGCCCAATTACTCTTCAGGATAGCATTTGCAATATTTGGCCAAAAAGAGATCTGTAAGAGTCAAGAAAATAATTAGGTTTCAGCCTTCTGACAACAGTAAACTCATGTGGGGCATTTGTGAACAGCTGTTTTGAGGGACTCATAATTTGGCAAAATTTTAGGAGATTTTCATAAGGAAAAGAGCCAGCTCAAATACAATGGCACCACGGAAGTCTTTCCCAATTTCAAATTACCATTACAAACAAAGGGGAACCAGATCTTCCCGAGAGAGGGGCCAATAACCTCCAAACATTCCTTTGATAGAGTCAGTGACAGAACTGACATGAAATTGCTGAAACAAATGAACAGAAACAACGAGAAAGCAGGGCGAACCAGCCATTTGAAAAACTGCAGCTTAACCCATCAGCATTTAGAGAAGCTGACCTCCTTTATCAGATGCTGCTGTTACTCAGTAAAGTTTAATTACATTTACTTTCAGGTTAATATCACTGTTGTAATTAAAACAGCCATATATTAATAAATAGTACAGTGCTATTTGTTAGTGATAGGCTCAGCTATCTCTCCCTTAATACAAGGCCTCTATGCAGCAGTAGAAGCTGAGCCCCCCGACTAGAAACTAGCTTAGCAACAGAGGGCCTTGGGTCCTGGTGGCCATCCAGTTGAACATGAGTCAGTGATGCGCCCTTGTGGCAAAGGAGGCCAACAGCATGCTGGGCCGGAGTGGCAGAAGTGGTCAAGGGAAGTGATCCCCCCCATCCGACACCTGTATCTGGAGTGCTGTGTCCATGCTGGGCCTCCCCAGCACAAGAGATATGGGCACAGTGGAGTGAGTCCCAAGGAGGCCGCCAAGATGGTCTGAGGTGCCATGTGAGGAGAGGCCAAGAGAGCTTGGGAAACAGAAAGCTCAAGGGAGCTTGAAAAAAAAGGAACAAACTGAGAAGGTTGCAACTTCAAAGCCAGGTCCCCACCAAGTACAGCCAGCTGGGGCTATGTTCACTATTCATATCTTTACGTTTGTGTGCCGCTTCTAGGTATTAATCACCACTATGACGAGCTTTCCCATGATGCATGAGAAAGATGCAAGTTATTCTGTTAAAATCAGACTGCAGGACATAAGAATTCAGACAGAAAAGGAAATCCGCTCTGAAAGTCAAAAACTGCACAAAGGCCCATTCCACTAGCCCCAGGTACAGACAAAAAGGAGTCCTTAGCTACTACAGCACAACATGCCTGACAAAACAAGCTATTTGCAGTAACAGAGGTTAGCTGTAAGAGCGTGTTATGCATAGCACTACAAGCATGTATTTCCACTACTGTGCTAGTGTTCTGCATCCTGTTACCTAAGTATAAGTAACTAAAGAAAGAATGGAAAGTTATTTCTCTAAAAGCAACTGAGTTGTACACCTATATTTGTTTCAGCTTTAACATTTCTGTATCTGCACCACTGAGTTTGCAGATGAACAGTGAAATAAACCAGCAGGTTCAGCACAGCATCCATATTTGAATCACAAGCAGCTGGGAAGGAAGCCAATGTGGGTTTTTTCTTTCTACGGCATTCATAAAAGGCAACTGCTAGTTAATAGCAGCTTGTGGGTCAACAAAAGTCTAGTCAGTAATCTTTTCATCCTTGAGTAGGACCTTACAAGATGAAGGTTTTACTTCAGTTGAAGTGGCCTTTTTGAGGAAGAACAGATACTTCAAAACAAGTCATTTAAAAACTATTTCTGTTTGCAGTTTTTCTCTCCCTTGGAAGGTAAAAGTCATCAGGTGCTCCTCTATAAACCTACGTGGCTCACCTGGTCTAGTGTCCTGCCTCTGAATGACACAGGCTATTTTTTGCATGACACATGACAGACGTGACCCAAGAAACAAGTGGTGAACAATTAGGAAATAATCTGCTTCTAGGCAGAATTACTTCATAGCCAGCTGTGTATCAGCACATTCCAGTGACTTCCCATACATACTGTTTGTGGATCATGCCGTATTGATGGAAATTGGTGGAGTCAAACATACTCAATTACAAGGCAAATTACTGCTGCTACGCAGAAATCTGAGTCATTTATAGCAACAAGTGTTAAATGCAGATGAAGCTTTTCTCTTAAGAGCTGCAGTCTCAGATTTAATCATTTTCAGTATCTTTCTCTTTTAGAACAGATTCAATCTGTTCTATGGTATTTGTTTTCCTATAATAGATCAGAAGATATTAACTTGGAAAATGAACTATTATTTACAATAGGATTTCCTCTTTACTAAAGAGCTTCTAATTGACTCAAAGCAGAATGCTAATCACCCTTCCAGACCAAATTCCCCACCCCCTCAATCACCTCCATCACTGGTAAAAGAGCAGGCGTTAATTTGTCAAATCACTTCTATTCTTCTTGTTTGTCATCTATAAAAACTTGACCGAACACCAAAAAAATTGTAATATTGTGATTAGGACACTGTCCTCTGGAGCTGTTTTAAGACCACATCTGTATATTCTGCTGACATTAACTACTATGATGGAGATCAGCATGTCAAAATCTTTTTGTAGCCTCATTGAAAGGAAGTTATCATTTTCTCCGGAGTTTCTTGCATTTTGCAATGTCTAAAAGCTCACAAAATGCACTCAGGACTGAAAACACATAAGTTAACATAGCACACCAGTTATAAAGCTGCAGAGATCCATCCAGAAGTCACAACTGTATCTGAAGAATATTAGACACAACCACTTTATTGCATAGGCAAAGTTTGTTTACAGCAGCATATCCCCTCACACTTTCAGTCATAATGTTGAGAAATGTATGCAATTGCTAATGTCTCAGGGCAGGTTTTTTTCAAAAGCCTGCATGAAGCGTCAACTTCTCAGTTTGCACCAGAGCTAGTTATTTCTTACAAGCTGGTATTTTCAAAGAAACAGGCAGAGCTCCATCTTCTGCAGACTATGCAGTGTCTGAAGATCCATGTCTCCCTTGTTTCTTTTCATACCATAAAGGCTAGTTAGAAAGACTTAGGGGAATAAAAAATTAGTATTCAAATAGTTTGTTGCCTCTAACTCAAAGTAATGAGGCAATAATAGCATGACTGATAGCTTTAGAGGTTCTTTGACTTAGCCAGGTTTCTTCAACAGTACTCAATCTCTTTAATGTAAAGTAACTCTCAATTTTTACATCAGAGCATATTATAAATTCAAGGATCTAGCATGCATCCCATACTTCCCAGACATATTCAGAAACATTAACTATCTTGTTATTTTCCATAGACTGGTTATCAGGTTTTCCAGACACCACCAACAAAATTAGAAGCTGCTGGCATATGTTAAATGTTTACATAATATGGGTATAATTTTTCAGATACTTATGAACAGACTAGCAAAACAAATATGAAATTTTGCCTAGTTACTACACAGTTTACATTCTAAGTAAATGTTATTCTTGCACTGAAGAGAATGTCTACATAGCCCCCATGAAGAGCTGTCTACATTTTCACTGGGGAACTGTGGATCACCACTGACAAATGTTCTGTCCTGGACAGACATAAGATAAATTCTCAGTAGCTTCTCTGGACATGTTTCTGGCAAGTGCCACTACTAAGCAATTGTAACTAGATTTATTTTTGTCTGTCTGTGGTGACCTGTACCAGGGCTGTAGACAAAAAGTTTCTTCATCTTCACTACATGGCCCATTAAAAAATGGGTAGTCTTCACAGGTATCATTTGAAAACCAAAATTGCTAGCTCCCTCTAACAACCATCATGCTTCTACACACAAATGGATTAAGGACAGGGAATTCTAATGCACTCCCCAAACTTAACCACTTCTTTTTCATAAGGAAGGCAGAAACCATACTGTTACACAGTTGGCAACTTCAGGTTTTGAAAAACTGCTAAATTGCTGGCAACCTGGACTCCTGTGAGCTGACTCTGGCGGACCTGAATGTGCCCAGCTTTCTGAAAACACAGTGCCATTACAAAGAGAGATGTACATGCATTTTAACACAGGGGGAGGAAAAAAACAAACAAACAAACAAAAAAACCACTACTATTCTCCTTCAAGTACTCCTCATGCTGTGTATTGCAAGTTAACTACTGCAGCATGTCCTTTCCTCCCAGGACAGGCAAAGCTGAAGTCTTCAGTCAAAATGGACCTGGACAGAGATGGGGGAGCATGAACTGTACTACCTCGGGCCTTGCAAATAGTAACACAGAAACGTGAAACCAACATAAGCAGTGAGCCAGGCAGCCATGCGTTTCTTGGCAGTTACTGCAGCTCAGCACCAGGTGAGTCATGGCGCGAGGAAAGGCGCTGTCACAGTGCTGCGAGTGGGCTGGGGCTCTGACGAGTCACCTTGGCTCTGACACGGGTTGGCTCAGCGAATAGCCAGGTACCGACCACGGCTATGTAACTACTCTCTTGCTACTACCAAATGGCATTTAGAGGCGATTAAGGCATTATGTTGGCATCTGCGTAGACATATGAGGTTGCATGTGATCATCAGTCAGAGGCAAAATGTTCTATAGGCATTTTTAAATTAGCACAACAACATTATTATTTTTTCGAATACGCATATGTTTACCACTTACAGTACAGTGTTACAATCTGAGATCAAGTATTCTTCTCTAAAAAAATCCCTTTACAGTTAAGCATAGAGTGCTTTATTGATATTAGTTCACGTGGGCCTGTAGAGAAGGCCTAGTTCTGCATCCTACTGCTAAATGTACCCAACCATAACTGTAGCAAAAGAGGTTCGGTCCAGGAGTGTCCCTCACAGGCACAGGTACACATGCACAGCCTTAGCCCTAGGACACACTGGGCGCTGTCAGGCATTACAGCAATTACTCCACACTCTGTAGCAGCCCATGGGTGCTCACAGGCCTGCTCCAAGTAGCAGTGCCACTGAGATGAGATACAGATGTAACAAGCCACACACTGCCAGGGGTACTTGGGTGATGGGTCCCTGACTGAGTGTACCCAAAGCTGAAACAGGCTTTATTCTTGTTTTCAAAACCAAGTGGTTTGTCACTAACACAAATACGGCACAAATGAAAGATAGAGCAGAAAAAATGGAAGTAGTCTCTACTTTCTCGCCTTTTGTCAACATGCATTTGTCCAGAACCATCTTACACCACATCAGTTAGACTTGCTTCTCTGTTGGGTTAACTGGCTTAGCAGATAGAGCAAGAGCACATGATAAGCCTTACAAAGTCAAGAAACGTGACACCACCCCTCTGCGATAAACTGCAGAAGTACGGTCTAGAGAAGCGCCAAACACTGCGTGTGGTAGGCTAGATGAGATAGTGAGCCACTTGACACAATCAGCAAAAGCTATCAAAACAGATGAAGAAGCTGAGCTGTGCTGCTGGCTTCACGTGGAGGGGGGGGGGGGGGGGGGGGGGGGGGGGGGGGGGGGGGGGGGG
>CM021767.1:48312891-48372712 GCA_011076525.1 Nettapus auritus | reverse complement strand
GGACACGACCTGGGGGACAGCCCCAGGTGCACACATCACCAGAAGTGGCTCCTCCACAAAACCACGTAGCAGCAGTGATCCAGCATTTGGTGCAGAGTTGGGTTTATTGGGTTAAATTGATGTTGTCTTGGTAATTTCTGCACCGTGTTCTGTCATCCCTGCACTACAAGGATGGCTGAGGATTCAAGGAAGTTGATGGGCCAGATAGAAGACAACAGGGTGTATCTGAACATCTGGACAAGCATCTTCATATTTGATACAGCATCTATCTTCTGTCATAACTGGTTTTGAACATGCCAACACTGTGATGGCTTTCTGTCAGGCTAGCAGGTTATCCATATTCTCAATTAGCAGTTCGAATAATGGAACTTAACGTGAGCCTTTACAGTCTCCAGATGACACTGAACCAAGGCCAGGCTGGACGGGACTTTGAGCAACCTGATCTCGTGGGTTGCATCCCTGCCCATGGCAAGAGGGGGAACTGGGTGGTCCTCAAGGTCCCTTCCAGCCCAACCAATCTGTGATTCTGTGAGCTGGGAGAGGGTGGAAGCATTTGGTGGTGGAGGGAAGGAGAAATAACTGGGATTTAAGATCATCATGGCAAGTAAGGTAAGTACTACCAAAACTAAAAGGAAATTCGAGGTGTAGCACATTTAGAAGTAATCATTTGCACTGATACGAAGTAGGGAATACCTATGTTGGTAGCAGGAAAGCATCAGTGGCGTTATAGCAGACTGCAAGCTAAAAAGCGAGTTCACAATATAATGCCTCCATAACAAAAAATAAAAATATGTCACTTATGTGAGAGATGGCATGGGAAGCACTCATTTAACCCTGCTTAGCATAGATAAGGCCTCAGTTGGAATACCACATCCAGCACTCATTACCAGACTAGAAAAACTACAGAATGCACGATGGTGTCTCCAAAAGGTTTATAAAATCCAGCTCTGGAGGAAGAGGAGAAGGATGTAAGCTTGTTCCTTGCAGAAGACAAGGGAGAGAGACTCTGCACTCTAATGTATGAAAGGATTTTATGAAAAGAAATCATTATTTGTGTTTCCGATGTCAACAAAGGAAACAATATCAACAAAAGTCATCCGTTTGATTCACACATAAGATTTACATCAAACTAGCTGAGACTGCCTGAAAATTGGATCAGTTCTCCACAGGAACACTATGGAGCCCTCTTCCTCAGAGGACACCAATGGGCTACAGAAACCTTTTGCAGGTCTGGCTCAGATGCACTGCTCCAGTGCCCCAGAATGGATTAGGTCGTGTCTTAAAATCGCTCCATGGCCCTACATTTACACGATCTGTTCAGCTCTGTCTCACCTCCCGTCCTGCTGTGTGCCTGTGCCAGGGAACAGTCCTGGCGAAACCTTTCTCCCAGCGGATCTCTCCTCTCTCCATTATTGCAATGAGCATTTCTCCTTTTGGAGCAGATCATGGTAAGTTCTAAATTAGCATGGATTTTTTTCCTCACAGAAGGCTCTCTCCCACTTTTCTTTCCAAAAACGGCGTGCGCAATGCAACGCAGGTGACACTAGCCAAACCCCACACCACTCGAAATCTTCAAGACCACGATACAGTATGCAGTGGGGCTCCACAACAACCTGGTTATCTGCAGTTCCCAGATCACATTATCCCCATCTTAACGTGTCAAGAGATCTTCCGTATCATGCTTATTTTCTTGATAAGGATCTCTTATGACAAGAGAGGTGAACTCGTAGTTTTAGCCCCAGCCAAAACACCCGGCGCATTTGTCATATGACTTAGCATGCAATTTCAGTTTCAGAGCAGTGGTCATACAGCGCAGTCAGTGAGGTGAGAAAGAAGTCTTCAGAAGTGCTGGGCAGCTAAAGCATGCTTTCGTACAGAAGAGCTTTACCCCGCTTGTCGGCTTAGCCTGTTCGACTTTGTGTCCCTCCTTTTGACTAGAGAAGAGTTACAGTCATCTCGCAGTCCCACCACTTCCACATGAAACTATTTAAATAGCAAGTAACACTATTGACAGGAAAACAACATCCTTCAACTTCTCATCGTAAAAACCCATGTACTTCCATTTCATCCCTGACAGCTTAGAAGAAGGCTCCAAAAATACCCCCTCCAGAACAGGAACCAGAAATGCCCGTGTCCGTTTCAGGCCAGCGTTCCCCTGCTAGTCATTTCCTCTGGCGGCACCAGGCAGCCACACGCGGCTACCTCCACCGTGCCCTCCTGGGCAGGCGAGGAAATGGGTGCTAATTAATAGGAAGCAATCAAGGCACGCTAACTGCGGCACCTGCTCGCCAATCCTTTGGCCCTCGGGCTCCCTGTGGGGCACCCCAGCTCCCCAAAACCGTCCAGAGCACACCCCCAGGCCTTGCCATGCCCTGTGCCCCGGGTCCCGCTGCCCTCCGCGGGAAGGCAGCGATGAAGGCTCCCTCGCCCTGCCGCCCGCCGCCACTCACCGCCCGCCGCGCTGCCCGCGCTCCCCGCTGCCGGTGCCGTCGGAGCGGCCGCGCCGTCGAGCCCAGCGCTAGTCCCGGCGGGCGCCCCGCCCCCGCGGCTATCCTCGCCCGCTCATTGGCTGCGGGAGGAGGGTGATTTGCATAGCCCCGCCCCGCCCTGCCGTCGGGGGGCGGCTGGACGGGCGGTGCCCCCTTCCTCCTCCTCCTCCTCTTCCTCCTCCTCCTCCTCCTCCTCCTCTCCCCGGCCCCTCGGGGCGGTACCGGGCTCGCACCGCTTGCTGAGGCGGGGAAAGCCCGCCCCGTCGGTGCTGGGAAGTGTGGGTGGGCTGAGGTTGCCCTTTCCCTGCCGCCCGCCCTTTCCTGCCCGACGGGGCACCCGGGTCCCTTTTTGGCCCATTTTTGGGGTGGTGACTTGATCTCTGATGACTTTGGACATTCCTGAATGCACACAGCAGAAACAAACAAAAAATACCCTTTGTCATCCTTCTAATTAAAGCAAACATAAAGAAACCTCTAGCAACGCAATTATCCAAGCACACTAATAACAGAATGATAAGCTACACAATTAGTTGTAAAGGCAGTTCAAACCTTGCTGTGACCTGAAGTCTGAAGTTCATGTTTTGAAAGAACACCTGAAATACCCATTTATTTCTGTGCATTTTTTTTCCTCCCTTTCACCACAAAACCTGGAGAAATTTATAAGTGGAAATTTTAAAACACAGGTATTACTTTTTCATTGCTGCCCAGCCTAAGATACCAAAAGGCTAAAAGAGCATCATGTCTCAAAGACTTGGCAGAAAAAGGGTACTACCGCACTAACATGACAACATAAGGTCGGAAAAGGGGATCCTGTGGAGGTAACACAGCACTTTTGGGGGCCTCCTCCCTTATTTTGGGTAAGCCTGGGACATCATGGTGTCAGTGGTTCCGGCAGCAGGGGGAGGAGAGGCATTACAAACCCACACCAATGTCCCTCTAAAGAAGGTCAGGGGACACAGGCTCAGAGTAATTAGCACAGGAAGTGGGAGCTGGAGGTGGGGACTAGCAGTAATTAGTACACTAGCAAGAGCTGGAGACTAACACATAAACAGTGAAACTCAGAGGGGCCATGTGAGCACCCACCACCATTGCAGACGCACCAAGAACCAGACCAGAGATGTTGCTGGAACCCACGGTGGTGATCCAGGTCTTTCCTCTGCTTCTATCTCTCTGTCTTACTCTCTCTGCCTTCATTGTATGTTACAGGCCATTCAAACCCCTGTAGCAAGGTTTAGCTGGCTCCTGTTATAAACAACAAGGTTTGATCAGTTTCTGCCAGAATAACTTCTACCATCAATAAAACTTCTAAATCAGTCATTTGGTGTTATGTCACCTTAATTTAGCCCAAGAGTACTTTGAACATCAGCGCCTCCAGGTGGGTTGTCCAGGAAGGCCTTCCCTGGGCCCCCACACCCAGTAGTAACTGGAGGAGCATCCAGAGCAATCTCCAGTTAAAATAAGGCTTCAAAACTTCTTACACTACATCAGCACAGTCCTGGGCATGCCAAGAGAAATGTTCATAACACAGCCAGTTACAAAGATGTGCAAAATTTCCTCACTCCTTATTTTCCATGCCACTGTTATTTCAGGGAACAAACAAACAAAAAACCTTTCAGCACTTCAGTAGGTAAACACTTAAGGTTTTATGGTTAACAATCAGTTAAAAAACATATCTGACAGAGTGGCTTCTTCTACTTGAAGTAAAAGGCAAAAAAAATCAAGACCATACTCCATGGCTCTTTCCATACAAAATCTTTGCTGGGATTTTTCTCTTAGGCCTTGATCCTGGAGCTGCCTGGTGGGTCCCACCAGCCCTCTGAAGCTCAAGGCATTGAGTTGTTAGTGTTTTTTCTCTTCTTTTCCCAGCTGCTGCTTTGAGGGATCAGCTGCAGCCTTCCAGCCGCGTAGGCTGGGAGCCTCCTTTTTGCCGCTGGACTGCGGAAAGCACATGGGACTTTTAACGTTGTGGAGATGAAAATAAAGCTGCCTGTCCCTGTGACTGCATGGTGATCAAGGATATAGTCTGCTTTGCATGTCACAGAACAGCCATGACAAGTCAAGCTGCTGGTGTTCCAGCAAAAGCAAAGCGATCGGTGCAGTGACTGATAGGCCTCCGATCCGATCAGGAACAAACTGCTCATACAGAAACATCTGGTATCTGCCATACCATTTATGAGGAGGGCACGGAAAACCAAACAGATGGGCAGCAAGTCTCCTCTGCTTTGGGAGAGGCTTAAGTTAATGTTTTCAGCAGCTGAGTAGTGGCAAGGTAGCATTATGTTAAATTACTAGCCGTCTAAGGAGGGAAATGGAAAGCTAGAGGACTTTACTGCTTCTGTGAATTCTGTCACTTCACTTAGTCAAGGTCAAGGAAGGTTAAAAAACTTCAGAGATAGCTAGCTAATTAAGCTATGTGGGTAAGTAGCTAAGAAATCACCATTGACAAACACACAAACCTGCAAAGGTAACAAAGCAATTTTTTTCCACTTCTTACTATCTCTCATTATATAAGAGGTTTTTAGTGAAAAATTGGCATTTACCAGTGAAAGGAAATGCCTTGTTTACATAGATAATGGCAGAATTAATAAATACAGGGATCACTGATACCCATCAGTTCTTAAATAGGGAGGTTGGGCAACATGATAGACTATATAACTGGAGAAAAGAAGCCTCCCTTTTAATGACTTTTTTTTTTTTTTTTTTTTTTTTTTTTTCTCTGAAGAGCTTTTTTTCTTTAAAGACTTCTAATGCTAGCCTAGGTCTTGAGTGATGGCCTCCAGAGAGTCACATTTCCAGTTTCCTCATCTCTAGAAAAAGGAGAGGCATAATTACCTTGGGTGCTTATTCTGAAAAGTAATATATGAACAGTTTGGAGCCATGTGTATGTTAAAATGCTTTGAGGATGTGCAGGAGCTCAGGGACAGAACAGAGGGACAGCTGTGCTGGGGATACCCCTCATCTCTGTTCTAGTGCCTGCTTCTTCCAGCTGAGTTGCCTGTCAGAATAATTGCAGAACATCCTGATCAAGTTTCTTCCAAAACTCAAGAAATTAGGAGTTAGTTTAAGTAGATGCAGGTTGCTCACTGTTACCACATCCCTCCATCTCAGAGCATCTGGGAGTTCCAGGGATCTCAGTTTTGAGGAAGAGCAGTTTTCCCAGACAGGTTATATTTACATGTCCAATTCCACTTACTAATCTACTATATAGAAATACCCATATGTTTGTCTTGAGTTTACCCAGATGTACAGTTTCTACCCATAACACCTGTTCCCATTTTCTACAGTGTTGTCGATTAATAATGGATACTTGTGAAACTCTTTTGGCAGAAAATAGAGCAAGTTGATGCCAGTCCAGTTCTGCAACACAGAGCCAGGTCTCAGATACCTAAAATTTATGTATGCTTTCCTGGATGAGCCAAATAAGCCTCTTTTAAGCTAGAATCCAGTCTCATGTAATCTAGCACACATTGAATTAATTTTTCTTTCATGGTTCCTGGACAAATAGCTTGATAATAATACCAACTTTTTTTTTTTTTTTTTTTTTTTCTTTTTAACCTCATGGATCACTAAGCAGTCCTGAGATTAAATGAGTTATCAGTTTCCAGGACGAGTGGAGGAAGACAGAGAATGATGCAAGGAAATCCCTTCTTTGTATTCATTTACCATAATTGTCTTCAGCTGCAAGCACCTCCACGTGGTGTAAGGCCCCTCAAACTGTCCTCCACTGAGCCTTTCACTTTTCCTCGTAGCCTCTAGCAAAAGCTAATGACATTACAGAACAGCTTCTTCACTAAGTGTCAATAATGTAAAGAGATCCTGCTTGGTTGCATGAGGAATAGGCTGCTGACAAGAATTCAGTAGCTCAGGGTTTCCACAGCTAGCTAAATCCAGCTTAATTCTTTGCTGAAGCCCATGGAGTTATTTGGATTTGCAGGGGATAACACAGATTGGTATTGAGCCCTGTAGCTGTTTTGCGTTTTGCCTTCCTTTTTTCTCCTTCACCGGGAATTAAGAAGAATGCTGGAAAAGGAGGGAATGCTGAAAGTTGTGCAGACAGAAGTGCTCCGGAGTCAGAGGATGCCCCATGACAGGGCTGTCTCTCTGGGTTATTTAGGAAAGGATTTAACATTCTTCTCCAATTATGCCTGAGAGGCATGTGGAGCCAGCCCTGGGCTTAATGCCCCTGAATTCCTTGTGAACCACAGCTTGGCACTCATGCATGGCTTTGAAGGTTCATTACACATACATGAGTACTTAAAGAGCTGCAAATCTAGTTAAGATTGTATTAAATGCCAAATTGGATGGAAAGGAAATAGCCTTGGGTCTTCTGTTGACTCAGGAGGTGATGGCAGGTGCCAGCATGTTTTACTGAGGTAGTAATTGATAAATGAGTAAATCTGAAATATTTTCACGTGGTGGACATAAACAAGAATAGTTAAGTGAAGCCAATGGAATAATGCTGATTTTCATAAGCTGAAGGCTTGGTTCTCAGGTAAACCAAGGGATTTCTACGCTGCTGTCACAGCTTTTGAATGCAAGAGTATGGTCCGTATGTACTCAACTTGGCAAGGATACTGTCAGATCCGTTGGCCTAAGGAGAAATATTTCCTAACCCTATTTCTGTGCTTCAGTAAAGACATGTCCTGACACCTGTTATCAGACAGGAGTGTATCTGTTCTGTGTGTTTACGTGCCCTTAGATTAACAGCAGTTGTCTTCAGCAGCATAGGGAGCACTTGGTAACTTGATAGAACAAAGAGAAGGAAATATTTATGGCAGACACGATGGTTCGAAAAGCCTGGGCAGGAAGACAGGTAAGGTAGCAGGAGCTCAGGTTTGGGTATAGTCCCAGTAACTGCAGGTTCTAGGACAAGTTCATATTGACAAAAAGTACATATCCTGTTTTCCCCTCATCGGTATTCTAAGAAGAAAATGGGCAGGCTGCATATCAGGTGTGAAGAGAGAATTATTTGGGGGTTAAAGACATCCAGGGGTGAAGAGCCTTGTAGGGGCGTAGTAGAGAATAAACAGACATTCATAGAGACAGCCATCAGAAAATGAGCACATTTCCACAGTTTGTAGCAGCATTCTTTTCCAATAGTTGAGTAACCATAACTAACTGAATGAAGAAAAGATTATGTTTTTTAACGACCAACAAGTTTTACTGAAATAGAACAAATTTGCACTAGAGCTGCATGAGCGTTTCACAAAGACATGTTGGTGGATCACTTTACTCATGCTGCCAGTACTCTTCAACAAGTAATATAACCATATTCCTCCAGAAAGGAGTGGGGAGCCTGCAGAAATGACACAGCAGGCCTCCTTGCCATGCAGGCTACCTGCCTCTGCAGGCATGCTGCACAAATGGCAACCTTTGACGTGGCTTGATAGAATCACTGCATCATTAGAGTTGGAAAAGACCTCCATGATCCTCTGGTCCAACCATCCCTCTACCACCAATGTCACCCACTAAACCATGTCCCTAAGCACTAGGTCCAACCTCTCCTTGAACACCCCCAGGGATGGTAACTCCACCTCCTCCCTGGGCAACCCGTTCCAGTGCCTGACTATTCATGGCTAGGTCCATATGTTTTGCAGTAGACCTACCCAAGGGTAGCATGGTAGCAATGTGTTACAGATCTAAGATGAAAAGAAGATGCTTTTTTTCAGCTGAAGGTGAGGGAAGTAATTTGGGGCCCTTTAACTGAGAATACACAGCCTGAGAGTGATACGTTTCACAGCCCATTTGTGACCAGGTGCTGTCTAGAGGTCTCACCCAGTGAAGAGGCAGGCAGTCTAAAGGCAACTTATATGTGACACAGAAACAGCATGACAGATTTCCATGGAATTAAACAGTTGTTTTTACAGTTTTAATTTACAGGGTGGTATTTTAGCTAGAAAAAGCTAAAAATTAATGGTACATGTCAAGGTGGAGGGGTATTTGTCACAGAACCTACAAAACTTATCTGAGAAAAGTGAAGGCTTATATTTTATCTTTCAAACCCATCTGTAGACTGTTGGATGTATTTCAGGATTCCAGGAGGCACTTGTTATCGGCCACACTTCAAGTCTTAGTGTTAAGAAATGCAAAGGTAGAAAGCACAGCGGGCACTGAATAGATATAAATACCCTAAGGATGCTAGAGCCCACAGATCTATGCTCATTTACCCCAGTCAGGGGGTATCTATCTCCACGTGAACGTGGGGAAGGCAAAAGGGCAACTTAATCTCTCATTTTTTTATTTTTATTTTTATTTATTTATTTATTTATTTAACTACTGCTTTTTGATGGATGTGTCTGCCTTGGTGGCAGCTTACACAAAGACGAAAGCTGACCAAATCTACAGGAGTCTGGGGTGGCTGCTAGCTCCTGCCAGCCCTCCTGCCCGGCTCTGCGCTCAGAGGGAGTCGAGGGTGAAAGAGTTTCTGCAGCAGCCAAAGTGTATGGTAGTATTTTAATAGGAAGCAACCATTAACTTCTATTACTTGTCTCTGCAAATCAGGATCAAGATAGATCTGGACATTGGCACTGTTACACACATCCTTGAACTTCTAGATCTTCTAATGCATCAGATGCTGTCCTTTTCCTTTGCTCATTTCATAGCCAAGGGAGAAAATGTATCGGGAAGTCCCAACAGATGAACCAAAACCAGAACACAGAGCCTCTATTCCCGTATGTCAGTCTAGAGAATTATCTGGTCTAGAAAGCATGTTATACACTTCATATATTTGTACCTTACAAGTAGCATCTCTGTGTAGGTTGTGTGTTACTACAGCAGATAAGGAGGACAGCGCTCTGCATATATATTCTGTTCTTATTCCTTCCTTGTACTTTCAGCTTCAGTGAAGCAAACTGTCCTGGTGATGGCACCTTTTTAAGCTAGATAAATATCTGCTAGGAATAATTCAGGTATAGATGATTTTAAATTGAATGGGTTGTATGACTTCTTGAACCTTATTTTAGGCACATTTTCTAAATCTATTTAAAATGTGTTAAGGTGTACTTTAGTATTTATAAAAATACAAAATATTAAAATACACTGAAACATAAGACTAAGGCCTCAGATGGGTTAAATCACTTCTCCAAAATTCAAATCAAAGGTTGAAAGTGCATAAGACTTTTTTAAGCCAATGAACAGTTACAATAACGTTGTTAGAATTTGAGAGATTACAGAAATTCTGTTATTTATACTAGATTGCAAAATATAGTAACTTCATACAATTCAGGTAGCTATACTTTTGATCATGAGAGGTGAATTTATAGATGTTTTTGCTGAAAGCAAATTGTTTCTGGGAAGACATGTCATCTAATACATAGTTGTATCATCCCTTAAAAAACAAACCTTTCTTCTTGGCCAAGGTCAGCAGACACTCCCGTAACAGAAATACCACACTGATAAGGAATACACACAGAAAATGATGCTACATTTCTACCACAAGACCTTGAACCATTAGTTTTATGGCAAACCTGGTAGCTAATAATGACAGTGTTACACAGGTATTGGTAGGAAGGATGATAAATAGAGTTTCCATGTTGCAGAATAAATCTTTCACAACATGAAAAGTAAGAGAAACTCCTACATGAACATTAATTTAAAATACGGTTCACATTTAATATTAATTCTACATCATATACACTTGCTCTAAATACTAATTTGAAGTGGACTTAAAATGAAGTATAACTTAACAAAAAATCAGCAACAGATAAACACAATTAATCTCCTGAAATATCCAACAGCAAATTTATTTAAAGTTCACCAACAATAAGTACTCAGTATACATGTAGAGAAGCAAATCTGTACTTCATTTCCATTCCAAATAACCCACCACATACCTGCATGTCAAAATTTTATATCCTCACTACCTGAAGATGACAGGAGATAGACACATCAATTTGTGATGAAAAATGTTTCTTTTATATGACACGGCAAGAAAATTTTCCAAGTGATGTTTGAAATCTTGCCATATCTGCAGCTTTACTGACAGTTAAATTAATTACATGGAAGATAATCCTTCTTTACCAGGGTGTTTTCTCCCCCTTCATTTCTGCAGGCAGCCAGGCCACCTGCTCAATTGATGCTGCAGAGTTCCCTCCTTTAAATTCTATAGCAGCCATGGAGAG
Organism: Nettapus auritus; assembly: GCA_011076525.1. Lineage (NCBI taxonomy): Eukaryota > Metazoa > Chordata > Aves > Anseriformes > Anatidae > Nettapus > Nettapus auritus. Next base: position 48,362,103 of record CM021767.1, on the reverse strand, counting down.
ACAAAAGATGCATGGAGATCACGGAATCACAGAATGGTTTGGGTTGGAAGAGACCCTAAAGATCACTCAGTTCCAACCCCCCTGCCGTCGACAGGGACACCTCCCACTAGACCAGGTTGCCCAAAGCCTCATCCAGCCTGGCCTTAAACACTTCCAGGGAAGGGGCATCCTCAGCTTCTCTGGAAAGTTGTGTAGATGACAGATTTCCTATGTTTCCCCCTACAGCCACCTTGCAATATACAGTTTTCTTAAGGTTTGAAACTTTAGTAATGGTCTGCTTGCTGGCCTACATTTTGCATTCTCTTGGGAAAGAGCAAGCAGACAAATAACCTTCCTTATTGCTGTAGAGCTACATGACCCAAAGAGTCTGTTGGAGGCAGAGTTCTTGCTCCCTTCCCTTTCTTTTCATGAGAAAGTCAACAGTTTTGGGACTCCCAGCATGAGGAGATGTAGATGAACTTGAGCACGCCCAGCAAAGTGTCACCAGGATGGTTGGAGGCTTGGAGTGTGTGACCTGTGAGGAGAATATGAAGGAACTGTGTTTGTGTAGGTTGAGTGGACCTAACAGAAGCTTTAAGGTACTTCAAAGGAGGTTGCTGATAAAACCCAAGTTGCTGAGGTGTATGGCAGGAGAACGAAAAGCAATGCATGTAAACTGAGACAGGGGAGATTACAACATAAAGAAAAAATCCCCACTATGAGGATGATGAAGCACTGGAACAGGTTACCTGGAGAAACTGTGGAATCTCTCTCCTTGGAGATTTTCAAGACCCAACTGGGCAAAGACCCAAGACACCTGGCCAGAAATCAGTGCTGACTCTGCTTTGAGCAGGAGGTTGGACAAAATAACCCCTGGGGTCCCTTCTAATCTGATTTTATGGTGGCCAAAAATCAAATGCTGTGGAGTCCAGATCTTGTCTCTGAAGGAGACCTCTAATTAGGAGGCCTTTCAATCCCACATCTCCAGTGAGAGAGCCAGACTCGCAATCTAGTGCCTGCTACTGCATGAACAGCATCTCAGGCTCGTTAGCTATTACAGCAAGGTCAGCTCTTCATCAGTCAGCATTCTCACCGTAACACACCTAAATGTCATTTTAATCTTGGTTAGCAATCTATTGAGTTTATTTTCCAGAGATTTGTTGTTCTGATCATACACACCTGCAGTTCAACAGTTCACAGCTAGCTTTGAAAACAACACTGTCTTTGTTCAGGTGTCTGTGGGAAGCAACCTAACTACTCCCTATCTATCAGTGCGAGACTTAAAATGCTCTCCTCTGGCATCAGCTGGTGGCCTGGCAGCATGCGTTGCAAACCTGACACTCACTTATGAGGTGCAGAGGTGCATCCAAGCTGTCTGTGGCTTGGTCAAAGAAGTTTACCAGGCAGCTGAAAAGTTTAACAAGTGTTTGCAGTGTATTACAAGCCATAAAGACAGATTTATTAGATGCAAACAAGCACTCTCCAAATTATCTTCCACACAAGGTAATATGCCCATCAGCCTTCAAACCTCTACTATGTGGAAATTTTCATCTTCTTATTCGCTGAAGATGAAAGGCAATAGACATGCCAGTTCTTGAATGTAACACTTTCACTTGCAAGGTGATTTTTCAAATAGTCTTAGAAACCTTGCCATACATGTGACTTTGGTGACAAATTAAGTTGAGGGACTAAACTGTGCTTTCAATTACCGTGACAACAATAATAATATTGCATTGCATTTTTTAACTATGTTCTACTTCAGGCTCTCTAAAGCAATTTGCAAGCAATTACTTTAAAAATACTTCTATGTGTAGGGTTACCCCTATATTACAGATGGGAAAGAAATCACAGAAAATGTCAAAATGCCTACAGGTGTACGAGAAGCATTCATCTATCTAGAACTTGCATCCAAATCCCTGGAGTGCTAGTCCTCTCCTTTCACAGAAAAGATTACATGTCTTTTCACGTCTCTGCCTTTTTCTTGTATTTTTTCTCATCAGACTTATGCTTCCACACAGTCATCTTTCTACTTCTCTCCTTTAAATAATTTCTTAGATAAGATATAAGATTACTGTATAGTAATACAGTTGGCATAAAAGATACTGCATTACTTAATAAGAAGCCTATGCCAATAACAGTTAATTGCCAAATTCCACTTTCAGTGAAGTTAATGCAAGTTTGGCCATCAAGTGAGGCAGTATGGCCCAATATTAAAAACTACAGGAAGTGTGAGATGGAGGATAGGCCGTGGCCTGTGTTGATACTGGTATAGAGGAGAATGAAGACATAGTGATTGTGTCCAAGTGAGTGAACAGACCATGTATGTCCTCTAGTCAATACCCCTAAGGCAAGAACCAGAAAGCAAAATGAAATTAATTATACAAATGCTCTGGCAGCTGGCCTTGGCAGTTACAACATATATTTTCAATGAAATGCTTCCCAGATCCTAGAGACAAGTCTGAGCTAGTACCAAGAATTCAGGTACTTGCAGAGCAGCAAGTCACAACCAGACCTGTGACTGTCCCACCTTCCTAGGGGGCTGACCCAGGATGCCAACCCAGATATCGCAGACTTTGGGGAAGGATGGGCTTAAACCCAGAGACAGGGTAGCAATCCAAACACATTACTGCCACCCATCTATCATAGATGTTTTAAACTAGTGCCTCCATTCCTTAGAGAAGAGCTGCTCTCAAAGACCTAAGCCCAAAGTTTCTTTCTCTCACAAGCCATTAACAACTTTCAGGAGAAAACTAAGAAACAGGTTGAATGAGGTGATTTTTGTATTGAGACAGTCTAGAGACTAACCAGCAGCTGTGGGATTGCTGAGGTGGAGGTTGGACTCGAGCATTCAAGCAACTGGAAATGCACATACAAGGTGTTTTTTGCATGGAGCACACTGTTAGAAACACTTTGAAACTGTACTGAGATGCACCCCACTCCCCAGCCCATCCTGAGAGTTTCATTTTAGTTTGGGTAAGAAAGTGAAGATGTTCAGATTTGCTATAAAAGTGGCAGAACTCACTGGAGTTGAATATCTCTTCAGACAAATCATAACGTGGCTTTCAGAGGAGCTGCACAGCTTGCAGTGTGAGCAGGGCGAGAAATGTGTCAGCACGAGTGTGGGCTCAGTGCAGACTCCACTCAAGAACGTAGGAGGAAACAGAAACTTAACTGACAATAAAATTTTCCAAAGGACTAATTTACCCGTTACAGTCATAAACAAGTCTCATCTAGATACCATGTACTGCTTCAGCGTTTAGCCATACTGAGTCAGTGGGAGATCTCCAGAGAGCACTGGGGTTGCAGCGGGGTGATGAGCACGATACAGTGCCTGCAAGAAGCCTGCCCCGACACCACAGCACACCTGGCAAGTTGTTTCATTGCAGCTTGCATTGGCTTCCTAGTCTATTCCATTACTCTACTTTTATTTTCCTTGCTTGTCACGGCTGTCAAGAGTTAGTGCTTGTAAGATGCAATAAAGATCCTAGATGAAAGATGACTACACTTCTTAAATATGTTTTATAAAGGAGACAATGACACCGGTAAAGTAGATGACTGTCCTCAACTCTATTTTTTCTCTAGATGTATAGTTAACTTGATCTTAAAGCACAGCTACAGGCTTCTGTTTCTTTGGTTTACAGACAATTGGACAAACCGCCATCTCTCACTGCAAAGTTTTCACTAATTCCTCTTGAGCATCAGGTCAGAGCAGAAAGGCCATTTTTTTCTCCACTCTAGAAACAGTTGAAACAAATACCTGCATCTGCAAGATTTTGACTTATGATTGCTATACCATTGTTTCTGAATATTACACAGGCACAGAACATCCATCTTCTTTTCTAAACCTAGTTTACCATTGAAAACAGCTTATTGCTACATACTTTAAATAGGGTATTAACAGTTGCTTAAAAAAGGTGAAAAGCAAAGTTGATAGTTTTTTTTTGTTGTTGTTTGTTTGTTTGTTTGTTTTCTTTAAACTCTACCTGAGGGTCAGTGAGGATATTAGTGTTGATTGTTTTTAGAGTTAAAGAAAAAGACAGATTTATTTTTCCTGTGTTGAGGAAGAAGTGCTCAGACAGACACCAGAGATTATGGAACAGAAATTGAGTAGAAGAACATTTCTGAAGGACACATTCCACGGGTACCACTGAAATGATTCAAACTGTAATTACCTGTCCTTGCTATTCCAAAATACAGGTGCATGTGCATGTGGGAATGAGACTGGTATCAAATTGCAAACTGAGTCACTCCACAAGCTTGTTTTACCCTTCCAATTATGCAAGGCAGTTTGTGACTCAGCATCTCAAGTCTGTTCTCCATTGATGAGACACATTAGCTCTGCAGCGGAGTCTGTCGGAGCAGCTCTTCCACGGGGATAAATTTAGCCTTTATTCTGCGTGCGGTTACCTGTGTGAGATAGAGTAAATACGTTTTAAAGGAGAATAATCTTCAACTCATCTTCACACAAGAAACTAATTACGTGAGGGAATGAAAAGCTGTCACGGGATTACACTGATCGGTGCTCACCGCCCTTTAACTAAAACAGATTAGATTTTCTTTCCCATAGAGCTTTCTGTTCCTGCTGCTGGGTCATCCCTCTTTTATAGAAATCACCTGGAAACTTGTAATTGCAATTGTAGTCTAGAATGAATTATTTAATGGTCTTTAACATTTTTTTTTTTTTTTTTCTTCCAAGGGCCAGAAATAATTTCCTGTGTTTTATTGCCACATGGGTTGAGTTGTTGTGCCAGTTAAAGGCAGTCATAAACCCCCTACACACGTTGGCATGGGAATCTTCCCCGTTCTCTTCTTGGAGGGCTGGATTTTTTTTTGCTGGAATATCTGGAGCTAACATTAATCGTTCCTTACACTTCAGACTTGATCCTTTTGAGCTGACAAGTTTGAATGATTCTTGCCAGTGGTCTTTACACTTGAAATATCTAACACTTAATGCCTAGTAAGAGAAATTTAGGTTTTATTTAGAGCTGAAGGCGAAGAACACAGTAGGTAGATTGAACTTCCCTCTCTCCACCTTTAAGAAATATATACCCTGTTACTCTTGTTCAAAAAATAGGATCTTTACACCCATGCCCAGAGGCGAACTTCACCAACAGCTACATTAGTTGGTGTTATAATAATCCCACTGTGAGGACGTGAATGAGGCCCTAGTGGGTGAACTACAGTACAAACACTGCGAGAATGCCTTAGCCAAGAGGAGCTTGTGGTGAGGCTACACAAGGCTGAAAGAGACAGAAGGAAAAGGGAACAGAGCTATACTTGGCAAAAAAGTTACAATTTCACACTGGAGGATTTTGCAGTACAACAAAAATGGGTTTCAGTACACAGGTGGATAGATCAGCAGTTGTACGTGAGTGCCGACCTGCCTGTTCTTCACGACTGCTCCGAGAGCTGTATCAGCTGTGCTCTGTACAACTGACGCACGTCCTGTTGAGGCTGTAGATCACACCCCTAGCGCTGACAGCTTTCACAGTGACTGGTGCTTTTCATAAAGCCTCTGGTTCTGCAGTCACTTGAGCACGTGAAAAGTCAGGCTTTAATTCTCTAAAAATAAGTGCTTTCAAACATCATGTAAATAAACACTTTCAAACACTTATGGAAGAAAGCAACTACAACCCAAGTGAAATATAGAGTCTCAAGATAAAAACGGATAGCACATACCTTTGTGAAAAAACATCAGAAAAAAAAAAAAAAATCACCATTTTTAAAAGCTTATATTAATGTTTCCAGGTTCAGGTGATTTCTGAGTACCTGGGTTTGACAGTACTTTGTTCAGCAGTTTTTTGGATTTTGTCCAGTTCGCGGTTTCTCAATCTGCATGATGCTGAGGAGGCGTGGAGAATTATTACAATCTAAAATAGATAAAATCTTTCTGTTGCACTCCTTGCATATGTTTGCTTTCCAAAATCAACAATTTTCTTTCAAGCTCTCAAATCACATGCCAAAATGCATAGGCGTGATGGCTATCATCAGACGTGGCGAATATTGCCCAATCCTGATTATAAGTACCTTCCTTTCAGTGGCTTATTTCTTGCCAAGTCTTAACAATCTGGGTTTACTTTTTTATTTTGAGGGTCTGTCACATTCCAAAATGTTCAGCTTCTGATAAACAAGACATTCCCAGGAATTAAACCAGCAAGGAGGAAGACATTTATCAGATCTGCTTTGAACACAAGTATTTCTTAATGGTGCTTGACATCATGATTATTTTTTTTTTCTATCTGTTTTAATAAAAGAAACAATACTTTTATAAAGCTGAAAGTGAGAAATATTGCATAGCATTATTGGAGACAACTGAAGCTGTACTTCTTTGCTAAATGCAAGAGGATCATGCAGACTTTTTCAAGTGAGGAAGTTGAGAAACAAGTGGTCAGCTGTCAGTTACTGGCTTGCCTTTTCCTTAAGATGCAAGGAAGGAAGAGTTTCATTTTTTCTTCTGTAGTGACATTAAATTCCTAAACATCCATTACTGCTCCCCCTTTCCTTTGCTGTCTGCCACCTGAGCAATCCACAGACTGGCATTTCTTCACATGAATCAGTACAACATGCTCTGCCAGCATCACGTAGATGAGTGGATGACTCCCTGGTGCCAGTGTCTTCAAGCTTTTCCTGCTGTTATTTTTTACTCTTATTGACTGACTTGCTGTGCATTAGCAGATGAGCTTTACGCTTGCATCCACATTGCAGTTCTGTTGAGACAAGGGTTATGACACTGATGTTTTCCACACTTGCTGCAGAGGGAGGTGAAATGATAAATGTTTTTGTGCGTGTGTGCAGGAAGGAGCTAGAGGGGGAAGAGACTAACTACAGACAGGCTTCTTCACAGAGAACACTCTCAAGTACTGTTACGAAGAAAAAAGTATTTTTAAAACATGACGCTTATAGGCAGATTAAAAAAAAAAAAAAAAAAAAAAAGAGCCTTAAAAAAGAAAAGTCACCTCCTGTGTCCTTACTCTTCCCTGCACATTGAAAGAAGATAGTGGTACGATACACAGAGCTACTCATTGTTCAAATCAATTTCTGCTAATTTAAGCTTGTATACACTTCTGATATCCTCTCTGGGCCTTATTTAAAGGTTTGTCTTTCATCACTCCTGCTTTTATATCCCTTGCTGAACACAATTATTAGTTGTATCAGCTGCGACAGTTTATCTGGGGTGAATGAAGCAAAGGCAGAGAAAAATATGGTCAGAATACAGCTGCTTTTGGGTACTTGCAGTCTTTCTAGTTTGTTGTATGTACTATTCTTACCTCATTTTAGTTCAAAATGCATAAAAAGAACAAACCTTCCCCATAACAAAAACGCATATGGACACAAGCAATTTCAATTCACCTGACAAACGATTAGCTCTATGTTTGGCCCAAAGCAGTAACTAATCACATTAGTGGAGGGGTTTTTCTCTTCAAAGTGATGGCTTTTGAAAATAGATCTTCCCTCTAAAGCAGTGAGCGATCGCTGCCTCTCCTGGAGCCCAGCTGCGCTCCTGGTAGCAGAGCTCCAAATTTCTCAATCATGTTATTTCAGAGTCCCACCCGTAAGCACTGTGCTAGTGACCCCTACTGTGACTCTACTTTCAGGGTATTCCTACACCACACTAGGGGATTCTCAATGGCTTCTAAATTAAGCTAATTAAACTGTAGAGCACACCTAAAGCACAGAGCTGTTACTCAGACGTATGCAGAAGGAGCACAGCAACATGCTGATATTTACAAACAAGCAAGCGAGTGTGAAGCTACCAGACTGACTCCTTGCACTCCATAAGCAGCTCCTAGGCAAGAGACCCTAAAGGCAGGTCACAGATCTGCTCAAGTTGGCAGAGAAGGGTCACAGCATCAGTTCAGGTGGTTAGGACCTTTCGATTGCAACAGTAATGTGCTTTGGAATACATTTTTTCCAAAATGCTTTAGGAGAAGTATATTATGTAATGAAAGCAAAACAAAAATATCCTAAGAATTTTGAAACCAAGATTAAAAGAAGGTCAGGATTGTCAGTCCAATGTGTAATTTCCAACAAGCTGCATATCACTCAGTGCAAAAGCCTCCTGCCCCAAGTCTTGACACACCATAACATATGAGAGACTAAGCGTGGCACTGCCTGGTACTAAATGCTGCCTCCCCTGAACCTCAGGCCAAGACGATTTTTCACCACTTAATTTTGTATCTGAGTAAAGAAAGAAACACTCTAGTTACAGGGCAATTTAAAATACGATTCCTTTCTCCAGATAGGAATACTAATACACAGTTTGAAGTGTATGCTTGAATGGCAGAACACACAGTATTGCTTATTTTCCTATCATTTATTCCCTGTTCTTCTCTTACACCTTTGGCTGGGAATCAGCAGCACAACCCTAGAAGAAACTTTCAGATATTTGGGCATATACACACTATAAAATCATAGTTCAAAGACATAGCAAAGCATTGTTTCTAGCAGGTGGTCTAGAGGTGAATATTTAAAACTTAACCATGCTTCCAGTGACCATATTTCCCCCATCTCAGGATCAGTCACAAGGACCTCAAGTGGAACTGTTCTTGCAGTGAGGGAGAATTACAGTTCTGACAGCAAGGAGAATAAATTAGAGGAGCTTACGCAAAATAAGGTGAGAAAAATAGATGTTTGCTTACCAAAAAGAAAGGAAAAAAAAAAAAAGTTTTCACAGGACCTCTGAGAAAAGCAGTGAAAAGATCTTCCACCTGTTACAGGGCCAAAATAAGCACTTCCTGAGTCTGTTAATATTTGTAGGCTATAACAGCACTTGACAAACTGCATACACTACAAAAAGGCTTTCACAATGTATGTGATGACACAGGAAATCTGAGGAAAAAAGATCACGCAACTGAAGAAAGGTAATTTTTGCAGCCTAAAATTGCTAAGTGGTAACGTGACCTTTGCAAATGAGGATTGAAGAACCTTTTAACAGCAGAAGCAAACTATTTCTAAAGAAAGGTCATTTCCCAAGTAAATAAATTAATTTATCATTATTAATTTCTAGCACAGTCTCCATGCTTTCCAGGCTAACGCAATTTCAAGCAATTTTTTTCCTTTGAAATTTTATTTGTAGGATAAATCAATACAGTGAAGAGTAGAGGAATTTCTCAAAAACATCCTTTTCTTCATTTCAGCATCTTTGTGGGTGTGTGTCACACTTATCTAGTAAAATCATTCCTTCCCCTTGCTTGGGGTTATTTACGTCTCACCCAAAGACTGCAGGAAATTTTAAAACTCGGTTATGTCTCGAAGGGGACCGTCTCTGTCGGTTCATCGCTGCTCTGCCCGGCGCAGTGTGTGCATGAGCTGCTGCTGCAGGTGCTATCCTGACACCCAGCGGCCACCGCCTTCATGGTCCGCTCCTGGTGTCCACAGAGTTTCAAACCCGGCTTGTCTTCTGCTCACTGAGTATTTTTTAGTCAAAGCCAATATACGGTGACATTTTTGTGCATATTTTCCCGGCGTTCTGGGTGTCTGAATTCCGTGTTTTCATCTTGCCCTCTCTCAAGCTGGATGAAAACTTCAGGTTTAAACTTCCCTTCCAGGATGTGTTTTTGAATTCTAACATTTGTTTGGTTTAATGTACCCCTTGCTTCTATTAACTCCTGCACCAGCTGAAGGAGATGGATAAGCTTCTGGGCATCTCTTCTGTTCCAAAGACGGAGTATTTTAATCAATACATCTCCTAGCTTAGAGCTCATACGATGACAATTTGAAAGCTACTCTGAGACCAGCCCTACATGTCATGGTGTTGTCCCTGAACATCTATCAAACGGTAGTGTCCTTCATACAGTCCCACTCTTTGAAAAGGTACCATTTTTTAAAAGAAATGAAATTTTCCCACATTCAGAATATGTATTTTTTGTCTTTCTGTATACCAGTGTATATTACCTCCCTTCACCACAAAGCAGGTGTCTCTCAAGCATTTCAACTTTGTTTATCCTAGTAAAATAAAACTTTTCTCTTTTCCCTTGGAGATCATCCCCATTCACCCTCATCTCAGTAAACACTTAGGCAGTCTCTGAGTCGTTCACCATCTTAAACCACGCTAATTGTAGGGTGACAGATGGAAGGCTGAGCCTGTAATGAGAATGAAGACATGAAAAAAGCTAGAAACCACAAACCTGTGTAAACAAACAATTCTGAGATGAAACCAGAGACCATAACACTAGAAAGCTTGGAGCAGGCTTCTGAAACAGTTTCTTTAGATCACCTCTCTGAAGACTTGATGAATATCTAAATTGCTCAGTCTTCCTAGCTCAGTCAGCATCTCAAGTAATCTTACTGTGATCTCCCCAGAACTCTTATTTTTATTTTTATTTTTTTTTTTATTTTATTTTATTTTTCCTTCAAGAAAATTAAACCAACTTGCAACGTCTTGGACCTGATGTGGATTAGCCTCTAGACACATATCACACTTCTTATTCTTTGTTACCCCAGTGATTTACCTCCTGGATGGTCTTCGGCCAAGATCTGCAAAATATATAAATCACATAAATCTAGTGTTTAGAACTTTCCAAGTTCTAAAGTGTGGGATGCTTCTGCACTTTTCTGCAGGGATTCTGTCTTTGTGTGCTTTTGTTTGTTTGTTGTTTTCTGTCTCGGTCTCTCTGGAAGCAACTGCAGAATGCAATTGCTGTATCCAGCTGTGTAAAACTGCTTCCTGCTAAGTAAGCCTTGATAATGACTCAACAGATCCTCGTAAAAACAAAAACAAAACAAAGCAAAAATTATAGTCCTCATTTAGTTCCTTGCAATAAAAGGTAAGGACAATTTAGGATATTGTTTTGACACTGTTCTCTGTGACCTTGGCTTTATAGCATGCTTACTTGTAAACAAGGGGCCTTGAATCATCTGTGTTTTCAGAGAATATTTCCATGGATTTCTTTTGACCGCACAGCATTTACAAGACGTAGCTTGAAGTGTTCTATTGGAAAATTTCTGGCAATGTCTCTTTCCTATTTTAGAACAAGTAATTAAAACCACTGCTATCATATGAAAGCATGCATCATTCCATGCATTTTAAATTTAACGTTATGTAAGCTCTTTAAGAGAGCTGGAGAAGAAAGACCACTTATTTGATGGATGATAGAATTTATTTAAAGCTCCACTTTGACCAAATTAGATTGGTGATACAATTTATAATCTGTGATTTTTGTATCTGCTTGTGAGTTTAATATTCATGTAAAATATTACCTGCACTGTCAAAATCTTTTTCAACAGTAATACTGAATTTTGGCTTAGATCTATTCCTTGACCCTGCTCAGTTGCAAAGTCTGCCTGGGGAAAAGTGAGAGCTTTGCACCTCGTAAGGGGAATGGGATGGAACCTATAGTACTTTTTCTTAGCTAAATTTAACTGAATTAATATTACCAAAATACTTGTTTTGGGAGGACCCTCAAATTCAGTGCACATCTTCAGCCTTTATAAGGAGTTTATGTACTTGAGTTACCACAAAAAGTGTATGACTTTAACAAACAAAGTAAATGGCTTATGAAAAACAGTGTTTTGATTTGTGCATAGTACCTCGTGGCTATTTTTGTTACAGCTCTCTTCCTCCAGAGTCAGACTTCCTGTGTCACTTGTTTAGAAAGCAAAAATGAGACTCAATTTATACACAGACAACGTCAAGAGCTGGGAAGCGCTGTGCCCTGAAACATGAGTTTTAGGAAAGGCTCAATTTATTTTGCTTTCATATTTACTGAAGTCTCCTGACAGACAGAGGCTATCAGGTTTCATTCCCAATGCCCCATTTTCTAGCTACTTTGTATTCAGATTTGGTTCACCTCATTCTCAGATAGGTGAATTAAGCAGTAGCTACAATGTCAAAGCTCTGTTTTTCCTTCAGGAATTAACTGGAGGCCTGGCCCTTTAGTGGAAAGCTGTGGTGCCAATTTCAGGCAGACTCAGCCTTGTGTCTGGCTTGGGAATGCGAGGTCCTCAGGTATGTGCTGCATGATAACGAAGTAATATAGAAGTTGGCCTGCAGATGCAACCCTCACCTGGCTTACTCAATTTAAGTAATTAAAAAATAAGTTCAAATCATATTAGTAATCTCAGGGAAACCAAATGGGAGTCTTCAGGGAGTCCGTCTATTAGGCATTTATTTAAATCTGCTGCTTTGCCATTTCCTTTGAAGTCTGATGCAGGCTGGTGGAATTTTGGGTAACTTGAGGAAAACTTCCAAAGCCCTGCCCGGAACTCACTACAGCTACTTGAAAGGAAGGTGTGGGGGGCTGGGGGTTGGCCTCTTCTCACAGGTAACCAGTGATAGGACTAGAGGGAATGGCCTCAAGTTGTGCCAGGGGAGGTTCAGGTTGGGAACGAGGAGACATTTCTTCTCAGAAATGGCAGACAGGCATTGGGACAGGTTGCCCAGGGAGGTGGTGGAGTCACTGTCCCTGGGGGTGATGAAGGTGAGGTTGGACGTGGTGCTTGGGGACATGTTTTGGTGGGTGACATTGGTGGTGGGGGGCGGTTGGACCGGGTGACCTTGGAGGTCTCTTCCAACCCCAGTGACTCCGTGACCGCAAGGGCGGGAGGGGCGGGGCAGAGGACTACAACTCCCAGCACGCCTTGCGGGCGCGCATGCGCGCAGCGCCCCGGCGGTGGCGGCGTGCGGCTGGGGGCGGTGTGGGCCGCCGTCGGGGCTGGGCAGCGGAAGGGGCTCGGCGCGGGGCGGGGCGGGGGGTGACGGCGTTTCCGGGCGCCATTGCTGCGGCGCCATGACGGACCGCTACACCATCCACAGCCAGCTGGAGCACCTGCAGTCCAAGTACATCGGCACGGGGCACGCCGACACCACCAAGTGGGAGTGGCTGGTCAACCAGCACCGCGACTCCTACTGCTCCTACATGGGCCACTTCGACCTGCTCAACTACTTCGCCATCGCCGAGAACGAGAGCAAGGCGCGCGTCCGCTTCAACCTCATGGAGAAGATGCTGCAGCCCTGCGGGCCGCCCGCCGACAAGCCCGACGAGTCCTAGCCCGGGCCCTGCCCCTGCCCCTAGGATGGAGCCGCCCGCCCGCCCGCAGCCGGCCCCGCAGCGCCCCGTCCTTCTGTCCTGCTCCGTCTGAGATTCGGGGAGATGCTGGGACAGCGCCTGCTCCTGGACAGTGCCTCTCAGTTGCACACTGCTCAATTTCTCTCTCTTTTTTTAAAAAATAAAATTTTGTGGGCATTTATAACGTCTTGTTTGGTAATGTGCCAATAAGAGCGCTTGGTTCCAAAAGGAATGGTGGTTACTCGGTTGTTCAGTACAGCTGTCCGCAGTGAAAGCAACAATTGTTTAAAAGATAGCAGCTTTCCAGCCTCGCCATTTCTTACTTCTTGCCAGAACTACGTTTGCAGAAGGGGAAGGGGGCGGGGGGGAGGAAGCTCATGGACACTGAAAGGGTTGGATCTGTTGTTAGTCGTTGGGGTGATCCGTGATACGGCATACGTCCATTGCTCCACGGTCTTAAAACTCCATTGTGACTTTACTTTGTATGCTGGTTATTGTCTCATCTTCTCATCTTTACATTGCATTTTCCAAATCTCGATCCTCTCTGTTCCAGCCTATTTTTTTTAACCAATGTTTATAGCATTCTAATTAAAAAATTTTGTATGGTTCACCGTGCAAGTGAGTAACGATGTGTTGGCACTGTGGGTATGCAATCAGTGATGTGGAGGCTAGGGAAATGCTAAGCCATTTTGCCAAATGACACATACCAATTTCTGTTTCTTTCCAATGAGAGAAATAAGGGTTATTCATTATTACTTTGAAGTAAAATGCCTAGAAATCCCACTAATGTTGAGGTGAGAGTGTCAGATCAGACTACAAATAGAACTGATGTTGGTTTAGATTTGTCTCCTGAAGTAGGCTTTCTTTTCATTCATAAATCTTGAATTCTAATGGAAATCCTGAAATTAAAACTTAGAGGTGATGTTCAGACTATGCAAATTTGCCAATGGCATTTTCTTAAAATCAGTGATCTCTTCCAAATAATGAACTTCTCATACTCTTTACATAACTAAGCTATTCAAGATAATGGAGTAATAAGAAAAAGTGCTTGAGTTCCTGCAGTCATATTCAAGCCAATACATCCATTTTCTGAAGATTTCAGCTTTTTTTTTTTTTTTTCCCAATTTTGTCGCACATACTAAGATGAGGATAAGGGTGAAATGGTCCTAAATAAATACATCCCACAAGATTTGTGGGGAACTACTGCAGTTTTCCAGAAATGAATTTCTAGAAATAATCTGTAGAAAAGTAATAATTTTAATTTCTAAGTGTAATTAATCTTTAAAATTGCTATCCTTAGGAGACTGAACAATGTGGTACTTCAAAGCTGACTTGACAGTTTGAAACGCATGTGCAAGCTGGTGCAGGTAATTTGAAGAGCATCTGTTCATCAAAAACTGAGTAATATGGCTGAAAGATTTTCTTTAAGTAAGTTCAGGCACTTAAAAGTACATACGCTATGCAGTCTTGCAGATGTTGAGCAAAGTTCATATTTAAATCACGCAGGTTTCTTGTTACTTTTCTTAATACAAGTTCTACAAACAAATCTTAGAAACTTGCCTTTTCCCTATACAAATGGACAACGTGCTCAGTGGAAAAGGGTGCCACGGCTGTTCCTGTTTATTGCTGTACATACACTACAGCTCTCTCGTGGCAGGGAGGGGGGAGAGGAGGAGAACAAAATCTTGAGCCTCAGAGCAGAGGCTAAGGATGGAGTTAGCATATGGAGGCTGTTTTAATGGGATGGAAAATGGAAGTGCAGTGTTGTGTGAAGGCAAGTCTTTAGTCTCTTATACAGAAAGGAAACAGAAACTATGCAACTTAATCCACTTTGCATCAATTAGAACTAAAGATACTTTCAAGAAGAATTCTTTTAGTATAAGCAGCTAATGGTTAGCTCCACCCATGATATTCTCAGTACTCATATTTTAAAATGAGAGCAACAAGTGTAGAGCACGTGTGTAGGGATTAACACCCCCTTGCAGGTCATCTTTTCATTATGAAGGCCAAACAGCCTTCAAGGAAAAAGTCCAAGTTACATACATGGTGAATTACCCTGCTGGATCTGCTGTATATGTTCACTCAGATCTCAGTAAAGCTTGTGGCTCTCAGTGCAGCCAGAAAAGGTGTTTAGAGAGTCTGATCTAAGTTCTGATTGTGCAATATTACAAGCACTTTCTTAAGAAACACAGAAAACTGAAGGGCAGTTAGTATTTCTAAGGATACAGACAAACTTGAATTGAATTTGGAGATGCTAAAAAGTGTATTTCTGTTTTTTGGCACTTTTTTTCTAAATCTCAAAGCATTTTTTAAAACCAAGTGAAGGCAGGGAACTGATTTCCATTTCAGTATTGTGAAGCTAAAGAATAAAGTTAGTTACCAAGCCCATTGGGATGCATCTCTTTTCTACCTCTACCTGTAAAAATGAGGGATACCATTTATTAGATGGCTTAAAGTTTGCATTGTTTTTCTTCCATCCAAGCTGTTTTGGATGGCTTTAATTTTGCTTCCCACTGTGATCTCCACTTCATTTTCCTGAGTTTATGTGGCTTGATCTCACGTAGAGTGAAGTGTGAGAAATGTAATTTATTTCCAACATAATTATGTACTTTGGCAAGAAAGAATTTCACCTGCTCTCGTTCTGCCAACTATCCTGTCTTTCTAAGTTCTTTGTATAGTAGAACATGTACTATTTTACTGATGCTTTTAATTAAAAATTCTAATAGATGTATAGTATTTAATGACTGTTTAGTTGAAAACACAATACTAAAATGTCTTAGATAATATTTATGAATACAGTGAGAACTGTGAGGATGGCAGGTGTAAGCAAGGGGAGAGGCCGCTCACAGTGCTTTAATTATGGATGATTCAAGAGAAAGCGAACCAAGTGTGACCCTTACAGAAAAGGCATGCAAAGCTTCGTGCTGAGATGGTTTATTTTACCTCTAAGTCGGATATACCTGATACAGAAAATACTGCAAGAGAAGTGCACTACTATCTTCATTTTTAATTATATTTGTTACCATTCTCTTCATAATATGTCTGCCTTACACACCAGGTAGAATAAATAAGAGGATTGCTAAATTAGTTTAGAAATTAAATTTACTCAGTTTCTACAATCCAATTACTAAATTTCCATTATAAGTGATTTTTCTTTTTTAGTACACCAAAGGGCAGCAAATGACACTGCTGTTCAAATGAAGGCATGGATTATTATTTTAAATGAATAATAGAATAGTATGTTACCTCTCAAAGTGCCTTTGTAAAAATCGATGGATACTTAAATAATAATAATAATAATAATAATAATAATAATAAATTGCCAAAGTTTTCCAAGAGACAGAAATAATGATTTATTTTTTTTTATTATTTTTTTATTATTTTTATTTTTTCCTGCAGGACAGTTCTAAGATTTACAACATAGAATCATAGAATCACAGAATCATAGAACCACAGAACGGTTTGGTTTGAAAGGGACCTTAAAGATAATCTAACTTCAAACCCCTGCCATGGGCAGGGTACATCTTCTACTAAACCAGCTTATTACCAACATATATTATAACTTTTATTCTGAATAGGTAAATAGAGCAATATGGAAAACCTAGCACAATACTATGACTCTACAGTTTTGAATACTTTTTTTTTTTTTTTTTTTTTCTGATTTATTAAAATGACAGCAGTGCCTTAGTTTACACTTGCACAGCGAAACAATAGCACTAGAGTTATTTCCTACAAACAATAAAACTCGGGTTACTTCTTTCACTTTAGTTATATTCAGAAAAAAAATGTTTTTGAGGGTAATTTACATGTATTTTGAGGGTCATTTACATGTCATTTACATGTATTTACATTTACATGTATTAAATATTCTTGGATGGTAACATTCGTTTCTGCTTTAGGATCAGGATTTTACTTTAGCACATTAAATAATTGCTTTTTAAAGCTGAACCTATTTTTTCTCACTAGCTTCAGTCAGAACTCTCTTGGTGCTGTGTCATTGCAACAGTCATTTAATCGATTTTCTAATGAAAAATAATAATAAAAAAAGCCCAAACCCCTGAAATTTCATATTACACAAGGGGGACTTATGAGTGAGTTTACAACTTTTTTGTTGTTGTTTCTGGTCATTAAAATTCAACCATGCAATTTGTTCACTTTAGTACTGTTATATTATTAATTGTTCATTTTAGTACTGGTATTCTCATAACATCATAAATCTATCTATGCCATTGTCATTTACTAAAAATTGCACTCTTTCCACTGCCCTGAAGTTAGCTTTACTGCCCAAATAAGCCTAAACGCATTTAAAGTTCTGATCAAATTGTGACACACTTCAGTAAGAGCTGGGGATCCTTGTTTGAAAATTTCATTCATGTTCCCTTATTACTAATATATCTGCCATTCTGCTTCTGTATTCTTCTTTCAATTAATTTTATTTAATTTGGTTTGAAAACAAAAAAGCCTACAAATAATATGGTCATAAAACAGTACAGTACATTCTTTGATGCCTTTTGACTGAGTCGTCATTCTACGCTATCATGAATGAATGTGTCAGAATGCTGACATACCTGTATGTTCCTGAATGCTCTGAAAATACAACAAAAGCAATGTTTTTCTTGGGTTCAGAACTGTAACCTTTTGCTTTCTCATTTTCCTGCCATCTTGTTAATTACTTTTTAGCTCAGTATCACACAAAATACACTGGGCATTTTCCCCCTAATTAATACATGCAGAACAGTCTTTGATAAGAACTAATAACTAGAATTTATTTTGAAACCCACTTCACATGGGTAGAATAGTCCACATCAAATAGATCTGCTCAGACTCCTACATAGTTTAGGATTTTGTGAAAAGGAAATACAGTTCAGAGAACTGATACTCTGCTTGTGGATGAATAACAGTTCAAATTTCATTTAAGTTACAAAACATATAATTCCATTTGGGATGATCTATAAGAAATTATAATTTTAGGTAAATGACGACAGCATTTGCTCAGGTTCCAGTGAGGCACAGTTGCCCAACATTTTCTTCAGCTGCACAGCTGGCTTAGGATGTGTTAACAGCCAGATGCCTCCTGGGTAATGCTGGTATCAGTGTGTGTGAGGCTGGAATATAAATCATGTTGTTCAAATGGTGTTAAGATTAAAATTACAAAGTCAGGTTTTGTAAACATCATACAACACACAAACTTATGAGGTTGTGTTTAATGTCTCTCTTCTCTGATCAGGTTTATAGCCTGACTACATGTGATGCCAGCATTGTTGAATAA
Organism: Nettapus auritus; assembly: GCA_011076525.1. Lineage (NCBI taxonomy): Eukaryota > Metazoa > Chordata > Aves > Anseriformes > Anatidae > Nettapus > Nettapus auritus. The sequence continues at coordinate 48,343,848 of CM021767.1, read as the reverse complement.
TGAGCTGCCATGAACCGATTGATACTGCCCAGCTGAAAGCAAAAACATTTTAGAGTTGCTTTTGCTAAGGAAGAAAACATAATATTTTATATTCTGAGCCAGAAGTTGTTGCAATCTGTGCAGAAGCTTTGGGGTAATAACCAGCAGGCTTTTGTTGTGGGACTAGATAGATGCATCTCTAAATACACATGCATAAAGCCTGAAGAATCAGAGTGCTGTGATTAACCACTGATTCCAGTGCTCACACAGCATGGCAGATGTCAGATGGTATAGGCAACCACATCTTGCATTTCCTTGTGCTTAAGTAAAATCTAAGTGCTGTTCTTTTAAAATAGCATTAAAAAATCCCAACTACTCTCTATTTTTTTCTTTTTAATTACTGTGGTTTTTTTTGAAAATGGAAAGTTATCCTAATAGTCTCACTCTAACAATTTTCCCATCATGTAACAGCAGCTAGGCTTGATCCGCAAAGTTTTAGTATGCATCATGGACTTATTTTGTTTGCTATTTGACCTAGAGAATCAATGAAGAATTCAAAGATTATTTGAAGGAGGTAGAAGTACTTTTGTCAAATGTAGTTTTTCAAGAACAATGTTCTTCCAATGTCATGTACAGGACCTAGCTAAAATTACTTACATTTTTGGCACATTTATTCATATCCCACCTTTTCCAGTGATAGCACGGACCCAATCTTTAAATACTCATCTTAATGTTACTACTTTGACAAAATTTCCTGGTGGAACAAGAAACATTAGGAAAGTGGTGACTATAACAGTTACCGTCTTCTTAACTGGAATGAAAACTCATGAAAGAAAATTAAGCAACCTCTTTTACCCTATGCCAGTCTGTATGTGCTGTGGGAAGAGACTTTGTGTGAGTGTGGGGGAAAATCTCATCTATCAAAGTGTCATAGACAGTATATATTTCAAGCTGAGAAAAACTTTTGTTTGATTTGAAAAGTATCAAAGCAGATGTTAAGATTATGGGGGTGCTCTCAATGTCTCTCCTGTCTTTCTAATGCAGGGTATGTGACTACGATTTTTTACTGAAAAAAAAAAAAAAAAAAAAAAAAAAAAAAAAAGCAGACTCATGGGTTATGTTGAAGAACACAGCTGTCTTTCAGCTGTATCACTGTAGCTTGTTACAATAAAAACATCTTTCAAATCTTAGAGCATGATAGCATGACAGTGTCATCATTAGAAAAGTATGCTTTACTAAAGCTTATTGTTTAGGCATATCCTTTAGCACAGCTAAGTTATAGTACTTAGTTATAGTAAATAGTCGTGAATTCATTTCTTCCAGTGACTAGGCTGTTCATCCCCACTTACTGATGACTTGAGGCCTCCTTGGTTTGTAACTCCATTCCAAAATCCTCAGTTCCTGCTGGATCTGGTTCTTCTAATGGAAAAGAGATGTGATGTGAAAGCTTCCCTAGCAGCAGTTTGGCTGGTCACCTCTGTCTGTCTGGTCAGCATTTTTTTTCTGCCCAACCACATGGGAAGCCAGGTCTGTCAGCCTGTGCTCTGTCTGTTCTGCCACTTCTTTCTTGCTAAAATTATGCTGAGCAAATAATTCAGATATAAGTCAGATATGAGCAGATAACAGAGCCCAAGCTGCAGTTTTCTAAGGTGTCCTGTTCCTGCAGCATTTCCATCTGTTGGTGCTTTCAACATTCCTGCTAAGACAATGTTGCATGTAAAATACTCAGGCCTCTAGCTGTTACTTATCTGAACTAGATTTTGAAGAATGACTACAGCCTAAAACTCTTCAAACAAGGGGAAAAAAATCAAGGACATAAGTGTACATAGCATGTGGTCCCTCTTCCCTCTTACTTTTGAAAAATTCTTCACATTTATCAGTGTATGAAAGCAGATTCTTATTCAATATAGAGTGTAGTAAAGACCATGAGAGCTAGAGGTAAACATATGTCATCTTTAGTATTGTTTTCCTCTGTTTGGCTAAGTCTGTAAAGCAGCAGTCTGGTGAAAACCGAACTAAAGACTTTTCTGCTGCCTTAGCATGACAGCGTGATTTCCTGACACACTGTTGTGATTGCAGATAAAGCTGATGGTTGGCCTTGGGCTGAGCTGAGGCTGGGGCAGGATTATCTGAACTCTGCATCATTCTTATTTTGTGTCCTATTTGGTGCACATAAATACTGAAAAAGCAAATTTATGATGCTGGTTAATGGACAAGAATATAAACTTCTTTACTGTTTACTGTACTTTCTGTTGACAGGGTGCTACTGGTATAACACGCTTCATACCTGGACATCTTGAATGGCATGTGTGTAGATTCAATGCTTCATAGATGAAGTGATTGAGGGTGCCTGTCACCCCTTAAGACCACTCTTGGCATTCATTTAAGAGATTACTGCAGTGAGAATGGCTAAGCTCTCTGCTTCTTCTCCAGTTGCTCATCAATGGCTTTGGGGCAACCTTCAAAGTGTGGGGCTGGGGCTGGGCCCTGTGAGGTATCACTGGGCTGGACCTGCTGAGCAGGACCTCCACAGGCTACCCTGAGAGTGTGACAGGCCTGTCCACAGGGACAGAAAGTGGTTTATGCCCACAGCAGTGCTTTGGGACATTGCAGAGGAGATAGATGCAGTAGGCCTCACACAAGTGGTAGTAAAGCCCATTGTTTAAAGAGGTGTATGCTACTTTTCACTGCTTGTTAAACTGTTTTCCTTCTAAGCAATCAGTTCTGAAGCAGCTATGTGCAGACAAATCTGTGAGCAATTTAACTTGCTGTGCTGCAGAGCTAACTGCAGCTGTCCTGGCGTGACCTGGGAGAGTGAGAGTGAGCGCTTTGGCAGGCTGCTCCCTCCAGGCTCTGCTTTCTGATTTTATTCCCAGTATTCCGACTGGTTGTTTATGAGGAGGCTTTAAGGGAAAGAGATGATCCATATGTTCATCAAGTAAGCCACAGAAAGCAGCGAGGCCTGTGGCGTCCCAGCAGCAGCATAGGATGACTGACTTGGAGGAACGTCAAAAGACGTGCGGCAGTGCAGGGCCACAGCCTGGCCCTGCAGTTCTCTCTTTACTTTCAGGCTAGGCCTTCCTGACATGAACAGGGTACTTGGGTGTTCAATCTATCAGGCATCTAGACCTGGGTCATATCCAGCTTTGGGTATCTTATCTGGAGCTTCCCTTTGAATCCTAGAGAGAGCTTCAGGACCTCAGCATCTCTCTGGATCAGGCTTTTAGCTGGCCTCTTATCTCTGCTCATGAAGTCTTGCACCCTGCTGTTGAGTCAGGTGAAGGAACAAGAATATATTTCCGCTGCTCTTGAGGTCAGCAGCTACCCTGGCATATTTCTGGCCAGAAGTGTGCATTCAGGTTATCCAGGAGCCCTCATGCCAAGACACCTGGTCATATGAAATGGCCTTCTGTACAAGAGCTGTATTTGAATCACGCAAAGACCATACCTGATTCAGTGATAGCAGGTGAGCTGTCCTGTGGGATGGCCTTTGCTTTGCTGGTTAGAGGGACTTATGGAGCTAGGCAGTGCTCAACTTTAGCTGCTATTCCTTTTCATATATTACATGGGGAAAATCACTCCAGGTTGTGGTTTCCCTCTTGGATCTGGGGCATGGTACAGATGGGACAAAATCCAAACTTAATACTCTGAAAACTACTTGAAGCATCACTCCCCAGCACATGTACCTCCTGATTGAGACTGCCAGTACTAGCAGGGAGAAAGTGGGCTGCACTCAGTGATGTATGAGGACTGTGTTAAGGCACTATCTTTTGGGCATGATATATGTTTATTAGGAAATGAGGAGTTGAGGAACAATAGTTTTGAGGGATTACAGTGCTTAATAATTCTTAGAGGAAGAGGTTTAATCTCTCATGCTGTTGATAGAGCAATCAGCGATAAGCCTTTTATCAAAATCCCAGCCCTTCCCTGCTTTCTGCAAGGACTCTGACAGAAAAGCTAACACTGTGAACCAGGAACAGAGCACTTTCCTTGGCAAAGCTGAGCAGAGAACCTCAGGTCTTGTCTAAACACACAAACAAATAAAAAGTCAGGATGTGAATGCAAAGTAAAATGCCTTTTTCTGCCTATAGCTCTGTGTGGATGCTCTTTTCTTGCAACAAAGATACCTTAAATTGAAGATAAGGAGCAAATAAACTGCAGTGAGCAAACTGAGGACACATCAGCTGCTATTGACTTATTAGTTATTGCATAGCCTTCAGTGTCAAATATGATGTCTTCAACTTCTTTTCTTAGAGGCACTTTCCTTGGATCACTTGGGAGACTGCAGGGCGAGAAAAATAATAATAATAATAATAATAATAATAATAATAAAGCATGGAGCTTATCCCACCAAGCTGCAGGTGCCCACCTGAGGCACCTGGAAGGCAGTGGTTGACCTTGTGAGTCCTTGTAGTTACTGGGAACAGCTTCACCCCTCAGAGGGCAGCTATAGCCTTTGGATGGCTGTTCTTCACTCTGTTAGCAAAGCCATCTCTGATTTACCTTTATCTGAGGTACCATGGGTGCATAAGGTGAGCCGATAAACTGGCCTTTTTCCACATTTTCTTCTTTTTGTTTTGTTTGGGGACTATGCTTGTTTAATCCCTCCTATTACTTTGTCTTTTTTCTGTCTCTTCCCTCCCATTTTTTCTCTGCAAACAGTCAGTTAGACTGCTGCGTAGCGCTCCCAGCACTAGCCATGTTTTGCTACTGCTTGACATCCCAGGCTGGCAACAGCTCCTGGTGCTGATACTTCCATTTCCTTCTTTTAATGATGTTTGAGGAGAAATAAATAAATAAATAAATAAAATCTTACTTTGGTGAAGCCCATTATGCTATGACTAATTGCTCTACTCTGGTCTGTCCGTAAGCAACTGGTTTGTATCAGATGCCCAGAGGAATAATTTTGGGAAGATTTCATCTCCAAATGAATTCTATGTATATGCATTTTGAGATACACATGCATGAAAACCACAGAGCCAGGTTGGAGTCCTTCCAGAGCTAAATTCTCCTCCAGAGTCACTTGATGAACAATGTACAGCTGTAATTGCTTTTTGTGCTTGTGGTGCCCCTGGAGATCATTCCAAACCTTCCAGTCAGCCCCCCAGTAATAGAGTCTGTGTGCCACACTGCGCTCTGTATCTAATGCAAGATGTGGCATCTGCTTGCACGTTGGCCAGTCCCACGGAGCTAAGTGCAATTTCCTGCACCACAGGACCATCCATCAGCTCCCCACAGCACCATGACTCATTTGCCCACATCTTCCAACAAGCTTCTCCAACAAGGGAAGTGTGTGTTTACCAAGAGCGTTCTCCTTCAACATGCACTGCTGATAGGCAGGGTTCAACCTGGAAAAGGTGGCCTGCTCCTGGAAATCAAGCAGTTAGAAGGAAACAACATGGAAACCACTGGAGGTGATTACCCAGAAGGAAATTTTTGTCCTCAGTGTGGGTCTGCTGTCTGGGAAAGGAAGCACTGAGAGAAGGAGAGGAGCGATGAGGGCAAAGCCTGTTCACTCAGGCACCAGACAGTACAGCCTACAGCCGAGCATAATGTAATGGACAGCCCCAACATCCCACAGGGTGCCTGGATTCATGCCTTCTGCTACCTTCCAAAAAACACATCCAAATTACCTTTGAAATTGTCTAGCTTTAATTATTTTCCCTCTCTTGGCATAAGAACAGAGAGTTCCAGGCCTTTTAGGAGCAGAAGCAGAAAAAAAAAACACCTCATGATGAGCTGACATTGTGCGTGTGTGTTATACACAGACTGGGCCAGAAGATGGATAACGTCTTTTTAAGTGCTACTACTTCCAAGTATCATCTTGGCACATCCTAGCCATCTATCTTTCATTTGCTAGCTGAAGGAAGACTGATTCATCTTGAAAATCCGTTTTCGAGACACTATAAACTTGTGGCTCATGAAAACACGCTGTTCCTAAGGGTGCAGCTTTGTTTGTCATTTCACACTGTGTGGTTGTACCATGGATACGGATAGCCTAGAGCAAACCCCTCACCTTGTAAGAGCACTGCAGCAACCTGGCAGATGTGCCAGAAACAGGTATGTGCCAGAAACAGTACTGAAAAAGGACAGGCACTGCAGACAGCACAAGAACTCAGTCTTAAGCAACAGCAGTTCTTGTCGGTCTGTTTTTTCCCCTGGTTTTCCATGTATCGAATTTAACACATTAAGATCATTGCTCCTACTGGGAAGACTACTCTCCACTGAGATTTCTCCTTCATAGCTCTGTGTAACTAGAAGAGGACCCTGTAACATCAAAGTCTGCTTATCTTCAGCTTCCAATCCCTCCTTAAAATATTAATTTTATTTGGTGTTTCCAAGAGGCTTGGCAGTGGTGAGATTTTGAGTGAGATAGACAACTCTTGGGTTGTCTCACAGTTTTCTCATGCTTTTCTACATCTCTCTGGAGTCACCCCTTGCCCCAGTCTGTGGTTAGACCTGTGATGGTTATAGGGCTGTTTTCAGCTGTGCATGTTCACTGCCATCAATTAGAAGAGAAAGATAACTGCTTAAAATAGCAAGGTAAAGTTACTTGGGTAGTGGGTTAGATGGGCTTTGAGCTGTTGTTTCAATGGTGTTTCAATGGACAGAGAGGTTGTGGGCTCTCCCTTCTTGGACATCTTCAAAAGCCACCTGGACATAGTCCTGAGCAAGTGTCTCCTGGTAGCCCTGCTTCAGGAGGAAGGATGGGCCAGATGACCTCCAGAGGTCCCTGCCACCTCAGCCACTCCGTGGTCCTGTGATTCTGATTGCATTTCCCATTCAAACAGTGCCTGCTTCATGCCACCCAGTTACTTAGGAACGGATTTACCTGGTGGGCAGGATTTAATGCACAGAGGTGCGATGAGCTGTCACCATCTGCAGCAGTGTTGCCAAATGAATTGCAAACCCCTGGCATCTGTAAGCCCTGGTCCCCGCTGCAGGAGCAGGGTGACAGCCCCTGTGCAGGAGGGCAGGACATGCACAAAACAGGGGCTCCCACAGCTGCTGGCCTGCCAGCACCCCCTGCCAATGGTGAGGTGCGGCCCTACCCCAGGCATGTCCTGAGCCTCTTGTCCCTGTGCATCTGCTGACTTCTGCTGTGCCATGGATGGGTGACCGCCAAATGGCCACCCCAGCCCCCTTCTCTCTCCTCCCCTGCTCCTTCCTCTGCCTCATCTCCACCCCTTCACTGCCAAACTGCCCATGCACACACCATGGCTGAATTCAGGCAGTGTGCTGTCAATGGGAAATTGACACTACTGCTGAGGGTGTAAGGTGCAAGTGCTATGGCCCTGGCAAAATGTAATGTGTCACAACAGGTCTCTCATGGGCTCTGCCAAGATAACACCTGAGGGCATTAAGACACCCTTCTCCCGTGGAAAACAATTTGTTACTTAATATATTCCACTCAAGGACAGCAGTAAAAGAGTTTTATCCTTCTTTTCATCTTTCTCCCCCTCATTTTCCTGCTCTTCATCCTCCTTTTTACATTTTCTTCACCCTGACAAATGTCAAAGCAATCTCTGACATTTTATGTGAAGGAGCCTCCTTTGCCCCCTGCATACCCAGCCACCTGCCAGCCCTGCCATCACTTCCCTGCCGCAGGGAAGTGACACAACCCCTCAGACAGCAGCAGGCCTTCTGCCCGGGTCCTGAAGCCACCAATCTCTTCTGCACCAGGATCTGTACTAGCAGCTGCCTGAAAAGAGAGCTACCACGCTCACAGTTCCTGCTTCTCCCTTCTATTCCCATCTTTCTTCCCAGTACATGTACACAGCCCCTTTCTGAGACCTGTGGAGCAAAATTAGCTCACTGATGTTTCCAGCTCATTTGCTGATGAGCCAGGGAACCCCATATCAGCAGCACCTGCTGGGGTTACACCTATGGCAGTGTGCATGTAAGAGAAGTTGCCTGGGAAGCATTGAAGAAACTTTAACATTTCAGTGTGTGTTTTTGTTCGCTTCAACAAAATGAAAAATCAAAATACTGAGAGGTTTTGTGCAACATGGAATTCCCAAATGTTTTGATTAGGAATAGTTGAAGCATAACGTTTATTTTACAGTATGAAAGTTTACACCGAGTTATGAAAATGGAATGCAACACATTAAATCCACTTGAAAACAAACATTGTGATGTAGTTTAAAGCCTTTTTGTTGACACTTTGGTGGAAATCAGTTCATTCCCCTAAACTATTGCAAGTATATTTAAGGCATTTTTCGACTTAAGTGCTATTGTCTTGTAAAAAATCACCATTTTTTACTCAGCCTAGAGCCTTGTCTCTTCCTGCAATTTAGACATTCACCAGGAGGTGGGGCTTCATGCCTTGAAAGCGAAATAGAATTAAAAGATAATTTTTTATAACGTCCTTTGGATTGGAGGGCTTGAAATCTGTCCTCTCTACACCCCATTTTGCAGAGGAAATGACAGTCCCTCAGGCCATTAAACCTCAAACTCGGGAGTCTTAAATGGACTGTCTGGTCTGGGCACAATCTAATTAAACAAAAGTATCATCGCCTAAGACACATCGGAGTCAAAAATCCTTGTACCAAGAACAAGAATCACTGTGTCCCTGGAGATGCTACTGACTTTCTTCAGAATTACTTGGAAGTTAAGGAGGGGGAAGAGGGGAGGGTTCGCCTCATTTTTGTGCCCCCCGTGTCAGGAGGCACTGAGCACACTTCCTGCATATCTGTGGGTTGGGAGCTGGTCAGCCTGATCCTCGCACGGCCAATTGTGATGCTGTGGTCTGTTTGACTGCCTCTTGGCCATCTTGGTCTCACACGAGCTCACATCAAAGCTCTGTCTGGTGCCCACACTGCTGCTAACTAGCAGTGTGGAGAGCTCCTGTACCAATGCGTTAACTCATAACTACAATTGTTATGCTGCAGTAGCAGGAAGCCTTTGGATAGCATAGCCCCAAACCCCACATTGCCTCAGGGATGAGTGTCTCAGATATTAAACAGGAACCAATTCTCCGTGAGGCCATCACAGAGTAGCAGAGGATGGATGAGGGCGTCTGCCGTCACCCATGTTACTTGGATGCTGCACAGCAATGGTCTGCACAAGAAGGAGCTTTCTCAGTGCTTTGTCCTTAGACACACAGTGTTGCTTAAGTCTACTCATGCTCATGCTAGATCATGTTTAGTTAGGTAATGAGAAGTCGGCAAGCTTTGTCTAATTGCTTTATGGATGTGCTTAGGACTAAGATTTCATTCTGAAGAGCACTTGACTACAACCACGGAATCTCCTTTGGCTTTCATCGGTGGTAGTTCAGGAGGAAGGACAGCTGCCATCTTTGGATGATTCAGGGGCTGTTTGAGTCAGGACAGTCTTTATCCATGGTCTTCTTTTACAGGCCAGAAAGGTGTGGTTTGGTTTCAGGTACCTTTGGTGCAAGTTCATACAGATCATTTTCCTAGAGGACATGGGTGGGAAGCACTGATACCTCCCCTAGCTGTGTACAGAGAGAAAAAACTGATTTGTACTGAAATTGGGTGACCAGAGCAGCCGCTCTGTCTGGTGGCGACTCACATCACATCCACAGAAATGTCTGTTTTATATCACACACTAGTTTCACCTAGACTGGGGTTCGGTTTTTGGCAATGGCCAAAGACTGATGCCTAAGGAAATTGATAAGAATGGAGCAAATGTAGAGTGATTGTTCGCTGCACTACTCGTCTGACCAGCAGTGGTCTACAGCTGAGGGATTTACTGAACAAGAGGTGATACCTTTATATTTGATTGACCTCTTAGAGATTTGGAGCATCTCCGGTGGGCAGTTTTCCTAGTTCCTGTTTGCTCTATGTCTAAACTCCTACCACTTCAATTCTGAAACACTTTGGAAAATGTTTGACTCTAATGGACCCATTGGAAATCAGTGTTGAATGCAACGGATTCCTTTGGTTAACCATCTAGCTACTGGCAAAATTAATTAGTGAAGATCTAGTTTTTTCCAGTTTTACACCATTTATCAACCATTCACTCAAGACAGCAAAAGCCAGGTGAGGCAGCCAAATATTCAACTTATTGAATCATAATGAGTGCTTCAGTGTCCTCCCATGGAAAAGAAATGAGAATCATTTTCTGTGTATTTTACTTCAGAAGACTTGGTCTACAATAATCTTATCTCCATTCAATTGGCGTGTGGTTTTTTAAGAGTGAGGATAAGTCCCACTGCCTATTCCAAACATTCCTCTGTTTTGCAGCCTGAAAAGCAATCAATAGACTCATAGCAATATTGGCACTTAGCAGAAGTTAACCACAACTAAGAGTGAAGTTAACACGTCAAACCCACTTGCTCAGGAAGTTCTTGAGACAAATCTGAAATGCAGTGTTCCTGCCTGGCAGCAGAGAACGATTTAAGCATTTTTCTTTGCTTTCAAAATGCATTTAAATGCCAACATTCTCATGGGGGAAATGGTTTTATGAAAAGATTTTCCATCAAAATTATCTTTGTACCCATTTCCCTAGAAGAGTTGATTGTCCTTTATTTTCATAACTGCTGTGCCAAGCATCCCAAGTATGAGGAAATACTGAGTTTTGCATTCTACTTGCAACAGCGGTTTCCCTTCAGGCAGCCTCTTCTCCTCTTGCCAGAAAACTCATGCCAATTCCCCTTGCAGTGTTTGGATGGGGCACTGGCACCCAGTGCTGGTGCCGCCAGAGCCCCACTGAGACTGAGATTGTGTTCTTCTGGCTGTACTACAGCAGGAGAAATGAGATGAACCCTGCCAAGAAGTGCCTACAGGCAGAAAAAGGAAAGACATATAACAGCCAGGGCACCAGAAGCTGCTAAGAATTGACCATGATGCAGTGGTTTTGTTTGTTTGTTTGGTTTTGTTTTAAACATGGATGCCTGCAGAATTAATCTAGATTACCTGGAAATATAAATGTGATGCAGATTGCTTAAATCTCATCTCCATCCATCTGCAAGGATGTTCTCATTCAAAGTGAGGATGATTTGGCTGTTGTTATGAAGCCAGTTTCACTTCACAGTTTTCATGAATTCCAGTAGTTTTATTCTGAGTGTCCCAGTGTGGGCAGGCCATGGTACAACTCCATTTTCCAAGCTGGTGCTGAAGGAGGGAAGGATGGAAGGAAGAGGAGTCTTTCTGCTTAAGCAGGGTGAGAAACAAGATTGCTGAGTGCCTTCTTAAAGAAGCAGAGAACTGCCCTTTATGGTAAATTTTCACATGCAGAAGGCCTGTATGGGAGAAAGCAAGGCAATGTCAAAGGCTCAAGGATGAGAGAGACTGAAAATGATCACCTAGGGAAGGGACTGAAAGGTTTAAAGAGGAGCTGGTATTTGATGAGGTGGCGTCAGTGGGTGCTGGGAAGCAAGATGGAAAAAATGGAGAGTTAACAAAATGATTTAGAGTAGCACTCTGAAGGGAATGTGTGCAAGAGCAGACAGAAGTGGGAAGGAGGAAGGCTGTAAAATTATGTGAATTAAGGAAGAGTGTTCTGGATGTGAGGACTGAGGAGAAATGAGAGATTTTGGAGATACTGTAGAAGGTGAAGAAAAGTGAGACCCAGAAAGAGTTTTATCTAGAAGAAGGAGCAAGTGAAAGATAATATTCAAATAAGGGACTGAGGGGACATAAAGGAAGCTGGTATTGACCTGCCAGACAGAGAGAGCAGTGCTGAAGTGGATATCATCATCAGAGTCAAGCAGACCAACAACAGAGCAGTCCATGGAAAAGACAAAATCTCTTTCAGGGAGTCTCAAACGTAGACCACAGATTAAGAGCAAATCAAGGGACGAGGTTAAAGACGCCAGATAATCACAAGGGTCTCAGTGTGGAGGTGAGAGTTGCTGAGGATGTGGTTCCAAGGTTATGATGTAAGGGAAAGTCAAAGTCCAAGGGAGGCCATCAAAGAGTTATCAGGGGACAGTAATGCCAGGATGGAGCAGGAAGAAGCATTAAATGGGTCCTTCTGCTGCCAGGGTTAGTCCAGCTCCCTTTATTGCACCTGGGTACTGACAGCCCATAATCCACACTCCCAGGTCAGGCATCTCAGTAAAGGTACCTTGTCCCTGAAGCAGAGAAAGAATTTCATCCATGCAAAGCTGAAGGATAAAGCACCCTGAATGAAACAAACGCTGCAGAAGAGCTCTGCCAGGGTGGCCCAATGCCATGTTTCCAAACTAGCACTTAAAGTATGCAGAGCCTTTTCTTGTTAGAAACATCTTTCTCTGAAGGCAGTAGCAGCATGTATGCCGCTCAGCTCAGGGAACCTCACATGTCAGCCAAACATCCCCTTTCTCCCTGGGTCACAGGCAGAGCTGGAGCCTGTGGCAGTGCCCTCCAGCCCCATCCAGCAGCCCCAGCTGTGCCTGCAGGGCACACTGCCCTCCCAGCTGTGGATCTGGTGGTGATGGCAACCGCATGGACAGGGAAACTTTCCTTGGTGATGAGTTGTAACAGCTGAACAACAGCAGTGCTTGCTGGTGAGCGCGTTAGCAGAAATACCCAGCTATTGTAGGGTGGTAGCTGGGGCTTGCATTGAGGATCTGGCCTTCCTCATGGCCCTGGTGACAGGGAGACTCATTCATGAAGAAATCAGGCCCACCCCGTCAATGTTTTGGGGGTTGGCTTATGCAACAGAAGCATTGTTTCCAGGCTGACACAAAGATTTAGGCAATCAGGCTCCATGGTTTGTGCCGGGGTGGGCTCTTTCTGAAGAGGAAGGGAAAGCACAAGCATCTGAGTACTGCAGGAGACTTGTCTGCTGTGTGTGAAGAACTGGGGGTACTCTGTGCCAAGTGCCATGTGCAAACATCATGGAAGTGAGAGTTGGTCAGGATCCCCCTTCAATCTAGTATTAAACATCCTGTGCTGTGCATGGGTTAGAGCATTCAATAGGTCTGACTTCTATTTTTTCCTTTATGTTCATTATGTTTAGCAAGTTGCAATGCTCTTCAGGAAATCCTGAATTGAAAATATATACAGCATTTTTGTTTGTTTGTTTGTTTGTTTGTTTTGGGGGGGAGGGTATTATGTTTTGGGGAAGACTAGTAAAAATTAATTTGTTCTTCTTGTCTATGTAATTAATTAAAATTAATTAAAATTAATAAAATTAATTAAAATTAAATTAAATTAATTAAAAGTCATGTCTGGTCGACACTTTTTGCAGTTATGTCTTTAAGATCCACAATCAAAAATAGCTCCAAATGTTTTAATTCATTGTGAGACGTCCTGAAGCTTGAAAATCTTTTATCTTTCTTCTAGATGTCAGTAGATACACCAGGTATTAATAACCACAGGTTCAAAGCTTCCTAAGTCAGAAAATCACTATGCATGCTTTACAGTACTTTTTAGGGCTTCTGTTACTGAGTGATATTGTAACTTCAGTAATATGACTGGCAGCAAATTCATGGGGTCATGCTGTGTAGCAACTGGAAGAATTAGTCTTGACTAGTGAGATGCCTCTCTGCCTTGTAACTGACAAAATCAAACACTAGTTAGAAATTCATTGCACTGGGTGCCTGCCAGAAAATGCAATGCAATGCAATTTATTTGAATTCCAAGTGTTTTGAGTGGGATTGAAGCTGAAGTAAACAATATCCCTAAAAAACACTGCAAGAGCAAAGCAGTTACAGTCATTAAGGAAAAAGCAACCCCAAGCCATTGACCAATTGTTGTGTTTTCTTGCCAAATAAAGAAACATAACAATAGCTTGCTTTTTTGACAGAAGGTCCTCAGAAGATTGTGCTCTACTGCTGAAAAAAAAAAAAAAAAAAAAAAAAAGGTTTGCTTTTGTACTCCTGAGTTTCCAGGAAAATGAGTTTTTTTTGGAGGGTGCCTATCACAGGTGGGCTTGTCACTTGTTCCCTGATGGGGTGGAGGGAAACAGTTAAGGAAAATGAGCATTGTAAAGTCTCTAAATCAGCAGAATTGGTTTTGGTCCTGCAGACATTTATTAGAGTTGGGAGATAAATCCTCTGATATTTTGATCACACAATCTGTATGAGTATGGAGTTTGGACAGATGGAGAGAAAAATCCCCAAGCCTGGAGAAAGCCCTTTCCTCTCAGGAGTGGGGCTCCCCATCTCCAGGCTGGCTCCTGCCTTCTCACCAGGCAGAGAAGAGTAGCAAGTATGGGAAGCCTCTCCTGTGTCCTCAGTGCTCCCAGTTTCTGGCAGAGTGCTGTATGACTTAGGGAGAGGAGTGTGAAAACAGAGGTCTAAAAGACGTAAGTTGTCCATCCTGTAGCCAGCCCATCCATGCATCTCAGATGCCCTCTTCCTCTTGGAGCCATGCTGGAAATCAGTTTATTTTGTCAAAGTAGCTTAAGTCAGGGTTTTGTATGGAGCCCCAAACTCTGTCTCCACTTGAGACTTTTCTTCAGAGTGGTGTCTTGATGTTATACCAGCTGCAGTGTGGAAACACAAAAGCCATGCAGAAACTGTAGCTTTGAAACTCCGTGTGCCTTTCCAGTTAAATGATCTTCTGTTGCGGAGGGCTCAAGGCAGCAGGATGAGGCATTTTTTTCCTCTTTTAGCAGCAGCCACAGTGATGTTTAATTTGGAAGAATCCACTGTAAGAGTGGCCAAGCTGACATGCTTTTTGCTAGACTGCTGCTTGCCAAGGTGAAGCTTTCAGGACTCAATACTGCTTTGTGCTGACTGAGAGCTTCAGCAGTTGAAATGGTCTTGAATCTAGTTAGCCAAGTTTGCTTCTTTCATGGTGCCCGCCATTGAATTTCAAGTCAGTTGTCTTTCTCCTGACAGCCCCCAGGACATGAGCATTCATGTCCAGACATCACACTGGCAGAGGTCCCATATCTGTGTGCTCCAGGCAGTCAACAGCACCCAGGTTTGACAAACTTTAGGGCTTACTGCATTTACCCACCTTGCTTTTGATTGAGCTGTCAGTCCCAGAGCTATGCTCAGGTTTTGTGAAACCATGCCAGAGCAAAGGGAACTTGTTCTTGAATTTACACATAAATTCTGCAAAGACTTTCAGAAGCATAACTTCTATTCTGCTGTTTTACTGCTGACTAGTTGCAGTGCTGAAAGGTGTCTGGTGAAATAGCAAAGATTACAACCCTATATGGTCGAATTACATCAACTCAATCTTATAAAGAAAATCGCCAAGAGATGAGGAATGAGGAATCATGTCATCATATTCTAACTATTCTGAAAATAAAATAAAATAAAATAAAATAATAATCACATTTTAGAGTAATGCCATGCTATCTCCACATCCAAACACTCAAAGGAAAACATTCATTCATTCTACACACTGAAGTTGTTTAATGGAGAGGAGCCGTGATCTCCTGCTGCCACCTGCTCTCGTCGTGTTGGGTAATTAGTCTCTGTGTAGACAGAGTGCTGGAAGGAGAAGGAGAATCAGGTTGGAGGCAGCTGTAGCAATAACCAAGACATTCCTACTTAGGCAGGCTGATAAGAAAGAGAGAAAAATGACTGAATGAAAGAATCTTAGAATAAATAGACAAATGTAATGAACTTCTGGAAATATTCTGAAGGCAGAGTTGTTATTTTAGACACATGACTGGAGTTTGGATTAGGCCTACAGGAATAACTAATTTTTCAGTTTCTATGTCAAAACAAAACAAAACAAAACAAAAAAAGAAATGAATTTGTTCAGATCAGCTACACAGAAAAAATTTTTTTTTTTTTTTTTTTTTTTTTTTTTTTTTTTCTCTCCCTGAAGTAAAAAGTCAAAAAAGAGCTGATGGAGATGCTCTTCTTGGTGCTGAGATGCTGAAGGAGCGTGAGGGCAGTGCCAGGGTAGAGCTGCAAGCCACCATGGCCCTCAGCTTTTCCACTGCTGGGTGGCTTGGGCCTGCGACACTCATTGGGCAGGTGGCAGGCCAGCACCAGGTTCCTTCCCCATCTGCCAGCACTCTCTAACCATAAACCCACTGTCCTGAATGAAGTTGTGGTCCTTCCCAACTGCTGTGCCCGAGCTGCTCTGCTTCATGTGTTCTGCTCAGCCTTCACCCTTTTGGTGGGACACTGGGTGGCCCAGATGGAGTCCCCAGAAGCCATTTTGTCAGGGCTTGCGCTCTGGACAAAGGTATGTCCACATGGCATGAGCAGGCCATGCGGCGTCTCCCAGGGGGACATAGGGACACCTCAGGTCGTGCCATTTAGTTCTGCAGGGCTGGAAACCAAGCTGGAAGCCTTGACATGGCTTTGTGTGAAGGAGGAGATGCCACATTGGAGCATGACAGAAGTAGCGACAAGCATTTTGATCCCGAGTCAAAACATCAGAATTTCTGTGAACAGAACAGCATATGAAAGGTATAGTTTCAGACACAAAGAACTCAAAAAGCAAGAAATGCCAGCTCTAGGGCCACCTGAAAAACCTTAGCTGCTCCGTGTCCATGTGCCTGCATTCTTGAATGACACGATTGCCTCTTCTTTCATCTCTGCCTAAATGAGCCTACTGGGTGGGCTCACAAGAATCCAGACTGCGCTGACATTCAGCTGGTAATTTCGGTCAACTTGAACACTTAACTTTTCAGTTTAATCTGATGTTTTTTGCTTTTTAAAAGTATGTAGAATACCCCAAACAGCCTCATGAACACGGGCCTGAACCATCTCATTATTAAAGCAATAAAATTCTTTCTTCTAGTTTCAGTGGGAAAGTTATCAAAACATATAAATGGAAGTAATTAATGAATACATTAAAGACACTGTGCAGACAAACACTGATCAACAGAAGAAAAGACAAAGTTCAGCAAATAAATTATTGACTACTAGTGAATTGCTCCTAACAAGTACATATTATACATTGTCTTTTTTTCAGCATTCTAATAAAAAATGAGCATAAAGTTCATTTTATGTGAGGCAGCTGTCTGTGCTTCTACCACCTGTGCATACACTAATGCTGAAAGAGGACAACCTGCAAGGAAGGGGGTGGTTAACAGGAGTTTTATGTGACTAGAAGGTATTACCTGGCTCTCTTTCAGCCTCTTTTTCTCTGCTACTGGTCTCCAACAGAATTGTATGCTTCAACTCAAAAGCATTACATGATTAATGTTTAATTTTCCATTAATCTTGAAGTGATATAGGTGCTTTGGCTTATATGTATAAGTAATCCTTGTACTTTTTGCAGGTTTAAACTGATGGAAAATGTTTGCCGGACAAGGGTCTTAAATCTTTTAAACAATGTTGTGATGAGCGATGAACACCGTTAGCATATGTGTTCAGAAACTCCTGTAGCAGCATTTAATGCAGTGGTCTTACTTTCTCATGCATAAGTAAGGGAAATGTCACTGTAATTTAGTGAAAGGCTGCTGCGTTTTCACTTGGACCTGAAGCCGAGACTGCAGCCTGTGTGGAAGCCAGCTCTCTTAGACAGTCGCCACAAGTCAGCAGCAGCAGATGTGGCTTTAGCTGCTGGGTGCTGAACCATCCCTGTGCCACAGCCCACACTGCCACATCCATACCTGTACTGATGCTGGAGCTGAAGCCTGCTTGGTTGCCTCCATGTCCATGTCCATGATCTGGGCTGCACAGGAAATAAACTCACTGTCCAGAACCCTTGAATTTTCCTATATATATCTGGGCAATATGGATTACTGATAGTCCTCTTTTACATGCCTTTGTCTGTCTTTCTCTTCTCTTTATAAACCTGCCTCTACAAACTGGTGGGATTACCATTCATATCCCAGAGACTGTAGCTATTTTTCTTTTGCATTGATGACAAATATTCTGGAAGTCAAGGGTGAAGAGTTTTGATTGCCAAAAGCTGTTTCATTAGCTGGTATAATTAGCAGGGTGCAAAAGAGGATCAAAGGAGATGAGGCAAGAAGCTCTGCGAGACTCTGCCAGCTAAGGATCTGCTCCAGTGAGTTTTTTAGAAAGCCAGAAAGCAAGCTCCTATTGTGCTGCAACTTATCTGCTCTGGGGTTTTCAACATACAGTGATTATTTACCTGGCCACATATGGCTTGAAAGACAAGCGTTTGCACAAGCAAAAGAGTAAGAATCAGCGGTACCAAATATCCCTTGTCTTGGTTTGGGCTGCAAGTTAATCCTAGTTGTTATGCTAATGTCAGTTCGGCTAATGGATAATTACAGAAAACACCTCTGCAGAAAAATAAATAAATAAATAAATAAATAAATAAATAAATAAATAAATAAAAATCCACATAGGAACAAGTCCATACTCATTGAAACTTGGTGTCCTGCTTGATTCATGAGTTACTCACATTCTTGATGGAATTCTGCCTTTTATGTGAAAAACCTCTCAGGTGCACAACGCATACAGGTGAGCAGGGTAGGCAGTTTCACCCAGGCAGATGGCTGCTTTCCTGCATATCTCAATCCTCTGTCTCTGCTGGATGCACTTGCACCAGGTGGGCAGTGAAGAAACACTAAAGAAAAATACAAAGATTTTCAGTGGGTGGGTGCTTGAGGGGATTTCTGAGGCTGAGTCTCCTGCCTTGCCAGGTACTGAGCATCACATTTGTTCTTAAGGGAAAGTTCAGATGTTCCTTTCATAGTACTGGCCCAGCCTTCCTGTCCAATATCTGCATCCTCTGCAATTCCCAAATGATCATCCTGTCCAACAACAACTTCTTCCCCAATAAAGGCTCTTGCTGCAGATTTCAGGCAGAATTTGGTCTTCTGTGGTGCTGATGAACCCAAACTCTAATAGATCTTTTACTCAGCTATATTTGCTAAAAATCTGGACCCAAACATTCAGATCCATCTCTTTTTTGTTTGTTTGTTTGTTGTTTTGTTTTGTTTGGTTTTTTTTTTGTTTTGTTTTGTTTTTTTTTTGTTTGTTTTTTGTTTTTTGTTTTTGTTTCCCTAGATTCTTTGTCTTGCTAGAGGAGTTTACCTTCTCCCAGGAGCTGCTAGTGCCCCTGTGAGAACGGTGTATATAGTCAGTGTTCAAGTCAGTCCCTGACTGATAACCCAGAAAAGGCCTTTAAACTCCGCAGTCTGGGTGCAGGTAGCATTTAACAGACGTGGTTTGCTGAATTCAGGTACCTCTCTGCCTCTCAGGAAGGGGAGAATTGAAGCCAAGGGAATTGGGAGCTAATGGAGCAGTGATGTTCAGACAGCCAGGGCATCACTCAGAGCAACGAGCTGAGCACTGAAAAGCACGAAGAGGAGACGGCAGCGAGCGCTGCCTTCACCTCAGGCAGCAGGGCAGGAGCCCCGGAGCAGGTGCGCCCGGCAGCAGAGGCGCAGGCTGAGCACCAACGGGAGCCCGATCCCGAGCAGCTGCCCGCAGGGACACGGCGGGTCCGGGCAGGTGCTCGGGGCCCGGCACCGGGGCTGCGACCGGGGGCGGGCCGGGGCCGGGGCCGTCGGGGGGCGGAGGGCAGGCGGCCTCCTCGGCGGGGCCGCCCCGCTGCAGTGTCCCGGCAGCCCGGGAGGAGGAGACGGCGGGGCGCGCAGCGAGCAGCGGGGCAGCCCCGCGGAGACGAACGGCAGCTCCGCGCCCCGCCGCTCCCCGGCCCCATGGCGGCGCCCCCCGCCGCCCCGCCGCCGCTCCCGCTGCTGCTGCTGCTGCTGCTGCTCGCCGCCCTGCTGCCCGCCGCCGCAGGTAGGCTGCAGACCCCCGGGGGTGGCGGCCCGCTGCCTCTCGGAGGTGCGCTGGGGGAGGCGGGGGGGTCCTGCCCTCCAGCCTCGGGGTGCCCGCTGCTGTGGGGCCGGGCGAGGAGCCCCTCTGACCGGGGGTGGGAGTGCAAAGGGGACCCCCGCTCCCCAGCCCCGTCGTCCGAGCCCCGCGCATCGCTCGCTCCAGGAGCCTGAGCGAGGCTGGCGCTGCTGTCAGGGTTTCCCCGGCTCTCCGAGTCCGATTTAAGGCGCTCTCGAGGTGCGGTCTGGGTGTGCCGCTTCAGGTCTTCCCCGTCCCTTCCTGGGGACAAGCGAGCAGCCGGGTGGCCGAGCCCCGGGGCTGCCTCAGCTTGTGCCCACGGGGCACGGCCGGCGGCAGGGTGCAGGGGAGGCAGCGGGGGTGTTCCAGCGCCAGACTTGTACCGCTGGGTCACGGTGGCCGGGGCGCTATGGGGACACCCGCTCCCAGCTCCAGATGCGGTGTCTGCAGATGAGCCGGTGAAGGCTGGAGGCATCTCACCCCCAAAAGTTCTGGGCCAGGTGGCAGAGCCCGGACCCGATGTCACCCGGGTCAGCTGAACGAACTGGGAGCGTCTGTTTGACCCGGACCAAGGGAAAGAAGGGGTCTTTGCAACCAGTTTGCGGACCCTGCTCAGCCTCTCTCTGTGGGGCGCCTGGCTTGTGGGGCACACGGCTGCAGTTTGCATGAGGCTGAGCACAGAGGGGCTTCGCTCACGGGTGCTCGTGTATCCAGGGTTGTCGTTTCTCTGTGTGATGTGCTGTGCCTGTCCAGGATAAGCCTGGGATTGCTTCCCTGGGAGCGGGTTTGTAGTAGCACTGCTTTGTGGCAGTGGGAGATGGATGGGGAATGGATCAGCTGTCCCTGGGGCTGCCTTGTTGGGAGCCAGAGAAGGAGGGAAGGGAGCAGGGAGGTGTTGTGCTGACGGCATGGGCAGCGTCCGAGAGAAACATCATAGCCTGTGAGGGAAAGGGGTTAGCTGTTGAACACGGGCAGGCTTTTGCTTGTCTGACTGTAATGCCTAAAGTGATTCTAGGGGAGGCTGAAACTTTGCTGAAACTTTTGGATGGAACATCCACGCAGTCTGTCTTCGTTTGCAGTCACACACCAGTGTGCTGTAACGCCAAGCCAATTCCTGAGCAAACACAAATGTCTTGGCATGGTGCTGCGTAAAGTGCTGCATGCTTCCCACTGCAGAACTCCAGAGCGCACCAAAACCTCTGTGAGGGGATCGCCGGGCTGCTGACCCCAGGGCAGCTGTGCAGGACATGGGTGCGGGCTGCACGGCTGCTCCTCATCCCTGGCAGCATGCAGACCATGCACAGAGTGCACCACGTTCCTCCTGCCTGGAGAGCAAACTGTGCAGCCTCAGACCGGAGGGCTGGTGGGTTCTTTCCCACAGGGTAAAACCCACTGCTGGGTGCCTTTGCTTCCCTTGGCCCTGCTCTCACATCTTTTAGCTGTGTTCTCAGTGATCCCTTCCTGTTCTCCTTTCCTTGCCTTGCTAGCCTCGGGGCTGTTGAGGTGACCTGTCTCAAATTCACTCGGCATTTTGGAGCCTTTGCCAGGGCTCCCTGTCCCTCCCTGGGGACAGGGACTGCCTTGGCTCAGCAGAGGGGACCGCGACAAAGGAAGGGGAAGAACCCTGCATTTTTTGTCCGTGGAAAGAAAGGAAAAGGATTTTCCCCTGTGAGGTCTGGCCTTGGACTGGTGCTATAATTGACTGTGCTTCTGTTCATCAAAATAGAAAGTCGGTGTGGAGCCTGAGCCCAGGCTTGCTGTGGGCAGGCTCTCGGGCCAAGGAAGCGACAGAGAAGGGTGTTGTGTTGGAGCCAGGTTAGGGGGAGATCCTGTCTGTGCACTGCCAAGTGAGATTTTTGTTGCCTGCTGCCAGATCCTGCATGTGGAAGGACGTCGAGCACATACTGACAGGCAGCTGACGGAAAGCTGTCCTCCTGTAGAAGCCCTCCTTGGTTGCCTTTGTACACAGAGCATTCAAGCACCATCAGCGGGGGAAATCTGGAAGGGAATTAAATGGAGGCTGGGCTTAGACTGAGAGCCTTGCTGACAGGAGATCCAACTCTCATTTTCCCTCCTTGTCCAGACTGCGTGACATAAACAGAGAAAGCCGTGGGGTCTCCAAGGGAACTTTCCACTTTATTTAGCTCTAAGGAATGTATCTTCTCAGTTATTTAGGACAATGCTGTAATGCTCTTAACTGTATAGCCCTGTACCAGTCTCTGGGTGTGTCAGAGGTATGAAAGCCCTTGTGCTGTCCAAGTCTGTAATTCCAGCTCTTCAGACAGCACATGGACCAAGGTTGGCTTGGACCCCAGTGCAATGAGTGCACATTCATATGCCCCAAAACTATAGCTCCCCCCTTGGACACGTGCAGTGCCTAAGTGACATTGACATTTCTCATGCAGGACACTGAACGGTAGATGTGGCTTCTTGGTCTCCAGATGCCTGGGGCAGGACTTCACGTCTGTTCCAGGCGGCGTGTAGCTGTCTGCAGGTGCTCTGTTGTCTTCACACCGATGAAGCGAAGCAGCATTTTCACCAGGCTTGATTTCTGGTGCTCTTCTAGGGCTTGTGTGTTCTGCAGCTGGCAGCTGGGTCCCTGTGTCACCCAGCTCTCCCCATCACAGGGGGAGCGCCCAGGAGTGTGGCTCAGGTGGCACGGGGGTGTGCTGCCATTAGGCGTTGTGTCTCGTAAGCTTATGCTGGTGCGGGTCAGGTGTAGCTAGGAGTCCCGCTGTCCCCCCTGACAGGACCCTTGTCCTCACCAAGCACCTCTAGAGCAAGCCGTGCTCTGTAGCCTTTGTGTGATGCCAAATACTCACAAACCTGCAGCCAAACCAGCACCTTCTTTTTCCTGGCTATGAAATCTCAGCATCCACTTACCCTGCTTGAGCCACCTCTCTCTGTAAGTCACTATTTCTGGCTCCCCCTCGCCTGCCCAAGCCAACCGGGCTGACCTTGACCTCCTGCTTCGTGCCCGGCTCCTGCAGGGTGTTTGGTTTCCCTCCCAGTCGCGCAGCCCGGCGCTGCTTTCTCCCGGCGCTGCATGCACACCGTGCTCCAGCGCAGCCTTGAGAGGGCACTCGCAGCCCTGCGGACACAGCACGGGGCCGGCTCCCTTCGGCAGGTACCAGCCCCGATCCCTGCCGGCACATCCCCGCTTGGCTTCGCCGTGCAGCGCTGGGAGGCAGCGGCTGTTTCGCTGCCGTGTTAGGCTACCAAAGCGCCTTTCTTCCTCTGAGTGCAGTCGAAGCTCGGTTTGCTCGGAGCAGGGAGGGCTTTGGGGCCAGCCGTCTGTATTTTGGCTACGTCTGTGCTGTAGCTTCCGAGGAGAAGCATGGTTCAAGTGTTCGGGGCAGTAAGGGAGTGACTGAAGGAACGGGAGGTGGCCTGGACGGTTCTCTGCTGTGCATGAGCAATACGAAGCCTTTGAACTGGGGTTTATGCTTTCATATATGTTTGCTATATTTCGCTTGTTCTGATGCACGATTCTTGATGTTCTAAATAATAATCCAAAAGCCTACTGTCTGTGTTGAATGTTCACAGACTGCAGTGCCAAAATAAGCACTGCCAGGATCAAGACAGTGGCTTAAAAAGCCCAAGTTTCAAAAAATGAGAAGGGCTGAGGTGTTTTGCTGTGCTGTTGGTTCTCTGGGACATTCATTCCTAAGCTTTCCTCCACGCCCTGGACATTTAGGGGTCCATAGGGCCACGATGGTTTGGTCTGTATCCCCACTGCCCAACCCTTCTCCAAAGGGGCATTTACAGCAGCAAGGGGTTTTGGGGGGCAGACTGCGTGTCTGGCTGGGCTCCTGAAGCTCTGATCCTGGCTCCCAGATTTATTCCTAGCTGCTGGCACTGGCAGCGCCTGTCGGCAGCACCTCCTTAGTAGGATTCATTTCCTCTGGGGATGCACAGGCACCTGGAAAGTGTCAGGTTTCCCTGGTGAACTTGAGAGAAGCCTGTAATGAAAAGGAGCCGCAGACCACACGCTTGAGCACTTAACTGCTATGCTGGTAGCAGAGTTAACAAGGGCAACATCAAAGGGGGTTTTCACAGTGCCTCCTCGTTGCGTGGTCTTGGCCAGCGTGGCAATAGGAGAGGTTGTGCTGACAGCTGCCACGTCTGCTGTCGCCAGCAGAACCTGTGTGGGCATCTCCCTGCCCTCCACCTCCTCTGTGCCCTCCTCCTCCGTGCTGGGGGGTCCTTTTCTCTGGTATGTACCTCTCTTTGGACCTCTCCTCCCATGTCCTTCTCTCCCAAGGCAGGCAGCTGCTGGCTTTCTGACATACACCACTCCACCAACTCTGATTCCTCTCCCACGACTTCCTAGGTCTGCTCTCTGGGATATTACACAGGGCCTTCTCTCCTCTATCCCTCAGAGGTTCTGCATGTGTGCTCAGGCTTGAACGCGTTTCATACTGTTCACAACAATGTGTGGGGCAGTGCTGTGGCTTGCTTTAGGGATAATAACCATGTTAGTGGCTAGGGTTCTCCAGCATTTATGTAGCAGCAGCAGGACATAAACAGCTACCACAAATGAAGGGAAATGGTCCGTAAAATCCAGAGCCTATTGGTTGCCTGTTGGCCCTGTTTTTTTCCTGGATTTCCTCGTTCTCCAAGTCTTTGTGCCAAAGGAACCTAAGCAACCTTCAGTGGCTCTGAAATCGGTCTGTGTATGTGGCTCCATTTCACTGCAGGGCTTACGTTTGGCAGAACTGGTCTGCATTTGGAGCAGATAGCCCTAAGTAGTGGAGAAATTAAGGAAGGTGAAAGAATGACATCAGTCTTGTATAAATTATATCCTAAATATAGAACTTTTCCTAAACGAAAGGAATATTGTTAGTTACATCAGAAGAAATACCAAAATTGTGTTATAAGGAAGTCACTCCGAGTTTCTCCTTGCTCTGGAAGAAAGCCTAAAATGTGCATCCAAACCAAACTACGTACCCGTTAGAATGTGGCTGGGAGAAGTGAGCATTTTACGTCAATACTCTTCAAGGAGTAACTTGATCGTCAAATCTACTCTTCATTAAACAAAGAAAATTACCCTTTGAGGACTGTGGAGTGTGTTCCTCTCTCATTGTTCCAGCACAGCTCTTTCACTCTTACGTCAAGTCCTTTTGGGCATCTCATGTCAGTCCCTGTTCCAGCAAATCTTTCCGACTGTTGTATTCTTTTGGCGTTAAGCTGATTATTTTTCCACTGGAGGAGTCAGTCCTTCTTGATATATATGTCTTCTGTAAAGTAAGAGGCAACTCTTCAAATGGTTATTTGTCGTCATGTTTACTACATACTTGGCTGCAGTGCTTTTGGCTGAAATTCTTTTTTGGAAGAAAGGACAGAATTCCTGGAGCTGGAATGCTGGTTTTCCCATTCGTTTGTCTCAAAAAGGGAGGGAAAAAAAAAAAATAAAATAAAAGACAAACATAAGAGAAAGTGAATTGGCCACATAATTTCTCTGGTTATTCTGTAACAAAGTACTTCATCACTTTGGACAGACAGATGGAGGGCCAGTTTTAGATGCTGCTGTTCCTGCTGGATAGTGTCTTGCTTCACGTGGCAGCCCCACCGAAATACATCACAGCGCCAGAATCAGGCCCTGCGCGAACAACCACGCTGAGCTTTCACATAGTCTAAATGTCTTTCCCTTTTGTCACCTTTTGAAGCCGTGCCGAGTTTGGTGACATAATTGTGCGGCTTTTAGCGCTGGATCCTTTGCAGATGGCCCCTCAGCTCATGCACAGAGGGGCTGTGGCAGCTTGAAGCCGACTTGGCAGAGGGCTTGCAGCACTTGTAGGTGCTCTGGGTTTTGTGTTTGCAGTGCTGTGATCTGTGTCAGCCAAGCTTTGCATCAGCTTCTTTCATAGTTGTGTCCTCAGCTTGATGTTTCTGGTCTCCTAAAGTAAATGTATTATAAACAATTTAAGAGCAAATGGCAGTGATAGAAAGGCTCCATCTGGCTCGGCTGGACTGGGACTTTAATGTGATTCTGAGTTGCATGTGTTTTTAATACACATATTTGGTACGTGTCTGAGGTCTTGTTACTGGGGATGTGGGCTGGGGATCAGAAGACCTGGTTCCATTTGTAGTCAGAGACAAACTTCCAGTGACATCTCACCTTTCCTCAGCTCCATTTCCCCTGTTGTAAAGGCATTCTGAATGCTTTTTCCACATTGTGGTGCCTGAGTACTGCCCAGCCTAAGCCACAGGTCTCTTCCACTTGAGGCTCTCCCTGTCCTCTGAGGGCAGCTGTACAGTACAGAGGTACGCTGCAGGAGGATAAACTCGGCTCAGTGGTCAGGTCGTGTTTCTCTGGTCAAAGACGGAGCACAGATTTGGAGAGCCTGAAAATGCAAAGAATAGCCCACCCCTCCTGCTTTCTAGTCCTCCCAGTCAGTAAACTTCAGGGTCGGCTTGGGACTGTTTAGAAAGTGATTCTTAGTTCCTGCTTTTTGTTGACTTAATTTGTTTAATTTGTGAGTGAAATGATTTACAGTTGATCTAGATACTTTCTGTGCTGTATGATCTAGGATTCTAGGGGCATCTGCCCCTAGAAGTGTCTAATGCACACAGGCACAGGAGAAATAGGTCAGTTTCCCCAGGGAAAGAAGAGAGAATGAAATGCAACAGAAAAATAAGCTCTTCTGTGAGTGCACTGCTACAGCAATGAAAACCTAGAAAGTGTGAACTTGAAACAGTGGTGTTAGCAAGCCAAATATTCTTGTGAGATGTGTAAGACAAAGTAGCATTTTGCTCACAATGCGGTGACTGCCATGGCAGGCTCTGGGCTCCTGCTGTTCACTCCCCTTGCCTGCCACCACTCCAGGCAGTGCTGCCAGAGCCTGAGTGCCTGCTCCACACCGCCAGCAGGCCCACTGCACAGCAGGCATGGCCTGTGTCCTGGTGACAGCCCTTCTGGAGCAGCATGATAGACATTTAATGCCACGAGATGCCCGAGACCACGTGGTGGCCTGAGCCGCTCTGTAGGAGCTCAGGCCCAGCCTGACATGTGCTGTGCCCCTCACTGTGCTGCCTGCTGAGTGCCAGGCAGCTCACAAATGTGCTCATTTTCCTCTGTAAAACCAGCTGTTTACATCCCTCTCAGGGAGGGAAGCTGAGTGGTATGGGACACTGCGGGGTCCTGCTCACGTTTGGGACCACATAGTGCAGGCTGGGCTAGATACCTGCAGCTCATGTTGGGAGGCCTAAATAAGAAAGAAATCTTGGAGGGTGGAAATGGACTTGAGACCAGTGCTTTAGCAAAGTTAAAAGAGAATTGGCTTCATATTTGTTTATGTCTTTCCTTGGGATGGTGACAAGAATTTTGGGGTGGTTGTGTTTAAGGGAGTCTTGTTGGCCTGTGGTCAGAGAGCGTAGTGGGGAAGCAGGAAGGCAGTTCCTAACTTAGAGTGTATGATGGGTATGGGGGTCCTGGGCAAGACCATGAGGTAGTCTGAGCACATTAATGTCTCAGGATAGTGGGAGATCTGTGTGATTTTAAGAATATACATACTTTGAGAGCTGGCACCATGGAGAAACAGCCTTAGTGGGAGCACTGCAGGGCATTTGCCATGTTCAGGTGTAAGATTATTTTTTTTTTTTTTTACAAACAACGTTTGGCATTGGCACTAACATTTGCATTCTGGTAGCTTTTGTAGTGCTGGTTCCCTTTTTATTTTGTATTTTTCTTCCTTCAGGACTCCTGGTTGTCATTTCTTGGAGTTACTTATCATTAGATGGATTTAAATTTGTTTGGGATTGCTTGTCTGCCAGAGCAGAGAATATCCTGGGTGTGTGGATGGCTCCTGGCTGGGCTTCCAACTGGGCTTTGTGTTAAAAAGGACAATGATATCTTCAGCTGTACGCTGACCACACTTTCCATTGTGCACACAAATATCTCCGTGATATGCAGTCATACACAAACCATGGGCTTGCTTCTGGGCATCCAAAAGTAAGGGTGTCAGTGCAGCAGAGAGAGCTGAAATGACAGCTCAGATTGAAGGACCCCAGGTTCTGATGGGGGCAAGCATCCAAGTAGGTGCTGAGTTAGTATGGTCCTTCTGAAAGAAGGGTTGCTTTAGGAGATGGGTGATTCATTTTAGCATGTTGCCGCCACTTTCTGTGGTTTTCTGAAAGCACAGAAACCTGCTGCTTTCCTTGGAGAGAAGGAATATTTTTCCTAAGACTGGAGGCTGCGTAACAAGCTGCTTATACTTGCAATAAGGATGTCAGAAACAGACCCCAGTCAAAACGTAAGATCCTCCATGAAAGCAGCGATAGGGTTTGAAAGATTTTTGGCAATGACAAAGGACCTATTTGGTTCTTACAGCAAGAGAGGCCTCCTGAAAATATGTAACTTGAGATGTTTGTGCTATATAAATATTTTTGGGCTTTAGGTATTTATTTTAACTTATATTTCTACAAGCATTCCCTGTAAAAATGGAGAGAGCAAATATTAGAACTTTGAAATGTCTGCAGGAGCTTTTGAGTATTTGGGGGTATCTTTTTATGGAAGGAAATCACAGTTTCAGGAAGCTTTGGTACTTTAATGAAATGTTTTTGCTTCTGAATGGTAGCAGATGACCAACCCAGAATACAGTAGCAAATAGCTTAAGCTACCTGTAAAGCAGCGCAAACTTCTTTGCCTTGCCAGTAGTGACCAGCCTTGGTTAGAGGGACCAAAGCTAGGGCTTCATCTTTGCTGTCACTGCAGGGCTGCTGCCCCAGTGCTGGCCATACAGAACATCTATATCCAGGCTGCCCATAACAAAGCTGAATAACATCTACTTATATGCTGTGCAACTGTAGTCAAAGCTCTCTGATGGTAGAATATATTCCTGTCATGGAAATAAGGGCTGATTTTTGGCAGGAGCTTATTATAGGCACTGGCCAGTGCTGGTGAAGGCATGTTCAGAGCTCACAAGCAGCAGGCAATGCCAGGTGGGTGTTTTGGTATTCAAACACTTCACTTCCTCTGAACTGCACTGGTGCCAGCCCGCTGTCAGAGGTCACCTAGCAGCACTTGGGGAGCAACTCTCAGGCTGTGCTCATCTGAGCTGGGTTTCAAGAGCTGCTTTTCAAGGTAAAATCTCTGTGCCTCATATTTTCCCTTATGGCATGCAGGTGGTACCTAGCACAAGGACAGTCCCACTCCTGTGGGCTCTGTTTTGCGCTGGCTCAGGCAGCAAATGCAAGAGAAAGCTTCTTAGACTCTCAGGCTGAGGATTGGCTTTAGAGCTCTACACCACTGATTGTTGCTTTCTTTTTTCTTTTTTTTTTTCTTTTTTTTTTTCTTTTTTTAACAAAACAACACAAAAATCCAACTCTCAAAAACAAATGGATTGACTTGAATTTACATTCCACTGATACCAAATTTGTTGGCACAAATAGCAATGATCATAAAATCTCTGGTAATAGTATAACCATGTTTCCTGTTGCTGGTCCCTATCCCTTGGAAGAAAAAAGCAGGGTCGTTGAGTTTTTTGTTATTGAATTGGCTCTTTTTTTTTTTTTTTTTTTTTTTTTTTTTTCCTTCTTCTTCAATTCTGACCACCAGAGCTGTGTTCTCACTGTGTCTGTGCCAGACCCAAGCCTGGTGACAATGCTAAATCAGCAATTGTGTCGCTCCTTTACACAGCAGAGTGCAACAAAATGCTTTTGCCGTTGCAAACAAGACAATTGTGAGTCTTCAGCTGTGGACTGGGCAGGACTTTATTTTTCTAGTTCGATGCTAGGGTAAGGTATTAGGTAAGGGTAGGTATTAATTGCTACTTTTTCTGATTTTTTTCTGCCCATTTTTTCCCTTTTCCCCCACTCCTTGTGTTCTGTTTTTCTCTCCCAGTATTATGGGTTAGATTGTCCTGCCTCAGGGTGATTTTATTTTACTAGCAATGACTGTGGTACTCCTGGAAGACCACAGTCAACATTCACCAACTAAAACTGAGATCAAAGAGCAGGTTCTGCCACTATCACTCATGCTTATCAAGTTGTACTCTGTTAGTAGATCCCCTGAAGTTAATGCTGGTACATGCAACTGAAAACATAGTAAGACTGTGGAGAGGTAATAAAATCTGACTCCAAATGTATGCTTTAAAAAAAAGTTAACAGTGCAGAGCTCTGTGGTTAATTCTCTACTGAAATATTTAAAACTCCCTGTACCTTTGGGAAGTCTCTAACCTCACTGGGAAGGCTGATTAGTATGCTAAAAGCCAACATCTGCCATACTTCCCTTCCAATCAGTGTGGCTGTTATTCTGAGGACAATGGTAGGAAATCATGCTTTAGGCAAGATCTTTCTGGATGTGGGGACATTATTAGAGCCACCACGTTGCTGTGCTTGGGATACAGTGATGCTGTCACAGCTCCCTGTCCTGGAAATAGAAAACAGCTGGTGCTGGTTGGCAGACCTGCTGGTGGTGATTACTGAAATGAATGGAGAGGACTTACTTCATTATAAAAGCAAATACAATAAAAGATTTTATAAAGGGCATTAATGGCAGGAAAAATACATCTTCTATCCTGTCTCCCTGGTATTTTTTTTTCTTTGCAGTATCAGGACTGTCTTTCCCTTCACTCCTCTGTCCAAATCTCCCACTTCGTGTTAAAACATGGATGCATTAGTAATGGCAGACAGCAGTCCATGCACGTTGGTAATGAACCGGTCTGCAAAAATGGCTTCAATAGATATTTGTGTATTCAGTGGTACATATCCCTGGGCTAAACCGAGGGAGTTGGCAATGGATTCTTTTTTACAAACCTGCAGAGATGTAAGTGCATATTTCAATACATTCAGTCACTTTTCAAGGTTATTAATTGGGTAAAATCTTTGCTGACCATCCCAGCTCATAGCTGTCAGACCAGAATATGTACACTGACGTGTGATTTGCCTTGGTTGTGTGTGCTTGGGTATGACAGCACGTAGCATGTACTACATATAATGGTACCTGTAGAACTACAGATAGATAAAGGTGGAATACAGCCCTGGGATTTTCATGAAGACACTGCTTTGGACCTGACTGAAGAGGTTTTCTTTCTGAAAAAGAAATGAAATAAGAAGGTTGTTTATAAGGAAGGAAAAGCTGCGCCGATCCATTTCTTTTGAGTCCAACCTTGTGGAAAACTCCTAAAAACAGTGATAACATTATTCTGCATTTTGTCTGGGTTTTGAACTTTGGGAGACTTGGACTGTGTGCAGACAGCTTCCCTTTCCACGGTACAAGGCTATGTATGTATTTTTTGAAAGACTTTTTACAATAAATAATGTGGAATAAAGTTATTAAGTTATTTAGAACAGTCAGGGGTGGTGTTATTTCAAGACACAAAGTATGAGCAGTAGTGTATTACAGGTAAGTAAATAAATAATATTTTAGTGCCTTTTTTTTT
>CM021767.1:48296519-48312791 GCA_011076525.1 Nettapus auritus | reverse complement strand
TTTTTTTTTTTTTTTTTTTTTTTTTTTTTTTTTTTTTTTTTTAGTGAGGAGGAAGAGGCAGATTTGACTGTGTTGTTTTAGCATGTACTTTTTGAAGAAACTTAATCTCTGGGAGCTGCTAATGAAAGAACAGAGACTAATGCTGAGCCAGTGCTTTGTTCTTAGCAAACCTGTGCTTTGGGAAACTCGAACCTTTTCTGATTTATGGAAGGTTTTCAATGTGAAATATAAATGGAGAGATTTAACTTATTTTCCTTCAGTGCATGATGAAGCCTGAATTCCTACTTTCTGACTTCCTGAGTCTGAGGAATTTTTGGCAGTTTCTAGTGGAAAGTTAAAAGTGCTCTTCAACTAGAGATGGAATGGAAAAAACTTTACATAAACATGTGAATCTCTGGTAGATTATAAAATCTGTGCTACTTTACAGGGTGAAGTAGCAGGTTTACAATATATTGAGGTGGTTTTAGAGGGAGGAGTAAACCAACCTCCATCCCTCCCCACCACCACCAAAATGTAACTACTCCAGAGCTCTTAGGGAGGATGATTTGGTGAAGTCTGTGATGCACATAAAGGAATGAAACAAAATCAGAGCCATACCACACAAATTGCCAAGACTTTGGTTCCAAAGCTAATCTTTGCTTCTGAAGTGTGTCATTGACATTTTTTTTTTTGGTGAAAATTCCAGATAGATACCTAAAGAACAGTTGAAGCTATGAGTTTTTGGATAGTTATGGCTTGGTTAATACTTCACACTTCTTCCACAATTGACTAAGGTAATCCATCTAGTGGTGTTAAAATGTCAAAGATGAATTGTTGTATTTTTTTCAGCGACTTTAGAGAATGGTGTATGAACATGGCTGAGAGATGTAAGTTGCTGCCCTCCCACACCCCCACCCCAAACCCTGCACTCCCAAACCTGTACCAAGAAGGGCAGCATTTGACTTCTGCTTTGTTTTGGATCTGTCATAAAACATCCCAGCGTCCAAGAGCTGGGGAAGGTTTGGAAGGAAATTAGGTGTTTGAATAAGAATATTTTATTGAATGAAACTAGGCGTAGAAAGTGTGTAATATGAACTACGCATATAAAGCTTTGTTCTTTATGGCTGTGGGTAACCACTGCTTGGTGGGGTTGAAGTGAAAGCTGGTGCAGATACCGAACTGTGTTGCCTGCTGTGAATTTCCATGAGCCATATCCATATCTCCCATCAGAATTATGCATATTGTTTTCTTCAGACTTTGAATCCACATGTCTGCATGGCCACATTTTTTACTCAGTTGCCCCTGTAACGTGCCACTGATTTTAACGAGATTGCACTGATGTGAAAGCAGAGCAATGGAGTGAAGATTTAGGTTCATAAGAAGTGATCCAGGTGCACAGCATAACAATGCTGCTACGGTTTAGTTGGCCTCCTAATGGGCAGTGCAGTTTTAGTAGGTGTGTCTTCCTCCCAGAGATCAATGGCCATGCCTGCAGGCAGCAGGACGCAGGTTTGGCTCGCAAGAGCACATGCTCTAGCTCTGACTTATGTCCCCTGCCAACCCACTTCAAAGCTAGCTCAGGCGTCTGGGATGTAGGGAGGGGAAGTGGTGATGAAGGCTATGCATGACAGCCTGGAAACAATACTCTCTCTTTCTTGCTATCTGGCATCCTTGTAGGCCCACCTAGGGGGGTAGAGGCTCACCTGCAAGCTTTCTGGATAGTAGTGAGAACAAATGTGGGCATCACATCACTGCACTGCATCCTGCCCAGGTCCAACATCCAGGCTGAGCAGAACAGCATCGTGCAGGCATCAGTGCTGGAGAGAGGCATCTGAGTGCTTCTGACCCTGCCTGGGCTCAGGTGGACCTGTGTGGGCATCAGCTGGGGGTGGAGAAGTGTCAATTTCACAGAAGTGAAATTATGTCACAGGGGCATCAGCTGTTAGCACGGGAGTCAGTATATTTTAAAAGAGAGATAAAATCCATCGTGGTGCAAGTTTTGTGTTATCTTCATTGTTTCTTTTCCTGTTGCAGACGAAATTGCCAGGCCGTTAGAGCAGGAGGAGGGTATTGCCAGTCATCACTGGTTGTGCAGCCAAAATCCTGCCTGGGCTCCCAGGGGCACAGCCAGCAGCCCCACAACTGCAGTGAGTCTTTTCTTCCTCTGCCCTGGCAGCACGTAGCTGACATGAGCCACTGACTTCTTGCTGGCTGAACTGGCCCAATGCACTCAGAGAGAAATGCAAAGTGGGCTTAAAGCCACTTTCTCTCCACTCAGGAAAGTGTTGCCTCTTATGATACTATTGGACTTCTTTAGCATCAAGTAAACTGTTTATCCAGGGCCAGTGCAGTTATAGACCCCAGGATTTTTAGAGATGGCTGTGAGAAGGGTGCAAAGATAGTGCATGCATACAGACAAAACAGGGATGTCCCAGGAGATATGTGGCTTGCACATATTTAGTACTGCTTGGCAGATTTCTATTCCATGGTGTCCGTCTCTTCTCTTCAATAGATAGTGTGTTTTCAATGCTTTATTTGTTATCAGAACATGTATAAGAAAGCAGTAAAAGATGGGTAACCATGATTTGAAAGAGGAGACTAACCAAACAGTAGGCCTGTTGGCTTTGAGTCAGGTAGGCATGCTCTTTACTCTCCTGACAGAGCTTTGAGATTCTTCATTTTAGACTGTCAGAAATACAGAAGTTAACTCACTGTCACTTCCGAGTAAACGAGGAATGTTAGTATGAAAGCCATGATAAATCAAAGGTATAAATAATGTGGAGACTAGAGTCATGTATGCAGTGTAGAATGACACAGGCTTTGAAGGAGCTGATTTTATTCCAGAAAATGGAACTTGCTGTGGCATGAGGAGCTTGGTGTGGATTCATGTCCTGTTGGTTTTTTTTCAGGCAGATCTCCCGGATGTCACTGAATTACTGACAAGGGCTAGGGAACAGCCTATAATAGGATTATCTAGAAGAAAACAAGCTCTATTATCTTTATCCTGTGCATCTGTCATGCTTATAATTGCAGTCACAGACCTCACCACTTGGAGTACCCTTAGGCTCTGATTTATCTTAGATACAGGGCTTAAGATGTTGTAAGTTGATATTTGTGTTTGTTCTGCAGTTGGATGTCCATTGAGGCCTAGGAGTGTGAATTTCTTGCCCACAAGCTTAGGTCTGAGAGTCATGGGAACCCCCAGCTGAAACAGCAGAGAGTCCTGCAGAGCAATGCAGAGTCAGCACCAGAAGACCTCAGGTGCATGGCAGGGGAGAAGAACAAAATTCCCTCCTTCTGGAAGATGGGTGACTGAAATGATGTGCATGGGGGAATCAGTTGGGATTGATGGCTTTATCAGGCCAATTTACAGCTCATGCTGTTGCTGTTTATCATTTTAATGGTGTATGAGAAATAGGTTGTCTTTGCTTTTAAAATTGTTTTTTGTTTGATCCCCGAGTTCCCCTTTTCGTGAAACTAATTTCTTGTGAATGGCATGATAAAGGAGAGGTCCCCACTGAAGTACCACAAACACCAGAAACTCCTTCTGTTTTAAACCCTGGAAAACATTAGACAAAATCTAACACAAAGAACATAACACCAATGTGAGTTAGGCAGCAGGTGGAGGAGATGTATCCAGACAAAGGCATGGCTCGAGTGGCAGATTTAAAAGCTGCTTTCCAATGCTGCTTTTGATGTAGCTGGTTTTAAAAACACTTCTGAAGTGGGTCTGCCAAACGTTCAGCTTTTTCCATTTTTTTGTTTATAAGGGAATTGAGAATAATTAAAGCTTTTATGACGCACATTCGTCTGTAAACGTTGCTCCATTTTCTCTTGGCAATTGAAGCTTTTATTGTAGATGGGGTACGGTTCTACATACTGCACCTGATTTTATAATCTATGCTATATCTATCTCCATTGTACTCAGCATCTTATGCCTGGAAATTTTCAGTAGGCCTGCTGCTGGAATGGGTTTCATGTTTTATGCTCCCAGGAACAGCTGCTGAGTCGAGCAGTCGGCTGTAGTTCTCCAGGAGCTGAGGCAGTGGCCTGATGTAAACCACATGCTCCGGAGCCCAGGCAGTGCGCTTTGTGTGGGTAGCAGCAGGGAGCCCCGGGGCCTGAGCCGTGGGGCCAACAGAGCTCAGGACCCTCCTGCTCAGCTTTACTGGGCTGTCAGGGTGGGGGTTTGTGTCTTCTCCATGGACAGGCCTCCTCCCCTCCCTTCAGGGTGGGAGCAGATTTCAAAATGATCTGGGGGTGGTGTGCTATCAGGGTCTCAGCTCAGGGAGCACCAAGGAGATTTGGATGAAGTCTTGAGCCAAAGAATTCAAGTGTGTGCCACAAGGGGAATTTTTAAATGTTCTTCAGTCAAATTTCAGTCCCCAGGTGTTCTCACCTGCTGACGGTCATATTTTTAACCCATTGTCACACTCGATGTTTGTGGAACATTATTGATTCCTTTTGTAGCTATCATTCTGCATGTAAACAGAGGTGGGCTTTAATCCATCCCTGTGTTTCTGTGCTTGGTACACCACTGGTCTTATCTGGGATCTTGGTGGGCAAACAAACCCTTCCCAAAGGGCATGCTCCAGATAGCCACACTGATGCAAATGAAGCTCTCCCATCTTCTGTGATGACAGTTCAAGCCAACTGGTTAGACCTACCTATCTGTGGAACTTGTTGTCAGGAGATAATAGGGAATCAAGCAGCTGAAAAAAAAAAAAAAAAAAAAAAAAAAGTATTGCATCAGTTAAAAAAAATCCAGAATATGTTGTATTGACTAAAAATAATACTAATAAAAAGAAAATCTAAGGAATGGAGTGTGTTGTATGGAGCAGAGGACTGCAGATAACTCCTCAGAAAATACCTGGGTTCAATAGCAAGTGACCTTTGCAGAAGTTTTGCAAGTTCTCCTCATGGAATCCCAGCAGCAATTTGGCACTTCATTTTTTGAGACAGCACTTAATGTCTCGGTCCCTAGGTGCTGTGATGTTTTTCCTTTTTTTTTTTTTTTTTTTTTTTTTCCTAGCTCCAAGGTCCTATATTTTCAATCTCTTAACATCTTTGTAGCTGTCCTCTCGAGTTTCCTTGGTGGGCCTGTATCTTTTTTACAATGTAGTCACTGGCTGTGGAGCACAGTTCTTATAGCAGCAAGGTTTCATTGCACTGTAGAGTAAAATAATCTCGAACTAATACAGCCAGAATTATATTGATTTCTTTGGATGATATTGTGTTTTTATTTCAGTTAATCTGTGAACAGTTCTCAAATGCTGGTGCTGCTGCTCTGCATGGTATTCTCCATTTCATGTTTACTTCTTTGTGGTGTCTTTTTTCAGTCTTCCAAAGTGTTTGTCCTAAATTTTGTCTGTGGGTCATAGATATATCTGCAATTTATATACAACTATATGTAACCTTAGGGAAATGCTAAACTCACAAGCACATAAGCACTACTAGAACATCCTTATTATTGTGTGTATATTTCATTCTTCATGAATGTTAGCGTTAAAAGCCTTAAATTCAGGAAACTCCAAGTTAAAGTTGCAGTCTTGTCAGTGTGACAGTGCTGAAGTGTGTCCCAGAGGAGCTGGGAGTGTTGAGTCCTCAGCCTGCATTACAGACCAGCCTAGCACCGTTCCTACAGCAGAGCTGGAGGAAGTCTGCTCGCGTGGTCAGTGAGTTCAGTAAAAAGTCAGCCGAGAGTAAATTTGAAATTGTTGATATGACTTATGGACCTGGCTCTTTTTCGTAGTCTGGAATAGTATTAGGGATCATTTTTGCTGGTAGATACTATCATAGTAAAAGTATGTACATTTGTATTTGTCATTTTGGATTCCTTGGGAAAGTCAGTAATGGAGCTGTCATCTGTACAGATGTCATGGTGTACCACGGAGCTGTACTGCTCACAGATCTCCTGCCTTGTCCTCCAAACTTACTGATGGAGAGTCAAGAAGAGAATGTCTCTTTTTTAGTGCATATCTTTGATAAAGGAGATGCAAATCTTGTAGAGCAGGATGCAGACTAGTAGTGAGTTTGAACATGATTGCTGTGCTGTGCATGGGATAAATGGAGGAAATGACCTTGGTCAGGATATGGGAGAGGGATCCAAGATGGAAAGCATTTTAAAATGAACTTGTTGTGACCCTTCAGTCCTTGCGCTGGTGAAGGGTTGGTCCTGCTGCCTACCACCCTGGTCTGTGCAGGGTGGCTCAGCCTGGTGGCAAGGGGGTGGACAACACCCCAGGTGGATGTCTGCAGAATGGGGCAGGGCTGTGGTGTGGTCTCACAGCCCCTGCAGGTTGCTGGGGGTTTTGCTGGAGGGAGCTGGCCTTGGTGGTTTGGTCACTGGAGACACCTCAATGGGAGGTGTCCAGCAGGTGTGAATGAGGGGGATGACCCAGGCTTGGTGGGCTCCCTTCAAAGGGCATGGGCACAGAAGATAAACTTTGTCGGCTTCAGTGGGAGCACGTGAAGCCTTCAGTAACTCACCATTGGTTGTTCTTAAGTCATAATGTATGGGTTAAACACACAGAAGTAAGTTGCTGAGTCTGCAAAGTGCCCTAGTCCTGCTGTACATAGCATTCAGAGGGCTCTTCAAAGGGAGCACTGGAAACTTCTGTTAATGCTGTCAATTGAAAGAATGTCCCCCAGATGCCAGGTAACTCCTCTACAGAGGCATAATGAGCAGCATTGCATAAATCAGACATTACCGTTGGATACTGGTCCTCTGCCCCAAAATCCTTGGTGGAGCCCGATGAATTATGGCACACTTTCCTTTGTGCAGGAACTTGAGTGCTCCAGTCCCTGCTTTCTGTGGCCAAGCAGAAGTGTATGGGAATGTGGTGAATGATTTTTCTGCGAGAAACAAAGGATTTACATGTCACTTGCCTCCACTGCTTTAACTGATCGGCTTACTTCCAGATCTGGAGCTGAGTGTGTGAATTAGCGGCACTGAAAACCCGACCAGTCCACGCAGGAGTGAGGTTGACAGTGCCTTTTAAAATGCTAGGGGACCTACCTACTTGGTAAACCTGAGGCTGGATTTAGTCTCCTATTTCAGTCCTACCTTCTTAAGAGCCTCAGTGCTGCAAAGTGCCATGCCCTGTGCTGTGGCTGATCTGAAATAAATCAAATCCTGGGTCTTCTGCAGTTGGAGCAGGCAGCACATCATGGTTCAGAGGGCCACATCAGCACGGCCTGAGCTGGCTCACCAGCTGCAGGAAATATCTTTGCAGACTGAACTCTTCTTAGGATGGACCCGATCCAGAACCTCATTGAAGCCAGTGGAATTGCTCCCATTTTCTCAAAGGAACTTGGATCAAGCCATCAGCTAAAAAAAATATTAAAGTAAAAATCCATTAACGTTTTGCCAAAGTGACACAGTGCATTAATTTTTGGGTGGAAAAAAAATATCTTCTTGTGGTATTTTGTCTGTCCTCTTCCTTCTTTGCTTTTCTGCTGATGTGGCTTTGGGATAGCTGTGTGAAGATAGGTAACAGTGAGTATGTGAAAGCGGGGAACAAAGCAGCCGCCCCTGCATGAATTGCTGGATGAGGAAGGTGGGCTGTGCTTTCCAATGTGCCTCTCAGTGATGGTAAAATACCATTTTTCTTTTGATGCTCATGAATAACAACTGGATGGAAAGCCTTGAGCTGTGCAAAGGATTTCTGCGCTCTTTAGAGGCCTGGCTCTGATAGTTAAGCTCTGCTTTCTCCCTTTGCAGTTGCACTTTTTTCATACTCTATTTCAATTGGGTAAAAAAATAAAATGGTGTATCCAAATTGTCCCAACCCTTAAAACCAACGTACTAAGCGGTTTACCTGCTAGAAAACTACAGAGAGCCACATGGAAAATGATGCCCATTGTGGGCATGAAGAAATGATGTGTGATCTTTTTTGCAAGCAGTAAACTCTTTTCCTAGCAAAGATCTGGCCGTGATAGAAGCTTTGGTGCATGAACCTGGTTTCCCTAGTGCCTTCTGTGTGGTCACCATCCCTGAGACTGTCTGCACCCATCAAAAGTTGCCAGATGGGGGCAACTGCAGAGGCATCCTCAGCTGCATTTGCCATGTGCTACAAACTTTAGCATCAGCAAACATACATTTTTCAGCAGCTGTATTTAGGGGAGGCTGATGCAACAAGTTATAGCAGTGTGGATGTCTTACAAAGGGACTTACCTCACAAATTGAATTAATTTTAGAGTTGCCAGTTGGACAATCAAAATATAGTGCCTCTTTTTTTTTTCTTTTTTCTTTTTCTTTTTTTTTTTTTTTTCTGTTCACAGTCTATCATTTTTGGTACAAGTAGAGCGGATACCTTTATGTCTATTCTTCCGTGATGGTAGGGCTTGGGTACTTAGGAGTATGCATGGCACACAATATCATTATATCCTGAAGAAATAGCTCAGAGATCTAGGAGCAACAGCTGGCTGTGGTACTGTACATTTCTAACCTTGGTGGTTGGTCTTGGGGGGGAAGCTACAGGGTGTTTTTAAAGTGAATTGCTCAGCTCTGAAGCTGGATGGCTCTCACAGGTTGGCAGTGGTGCAAGGTAATTATCTTGGAGGACAACTGATTGTGCTCAGAAAGCAGGTGAGGACTTCTGAAGACAAGGATCCACTCATTGAGGACGGTGACTGGGTGAATTAACTGAGCAGTTTGGTACATTTTATTTTAGTCTTTCTTTCTTTCTTTCTTTTTTTTTTTTTTTTTTTTTTCTGTCCACACAAGGATTTCCTTCCCAGCTGGCATTCTTGGTCTTTTCTAATGTGGGCATTTGATCACTTTCTGACAAAACTACCTCTCTCTTCAAGCTGTTATTTTGCCAATAGTGGGTCAATGTGCTTAGCCTCTCAGACTTCTGCCTGAAATTAAAAGAGAGGTTGGTAGATGTTTCTCCCTCCAGCAGAACACTTTTTATAGGTCCAGTTTTCCAGTCCTGAAATAATGGCACATGGAAGCAAAATGCAGAAAAGATCTTGCTGACTTGGGAAGGCAAAAGCAAACACTCAATACCTAGATTTATTGTGGCAAACTGACAGTGCCTTATTTTTTGGTGTGTGTGTGTGGCCTCAGATTTCAACTACTTTTTACGTTCATATCCTAATAGGTTTGAATTGCTTGGGATATTTTCCCCCCAACAATTACAGATTGATTACTAGGGGTCAGTACTTTCCTTTTTTTCTGGAGCTGATCTGTTTTTTCCGTTGCTTGATAATTGATGGGGGCCTCTGAAGAATCTGTGATTTGGCAAGTGCAAGCTGCCTCCTTGTGTGGTTGTTTAGAGGATGTTTTATCCTCGGCTTAGAACTCATACTATGGGCTTACATAATTTATAAAATGTTCTCCCACAACCCTGACACACACAGAAACTTTGGCAAAAGTGGACATTTCAACTATGAAAAGGCAATACCAGGGCTTTGATCAGCCCTGCATTTTTGGGGCTAAGACACTATATACAAATTCCTGCAGCTGTGGCTAATGTTGGATTTCCACAATGAAGAGATCACAAGGGAGTTGTTCATTCTCATGATCTGGAATGCAGAAAAGGGCTTGCTTTTGTTTTATTTGCAGGTAGCTCTTCAGATGAGATCTGAAGCTGGTTAGTTGTTGATCTAGTTTGGCCAGAATGGAGGGTCACAAAACAGTTAAATCATATTTGGAACCAAAAGTAAAAAGCCTAGCAGTATTTACAGGGAGAAAGTGTGGAGATGGAGAAGAATCAGCCCTCAGTTCTGTCAAGCATTTGGTAGCTAATCCAGAAAATTATTAGAAAAGAGGGGCTGGAGGTGAATGCGTTTGAAGAGACAGCCTTTTCATTGCTGTTGTTTTGGGATGTCATCAAGTGTTTGTTGAAATCAGGTTGAGATCCTGGTGCGCCAGAGTAGGTGTTACATGGGGAACAAACAGCTGCAGTCCTGTGGGCTTTTATCGAGGTGTGTCTGATAGGAAAACCATGGGCACTGTCATA
The DNA here is from genome assembly GCA_011076525.1 of Nettapus auritus. NCBI lineage: Eukaryota > Metazoa > Chordata > Aves > Anseriformes > Anatidae > Nettapus > Nettapus auritus. Next base: position 48,302,844 of record CM021767.1, on the reverse strand, counting down.
GCTGTCAGCTGTCCAGCTTTCATGCTGATCTGAAATCTTGTCTTGGGATCTCTTAGGATCAACTTCCGCTGAGCATTCAAGTGACTTGCTCAGGTTTAGAACATTGCAAAAGGTAGGTAGAGATGCCTGGAAGGATCAGGCTGCAGGTGAGTCCAGGGAAGTGGTGGGAATGTTCCCTGCTGCTCAACGGCCCTAAAACTGATTGCTGTCCCAGTCCATTTCTGGAAGCCCATTTATCTGGGCTAGACTACCTGGCCCAGATGGACCTGCAGTCTTGATGTTGGGAGTGAGAAGTAGTGCAACATGTCCATACTGTGACATGGAGATACTTTATGCCAGTAGCAAGCAAGATATTGGGATTTCTATATGTTTGGACCTCCTGTTGGTAAATCCCACTTCCTGCATCCTGGGAGTGAGCAAACTCCTAGATACAGTCCAGTGTGCTTTTTTCTCCACCCGAGGCAGATGAAGTTTTATTTACAGATCTCTGCGCCACTTGTTGCTGAGACTGGTGCACATGTTAGATTGTAATGTTTGAGGGAGGCAATTTTTATCATCAGATTAATCTGTTTGGAGGGAACTGGAGGATCTGTTGAAGGTAGATGAAGCCCAGAATCCCCCCAGTGGCTCCAGTTCTGTGTCACCCTTATCTCATGTCCATCCAAGCTACTTCCCTCTTGCACATTTCTCAATTTCATCACTTTTTCTTCCTAGTCTGCATCAGATTTCAATTTGTGTTACTATTTTCATGTCACCTTCAGAAGTATTATAGTAGTTCTTTCTCTGTCTTTTATCTCCCCTGTTTCAGCCCCTCTTCTCCCTGCCTCTTATCTTGGACCTATTCTTGCCTCCCTCAGTCTAGGACTGCAATGATGCCTTGATTTTTCAAGAGGTTTTGCTTTCTTTAGTCCAGCAGAGAAGAAAAGAAAAGAAAACAAAAACACTATTGCCTATTCTCGTAGATCTTGTTTCCAAGGTCCACATCTAGCACCTAGATGTGCAATGGAAGGGATCCTAATGACAGAGGAAGGTCATGGGATGTGTCCTCGTAGTGCTTGACCTGTAGTGAGAGCATCATCAAATTATGTTTTCATGAGCTGTGAACTGTTTAAGTCCATTGTTCCTGGGGAGTTTAGGGTCCCCACAGGAAGGGCTACTTTGGGAATTAATGACTTAGAATGATGCACCAGATTTATTTCTTCCTTTTTGTCCTTCTCCTTGCCTGCCCCAATGAATATTGCTTGTTTAGGACAATGTTTTATTTTGTTTTGTTTTCCATTGTTGTAGGTTTTTTGTTTGTTTGTGTAAAGACAAATGATCCTGGCCAGCAGGACCAAACTATGGCACTTAGGGCTCAGTGAGCTCAGCCTCCACAATCCTTCCCATTGAAATTCGTGCTACTTGATGGAGTCACGATGAGAGAAGCTGGAGAGTGCTTGGATGTGGGGGCTGCAGCAACAGGAAGCAGTGACTTGCTGTCCCATGGGGACTTAATGAGTGGGAAATGTCCTCGCTGGTGGAGAGTGCTGGCTCTGTGGCGTGCAGTTGAGCCCTTTGGGACAGCAGCCCTGCAGGTGCTTGTATGGGACAGAGAAAGCCCAGCTTCACCTTCCTCTGTGACTGAGGTCAAGGCCTTCAGCAACATCCTGAGTCGGGCTGTTGGCTCCCAGGCTATGGGCTACAGTGGGGTGGGTAAGTTTCATTCTGCTGCTCTTTGTTTTTAATGTGAAACCACTTTCTTGTAAAGCCTGGTACATACTTCACACAAAAAGCTTGGGTTTGATGGGTCAGTTTTTACCATCAAAGCTGTCTAAACTGCTCTCTCATAGCTCTGTCCTGGATGCTTTCATGTCAGTCAAACTGTTACAAGAAAAGATAAGTAAAAAGTGGAGCTAACTAATGAAGTAGGAACTACAGGCAGTAAAGTGTGGTGCTACCAGGAGGAAAGTAATTGAATCCTTAGGAAGCACTGATCTTAAAGCCTCTGCTGATCCCCTTCATTCAGCATTAGAGCTGATAAACTTCTCTGCCTAAAGCCACATTTGTTTTAAACTGAACGCTTGCCATATGGCTTTCTGGCTGGGCTAGCTCCTTTTGTATTCTTTGTCCCTTAAAATTCTCTTTTAATTCCAGCTGGAAGCTGTGACTGACTGGCAAAGCAGAGTGGATGGGCTGCAGCATCCCTCCCTGCCATCCTGGGTCCATGGGCTCTTGGCCCTCAGTGGGACCCTGGTTCGATGTGGATGTTGAAATGTGGGGAGGTAGTGGCTGCTGACAGCATGTGAGTGAAACAGGAGAGGCTCTGGGAGCAGGGCTGGTTCAGCCTGGCCAGGAGAAGGGTGAGGGGACATCCCCTTGCAGCCAGCTGCTGCTTGAATGAGGGCTACAAGAAAGCAATTTCTTGGTGGTGTCAGGCCACATGTGTACTGGGTAGTAGCCACAGGTAGCAGTTTGGGAGGGTTCGGTTGGATGTTTGGGAAAACTTTCACTCTAGGCAGCTGATGCAATGCTGGAGCCCATGGAAGGGCTTCAAACCCATGGAGGTTTTGAAGACTGAGCTAGGGAGAACCAGGGCTGGTCTTGCACAGTGTTGGAGGTGGTCTATCTTTGGGCGGAATGGTTGGCAGGAGACCTTCAAGGATCCCTTCTAACTTGAATTTTGCCATCGCTTAGTTCTCCATGGTGGTGCTGTGAATGAAAGTTGCTGCCTGCATGATCAGTGACTACCAGGCTCCTGATTTCTGCACTGAGCAAGAAAAAATCAAGGAGAAATCAAGGAGAGCAAGAAAAAGAAAACTGTGTGGAGCAGGTGTTTAATAGTGTGTGACTAAATGTTCCTTGAAAAGTGGGCAGGGAGCCTCATGAAAGCAACCATGTTTGTTGCATAGAGAAAAACATTTTACTGAACACTTAGGACCAGAACCACTGCTGCGATACAGGTAATATACACAGCTCCGGCAACACAAAGTGTCTGTAAAACTGGTTGAAATGGCTGATTGATCTGGTTTTATAATGGCCTCGTTTTGTTGGTCTGGTAAGAAGCAGCCAGCAGAGAGGAGCTGCTGAAGTCTGTGTGTTTAAAATGATGATTTGCCTCTCTGCAGGCAAAATATAATGACAAGATTTACCATGCTGAGCTGCTTTCAGTAGAAAAGCAGTTACCTGGGAGCATGCTGTACTCTGCTTGTGTTACATACTTGTTTATCGCATTAAACCTTGCATTTCCTACAGAAATTTCAAAGGGAGCTCTGCAAACAGCTTTGAGAGTCACTGTGGTCCTTTCCTAAAGATGAATTTATAGAAGAATGTATATTGGCAGGGTGTAAGAAGATGCAACTTTGTCACCAGACCAAGACCCAGTGAACAGGTTGATTACAGAAGCTGTCACTGAGCAGAAACATTAGAAAAGATCTGCTTTTGGTGTATATGGGGACATGCACACATCGATGTATAGTTAAAGTAACATAATTTAAGTGCTGTCAGAAGTACAAGCTCCTAAACTGGTGCTGAAAAGATGATCTCACTCCTGCTCTAGCTGGGGATACTTTGGTGCATTGTTGTCTGTCAGGTGCCGTCCCAGGCTCTTATTCTGGCATTAATCTGGTTGCAATCACTGGCTTAGCCAGCAAATGAGAGGGTTTGAGTACAAGCAACCTAGTTTCTTGAGTAGTCCGTGCTTTATTTTCACCTCCTAAAAGAGTGCTGCTAACAGGTACCTCATGCAAGCCATTTGCCAAGTTATAGTGTGGGATGCTCAAGGGTTCACATGATGGGAGCTTGTGAAGTCAAGAGGAGAGGCATGTGCAGGACAGACCGGATGAATCTGAACCATTAGCAATGGGTTTAGGAGAAGGGAACGTGCTTTTAATGTAGATTGCTTTCTGAAGTCAAGTTTAAAAATAGTGAAATGGTTCTGTGCTTCATTTTTCACTGACCTTTAGCACTTGCCAGAAAAAAAAATGTACTTGTGTGCCTGAACTATGGAAAGGGAAATTATAAAAAATGGGGAAAGATTAAATCAGGAAAGCTGCAAGACAACCCCAGTTTCTGGCAGGAGTTCTTGTATTACAGTGTGTGTTCACTCTGTGTGTCTTGTGCCAGTCTGTCTGAAGTGCCTGGGAAAAGTCCCTGTTAAATATTGTGCATCCCACTTGGAAAACTTGTTACTGCATTGGGTTTTAGAGCAAAATTAAGACACTATAAAATTATACCCTTTGTTCTGATGATATTTCATAGATGTGTTTGCAACAGAAATATGTGGGCTGCTGTACATGTCACGTGCTTCATAATAACTGCGGTGGGTTTTGTGTGTGTTTGCTTTTTTTGAAGAGAAGGACATGCCAAACAGAACTCTGAGAGTGCGTGCACAGTCTCCAGATGGCAGGTTTTCCTTTCGGTGGAAGCCACCTTACGGAGCGGGCTTCAGGGGTCCACGCAGCAGATCCCAAGGTCACCTCCGGGGGTATGGAGAGAGTGGCCGAAGGATGAGTTATGCTCCGCTGCTGCAAGAGCGACAAAACCAGGAAGCAAGAAAACTAGGTGAGCCAGATTGCTCTGATACCATCTATGTGAGTTGATGCCAGACTGACCTTGGTCATCATCCCATCAATTCGTTCTTTGGTTGCATTTGCCCTATCTGACAAGGCTGCTCTCCAGGCAAAAAGCAATCGGTCTTCTGTAATTGCCTGTTGATGCTAGGTGGTCATAGATCACATTATTATAGTCATCAGAATGATTTCCTCTTACAAATGAAAATGTTTGCTCTAATTGTGCTCAGTGGAAGGGCATTAATAGCAGGGGAAGGGCAGAGAAGAAGAGGCATAGCTCATAGCTCCTTGCATGTGGTGGGGCACCTCTCAAATCCATTGTTTCTTGTCCTCTTCTTAAAAATTGTGCTTCTGCATTATTTCTGACCAGTGGAGAAAAAGTTAATGCTTTAATGTATCAATGTTTACCAGCAAAACAGTTTAATGGACTCCATACCAGAGTGTTATGCTTGTGTGTCCATGTTTTCTCCTGTTCCTTCTCAAGGTCCTGGTCACTGCGGGCTCCTGAGAGTCAGGTTGGCCTCTCCTGTGCTTCCTGTCCTGTCCTGTCCTGTGCTGTCCTGCTGTGCTGTGATGGTTTGCACTCCTTCACTAGATAACGTGCCCTCAACCTAATGGATTTCCAGCTAACTGTAGCAATGGGGTTTGTAACAGCTTTGTTTCTCCAGAGGCTGAGCATTTCTTTTTGTGCTGTTTGCGTCATTCCCCTCTCACCTCTCTGTCCTGTGAGCTCCTCTAGCCTGAGTGGGCTCTAAGTCTGCACTCATGACTCTTACTTTGATCTTCTTTCTGGAAGTTTCATCTGCTTTTTGCTGCTTGGATGCGTTTGCTCAAGTTTAAACTTCTTTCTCTGAAAATCTCTCCTGCATGCTGGAAGCCCATCCCGCAGACAGTCTGGTCTTGGATTACAAAATTGGTGATGGTTCCAAAATCACACGTGGCTGCCAGAATTCCTGGCTTTGTAATATAAATATCTATTTCCTCTTCTGCTTTGTTGGTTATGTGTAAAAAGAACATCTTTATCTTGGTTTGTCCAAAGAGAGAGAACTCCTCGGTCACCTGTCAGTTATTCACATCCTTTCTGATCAGTGATCTATTATTGCTCATCCCTTCTGTAGGATTAACTTTTTCATCTTTGCCAAGATCAGCTCTGTAAAGAGACTCGCTGTAGATGCCAGTGCTTCCATGTCTGTGCAAATGTTGTGTTGGCTATCCAGTACTCCCATGGTCTGAGCCCCTCCATGGTGCCCAGCTGCTGTGTTTTCTGTCACTGCTATTGCTAACACTTTCATCCTGCTCTGAGTTGCTTCGGGCTGTGGATGTCCCTAGGTGTTATGTACTGCTATTTTGTTTTTTTTGTTTGTTTGTTTTGTCATGGGTTTAGTGAAAATTCAGTAACGTGTTTCATCTTTGTGAGGAAAGTACTAAGTTACTAAGTAACCTGTTTTTAAGCATATATTTCTGATTTTCACTGCTTTTATACTATTATTTTTTCAAGAGGGAGAACAAATGTTTTTAAATAATCAAATTATCAGGAGAGGAACTTAAACCTAGAATACAGGATCCTTGTAATGCTTTTTTCATGTTAATAATTTGCGTTCCTACTTCTAAAATACCAACTTTATTGTTCTTACTGTATGCATATTGAAATCTCTGAGATAAATTATATGAATCTAAATAACCTACTTCTCTTCTTGTATCTCAGACAAGAATAAAATAGATTTCTACCTGAAAAGACTGATTTTTATTTATGATTGTAAAGGCTAAGGAAAGCCTCT
>CM021767.1:48163911-48296419 GCA_011076525.1 Nettapus auritus | reverse complement strand
TTTCCTTTCCTTTCCTTTCCTTTCCTTTCCTTTCCTTTCCTTTCCTTTCCTTTCCTTTTTCCCCCCACATGTACAGCCTCTGAATCAGTTCATGTGGTTTCGCTGCCATCACGGAATACCCAAGGACGAAGTCAACCTGTCTATAGGTCATCTTTAACTAAAAGGAAAGTCACAGGTATGCTTCTTTTGCATCAGCTGTCAGTTCTTGGAGACATTTGAATGAAATGAGACAGCTTTGATTTTTAATTGCAAGTGCTAGAGCTAAATTGTTCTATGTGGGTTAAGGAGCCTGATGGATGTCTCTGCTTCAGTAATTCAAGCAGTATTAATAAGAGGATAGAATTCTGCAACACGGTTGGGATTTTGCTGCTTTTCTCTCTCTTTTTTTTTTTTTTTTTTTTTTTTTTGTGTGTGTTCCCTTTCTTTTGGAAGGAAAGTGTTACATACTGTAGCAGAGGCCAAGGAGAAACTCTATGTAACAGTTTGAGAATTAGTAAAATATTTAAGAACTGTAAAATAATTAGTACTCTGGACCTGTAAACAGACAGCTAACAGAAGAAATTACGTTGTCGTGAGGTACCATCAGTAATGAAAGTACTTGCTTTTCACTGCTGTTGTCTTTGTTATACATCTGTGCTGTCTGCCTATTATAATGTGTATTACTGGTGTCTCTTTTTATTTTTATGTTTATTTTTTAATTGAGATCTCCAATATCCTTTTTATTGATGTGCTGTTTTATTTTACCATTTCAGAGGAGGAAGAGGTGGAGGTGGCGCAGGACATAACGGTTCGCGTTATGTCCTCTCAGTCTGTGCTCGTTGCTTGGACAGACCCACTGTATGAAAAGCAGAAAGTTGCAGCAAATAGGTAGTTAGCCCAATGATTCCTTTTCAGAACAGATACCAGAGGTGAACTGCTGTCGATGCACTGCTGATCAGTTTTGCACTTATTTAACAATGGTTGGTTATGGGAACAACTTAGCTTAGAGCACAGAAATTTGCACGTCCCTGTGATGGTGACTGGTAGGGGGTCCTTCAGTGAAGCTGTTAGAAACCTGTCATGGGTAGGTGGGGGTGATGTACATCTCCAGTGCCCCCTGCATCCTCAGACCCTGCACAAACTCCATGTGGCCATGGCTGAGCAGGTCATGGTCTCCCATGAGCAGGGGAATGTGGCTTACAGCCTCACACCACACTGGCTGGAGACCAAAACAAACAGAGATGGGCCAGAAACTGCCAAAGGCCTAAAAGTGATGGGCTGTAGTGCTTAGCCTGAGAACAGCGAAGGCCTGCACAACCTGAAGCTGAACTGCACAGCAGGAGAGGTGGTCACATTAGATGCTCTCCATTTCATTGTAGAGGTGATTATCTGGGCTGGCACGTAGGAACTGAGCCACCAGTGCTGCTCTAGGAGTGAGGGGCTTCCAACAACCTGGACATGTCTGTGGGATGGAGGCATGAAGCTCCCTGAGATGCCCAGTTTGGTTTGGAAAGCTCTGCGGCTTCCCCTGTGGGACGGGGTGTTTTCAGCAGGAGGTTGGGAGGAGCAGTCAGTCCTGTGGGGTGAAGACAGTCGAACGTGGTGAGCCTGCACAGGCAAGGCTGGCACTGGAGGTGCTCACCTTGGGATGGGGACTGGGCAGCAGTATGGGGCTGGGTCCCTGGGGGCTGTCTGTTCTCCCTCTCATCCTGCTAAAGTTTTTGATGTGTGAATTTCTGTGCTTGTGTATTTCTAATGCCAGGCAGTACAGCGTTCGTTATCGGGAAAAGGGGGAATCGGCAAGGTGGGATTACAAGCAGGTGTCCAACCGGCGGGCGCTGGTGGAGAACCTGGCACCAGACACCATGTACGAGTTTGCCGTTCAAATCTTGGATGGAGAAAAGGCAGGCAAATGGAGTGTGTCTGTCTACCAGCGAACCCCTGAGGCGGGTATGTATTAAAAAAAAAAAAAAAAAAAAAAAAAAAGTCTGCTGCTCCTGCAGAGGGAGGAGAGCAGCAGGGAAGACTGATTGCTATGTTCAGCAGCTTGGCCCCCTGCAGCTATGTTTGCTCCTTCCTTTGGGAGCAGCAGCATGGCTGCTGTCCCTCTGCGTGGGCTGCAAAATTTGGTTCTGCCTCCACAGAAGAAGCCTTGGGGCGCCTTTGATGTAGGGAAGTAGTCCACTGTGACTGAATAGTGTATTTCCTCCTAAGCCATAGTAGCAGTCTCATATAGACAGCCTGTCCCTGAAAGTATGGGTCAAAATTTCACAAAGTCTGATGTAGAAATGTAATATGGGCATGCATGGACCTGAGCCATGAATGTGCTTCACATTTGTCTTTCAAATGACCATATAGGCAGTTCTGCTATGAGAAGGAGGAGGAACAAGCATGTGCCATTTGGGTCAGTCTTTCTTACTTACCTTTTCTGGCTATGTCTGTTTCACAGCTCCTGCCAGCGCACCTGAAAATCTGGATGTTTGGCCATTAAAGGGCAAACCAACCTCTGTAGCAGCATCCTGGGATGCTCTCCCAGAGAGTGAAGGAAAAGTCAAAGGTAAGTCATCACTCTTGTTTTTTAACCCCCACAAGGAGCTGGTCTTTTCAAAACCAGAACTGCTGTTCCACCACAAGCTGGAAACACTGACTGTGACAGGACTTTTTTGGCTGTTAGTGCCTTACACCCAAGTAGTATCTCATTGTTTCCAGCCCAGCTTCAGCTACTCCACTATGCTGCTGGGAAGCTGTCACCTTGTGCCTGGGATGTCACAGAGCTTCCTGGGGCATCATGCATGCAGACTTACCTCTTCTTCATTAATAAGCAGGTTGAAATGAAGCTCAAGAAGGATGTTTACCAAAGGTTTTTTAAGTCAGGCAGAGAAGTAAGCTAGGCGGAGTTGGGTAGCTGCCAAGAAAGTGGGTTTATATTGTGTTTTATTTCTAGTTTATTGTGGAAGGAAAGCTTCTGCTTATAAGGCAAGCAGAAATAGTGATTTCAGCAGATTTCACACATAAGGTTTGTGCAGTGTAGCATTATCATATGTGGATGTAAAGCTGAAAGCTGATTTGTCAGTGGCTATTCACTTGCACAGATTTATTAAAAAAAAAAAAAAAAAAAAAAAGCTTTCTGGGATTTTTTTTCCCCCTTTTTTTCCCTCCAAAAAAGAATAGTCAGGATTTTTGGCTACTCCCATTCTCCACTGATCGACGGGGCTGTGTTATCCAGTTACACGGGTTTTTGGAGGTGCCTTATCAGCACTATCACATCTCAGGCTTTACAAAAACCATTGGCTTGGAGAGCAATATACCGTGTCCACATAAAAGACCTACTGTATGCATTCTTCAGGGCAGTGGTGGAATTCCTTCCTCTTTGAAGTCCATAGGAATCTTGCCAATCACTTCATTGGAGCTGCAATTCTGTCCAAGAATCATTATTTCTTAAAGTTGGGTCATGCAGGGACATTATCTGAAATTTAAAATCTGCTCCTAATTTTGAGCAGTCTGTGACCCTTTGTCCATATTTATCCATACATTAGATGATTCACACAGGGCACTTTAAAGAGACCTGATATTAAAGGGCTGAACACTTTTATGTACCTAATATATCATTAGGTATCATTGGGTATGAAGTATTACAGGAGAGGCCTTATTTTTAAACTAAATAAAAGGCATAAATAATATTTATACTGGCTAAATTAAACCACCATTAGCACTTCATATTCATTTTGATGCACATGATAATCTTTTTGTCTTGGAATTTTTGTCTTTTTGTTCTTTTGTTTTCTCAATCCCATCCTTTTACATGTTTATACCATGTATTAAAGTGGTGGAGAAATTACACTTCAGTAACCATTTGAAAGCTACCAGCAGTAACACCAGTGCCTGTGCAATTAAAATATCTCCTCTGCATTCTAAAACAAGAAAAAAAAAACAACCAAACAACCAAACAAAAAAAAACCAAAACACTAATCCGAAGTTCATGATGCCTTCTAATACAACTATTTTTGTTGTTGTTTTTTGACTGAGCAATAAATACATTTGTATATTTGTAAATGTATATTGTATATATACATTTGTATATGTGTTGTTTTTTTCTTGTTTTTGATATATATATATTTTTTTAATGCAATGATTATAGTCTCATTTTCTGGAAAAAAAAAAAGTTCACTGTTCATAATGGTGTTGTTATTTTCTAGACATCTCTGATTATTCACTTGGAATTTATTTTCAAAATCCTGTTTCGGTCTGATACCACTGCCTCTTAGAGAGGCTTCAAAATACAAGGAGGCCCACACGTGGCTAAGGTCTTACCTGCACTCTGAGATATGTCTCTTTGACGGTGTAAGGAGAAAACTCCTCTTCATGCCCACAGTTATGCCTTACCCCTAGGGAGGGGTGAGATATCCCTCCCTACAGAAAGTGAACAAGGTGCACAGGTATCACTGTAACCCTAAACTAAAAGGTGAGAGCAGGGTGAGTTTAAGTGGTTATGAGGCTGTGTTTTGCTGCTTGTGCAGGGGTGCTTGTCCCCTGCTGTAGTTAAACACAGTGTTGTCTGTCAGCAAAGGCTGTCATGTTGTTGGACAGAGGTTATATTACTACCATTTGGTAACATCCAGAGCTGTTATTTCCTGATGGAAGTCCTTTCTGAATAAAAGCCTCAGTCATCAGGGCATGGATTTTACCTCCTGTAGATTACAGCTAAAACCCCAGTACAGAAACCCCTCAAAGTAAAGGCTCAGCTGAAAACACTCTTATATGTCTGCGGTAATATTGCTCACATGATTAAAGTGCTTTGGTGCTTTCATGGGGACGCCCCTCAGGCTCCAGCACCTCTACAGAGCTGGTAGAATTTCACCCTAATGGACTGGCAGAGCTGCTTTTGCACAGCTAGGGTCTTAAAGTGCAGTGCAGTTAGAGCCGTGTCAAGGCTGTGTTGGAAATGTAGGACTAGAAAGTAATTAATGGTCGTTAGTAATGTCACCTGATTTTAATACTGATGTTTTGAAAAATAATTATGTGAATACACCATTTTGATCTTCATCCAAATACTTGCCATAGGAAAGAAAAAATTTAAACTTTATTATTTGCTGTTGACATTCCTACAGTCAGCAACATGATTGTGGGTTATCCACCATTATGAACAAGTTATGTTTGCAAGAATGTTCTCCGGATCATGTGTTGCTGATTGCAGAAGTCACAGTAACTAATCAGTAAGTTTAAAATTTCTCCCATGGGAATCCTGACATCTGTTCAGGCTCTGTTGGTTGAAACAGCACAGGTACTCTGACTGTAGTGAGCTGCAATCTACCCAACATTAGCACCATCTTCCAGACTAGATTTCCACAGGCAGTAGGGCAGTTCATATTTTCCTGGCAGTGTCCATATATGTTTTCTACCTCCAGAACATTTTCTCTTTTTAGCTTTCTTCTGTTTTTGATTTGGGGCAGTTAATTTTTTCAGAGATTTTTTTTTTTTTTTTCTTTCTTTCTCTTTTTTTTTTTTTCCTTCATTGGTCAGTGTCCAGAAACAATAAATGGCCTCCTGGTGCAGCTCACCAAACCACATAGTAGTTGGTGCTGTAACTTTCTCATGTTTCCCACCCCTTCCCTGGAATGCGTGGCTGTTGCCCTGCTCTTATTGGTGACTCTTCACACTGATGGGGATTGTTGTCTTTGTATTTTACAGAGGTATAGCTAACATATTCTATCTCAGTCGTTAGCACGTTGACATGATTTGTTTTTTTCTTCCTATTAAGATGAACAAATATTTATTCAACTTAACAATATATATATAATCATTCATGTCTTTATACTCCAGCTATTGACTCAGCGTGCATTGCTAGTGTATTAATTTTAGTAATGCACGTTCTAATTCATCCTACCCATACAGTCTGTCCGCTGGAAACAGGACTGTTTTCAGTTTCCTCCTTCCAACCGTCTGCCAAATCATTTCAGAATACATTCTTTCATACGCCCCCGCTCTCAAGCCTTTTGGAGCAAAGTCCATCACCTACTCTGGAGCTACAACATCAGCCATAATAGATGGTCTGCAGGCTGGGGAGCGCTATATTTTCAAAATTCGTGCTGCAAACAGGAGGGGACCAGGTCCTCAGTCTAAAGCCTTCAGTGTCGCCATTCCAGCAGGTAAGAACCATTCACTCACCAATTGCTTAGTCTGCCCATTCTTTCTTGGGCCCAGTTATGTTCATTCTAATTGACTTCTTAGCTTCCTCTGCACTCCACCTAACCCATTGGATTTCACTTCTTTAACACTGTTTCTGCTAGCTCTTTTTCTAATTATGTTGTCCAAAGCCTGTAGATAAGTGTTCATTGCTCTGCATCATGTAATATTGTGGACATCGTAGTATTTTAAATAGAGTATGGTATGTATTTATTTCCTGGTATGCTGCATGAATACACTATGTGCTCTTATTATCCAAAGGCCAAAGGAAAAACACGCCTTGTTTTTTGTTGCACTATTCCTGAAAAGTCTCACTCTTTGAAGTCAGCTAGATCAGCCTACTTGGATACAACTCTGTGTTTGCTTCCTTGCTAAAGGGATGCTGTTGGGATTTGCTGGGATGCAAGGGATTTACTGAATGAACTAAAAATATGAGCTACAGCCTCAGACAGACAGTGCAAAACCATGTCATCGATGTGGCTAAGTTCTGCTAAAGGTCTGATTACACTGTTAGGATGTTGTAGTCCCTGCTTTTAGATATTTGATTTTAATTGCTTGAAGTTTTACTCAAGTTATGATAATTCCATATAAATAGGTTAGTACAAAAGTAAATACTGTCTCATATTCTCCGGTGTTGTCTTGTTCTTGCTACCTGACTGGTTTGTTTTATTGCTCTGTTTTTGTGTTTCTTGTATTGTTATGAATAAACACTTTTTTTTTCAGCTCCCACTGAAGATTCAGTTGCTCACCAACAAAAAAATATTCAAGACAATTCAGAGGCTAAAAAACCTGTGAATACTGGTTCATCTCCTTCTCAAACTTCCCCTGTTTCTTCAAAAGTCCAGACATCGCTTTCCTCTAAGCAGTCATCTGTTCGTTCTCCTGGTGTTAGTGATAAAAAGAGTCTTCTTTCTGAATACAAGAATAAAATCTTGTCTCGAGGAGGGGTCCTAAGTAAATCTCAGTTACCTTCCAGAAAGACAGAAGAGCTGGAATCTGATCTCCAGTCCACTGAAGAAACAGATGATCACAATTCATCCGAAGAAGCTGCAATGATGCCACCAAAAGCTGAGGATCAGAGGAGGGTTGTTAGACCAGTGTCCCCCAGTCGGACGGTCCACCCTGTCCTTACCGCAGGGAAGACCCCTGTTCGAACCCACACATCAGACGTGTCACAGCAGGCAAATACAGAGAAACGTGAGCCATCAGCACTGTCACCATCCTCAGCACAACGCTCTTCTGCCTCATCTGTTCCTAAATACACAGACAATGAAACAAAGCAACTGAGGCAAAGCAACGCTAATGTGCCTTCTCCTAAAGCTTCTTCCCATTCTTTGCCTACTAAGAATAATGATCTTGCTGGTGATGTGGAAGAAAAGCCAGATCCTGTGCTGGTGAAAGTGCCTTCTAAAACTTCAGAGCCCAGTCGCCTGGCTTTGCCATCAAACCGTCAGTCTGCTGCATCCCACGAGGTGGTCCCAAGCCATCCCAGTAGGTCTGGGTCTGTACATCATTCACACCAACCCTATTCCAAATCAACAGACTCCCGTGCTCATGAGAGTCATAACGAATTTGACAGTGAGGAAGTGGAGGGCAGAGCAGGACAACCTAGTTCTAGGTCACAACAAACAAGGCTTCCCTCAGGCTCCAGTTCTCAGACATGGAAGGATTCAAAATTAGCAGCGGTGGCGGTTTCATCAAGGTCTGCTGTTTCTGGTCACTCTTCACCTCACTCTCACTCTTCCACCAGTGCCAAATCTAATGGAAAGGATGTTAATAAGAGTTACAGGGAAGACTCACAGGATGAAAACCCCTTACTTCCAGATGTTGCACACAATCCCTCTCTACCCTCTTCCAGGCAGTCTTCTTCAGCCATCTATTCTAAGAGAAGAAATCCTCATGTTGATCCTGATTCTCACCTCAGAGAGACACACAGTGAAAAGTCACCCCACTCTGACTCAGGAGAAGAACAACAAAGTCGAGTAGCAACTCCAGAAAAGCATTCTTTGCAATCTCCTCTTTCTAAACACAAGCTTGAAGAGCAGGACAGTCAAGAAGTAAAAGAAACCCTTGCTCGATCCAAACCAAGTGTGTCTTTGCCTAAAAAGACATTCCCCTCTCATCGTCCATCTCAGAAGACCTCCCGCTCAGAGCCTCTGCAGAAGGCACAAACCAGTCCTTCCTTACTGCATTCCAGGGGCCGGCGCCTTCCATCCCCTGCCTTATCCCAGAGCAATGAAGAATTGCAGGAAGGTGATGATGAGGATGTAACGGAAGGCAGTGACAGAGCCAGCAGCCGCTCTGTGTTTCCTAAAGACGTGTCCTCTTCTAGGGGATTGCCTGCATCTTTCTCTCAGGGAAGCTCAAGTTCGTCTCTCTCAAAGCAACAGCAGCCACGTTCTCAGGTACCTTCCTACAATTCAAAACTTACTCAGCCAGGCTCCAGTTCTGCCAGTAACACAGCAAAAGAAAATCAGTATAATTTAAAGCTGCCATCCACTTCTTCAAGGCAAACTCGTCCTTCATCACCTGCTCAGTCTAGGGCTGCTACAAGGACAGTGTCCCAAACAGAGAAAAAATATGGCCTGTTGCCATCTAAAATGTCCAAAACTGAACTTCCTCAAAAAGTTCCTTCCTCCTCTTCTAAATCTCATCAGTCAATTTCTAATGAAGAGGATGATTATTACAGTGAATATGATGAGAAAGAAGGGGAAGAGAAACCCACATCTTTGGCAGCAAAGTGGTCCCCTTCTGTTTCTAGAGGTAACAAAAACACATATGATGACACCACTAGCAATACAAGGAAATCTATGGACACTCTTCTACCTCACAAACTAAGATCTGAAGAGGAAGAGAAGGAAGAAACTCCAACATTAAAAATGTCTTCTCCTGAATCACCAGGCAGCTCTGCTATAGCGTCACGAATTACTCATTCACTTAACAAGCATACCCCATCTAAACCAAGCTTTGTCTGGCCACGTCCTTCTGCATCTACAACAGTGCATACTGTTCCTCCAACCATTTCTTCTTCCACTCTGTCCCCTCGCCAGCGACTGCTGAACTCCAGGCTACGGAGCCCTTCACAGCGACAATTTGTTAGACCTCCTTATAGGCAAGGTATCTTATCTTTGTTCTAGTAACCTTACTGAATTGAGTTTTTCATAAGATCAACAATTAGGTGACAATTCCTCCATCAGAATGCAGGCTCAGTTATTTAGTATAGCATATTACTTTTTATTTTGGTGGTTCTCAGGGAGCCCAGTTCTTAAGGACATTGTCTAATCAGTGTGATGCAATGCCCACGTGAACCACGTGGCTGTGCTTTTTTATTTGATATGCTTTAGTTGCATTTGTGTGGAAGTCCACCAGCTTGCAGAGCTTTCAGATGGGAGTGAACCTTAAACAATAACATGGAGGATGAGATTTGTGGCATGAAAGCCTAAAAGCTTTCTGCACAGAGGTAGGACACCAACTTACTGCTAGCCAATGAGTCAGGAGGTCAATGGCTGCAGAGTGTTCATTTATCTATAATCCTTTTGTGTATATTTTCTGGAGGCAAGTCTCTGAGCTAGGGTGGGAAAATTGCTGCCCTTTCTGAGCTGGAGGAGCTGCAGGTTGGTAGCATAGCTTCTCCAGTTCTGAGCTATGTGCTTCTGCATAGCTAGAGGAGGAGAGTCATTCCTTTTAGAGGTAAAAAACAGGGAGGTAAATCCCATCCCCTGTCATTGCAGTTCATCACTTACACTTTGTGTAAGGTTAGGTCAAGAAAGTTGTTCCGTTTAGTAATGGTGTCTTCCCTCAACACACTCCCCAGAAGTTTACAGAGTCCCAAAGCATTTTTCTGGCAGTGTTTCTACCTCCTCTGCAGTGCTTGGCAACACCAGGGGGCTGCTGTATTGGGCCTTTTATGGCTTCTCAGATCCAGAATTGGTGTTACAGTTTGGGTCGGTTGCTTAATGTTTGAATATTGAACAGAGATTCCCAGGCACGTTATAATGATGAAGTCCTGAATATCTGCAACTGTAACAAAAAGTTAGGGGTTGCTAGTGGGAGTTGTTTATAACCTGCACCAGCAAAATGCCTCCACATGATTTGCACTTAACAGTACATTCATAATTCCTTTGCATTTAGGTTGTGCTATGTAGTATGCACAGGTTTTTTCAGAATAGTGTATTTTCTTCTCTATTTCAGGTTTCAATGGCAGGCCTAATCTTACAACAAAAAATGGAAATGGAAAAATACTATCTGGTAATAATGGAAAACCAAGTGGACAGAGAGTAATCAATGGCCCTCAAGGAACAAAGTGGGTAGGGTGACCTTCTCTGCAAATTCAAGATGCTTTGGCCTTTTATTTTACATTTTCATTGAGAAAAGACAGCACAGCGCTGCCAGTCAAAGAAGCTGTAAAATGAGGTTGCATTTAGTGATGTAATTCCACTTTTCTGCTTCAGTCTAAAGACGAATACTGCATTTCATTATTTGAACATTTCAAATGTCTGTTTTAAAGCATAATGACTTGAATTTTCAACTATAGCATTACTCCTATAGGTTTAGTGAAACATTTTTCCTCACAGTCAGGGAGACTTGTACTACCCAGGGACTCGGGGCTTGCCCGCTGTACAGTGTGCATGGAAGCTGCCTGGCACAGTTCCTGTGAAGTATGGACTCAGCAGTGCTTCTTCCAGATGCATGCTCCAGGGAGAAGCTTGTGAACAAGTGTGGACACATCAAGCCACTCCACAAGTAGCATGGTGCTGTGAACGAACATAGTTAACAGTAACTTCCCTGGGGTGACAGGCCTTGAGGTGACACCTTCAAGGGTTTTGTGGTTCATGCAGAAAGTTCCTAGTGGTATGGTCAGAAGAGCTCAGGCACCATTAATGGGAAGTCTGGGGAGGAGCCTAAATGCCCAGACTTTGTCTGATCTCATGATTTACTGTCTCTCCTGTTACAGCCTTTTCTCCAGCACCAAATTCAAGTCTTCCTTGCCAACTTGAAAGTGCTGCTCATGTCCTCTTCTCAGTTTCTTCTTGGCACTTAGCTGCTTTTTGTATTTTTGTGTTCTGTGCCACATTAATTTGTGTTCTCTGCTTGTGTATATTAACCCAGGTTAAAACAGTATACAATTCTGCTATTTTGGGGTGAAATAGCAGTAAGGATTGCATATGAACTGAAGTCACTTCTTGAATTCAATTCAGTTCTCTCGGACAGTTTTGTTTTTTGAGACTGAGGCTTTTTTCAGTCTCCTACCCCAATTAAAATCTTAGCTACTTGGTTTTCACTGACATTTTAGTCTAAACTAACTAGTCTAATTTTATTTTTATTTATTATTATTATTATATATGTATATATTTATTAGTAGTAGACATACCTTTAAATCCTATTTTCAAAAGGACTCAGGGTGATACCCACATTAACGTTACAGTAATCTACCTTAAGAGTTGTGCAGCCCAAGAAATTCAAGAGAGTTGTTCTTGTGCATGTGAGCATGCCATAGAAGGCAATATGAACATTGTTTTTGTGCAGTTCTGGAGCCCAACTCCTAGGGATTTGCCTTCTTCAGTGGTAGTTTTTTGGTGACTCGTATACAATTAGTGACTCACTTTTAAAACTCCGTCTGTAGGTGCGACAGCTATTCCTGAATATTATGCTTGACATGTGAGATTTCAGCAGGATTTCTGCTGCTGTGAGACTTTATTTCACATTCTCTTGTATTAGCTAAATTTGAGTCCATCTATTGCTTTTAGATTGTAGATCTTGACCGAGGGCTAGTGTTAAACGTTGAAGGAAAATACCTCCAGGATTCCCAAGGCAAACCTCTCAGAGTGAAATTAGGAGGGGATGGACGTACAATTGTTGGTAAGTGATAACTTCCTTCTTACAAAAAAAAAAAAAAAAAGGCACATTTTTTTTGTGCCCACTGTACAAATCTTTGGGCTGTTGTGTGCTCCAAGCATCCCCAGGTCCCATGCTAGCCACTTGGGATTTCTGTGCTTTAGGTCACCATCAGGCAGTCAGCACATAGAAGGACCTAAGGATGCTTGGAGGCATCCTGCAAGTCTCCTGAGTATGAGGCAGCAAGAATCAAGTCTGTCTCACTAGTATCGGCATTATAAAGGACTGCAGAACTGAGCCAGAATAGATATATGCTTATTTCTTTCTTTACATAAAAATAATTATTCCCCATCACTAGACCGTGCCACTCATATGTGTGTGATTTTTTCTTCTCTGAAACTGAACACAACAAGTAAAAAGCCCTGTATGTGATCCGTGAAAACAGTTCTGGTTGCATATCAATTAATCTGAATAGATCTTGAATGCAGATTCAGTGTCTGCTGTTAAACTGCTGAGCATGACTACTTGCAGTATCTAGAACTTGGCACAAATGTTTATCTGCAGTGACAGCATCTCACCATCTTATCCCAGTTCTTCCTTGCAAATGTTTGACAGGGAACAATATATTGTTTCATCGTACTTTTCATCAACAGTTAAGAGATTGACGGAGATTAAATGCAAACAGTGTCTGCACGCTGTGATTCTGAAATAAAATCTCCCTGCAGTCTTCCCAAGAAATGTTATCAAACATCTGATAAAGTGAACAGCACTGTGGTTCACCTGAGGTTTCTTGGAAGCTTTTTCTAATTTCCTTAGCCATGGGGCTTTCCTAGATAACAACGTTCTTCTCTGTCAGCTTAATTACAGGAGGCTGTAATCACATTCTGTGTTCCTGTGGTATCTACTATTGTTAAATACTATACTATAAACCTTCAATGGATTAATAAATGAGATTTTTTGGTTTTGTTCTTTCTCCTAGATGAAAAGGGTGCCCCAATGGTGAGTCCTGATGGAATACCTTTATTTGGACATGGCCGATTTAGTAAGCCAGTAGCAAGTGCACAAGATAAACCAATAATAAGCCTTGGAGGGAAACCTCTGATTGGTCTTGAAATGATTAAGAAAACAACCACTCCCTCAACTACTACTACAATGATGCCCACAACAACTACTACAACGACTACTACAACCACTACAACTACTATTGCTACAACTACCACCACCACTCCTGAACCAACCACAACTGAACCACCCACTGAGAAACCACCCCCAACCTGTCCTCCAGGCACCTATGGGCAGTATGATGATGAGGGCAACTTGCTGATAGGATTTGATGGCCTGCCGGAGTGCAATGCAGAAGGTAACTTGTTTTTGTACTGTTTGAACTTCTTTGGTTGTGCTGTTTATACAGCTCATTTGCACAATTGTAAAGCAGGAAAGAATTTGCCTCTGAAGATTTTGTCCACGTGATAAGGTAGGAGCTGAGATTAGAGCAGATGGAGAATGCTTTGTGTGTAAAGATGCATTTCCACTAAAAATGTCAAATTGCCCCAAAGCTGAAGTTTGTTGGTTTTTTTGTTTTGTTTTGTTTTGTTTTGTTTTTTTTTGTTGGGGGGGGGGGGTTGTTTGTTTGTTGTTGTTGTTGTTTTTCATGTAAATACATTTATTTCAGCAAAATCCTTGCCTTTTGCTGGGTCCAGTCTTTTCACATATGTTCATGCACACGTGCACAAACATAGGCAGTAGTTTTTGTGGTCAAAGCACCCATCTAGAATCAAATCCTTTCTCCAGTTCAGACCAGGGAAGGACCTGAAAGACACTATATATTTTGTGTTTTGTGTTTATTTCTCACCAAAAGTTCTGAAAAATCTCTTTTTTCAGCTATAGAAGGACCAACAAAATGAAATTCTTGTTATGTTGCCAGCTCTCAGAGACAGAGCTTTTCAAGCAGGAATGTAGCCCAGCATTGATGAATCTGGGGAAAGATAACCCCGCCTCTGCACAGATAAGGCTGAGATTTGTACACTAATTTCTTTCTCATCTGAAAGTTGAAAACTGTGTTGGTTCATGTCATTATTTCTCTGTTGCAGTTATACAAGTTTAGGATGTGGTGCCAAACTGAAATCCAAAGTAAACAAATATAAATCCACTGGAGTCATGGGGTCTTGAGCCTGTTCCTACCAGGTTTTATCCTTTTATCACCTGAATGTTGGATTGCAAATCAGTTTATTTTACAATGCAAATCTGCTTATTTTATAAAACTGGATTAGGGAGCACCACAGCAGTCCTTATGCTTTCCATTATAGGTAGTCCCCAGAATAATCTACACCCAGGCAGTAGGAGCATGTGTATAACCTAAACAAGGGATCAGAAGTCACACATTTACCAATCACAGTAGCCAGTTTCAATAAGTAATTAAGCCCATTTTGCTTCGCTTTGTAGAACTGTTTCTGAAGCCAAAGCAGATTTACAAGTAGGTCATGTAACTGTGGCCTGAGAACCTGAACTGTCACGTTGAAGAGTGCAGAAGATACAGAAAGGTGTCGCTTCAGCAACTAAGAGTGAATGTAAGGATAGCATCTTTGGAAAGGGTCTCAGAAGGCTGAAAATTCACTTGCCAAGTACACTCAATAAATAATGAGTCATAGATAATATTGCCACACACAGATGGAATGATAATGATTTATAATATTCATATCTATGCAACGATTAGCCCCATGTTTGACTGTACTTATAGGGGTGTGTATGCATATATATATATGCATAGATAGCCATGTATACATATACATGAAAACATATATATATACATAAGTGACATCATCATTAAATATTTATTTGAAGATTTTTTGGTTTTCTCTTCGGTGCATTCAATGTTCTTAACTGTGTTTACAAATATGTTACAAATATTGCTCTATGTGATCAACCTGGTATTTTCAAAGTTGCCTGGAGGGGACCATAATTTTCGGTAATGTTGGTGTCCCTCCCACTCTCAACAGCTTCTCTTGCTTGCCTTAAACATTGCTTATAATTCTGTAGTGCCTTGTCTTTTTGGCCTGTGCTATTTAGTACCTGAAGGACATCTTCTGAGAATATATATTTTAAAAACAATAACAGTTCATGAAATATGGATGGCCTGAGTCTGAGCGTAGGCTCCGGAAAGTGAACAATACAAAATTTTGCAGTGTTATTTTTAGGAGAGGTGTGGGTTAGGCAATTCTTGTGATTTTATGAGTATTTAAAACATTCTGCTTGGGTGTTTGTGGTTTTTGTTTTGTTTGTTTGTTTGTTTTGCCTTCTGCCAGATAGGCTTGATGAACCTTTGGAACTTTGTTAGAGGCATGAATGAAGAACAGTGTTTTTTTATGCAGATTTGTGTGTTTGGTGAGAATGTCTCCTAAAGTCACTCCTAAACTGCCTGACATTGCAACATTAAGTCTGTAAGTGCTTTGAAGTGGAAGACTGAAAGTATAAGGTGATGCTGGATTTCCACTTCTTACTCATGATATAACATGAGAAACATTAATCCCTACCTTGCAAGTATGAAAGTTTCTCTGAAGAGTAATTAATGGGATTTTCTTGCATTTTTCCTTTTTTTTTTTTTTTCCTTCATCCTGGTGACCTGCCTCAACAGTTGATGAATGCAGCAAAACAACTTGCCTGTTCCACAGAGGAACTTGCTTGAAGAGAAAGCATCACTGTAGTATTTATTTAATGGTTGCTGTTTGTTTAGCAAGTGCTGCATCTATTTCAAGAGGGATAAACAACTACTACTTGAACTATCAAAAC
The DNA here is from genome assembly GCA_011076525.1 of Nettapus auritus. NCBI lineage: Eukaryota > Metazoa > Chordata > Aves > Anseriformes > Anatidae > Nettapus > Nettapus auritus. The sequence continues at coordinate 48,280,636 of CM021767.1, read as the reverse complement.
ATTTCATGCAGTTCTCCCTTGATTGTTTCCAAATCATACTTTTATATTGTTTTTCCCTTTAAACTTAATCTGGAAAATACTCCAGTTCCTTTAATGAAATACTTATTCTGCCAAAGCTTGGTATTTAGTTGCTAAGAGCTTTACTCCCAAACAGTCAGAGCCTACAAGTGCCAAAAAGCACCACCACATGTTCGACTCATGCTTTGGCAAATTTGCTTACTCTCTGGCAGAATTTTTGCTTGACTCAGCAGAATTTATTATCAACATTTCACTAGATTCAGCAGTCTTGAACTTTCAAGAAGGAGTTTGACTGCACAGGCGTGATTTGCCAGTGAAACCAGCTGAACATTTTTCTTGATCTCACAAAGATTAGAAGTTGATCCTTAACCACTTGCTTTGTATGAGACCATCAAGTGGTTGTTGGGTGGTCTTCTGTCCTTACAGATGGCAAACAAAACTTATCTTCACTTGGTACGGGCAGGGTTAATTGAAAAGCTGCAGCGAGGGTGCTTGGAGCTAACTGGGGAACTGCAGCTGGTTTATGTGGAGAAAATTAAAATGACAGGTACTGTGGGGAGTATCCCTGTTGCCTTCGTGCCACAGCTAATGCTAAAGAAACACAGTGAAATAGAAGATGCTGCACTAGCACGGAAATAGAAAGTAAGATTTATTTACACTGGATTTTATGTGGACGAGGGCTGATTAGCTAATAGGTGTGAATGAGTTGAAATCTGTCCCTGGAGGACTTAAGCTTTGCAAACCCAAGCCTCCTGGTTACTTGGATATAATCAAAGAGAAGTGCATACACTGCAGTCCGTGGTAGATACCAGCTAACTGGGTTGAGAAGCTCTGCAGAATTCCACAGAGGAACTATCTAGCCTCGGAGAAGTGAAGAGGCTTTAAAGTAAGTGGCCGATCTTCTGAAGAGAGGCTGCAGAAGTCTGCCATGAGAAAATGTAAGATTTTGCTATATGAAAGTCTGGCAAGAATTAACCAATTTCCTGTGTTTTCATAGCTTATTTTGGAATTAAAATCACTGCTGTGTGATTCAAGCTGTTTTTAAAGAAACTGATTGCAGTAGGAAAATATCAGTCTTTGTACAATACTTGTTGGTTCTAAATAAAAAAAGTGCAAAATGAAAATGTATCATTCAGATTATATTTGTAAGTTATTTGAGGTTGGCTGTTGAAATTTAGTAATGCTCATAGCACTGGTGTAGCAAAAATACCATTTTTTTTCATATCAAGTTTTGTTTGTTTGTTTTAACAAAAACATTACCAAATTTTTGATAGTCAATGCTGCCTTGTATTTGTATACTACCCCTTCTTTAGCCCCAACATTTCATTGGAGACCTCTGATTTTACCTGCTGTGGATTCCAGCACAACACTTCTGCTTTGTTTGTATTGCTTTTCATGGCTAATCTCTGCTTTGTGTATTATTTGGCTTCCCACAATAACATGTGGAGAAATGTGTTTCTCAAAGCATGGGAGGAAGCCTCCAGAATTCACAAGATGAGGTAGCTGACGGTGTGTCAGGTACTGGATACATGACCTGCGGAGAGATTGAGATGATACACAGAAAGTAGAACTAGTGCAAAGTAAAACGCGAGAGAAACAACACTAACCACCTCCTAGTACAAATCCATTCCTTTGGGACTGCAGTGACATGGTCTATAAATGGCATGGCTCTGTGGATTGCTTGATTTTTATTGCCCTGCAAAAGATATTTGAATATAAGTTTTATGTTTATTTGAATTTCTTGGACATATATATATATGGTATATAAATTTGTTATTTGCTGCTCCTGAGACTATAAAAGATTGTCAAATCCTGACTTGAGCATGGTGTACTTGCAGACAGTCTGCCTTTGGTCCAAAACCCCCAGGGCACAGGTCAGAGCCCCTGGAAGGTGCATTACGCTCAATTTTTAGTAGTAGCTCTTGACCAATTTTCTTCCAGAAAAACTCCTGGCTGTTGTGACTAGTTATTGATTTCTGTTTCTAAGTGAGCAGAGGGGACTGTCACTGTGTTATCCAGAAACTTGGCATTTGTTTTATTTCTTTACAAATCAACTGAATAACATTTTTTATTTTAAACTTTATTCCAGAAGTATTTTACTAGGGAGGCTATTTAATTCTTACATGATTTTTTTTTCTTTCTCCTTCAGTAGACACATTCTCAGGACTGGATTCAGATGTGACAGCAACTCCAGAGGCATATGTGATATATGATGATGGTACTGTTTAATTCTAAATATCTGTTGCAAGTAGCGACCTTTACTGTTTTGTTTTCCCCTTTTCTTTCTTTGGAGTTGGGTTTGGGGTGACAGGTTGATGCGCATGAGTTTAAGCAAGCAGTGGTGATATGGAAAAGCTTTCCAGAGCCCTGTGACATATGTGAAGAGCCATGGTGCAAATGCTACTGTTTCTGGGCCTGAGGGTCCCTTTCTGTCAGTCCTGCAATCTAACAGGAACCTATTCTGGAAAAAAATCACATTCAGAGCTGGCTTGTACACTCGCCACTTCAATGCTAGACTTTCTTTGGTACAACTTATAACTCCAGCCCAAAGCCACTGGGTTCTTTTAAAGTAGAAAATCAAAGTATTATATGATTCCTGGAAACCTGAGTTTTTATCACTAGAGTGCTAATGAATTATTAATTCAGCATTATGAATATTTTTTGTCTCTCTTTTTTTTTTTTTTTTTTTTTTTATCTGTAGTCTTCATTTAGGCTATAAAACATTCTCATACTGAATGAGATCATCTACATATAAAATAATTAGTCTGCTGAATCCACGTGGAACTTGAAGAGATTTGAAAACAGATAGAAGTAGAAGAGGGAAACATTTTGGGGTGTTATACTTCATGCCATCTCATTATAAGTCAGGACACATAAAACTTAGCTTAAGAAGAAGCTTCAAATCCTAGCGTTTAATTATAAGTTTGCACAGGGAATGCAAATAATAAATTACTGGAACTAGTATTCATTTTATGTCACCACTAACTTCTGATGTTCTGCTTCTTGTATTCCTCAGATTCATCTGCTACTCCCACATATTAAAGCAGATAAATACAGACCTCTGCTAAACTCAAAGCTTTTTAGTATCAGCTTTGTAGTAGAATTTATGGCTCCAGAATAATAAAGTTTATTCTTTGTGGATGCAGTGCTGGGAATTTAAGTCAAACCAATTCAAAAAAAAAAAAAAAAAAAAAAAAAAAAAGGAGAGAGAGATAGAAAACTTAGAGAACTTTGTAAAAGAGAGTGCAGCAGCTGTAAGGAAAATATTGTAGACTTCTGTGCTTTTTATTTCAATAGCTTCATACTGAGGCTAACATTTAGAACGTGGGAAAGAGGAGATGAACTTAGAACTGCACAAGTCTTACAAAGCATGTTCCTTATATCCTTGTGTAAGTGGAATATACTCAGTGTGCAGTTCTTTTGCTGGGGTTCCCTTCAGGGGCAGGTCACCTACAGAAAACAGATTTCAGCAGTATTAGGAGAAAACAGTCAAAGCAGACAGCTGAGTTTCCATAGCCTGTACAATAGGACAAAGCAGGGATGCCAAATGTTTCTTTTCCTTCATTTTGTCTGTCAGTATTATAGCACGGTGGCTTTGCAAAGTGCACTGGATTCAATGGGACTGAATACCAAAGAGGACTAAATATGAGGAGATACACATTACTTTCCCTGATGGGACCATGGATGGCAAGTATTCATGCCTCCATGCCTCTAAGTTGTGGGAAAATTTAAGAGTAGTATGAACCAGCTCTAAGATTTTAGAAGAACAATGCAGAGGTAGCTTAAAAAGCCATATTTTTTTCTTCCTCATCTCCCTTCTTTGGCATCTGAGGGCTGTGACCAGGGATTCAGTTACTATACTGTCTACTTTTGGGGGGTAGTAAGGGGAGGTGGCACATGAAGTGCATTCAAAGTATGGCTTTATGAATACATTTGTTTATTGTCACCCTTTTTACCTGTGTGAGTGAGGTCCCAGCCACCAATGGCATTAGTATTTGTGTTTGTTTTTGTATTTGTGTTTCTACCATCAGTTTGGTAGAAGCCCTTGCAAGACAGGTGTGATTGACCATGAGTTACAGGCACATAAGGACTGTACAGCAGCTGTGGGAGGATGCGTAGCACTCCTTTGGGGTTGTGTCTCATAACAGAAATATTTCCCTTCTCACAGTTAAACAAAAAGAACATGAAGCAGGCTAACGTTTTTATTTTATGTTTCCTTTGAAGATTACGAATTCTTTGAGAGCACTTTGCCACCAACCACCACCACTGTTGCTACCACCACAACTTCTACAACAACAGAATCAGAAATAGACTATCCAGAGACTAGTGTTGTTGGCTCTGGCCCTGTGTCAGAATATGATATTGCTGGGAAGAAACGATTCACTGGTAAGGATATTCTTTGTTTTATGTAGCTTGCTACTTGTGCTGCAAGTAATTCTTGTTTTGGGAGGGTCAGCCCTTATGCTGAGGCCATTGTACAAATATATCCAATAGAATAATGCATGGTCCTTGTAAGGCCTGCCTCCTGGGAAGCCCAAACAGCAGTACTCGTTCATAGCTTTGATGCTTGTGTGTCTGCATGAGGGCTCACTGATGTTGCTGAAGCACTGCAAACCTCTTTTTACTCTTCAAGTGTAAATGCTCTGCTTTATATTCTGCATCTTGTTCAGTTTACTTGAAGTCAGTAAGAAAGCAAGAGTGTCTGCTTTGGTGCTCAGTTCATCTCAGCTGCATCACTTTTAATTCACACTGGTAGTTCAGTCAATGCAAGTCTCCACGTAGCTGTGAGTTGTTCTCTGGAGGACCTAAATAATGTTTTGGATATGAACTTTCCAAAAGGTAAAACTGATAGAGATAAATCTGGCTTTGCTATTTATATCTCTTCTCTGTAGAAGCAGAGGGAAGGAAGGAACCCACGGTATATTGGCATGAGCAATGAGTGATGCTCCTGCATATTTGAGCCATTCAGGTGTCTAGGTAGGCATTTCTGCTCTCACCTCAGAGATACTTTGCTTCTGTGTCAGAGAAGCAGCTTGAGGTCAGACTAGAGGAATTTTGAGGTGCTAGAACACTGTATGCCAGCCTGGTAGGCCCATAGCAGCCATCCCACACTGGTAGGCCCATAGCAGCCTCTGGCATTTTGAACTGAGGTCAACCTGGCTCACCTGGCATTTCAGATGTGAGTTCAGGGGATGGAGAGTCAGCTTTGATTCACGTCTTGCCTTACATTCCAACACCTACAAGCTTCACATGGCTTAGAGTGGAGCTCTGCTGCTGGAGTAAAATACTTGTTTGTATATTTGCCAAGACTTTTTCCAGTGCATCCTCAGTTTCTCTGTCCAAACAGTTTAACGATGTTCAGCACCCTCGCTGACAGTGCTTCTTGATTATTTTAACTAAAGAGGCTAAAATTAATTTCATTGCAAGATCTGGAAAAAATCCCTAAGGGTATGAAATCCAATAAGATAAACCAAGAAACGTTGGCTTATGAACATTTAAAGGCACTAGGGAAAAAAATATTATCATTTCAATGGTTTGTATTATTGGAACTGAATAAACATTTCCAAAGGCAAGTGTTACAGTCCTTACTTTGGATGTTACTGTGACATTTAAGTCAATAAAAAGATGCTTTAATCTTTTTCTGAGCAAAAGTGCAATTCTGGTCAGTATAAAAGTTCTGAAAGTAGAAGTTACAGGTTGGGTGCCTGGAAGGTGGGGACTCATAACTACCAGGCCCTTAATACACAGAGGATTGCTGGGATAATTGCTTCCTGTAAGTGGTCAGACTTCACCTTGGAATCACTCTTCTTGCTCACCCCATTGTTGCAGCCCAGCTTCAAGATGTTTGTGTAAGAACCAACCACTAGGACCTGTTAAAGTCATAGATGTTGATCAAAGGCTGGGGCAGCGGTCTGTTCCCTGCTAGGTAACATTTCCACCCAGCCTCCCAGAGCAGCTGGAGGTAAAGTGTGGAGGTGGTTCTGCAATTGCACCACTCCCTTCTGCCTCTTGTAGCATTTTTTTTTTTTCAGCAAAAGTTAAAATAATAATAATAATAAAAAAACCTTAATTATTTTATTTTCAGGAAATTGTCAGACTATGTGCTACTCTGTGGAGTCTAGAAACTGCTAACTAAATGCCACCCTTCCTTGTCTCCTCTAGCTCCTTATGTGACCTACCTAAACAAAGACCCAGCAGCCCCCTGCTCCTTGACAGAGGCCCTGGAGCACTTTCAGGTGGAAAGCCTCGACGAGATCATCCCTAATGACCTTAAAGAGAGAGAGCCGCGTCCCCTCAGAGCCCCTCACAACATCACTGTCGTGGCAGTAGAAGGCTGTCACTCCTTTGTCATCGTGGACTGGGCCAAACCTGCTCGAGGAGACATGGTGACAGGTACCACAGAGCTGGCAGCCCCAGCGCCTGGGGTTGCGGGGCTGTTCTCCTGAGGGCGAGGTGGGGAAGGTGAGGATGTCAAGTGGTGGGGAGTGAGGGGTGTCAAACATCTGTATTAATTCACATACGCTTTAATGTCTTTCGACCTTTAGAGAGCCATAAACTGACTTCAGAAATGAATTGCAAAACTTGCTAAAAACATTAGAGTAAATTAAAAAAAAAAAAAAAAAAATGTTTTATAAAACAGTCAACCCCTATTTGTCAGCGGACCAAAAAGATCTGAAATAAGCAATGGAAAAGGACACTGCTTTGGTGCTAACATGTAGTTTTCGAGGATTCTTGCCCACCTCTGTGAATGACAATGATGGTGGAGGGACGGGAACTGGCACAGCCAAAGCAATGATAAAGGTTGGGAAGGGAAAAGATTGCACCTGAACAGGCCATGTGGTGTCTGTCCCATTCTTCATTCTGTTTCATTCTTCAAGGCTGTTGATCCAGTACCCCAGTACTTCACTGAGCATAATTTGCGTAAAAATGAAAAAATCAAACATCACAGGATCTCTAACTATATTAGTTTCTGCACAGTGTGTCACTTGAAGCAGTGAATGGGTTGACATCTTTTTACCTTCGCTGTGTTTTAAATCAGTGTTTGCATCTTGGTACCATCCTGTGATGAAAAGTGCCATCATCATTGGCTAATGACAGGAAATTCTTGTAGCCTGGGATTTTCCAGGACAGTCAGGCATAGATGCACTTTCAAAGATTCTTACACTCCTGTTAACCCATGAAATCTACCATGGCACATAATGCTTGGGATATCACTTAGATATGTTTAGAACCCTCCCAACTCTCTGTCTTTACCATTTACAGGCTATCTGGTTTACAGTGCGTCCTATGACGACTTTTTGAAGAATAAATGGTCAACCAGGACTGCAGGGACTACTCACTTGCCGATTGAGAACCTGAAGCCAAACACAAGGTAAGGATTTGATCCATTCTTTTTCAGTTCTGTTAGGGAAGTAAAACAGATTTGAAAATTGGTAATCATTTTTCTTGGCCTTAGTATAAATATCTGTGTCTGATCTAGATTCATTCAGTTTGACAGCAAATTGTTCTATAAATCATACATCTAGTTATATTACCATGTTAGGAATAAATGACTGTGTGTACATGTGTTTGTGTATATAAAAGCATATATCAATAGCAGAAAAAATCTCATTTTAAAAATGCATTTTCTAGTCTTATACACAACTGAATCAAATTCTAGGGGAAGAGCATGCAAAGTATACCTGTGGTATGATGTCACGAGGCCATTTCCAGCAAGGTTATAGGTTCATGCATATCCATGAACCTTGTGACTCCCCAGCTGAATTTTAAGGCTGTTTCAAAGCAGGGAGGTTCAAACAAAATCTGTGTGCTTTACGAGTTATTTTCCTAGCTTCTTTCTGAGGAACAGTGTAATCTATTGGATTCTGTTGTACACCCTGTGAAAAAGAAAAAAGGCTTCATGTGGGGTCTGTGGTGGAGAAGGAGGGTTCTTTTCAACAGCAAAACTGTGTGTATCAGCCAATCTCATTTACATTCTCCAAATCCACAGACTGAGTTGACTGCATATTTTTTTGTCTTAAAAATAACTCCCTAACCACTGGGAAAGGACCCCATCCTAATTAAGAAAACATGGCATATCAGAAGTTAGTCTAAAAATTTGATGTTTGCCTTAGGAATGCATTTTGTGAGAAATCTGTGATTAAGTCAGATTTACTGTATTCAGAGGATATTGACTGCTGGGTGTCCTATGAGGGGTTATCAGTGGTGCAGTCTGTGGTGCACACTGTGTATCAGAAAGAGGCTGGCGTTGCAGCAGAAGTCAGCTCCAGAGAAGACTTGAAGCTGTCAACATGTCCTGGAAAACATCTGCCTGGTGTTTAGGTTTTACAAACAGAATGGAAGTCTAAATTTAACCGATGTGATAAGTTTTCTTCTGAGACCCGGTCTAGCCTCCAGTTGAGAAGTAGAAGTTTTCCCATTAGCAAAACTCTGGTCAGCTTCACTGAGTACAGAAGCTGCTTCCTTGTGCCATATGAATGTAAACACTGAAATTAACCCTTATTACATCTTAAAAACAGTAGTCTCGACAATGTCCTTTCCGTAGGCTTAATTCTCAGCCATCACGGGAGAGTGATGCAAAGGGCTGGAAAGCATCCACTCACCCACTAAATCCAATCTCCTGCAATCACAGACATTATAATCCTCTTCATAAACATTTCAAACTCCTTCTTGAACATGGTTAGGCTTTTTCCTGCCTTTCTGCAGGAAAGCTGTGGCAGAGCCTTATGGTAGTGGTTAGATAGCCTCGTGATTCAAAACACCTTCCTTTGCCACTGTATCTCCATGTCTCTTCAAATCTTCTTCCCCGTCTGCTCAGTTTATGTTCCCTTCAGGGCTATTTTCACCCCAGAGTGCTGCTACAAATTCCAGCGTTGTGCAGAGCATTTCTCAGGAGGCTCTCAGAGGTTTACTCAGGGCTTCTTACTTCAAACAGATCAATTGTAAGAACTTCTGGCTCTGGGGGCTTCTGTATCTCCACTAAAACAAAGCTGTGGGATGTCCAACAGGTATCACCAGCCACAACCACCTGCTTTGTGTCACCAGAGCAGCACAGACAAGGTGAGATGTGGATGAAACCCTTACCTAATGCAAGCAGTGGACCTAGTGGCACATACTTGTCAACACCTGTGCAGGAAACTCCTCTAACAGCACTACTCTAGTGTCTTATTATTACATTTAGTATAAATATTTATGATACACGTGGTGATAGTCCATTTATTGATGGAGGCAGCAACCCCTGTGTGTGTCCTCCCAGCGGCCAGGTCAGGCCATGCATGCTGGTTCCTCTCCTGCAAGGAGCAGCCATCTGCTCCATGTGTACCCTCTGTAAAGCCACTGTGGCCCTCATCCAGCACCAATGGAGGTCTGCACGGCAGCTATCCCACCTTCCCCTTGGCCAGTATGTGGCCGTGGTGTTGGGGTTGTCCCCGTCAGGGCAGGTGGGGATGCTGCCTGCATGTCCTGCCATCTCAGCCAGCTGCTGATGGGACCACAGGGCCAGGGGGTGGTTCATGCCTCCAGAGAGGCTGGGGAAATGATTTGTGGATAATGAATCTTTTTAAAAACTGCTGCTTTCCTAACCCATCTGCTGAGTGATGATCTCCCTTTGTAGCTGTGAGTGCCAGCTACTAATTTCCAGCAGGGGGGAAACACTTTGAATTAAGTCATAAAATCATTTTGCTCAAAGTGACAGATATGGTGATATGATTAGTCATATAGCCTAAGTGAATCAAATATCCCATATGAATTGCTCCATTACAGTTTAATATGTCCCTTCTTTACATGTCAGTAGATTCAGTATATAAAATCTCAAAGGAGGCTTATTTTTAGGAAGAAAAGCTTTTTTGTTGTCTACATTGTAAACAAACGGGTGGCCTTGCATCTGATATAGTTGTGATTCTTATATGCCTGTTGTTAACAATTTATTATAAGTTTGGCTAAGCAAAGTGTAATCAAAGCGCAGTCAACTTACACACTGCAAATTTTCTTCATGTATTTATGTGATGGAGAACAGTTGCGTTATACTGATTGGAGATTTCTTGGCAAATTCATCAGCTGTAAGGCAAATAAAGATTCTGACTAATGAAAATGTCAGACTCCTGGACCTCGAAAGGCTTTGGCAATTTCTTTCTTATTTGTCATGTCTGAGAAAGAAATATATTCTGACTGCATTATTTTATTGATTCACTTAATACAGCAATCGTAGCATGGTCTGCAGTTAAATCATGGGTCAGCAAGTCATGAGTCCTGGCTCTCTTGCTGGCACTACTAAAGGCTTCTTGTATATATAAAGGCTTAGGAACTAATTTTCCAATTTAGTGAAGAGCAATATGCTCATAACTTCATCGCTGTTTTTTCCAGACAGTCAGGCAGGCAATTTGAACAATCATGTGTCCCAGATGGGCTTTTATGTATACAATAGGACACATGAATGTACAGTTGCCCTGATTACATAGGTAATCAGTTATTGCAGTGAGCATTAAATACAAAACTGCTTGCTTTTCCCTACTGAAGTAGATGAATTCTGAGTAGCAGATTCTTGGGCCGCTTTCTCCTGTTTTAATTCTCCTGTTTTAAATGTGGAGTGTGGCGTCTGTGTAGCTCATGGCAATGTTTTGACTCTAGCATTAATACACACATACTGAAAGGCTTGCATTTTCTCACTGGCAAACGTGGCTGTGCCCCTGGTGCAGGTGTCCCGTGGGGGCATTGGCAATGCAGGGGTTTAAAGCGATCTTCAAGCTGCGTGCTGTGCTCAGGTGGCCAGAAGAACAGGAGCGCACAGGAGGCTTTTTGCTGCCCTTCTCCTCTTTCTCCAGCCACCCTGAGTGTTTGCAAGCTGCTGTCAAGAAATGAAGGCCAATATTTAAAACCATGGGCCAAGATTTCTGCCAGTGAAAAGTTTGTATGAGAAATGAGCAAAAAACATAGCCTTGTTAAATGTCACTGTTCTGTGCAGTTTCTTTTTGCCGTGACATTTTTCTTTATACAAGAAATCTGTGACTCCTTTGTGAGCATCATGTAGTGGTTAGCGAGAGGCAGATCTGTCTGGAGAAAGGAGTGGAGTCGGTTTTTGACCTCAGCTGAGGGATGCAGCAGGGACAGGGGACAGATCCCTCATGCAGGACTGGGAGCATATCCCACAGAGGATCTGACTGTGTGTGTGCTCCAGGTCTGGCACAGGTACAAGACAAAGCTCCTGCCACAGATGAAGCCCAGAATATTTCAATTACTCTAGCTTACAAATTACTGCCATCCGTCTGCTGAAGAACTGGATGTTATTTGCACATCTTTTCAGCCTTTCCACAGGGATCAGTTTGATTTTGAGATGAAACAATTCACTGTGCACAAAAAAATAAATAAATAAATAAATAAAAATAAAAAATAATTCTTTTAAATTAAAAAAAAAAAAAAAGAGAGAGAGAGAGAGAGAGATTCATCTTTACCACAAGGCTGGTTCAACAGTTTTGCCAGTGGGATTAGTTTTGTATGTGCTTAGCACTTTGGCTGGAGAGGTTCATCTCAGGAGCCAGCCTCCAGGTTCTGGTCTGTGGTGAAGTCCTCGAGGAGCTTGTACATCTTATGGTACAGGAAAGTGCATGTTGTAAAACCTGAGTGGCAGACAAGAAACAGCAAAGTTCCTTCAGCTGGATCCTGTTGAATTTGCCTGCTGTCTGGTAGGTGGCAAAGCAGGACTGTCTTACATGACAATAAACCACACATTACACTGTTACAGTGGAAGGCATATTACCATTTCTTGTGGACAGAAGTGAAGAAAAGGAGAGTAGATCTTTTAATATGGATTGTGTCCACACTTTGTACATAAACCTTGCCAGGTGGTGATAGCTTCTAGGGAATGGCAGCCCACGTTTGCTCTGAACCCTCTGTCTCAGCCCATCATGACCCATGGCTGGGCTCTGCAAGCAGAGCCATGCTGGTGGCTTTCTGTGCAGGATGGGGATGATGTTTGTAACAGGACTCCCCTTCACCAGCTGAGGTGTGTCAGAGCTGCTACTCCGATGGACATTGCCACAGGAGGTAATCCAATGTTTGGTGGCACCTGTCCCCACAATTAAGCTGTTGTCCAGTTCTGTGGGTCACAGAGGATGCTCTTGGAGATGTCTTCTTTTGCATAGGAGGCTAAATCTAGATCCAAATGATGTGTGGATGTTAGAGAGGCATAGTCTTTATTATTATTATTATTATTATTATTATTAATTTCATCGCAAGACTGAAATTGAGCAAGCATGCCAGAAAGGAAAACCTAAACACAGGCACCTAAAAAATGCTGTGCTGGAACTTTTTACAGTAATCTTCCATTCTAGTTGGTTTCTGCTGGACTGGATGAGAAGATAAAAGGAAAAGAAGAAAACATTAATCTGAGAAATAAATTCTAGGGTAGGCATCAACTAAAAATCATCATATTTCAAAGTGAAATAAAAATATGCTTACACATTTTCTTCTCCCCAGGTAAGAACAATTATGCTTCTGTCAAGCAAAGAGTTGAGTTCTGGTGGCTAGTCATGTGCTTCAAGTTAAGCGTGTTATTTAAATACACTAGGAAAACACTGAGTTAACACTTGAAAATTTATCATATTATTCAAGAACTCTAATCTCAATACTACTAGAGTTTTTAAAGGTCAAAATCTTAGCGTCGGATCTGATATCAATCTGATGGTTTTAGTTTGCAGTTTACACCACTGCTTTCCTAGGAGATAATCCAGTTAAAACTTCTTGAGATCAAAATTTATTTCCTAGCAACTTTTTCTTGTAGTCTATTGCTATTGTTTTTTTTTTTCATATAAAATGAATGTAATTGTGTGTGTTCTTGGAAGAAGAATGATAAAAAGAAATAATCCATAAATACATGTTAGCAATTGCAAAAAGGTGAAATTTTTGTGTAACTGCCAGCTCATAGCCTGGCTGAGTATCCACATTGATTTAATGCAAAGAACATCTGAACTCACTGGAATTGTTAGTTTGATTCTCATCCTATTTCAGTGTTATTTATAATTTAGCTATTGCAGTGGAATTAGTGTTTTAATTTTATTTTCTCTCATTGTGTTTCAGGTATTATTTTAAAGTCCAAGCAAAGAATCCCTTTGGTTATGGACCTGTTAGCTCTTCAGTCTCATTTATCACAGAATCTGGTATGCTCTGCTTTTTATTTTAATCTCAGAACTGAATTCCTACTAAAAGATGTAGGAGAGCAATAAAACCAGCATGATTACTGTGGTTATTATACTGAACCTGCTACTTTGAGTTATTTTTTTTAGATTAATTATTTGTTTTCAATAAAGCTAGGAGAATAGTATGTGCTCCTAATGCCACCACAAAAATATAAATAACATCAAAGTGAGCTTCAGGGTAACAAGAGGTAACAAGAATTTGCCCATCTGATGGAACCAATTTAAAATACAAAAACTTACTAATGTTTCACTATACAGAAGCAATGGGAAGTTTAATGTCTTTGATAGATTGACCAAATATTTAGTAAATTGGTTTCCTTAATTGTGAACAGCTAAACAGTTGGAAGTGGTTGTCTCTGGAAGAAATATAGGAAACAATGGTTCCATCAGATGGGCAAATTCTCCATTCTTTTTTTGACAAAGCCTGCTGCTCTTTCACAGGGCTAATAGAGTGCTCAAGAGCAACACCCCCTTCTAATAATAGTGTGTTAAATGAGCTATTTTTACCCATTACTTCTTCCATTGAGCCATAGGCTCTGCTGAATAATAGAGGGCAAATTCTTCAATCTTTACTTGAGCAAAAGGTCAACTGTCTCTTGCAAATTTTGCCCTTTTGACTACCCTGGATATGTGGTCTGTTTTTGCTCATTCAATATCAGTCTGTAGTGCTGGCTTCAGAAGATCTACTAAGAACCAGGGAAGCAGATCTTCACAGAAGGGAGACAAAGATGCAAAATAAGTAAATGGTCCTGCATAATATATTCAGACTTTTTTTTTTTCCTTTTTTTTTCCTTTTTTTTTTTTTTCTTTAAAGGAGTAAGGCAATCTGAAGTATAAATCCAAGCAGAAAGTTTAACATAAGGCAAATACAGCATGCTGTATCATGCAGGGAGTTTTGCTGATTGGCTAACTGCCAGTATGCAGTCCCGAATGTCTAGTTTTTCAATCCTAAATCAGCCACCTTGTGAGCTTTATTTACAGGTTAAATCCATCAAAATTAAAATTTTATTTGTACTGATTCTTCACTTGTCATGTGGCCAAAGATGGCTTTCCAGCTGGCAGAAGTACAGAAGCAGTTGCTAAAACTAAAGCCAAATGGTATAGTTACAGTGATGGAACAGGTCAGAAGAGAGAAAAACTGCTAGCTCAAGAGTGCTCTTTGCACAATAGAGATGTTTGAGCTGATGAGAATGCTCCATAAAGAGTGTCATCATGGGATCAAGCAGCTTACTGAAAATACTACTTAGCCTACATAATGTACTGAAGAGAAAAGAAAGCCACTGTTCTTTCATTAAACTCAAAACTCCCTGGAGTTTATCTTCCCTCATCAGTACATAAGCACCACGCCTTTTCTTCAGGTACTTTGTGTACAATAAAGGCCAGTTAAGAGACTGTTCATGCATTATCCTTATTCATCATCTATTTCATCCTTCTTTTTTTTTTTTTTTAAAGAGAGTATTTTAAACACAAAGAAACTCCTGAAGTATTGGACAGTGCTCCCTGCACAGTCCAGGTGGCTCCTACAAAACTCAAGAGTTAAAATGATAAATTTCACATACTTTTGATATCATACCATTAAACAGCCATGCTAAACATGATGAATGCCTGAGCCCAAGGTTTGCATGCATAAGATATGCTAAATTTCCATTTGGAAGTTAGGCCTGCAGGTGTAGCTTATGCTGCTTAGCTCTGCAAATCAAGGAGACATAAATCCTACATTCACAGTGTCGCTAAAGGCAGTTCCTCTGCAACTGACATTTTCTTGAGTGACACTATATATTTCATATATAACAAGGTTTGGAATAAAATACTAAGATTCCTTTTTATTTGTTTCATTCTTCCAGATAATCCTCTCCTCATTGTCAGACCACCTGGTAAGTCTTCCAGTATATTTTTTTTGTGAAGCACATAAAACTTGTGCAAAACAGTTACACATAAGTGTTAAAAGCGTACTAACAGGCAGTTGGAATTGCAATTTGAAACAGGACAGGAAACTAGTTCACTGTGCCAATTTGCAAAACATTTTAGGACCCCTTATTCTGGTCTTGAAACCTTGCAAAGTTATGTTAGATTGTGTAATTGATTTGGGTCCATCTGCCTGGTACAACAGCTTTTGTTGCTTAGTAATAAGCACCAAACGTATTGCTTCTTTGTGTCCTTTAGTTGCCTGAATATAGCTTGAACAGTGTGACCAGTTTTTCCTGTCTCTAGCTTTCGCACTCATCCATGCTGTTCATCATAAATAAGAAAAAAAAGAAGTTACAAATCGTAACTGAACTGAATGACAGGGACATGTCATGAAGTTGCTGAGCTTGCTTTCCATTTTCAAGCCTGTTGACTTTGCATTCTTCTTGGCCTATTGCACGTTCAGAGCGTAATCAGAAGAGCTCATGTCCTGGTGCAAGGAACAAGCTTGCTTACGTGTACAGTGTAGAGTAACCCCAGGCAGTGTGTGCTCTCAGAGGAGAAGCAGGAAAAAAGACTTCATGATTATTGCACTCTGTCAGCTTTCCTAAGCAGTTAAAGTGGTTAGTTCTGGAGGTCTTTGACTACATTGTTCATGAAAACAATGTCCAGTGTCTGCCTCCCTTGCATTTTCTGTTATGCTTGTTAGCCTTTATTTTCCACGTCCTCCCAGCTGTCTCTGATAAGGTACAGATATTGGAGAGCGTGCTATGCTTCTGGCAGTCAGTATGGGAGGCCTCTGAGAGCACTGGGCTTCCCATGCCCCTGGTCACCTTCAGGATTTTTGTTGTCAGTTATTTTTGGGGTCTGTTCATGGAAGGAGGTTTTGGAAGGTGATGGCCTTTTGTACTTCATGCTTAGACCGAGCAAAGAGAAAATATTTTCATGTTGTTGGCAGTGATAGAGATAAGATAGACCAAAAAGAGGTCTACCAGAGCAGAACTCTGGGAACTGTGGACATGAAGAGCTGAAAATTCAGCTCTTACAGGACAATGCAAAATTTATCCTCCGAGAATTTTTGGGGTGGGCAAAAGTGATGGATGAAAGCAGACTATTCATAGCAATAATACTGCATGCAAGAAGGAGATGGTTCATTACTCTGTTCTGAAGGAAGAGCTATGGCCAAGAATCTGCAATCCTTTCACCATGTGACTAATTGCATAAAGTCTGTCCAGATACATATGTCTCCACTGGTATGCATATATACCAGCAGAGTTCTGAGGATCACTGATCAGTGATTACTTCTCACCTGCAAGTGTTTACAGGGTTCAGTCCATGTGCACAGAGAGGGACGAAGAATAACTAACAAAAAAACCTTCAATTCTCATTTGTAAACCACTTCAAAACAGCACAGCAAAAGCAGGGCTAGAGACAAAAATACCAATTATCACTTTGGAATCTTTTTGCCTCTTTCTGTATCCATTAGTGCAAGAGCCTTTTCAAAAGAAGCTGTGATCTCTTAATTAGTGTAAAGCAAACATCTAAGCAAACCAGAAGAATATTTAATCTTTTGTGATACAGTTAAACAGTTGTCTCTGCAGCAGTGCTTTGGGCAGAGTTCCCCAGGAAAGGTCTTGCTTGTCTTTTATGGGAACCTCATCTGTTTTGAAGTAATGTGAGAAAACAAAACAGAAAAGTAGGTTTCTGATTTCATCTTTTTAACAAAATAGCAGGAATAGACTTTACACCATAGGCTGTTACCCACTGCAGAATTTTTAACATCAGTTCTTTAGCAAAAGGATTATGTTTTGTACTTGGTGCTAAATGAAAATCACTGCTTTCAGCCAGTGTTGCTGTCAGACTTACTATAGGGCTCCGTTTAGAAAACAGAGTATGGTTAGGTAGAGAACTGTCTTAGTAAAAACAGTGAGACTATTTGTTTATTTAAAACTGAGTTCTGTAAGTGAAGTCATTTTTTACCATTTTAACAGTTATAATTGTCTACTGCCTAGAAGGGATTTAATCAAGTTCCCTTATTTATTTATTTTTTAATATTTCTTCTTCAACATGTATTTCTTAATATAGAAGTCATTCATTAACTTGCTGCATCATCTCTTGTAAAACGTGTTATCAGATATTAGGCTCAGCTAAATGCAGACTAAAATGCTGAAGTCTGCCCTTAATGATGATTGAGTGATTGATTATTTTTTTTCTCCAAGGTGGTGAGCCTATCTGGATCCCTTTCACTTTCAAATATGACCCCACCTATTCGGATTGCAGTGGAAAGCAGTATGTGAAGCGAACTTGGTACCGCAAGTTTGTAGGAGTGGTTCTTTGCAACTCCTTAAGGTACAAGATTTACCTCAGCGATGACCTGAAAGGTAGGCGCCAAGATTATTTTCCTAATGTATTATTACTTGATGTCAACTTCACCTTCTCACTTTCTTCACATCTTTCTGAGTCTTGTGTGATGTTGTTGATCTGGGGTGACTAGTATAATCTCAAGGGCTTTTAAGATTATGCTACAGTGCTATACGTAGTGCATGTGTATAGTTTAAAGATATCGTTTCTATATGCAGCAGGACCCACCTCATGTTAGAGAGAGTGATGCCTAGTTTTTAGCTTTTGAGGCTACAATCAAACTGATGGTATTGGCTTTATTTATTTATTTACTGTCACATGACATTGAAATTACTGATTTGGTTGAAATTCTCTGTACTTGTAGCCTGTTGTGCAATGCCCGTGAACTTGTAAAATGGGGAATGTTCCTTACTGAATTATAAAAATGTTTCTCTTTTCCATAATTTATCTTTCTGTAATGTGAAGGTAGCATCCTCCCTCTTTTCAGCCACTGTTTGTTCATTGGTGATATTGTGTTTGTCACTATAATACTTCTGCTACTTCTTCTTCCTTCCACATCTACATACTGGTGGTAGAAGAGCATCCCCAAAAAAATAAATCTGAATCTAATAATCTGTCTCTATCACCCTTCAGACACCTTCTATAGCATTGGGGATAGCTGGGGACGGGGTGAGGACCACTGCCAGTTTGTTGATTCACACCTGGATGGAAGAACAGGACCTCAGACATACGTTGAAGCCCTGCCCACCATCCGAGGTATGGCAATACAGGAGTGGGATGCTGGCAAGGTGTCTGTCACTTCATCCATAGGACAGAAGGGTGGGGAGCAGGGCACAGACACAAAAAGAAAGAAGGTCATACAATGAAAAAACAAACAAACAAACAAAACAGCAACAAAATGGGAAAAGACAGAAAAAAAAATGTACAGGTCTATGAAACTTTTTTTCCCAATTATAAGTTCTGCCTTCTTGAGTTGAGGAATAGAAATTCTTTTACCTGACACAAAGGACAGCTACAACTCTGGAAATACAGTTTTGCAAGTGGTAACTCAGACAATTCAATTCAAAACACATAATAGTGCATCTAGTGACTTAACATCAGACTGCAGGTCTTCTATTCTGGCTTGGTAGAAATCTCCTTTCAAGTGAAAATTCCCACCTTGAAGGAGTTCCTCTGAGCATGCTGCCCAGATAACATAGCTGAAAGTCTGATGGCTTGCTCCACAAAAGGAACCCAATCATGAAAGTCAGCCAATCTTTTCAATAAATCAATTGATATAAATTATTCAGTTGGCTTTGATGGCTTCCATGTTATTTGTTGATACTCTTTTAATGGTGGTGTTACCAGGAAGAAACTGAAATAGTCACTGATATTTATACATTGCTGGGAAGTACTGCATTTCTCTGTTCAGAAGAAGCATGGTTAATCCAGATGGGTATTCCTAGGTCTAGGAGACAGAGATAGAGAGCACACAGAAATTATATTATTGGCACAGCACAGCAGTGTTTAAGATGTTCCAGTGCACAAACTATGCAGAGAAGAATGCTGTGCCTCTCCTAATGCTTTAAGCAGTTGCATTCCTTCTACAGATGAAGAAAAAGGCTATCAGATGAGAGAGAAAAGGCTTAACTCCATATTTACTGCATGAAATGATACCTTTCTGTTTGTGAAAAGCTGATGTTTGTCAAGAGACTCTTGAGCCATGTGAGATAATATGATCTGATGGTATTTTTTGCCCTAGAGTCCTTCATATATTTAAACCGATTTGCATAAATGCTGCTGAAATATAGCCACCTTTTGGTGTGCAATGCAGGAGCTCTTTGGCAGACCCCAGCCTTACACAATAGCTGAAAAGATTTTGAACTGTAAAACCAATCAGATCTACAAGAAATATAAAAGACTGGAGCTAAACCATTGGAGAAGGATCTAGGCCAAATACCAGGGTTAACAAGTACCCTTTTGACAAGGCTTCCTTGCAGGCAGTTTGTGTGCTTTCGTTTGGGCTGTGGTATTGACTATTGCTGTGTCTGTTACTTTAGTTAAATAACAATATTTTGAAATGTGAATGTGTGTTTTTTTTCCCAACAGGGTATTACCGCCAGTACCGCCAGGAGCCTGTATCTTTTGGACGCATTGGACACATGACACCATACTACTACGTGGGCTGGTATGAGTGCGGTGTGCCTATCCCAGGGAAATGGTAGCAGTCTGGTTTCCCATTGTAGGAAGGACTGGCTGACCACGCTTTTTGAATGATTTCTACCAGAAGACTGTGAGCAGCTGAGTCGGAAAAGAAAACAAAAAACACAGAAATGAGGCAAACCCATGAAGACCCACTGCTCAAGAAAACCCTGCAAAGCCAGACACAGCTCTCACTTCACCAGCCTAAATCTTTGGTGCTGCTTGATTACCACTTGGAAGCATGGACAGGATATACGTTTGGTGTCCTACCATCCTTCTCTGGGTCTTTAAGGCACAGAGAGGTGGTTGCAATGTGCACGACCTGTGAAAACTAGAACTGTATTAGCCATGAAAATGTGGAAGTTTCTTATATCTTGCAAGAATGACCTAAGCATGCTGTGCTTGCTGAATGGAATGCTAAACTGTCCCTGGCTGCCAGCGGCGGGTGCTGCTGCAGCCCAGCCCAACCTGGCCTACCAGGGCTCTCCTATGCAGTCGTGCCACGTAGCTGGCCGCCCACCAAAGGCAATATATTCTCCTGAAGACTTACCCTGTGGGTTCACCCCCTGCTGGACTAATCACCAGGTCACAGTGTAAATTCACTTTGATATATATATATATCTATATATATCTATATAAATACAATACTGTACATCTGCAGAAGTACTGCTTAGAGATGCTGAGATTTTCTTGTTCACTAGATAAATATATTTGGAATTTTTATGTAAAAGGTGCTGTTAATTCTTTGAGATATTGCTATGCACAATATATTAACCAAGGAAAGAGCTGTATTCTTCTTGTGAGTACTGTTGATCTAACATTTGAATTATTGATCAAAGACCTGTGTCCCATTTCCTTGGCAGCCAATGGACTGGAAATTCAATGGGAATCTACCCCTCTGTCCATGTTAGAGTGGCACTGTTATAGTACAGCAAAAATACTTATTCAGCAGTTTATCGGCATTTTTAAACTTTCTGTCCTTTGCTGTTTTGGTAGCTAAGGTCCACCATGCTGCTCTCATCACTCTCTCTCCTCAAGAAAATGCAGGGAGAAAATATGATGGAAAAAAAAAAAAAAGCTCATAGGTTAAGATAAGGTGCAACCTTTCTTTAATCCATTCTCATCTCATTGATGACAAATACATCAATAAGTTATTTATTCCTTTATTCCCTCACTGTCTTTCATTTCACTGTGTGGAGGCATGGGACAAGTAACTTGCAAATGGGAAACTGCCCTTAACTTATTTGCCCTCCAAAAAGAAGCCCAAGATGCAAATAGCAGGAAATGCCTCTGTCTTTGATCCACCCTGGGGACAAATTAGGATCTAATCCCTTTAAAATACTACTAGAATGTCTTCCATCCAGATCAGAAAGCAAAAGCTGGCATGGCTTAAAGCTATAAAGGTGACTTTTAGCAGGCATTGGAAGCTTGCAATAGTGTAGTGTTTTGGTAGTCCTTCTGAGCAATCTAGCATTAATGATTTCTTCAGTAACTTTTGTGGTCTTATCATTTCCTTGTAACATCTCATCACCTTTTCTCATGTTAGTGAGACTCCACCATTCTGACAGCCTGGAAGAGTAGCAGCATACATGGGGGACAGATCCAGTCTCTGGTCCATCTCGCACTCTCCTTCCAGCTTATATTTAGTATAGCACTAATACCTTTTGAGTTCCTTCCTGTAGTTATTGTAAATTGTATGGGGAGAAAATGAAATAAAGTGATTAGAGAGCATTTTATTTTTCATGGTGATTTGGGTTTTAACATTTTAATTGTTCTCAAATACTTTTGCTTCATTACAGTGCCAAATATATGGTCTTGAAATACACTTTTTCCCTAATAAACTTATGATACATGGTTCAATTTCTATTTCATCCTTTCTGATCATCTGTTTCAAGTAACCTGACAAATTGTTAGCTTTCTAGAAGTCTTCCTCAGGAGAGCAGTAGGTGTTGACTTTTTCTAAGGGTCTGGAAGCATGTGAGTACATTGTTCCTTACATGTGGTTAACAGCTAACATAGAGTTACCAAGGGCAAATCATGCCTGACCAGCCTAAACATATGTTTTGTTGAGATGACTGGCTCTGTGCACAAGGAGAGAAAAGTGCATGTCCTTTCACTTTTGTAAGGCCTTTGGCATGGCCTCCTATAGTGTTCTTGTTGTCAAACTGGTGGCATATGGCTTAGGACGTTAAAGTGGACTTAAAATAATGAGAGTCATCAGACTCAAAGGGTTGTGATCAAAAATAGTGCAAAGTCCAAATGAAAGCTGGCTATAAATGCCACACATCTGGGGCCAGCACTGAGGCCGGTATTTTATAATGACCTGGCTGAGGAGATGGAATGCACCATCAGCAAGCTTGCAGTTGATGTTGAAGTGGGGCCGGGAAGTGATTGATGCATTGGAGGGTAGAGCTTCTGTTCAGGGAGACCTTGACAGACTGCAGAAATGAGCTGACAGGAGCCTCTTGAAGTTCAGAAAAGGGAAATGTGACGTCCAGCACGCGGGATGGAAAATCCTCTTGCAGCAATACAAACTGGGGCTGACTAGAGAGCAGCTTTGCTAAAGAGGACTTGGGGGTCCTTGTAAACAATATGAATACTCCAGAGATCCATTCCAACCTAAATTGTTCAGTGGCTTTTTATGATTCTAGAGGAGACATCCCATAATAAATTTTTATTATTATTATTATTTTATTAAGTCAAAGTCATGCCTTGGCCCATAGCCCAGTCTTCAGCATGACTGAATGGGACTTGTGCCACTGACTTGAAAGAGGAGGGACCAGGTTTCACCAGTCATGGTTTACCTACTGTTTAAAGATGGATGTTCCCTCCACATAGTGCATTCTGCATTTTCACCTTCAGAAACCACAGGTGGATTTTGTTTTGCTCACCTACAGAGATCTGTTTCCTTCATCCCCTGCTGGGAATAGCCTTGGGATGGGGCACTCTTATTCAGGGATGTCATCATGAGTAATGAGTTGAAGGCATATATTTTTTCCCACAGCCTCAACTGAGAAGGAATTGGGAAGTGCTGGGGGGGCAGGGGTGGAGAGCAGTGCACGCTGTTCCTCTCCAATATAAATCTTCTATGAGCCTAAGCCAGCCAGGATGAGCAGGCTAACACATTACTGTGATAGTAGGAAGTTCCTTGAAGAGACAGTACTATTTCTGCACACTGCTCTTTGTTTATCTACAAGGTGGTGGGATCAGAAAAAGCCAATGAAAGCCATGTGGGTCAGGGCAGCCACTTCCCACCCAGGTCCCTGGCAGTGCCATGATCACTGGGCCACCCTCCCCTTTCCTGCTTCCCTTCCTCACCATCCCCGTGACACACTGGTCCTGCTGCTCCACAGAAGGGATAGGGCTTCACCCTGCAGCAGGAGAAGCAGCATGTCTGTGTGCTGGATAAACCCTGGCCCCATCAAAATAGCGGTGTAGCTTTGTGGCTGCACTGTGTGGCAGGAGACATTGTACTGCTCTGGATGGTGCTAATGGGAGAAGGATGGGTCTTTCCCTTCATTAGCTCTCATCCCACGCCCCTCTCACTGGCAAATCCACATCTACATCTGGTCTCCAAGCCCTTGGTGCCAGCTTGGAGAACACTGTGTTCCTTCACAGGCTTTTAGTGGTGTTGCACCAACCCTGTCTTCTCTGAGCAATCCTTGAGGGAATGGAACAGAGAAAGGGGAGGATCCCCACAGAGAGAAGATTCACACTGTTTCTGCTGACACTGCTTCTGGTCCAAGTCTCTTCAGGGCAGAGGGACGTGAGGGCCCTGCCTGGTGGGGAATTCTATGGAGCTGGAAGATAAAGGGAGAAAAAACACAACAGGGGAAGGGGTGGGGAGGAAAAGACAGGCAAAAAGTTGCTCGAAGCATTGTCTGGTCCCGGTCAGTTCCAGATGCTAATCTCTGATCACTGTACCATATATATATATATATTTTTTTAATTGGGATTTCTGCCTCAGAGGCAGCAGGAATAATCACCAACGTGTGAGAAATGCCAAGGGCTCTCAGGGACAGCCAAAGCCCAGCATGCAGACCCTGGATGAGAACAGAAGAGCTCTTTGGTGATGAAGGAAGCACTGGGCTTCACTTGGAAAGATAATTGAAGGCCTTCATGGGAGGTAACCCAACCCACTGAACAATGTAGATTGCTTCTTGTGGTTCCTCCCTACAAGCTACATGGTTTTCTGTATCCAAAACCTACGTTTTTTTGTTGTTGTTGTTTGTTTGTTTTTTTGTTTTGTTTTGTTTTTGTTTTTGTTTTTTGTTTTTTGTTTTTTTTTTGTAGCCTGGCAGATAGATATTTATGTGAAGAATTGCCTTCCTCTAGGAGAAGACAGTGAGATAAACACTGAAGGGAATGAGGTCAACACTGCAGCAGGCCAGCTCTGCTTCCCGAGGCAAGGCTGGCACCAGAGAACATCTAAAAAATCCCACCCCTGGAGAGACGCCCATCTGCCTGAGGGGCCTTAGCTAGTAACATTTGAAAAGAAAGCCATGCCTTGTATTGCAGCTGCATTTCTCATTGTGCTTCTGTGCTCCATAAGGCAGGGAGCACTCCCGCAGGACTTGTGCCACATCGCTGTGCCAGCTGCACCACAACACTCAGTGAGAAGGATGGCCCTGGTGGGAACAAGGACTCGGAGCAGAGTAATGCCAGACTCGTAGCTGAGTGTGAAGAAGTTGCTGACAACAGGAAGTCCAGCTTCACATGGTATGGCAACAGCCTTGGGGCATGTCCTCATCTACCAACAGTTACCGTAACTCCTTGGTGCCAGTTGTGTAAGTGGCCTCACAGGCCTGTAAGTAACTCAAGCTAGCTCTGACATAGGACTGTTGGCTAGTGGGTTGGACCTGGGTTCCAAAGGTTCCTTCCAACCTGAGGTAGGGTGCATATCTATGAATAATATCAACCACTGTGTCATGCAGCTGGACAAAACCAGAACCAAAATGTCACAGAAACAGGGAATTTTCATAGTGGCTTTACTTACTAGGCAAAAATTATCACAGACTCACAGAATGGTTGAGGTGAGAAGGGTCTTCTGAGGATTATCTAGACCAAATTCCTCTGCTCAGAGAAAGGTCAGCTACAGCAGGTTACTCAGGACTGTGTCCTCTTGTGTTACATACCCCCAAGGACAGAAGCTCCATAGTCTTTCTGGGCAGCCTGTTTGATCTCTGTCACAATAAAGGAAACATGTATAAACAGGATTTCCTGTGTTTCATTTTGTGCCCACTGTCCTTTCAGTGGGGAGTGGCTCTGCCTTCTTTACTACCTCCATCAGGTATTTAGGCTCATTGGTAAGGTCCCCCTCAGTCTTCTCCTCTCCAGGCTGAACAGTCCCAGCTCTCTCAGCCTCTGTTTGCATGTCAGGTGATCCAAGCCTTTAATTATTTTTGTGTGCCTTTGCTTTGATTTACCCATCATGTCCATCCATGTCTGTCTTGTACTGAGGAGCCCAGAACTGGACCCAGCATTCCAGATGTGTCACGCCAGTGCAGAGAAGAGGGAAAGCTCAGCCTGATGGCAGTGTTCCTCCTAACACAGCTCAGAATGACACTGGCATTACCGCTTACAGATGAATCATTTGTAAGGGAGTGTTTGAAGGAAAGAGAGTAGTCTTCTAGACTCCTGTGAAGAGTTGCTGAGCTTGGTTTCTTGTTGCAAGCAGTTCCTGCACATGCTTTCCACATGTGATTTGTGCAAGCTCACAGCTGCCTCTGGGGATCAGGTCACACATGAGTGTTGGTGATACCCTCACACTTGTGCAGTAAGCCTCTAGATGGCAGGAGCTGCTGTTTGGCCAGGCCTTACAGCAGGGATGAGTGACTGCAGTGCAGATGGCATGGCACATTCAGAATTGTACACACATAGCAATAAAATTGTATTAATGAGAGCCCACATTTGCTGTAGGAGCATCCTAAAGTCCATCCCCATGTCTTGGAGAGACAATTTTTAAGAGTGCCCAAAATTTGTGATCTGTTATGTCTAAAGCATTGGAAAGTTATAAGTAGAAACAGACAAAGTGTAAATACACAATGTGCTCCTGCTGTGTTTTCTCAGGAGATACTTTCCTTAAAATTGCAGTCACTGTAATTTTTCTCTGGAGTACTGTGGGCAGCAAGAACCAGTTTATCTTGCAGTAGGAATAAAAACATTGCTGACTGTTTCTAGGGCGGGAAATGTGCTTTTAAAGTCTCCTTGAATATAATTGCTATAGTGTTTCTGCCCATCTAATTGCTTTCCACACTTCATCCTTTTGAAGTTATTTGTTTCCTGAGATGCAGGTCCTCTTCATCCATTAAAGATTAGGGTTGTGGACTTTTTAAATCTGCTAATAAAATCCCCGTTTTTTTTTTCTGATCCTCCAGCATTAACCTATTTTTCCCCCCTCATTGACCTACTGCTTCTGTTAACTAGAGATTATTTCTTGGAGCTGAGTGAAGCACTGACTGTGTCCTGAAATTATGCTCCAAAAATGCTACACAATGAAGCACTTAGAGGTTGGTGTTCCTTCCTGGCACCCATGAGTATGATCTGCCTTGTCTTAATACCTTCTAGCAGATGTTTATCCTGCCTTGCCCACACATTACCTCATCCATAAACAGAGATGTTAAATGTTACACTCTGTAAGTCCTTCCCAAACCACCCAGTACCAGCATTTCCCTTTCCCTATGGCAAGTGGCATCAAGAGGGATTGAAATGCAGGTTATAAATGACAGGGAGATGGCCTTGTGTCAAATCTTCCCCACTCCTCCATCTCATATGGCCTTTCTGTCTTCATGCCAGCCCCTGTCAGGCCTGACCTCCACTGCAAAACTTCCCCTGGATGAACCTTTCCAATGTTGCTGATGGGTCTCCTTACAGTGCAGGAGCACAGGCATCAGGTTGGAAATTAGGAGACATTTCTTCTCAGAAAGAGCAGTCAGGCATTGGAATGGGTTGCCCAGGGAGGTGGTGGAGTCACTGTCCCTGGGGGTGTTTAAGGAAAGGTTGGATATGGCACTTAGGGACGTGGTTTAGTAGGTGATATTGGTGGTAGGGCGATGGTTGGACCAGATGATCTCAGAGGTCTTTTCCAACCTTAATGATTCTATGATCACATCCCATGCATGCTGCAAGCTTGTGGGCAGGGCTCAAGCACTACTAAGTCACCTCCTTCCCACAGGTTTCATGTGCCATCAGACCAAGTGAGGATCATTTTGGCTGGCCTCGGAAGGTCAGTATTCATGGATAAGATATAGAGAGGAAGGGAGGGGCTGAACCAAATGGCACCCCAGAGGGTCCTATCTCTGCTGCTTATTGGTTCCTCTGGACCTCCTTGGGCAGATGCTAGTGGTCCTGCCCCTCGGGGAAGGGCAGGATGAGAGCCCAAACCCATGAGACGTGGTCACCTTTACAGGCAGAGCTGCCTAAAGGCACCAGCACACAGATAAGGGAGGTCTGCAGGCTGCAAAGGGTAGCTACAGTATGTTTTTGTATTTTCTACCCAAACAGCAGAGTATGTAAACACAAATCAGCTGAGGTTGTATTCAGTTTTTGTTGCTAATCAGCAGTGAACAAACGAGAGAAAATGGTTCCAAGCTGTGAATATGTTACCATTTCCTCCTCCTGAATGTGAGAAAAAAATAAAACCTACAAAATTAATAAAATTGTCTGCACCAGCTTTAGGCAGCATAACCTAACGAAACAGAGAAACAGCTAACCGGGATAGGGACTTGTCCCTGTTAACTTCAAGTTATGAAGTTAATGGGTTATTTTTATCTCTGCAATTCACTCTTTTGTACTTCCCAGCTCTGAATGTTTACCTTTCAAAACTGCACATTAATAAGCTTGTCTGCCATCCTGCATTATTCTGGGCGTCTGCATAGGGTGTCCGTGCAGTCCACAAGATCTCCTGACAGATACTTTACTACTCCTCAGCCTACAAAGGCTCAAAACTGATCTTTCTAATGAGCAAACCATGACTTTCGAGGTGATACTATTTTTCTAGATTTTCAAATCTCCTGCTATAAGTATTCTTTTAAGATATTTTGTTCCAAACAAAAATCTGTGTTGGTTTCTTCCTTTTGAAGTTTTCTTTAGAAAATTATTCTGGAATCATGTGTGCTAAGAAAACTTCTTGGACTGTTTTCCTTTAAAATTCCACAGTTTCAGAAACAAGAAAAAACATGTTGCTCAGAATAACTGAAGTGCCATGTGTTCATACAGTTATTGAATTTTTGTGTATATCTGGAGTATAATGTAACACTGTATATATCAGTTGATATATCACATCACATTTGATTAACCTGTACCAAAACCAGGTGGCTTCAAAGAACTGTCATATAAAACGTAGAGACAAAATCAGGCCATTCAAATCTTTTTAAGGATAGTGTGACTTTCATCTGAAGAGAAAAATATATGGCACTCAAGTATGCAGTGGATGTATATAGCACATGGCACCACATAGCAAATTCTTAGTCTTAGTGAAATACTAGCAATGTTTCTAACAAGTAGTGGATTATGTATGTGTCAGAAGAGTCATGATGCTTACATATTTTGCCCAAGACCAAGTTTGTGTCCCAGGAGAGAATGAGGTCATGGGGCTGCAGTCATGCTGAAGACCCACCACTATACATTTCTGCAGACTTTGTGAGGTTATTGGACCTCCTATAGAATCACACCACCCTCCTTAGACAATGGAGAGATATGCTAAATGGTAACAGTGGGAGGGTGACAGTAGGTATGAAACCTGTGTGCATGAAACCTTGGACAATTCTGAAAATGTTTTGAAATTTTTCAGTGGTCCACCTGCTTCGGTGCTCTCAAGAGGTTGCACAATGTTCCTTGCTACCATCAGTGACCCCAAATAGCTGAGTCATCAAATGTGATACACTTTGTGTGATCCTTTGGAGTTCTGAGACTCCCAGGCACTGGCTTCCTTTGCAAAAAGGAAGGGCTGAACCACAAGCTACCAGTGCAAGTATATTTGGTTCAGGGATCTTTGCTCTGTTATGGCAAAAACAAGTTACTGAAGGCAGATATCTAGTTTCTCCAAGCTGAACAGCATTCCTGTCATCCTGAGGCTTAACTGTGGTTTTCCATTCTTGTCATCCAAATTTTCATTTACACAAATATTCTGTTTATTTGAGGTATCACAGCTCCAATGAAGAGCTTCAAGCTTATGAAAAATATTTTCTTGAAATAACCATATCAGGTATCAATTTGGAGGTAAAAGTATAGATAGCAATGTAGGTTAATTTCTGGAGCATATGGGATACTGGAATTTTTGTAACTATTGCTTGAAACAAGCAAGAGTGCTTAATTTGCCCCTCTGCATTCAAGGCTTTATTTGTTGGCTCCATTACTGTGAGAGGGCATGTGCTTCTGTAGAGACAGTGTTCATTCTCCTATAACTGTCAGCTGCTATAAGCCACATCAAACACAACACAGATTGGTTTTCCAGAGAAAAAGGCAAGAATTTGTATGATAGCCAGTTTCCCCTTCAGTCAGCCCTCATTTGTCCCTTTTTTTGTGATAATATATGTCTTTGGTATGCAACCAAACCTGAGGTCTTCCTACACACAATGCTTGGCATTTCATTCAATAACAAAACAAAGACAGCTGTGGTCTTCTTGGATCTCACCCTGCCAAGGAATAACAGCAAAGGAGATTGTTATTGTGTCCATGGAACCACCTCTGAGGGTTTTCATGTATCAGAGAATCCCCCAGTAAATATTATCTTTGTTTTAATGTTGTTTTATGCAATTACAGAAGTATAAAAGGGACCTTCTGGAATCCTTGCCATCTCAAGATGTTTCACAGGGCTGGACTCAGTGATTTTGGGGATCCCTCAGGGTGGATCAAGATCTGTCCATGGGTTTCTCTAAGTTTCACTGCTCCTGGGATACCTGTGCATTCTTTATGAAGTCCAGTTACAGGCAAAACTCCTTAATGTTGAGTCTTGTTTTCAATTATCTTGTGTCTTTTCCATGCCCTCTTGTTTTTGTAGTTGCCAAAGCTTTCTGAGAAGCCACTGTGGTAGAAGATCTCCATATTTCACACACGTGTCTGTAGTCCTTTAACATGGCCTCGTCTAACAGCCAGAATTGCAGGTTCCTCTGTCATTTGGATACCCAGGGTGTAGGTCAGCCAGCTGCTAACAGCCGCAAGGAAATAGGCTGGAGCTGAAGGCTCCAGACCAGCTGCATAATCCCCACCTCCTTCCCTAGATTACAGCAGAAGACCTTTTTGCTTCTTGAAAATGAAAAATCTGCCTTCTGAAATTTGAGGTTTCCAGTAAAAAATGGCATTAATTAGCAGTAGCTAGTTGCCTCAGCACTGGGTTGGGGAGGAGTTATGGTTTCACATCAGATAGCCTCAGGAGAAGAACATTTAGTGGTCTTGAGTTTGAATTGGTATATAAAATTGAACAACTAACTGTTTACAGATGTAATAAACGAAATGCTTGTGTTTGGGCTCACATGGCAGTTTCTAACTCCATGTGCTGCCAGGAAGACAGAGTAGCCATGACAATACACCAACATGGCATGTCAGCAAAGATGTCTTTGTTGTGCTTCACCTATGAGGCTCATTTTTGGGGGGTTGGAAGTAACCACAGGAAAGAAAAAGTGAAAAAAAAAAAAAAGTTTTTTTTTTTTTAGAAAAAGTGAACAGTGCCAGGTAAGGGCTCATTTGCTTTTTCCTCCATTTCTGACTGATTCTAGGAGTCTCTTCTAGTCACGCAGCAAATACCCTTGGGCTTTCTTTCTATGCACATTATCACTGTGTTTTCCTATTTTATGAGAAATGTTTATTTGGCTACTGTTATGATGCTTTGTGGCTTATGATGTTGAACTGGGAAGTGGTTCTCCTCCAAGATCTGAGTAGATCTAAAAGGAAATAATACCTGTCAGAATGCACAGACATGGTTGGACAGTCACATCCCAGATGAATTGCAATTCTTACAATTATGTAGGAAATGGGGATCTTAATATCTGGAGTAACCACAGAGAAGTCAACAGATCAGAGCCAGGTTCACATTGGCTCCCTTGCAGTTTGGATATTCCATTCGTTGTCTGTGTCCACATGGACAGCGTAACCCTCTCTTGAACTCCAAAAAGTATCTGAAGGAATGGTGCATCCATATCTGAACATGTCTTGCTTGCTGAGACTTGTCTTCCAATGCTTTCAGCTTTTTATATAGATCTCACATAGGCCACATTCAGACTTGTGTATTTGCTTATCCGGTTTGTCCCTGTGAAACCAGCAGGAGTTAGCCGGCTGTAGGGGGGCTAGAAGCCAGCTGTAGAAGAGACTTTGCTGTTTCTGAAAAGAGGCAGTCAATGTCACATACTTTTTGCAATCTTGTATGACGAACACTTCATATTGAACAAGCTTTGGGGGAACTCCATGTTTTAAGTGTTGGCACAGTTACCAACATTTGATATTTTTGCTCTTGCAAATGATCCTTAAAATGAACTGCACTGTACTTCCAGAGTTTCTGAGGAAACAGACTCAGCCACTAAGTAATTATAAGGTAGAATTGTCGGAGAATGAAATGGAGACCAGAAGTCATTTCTCATCATCCAGAACGTAAAAGGAGAAAAAAAAAAAAAAAAAAAAAAAAAAAAAAAAAAAGTTTAACAAGGTGTTCAAAGAGATCTTTTGCAGACCTGCCATCAAGAGCAAATGAGGAATGGGTGATAGAAAAGGGCTGGGGCTGGGCAATGTGGCGGTTATCTGAGACCATGGGGTTTATGGTAACCTCCCTGTGTTCCTGGAGCAAGGTAAAAGTTCTGCCAAATACCTTCACCTGAGCTGTGACTTTAGGAACCAGAGTGTTCACTTCGTTCTGAATGGGTAGTATAGGTGGTAGTCAGAGAGATGAGGGCACAGAGATGTGGGTAAGACATGTTCCCATGAGAAATGGTTGAAAGGAGGTAGATTTGCGTGTTCTTCTGTGGCCAAGAAAATCAAGACAGGCCAGTAGCAGACTGCAGCTGTCCTGGGAGGGACCCAGAGATGAGAAGGACCCAGAAGAGCCCAAGGACAGGATGGTTAAAAATCCCTTTCCCTTCTCCTGAGGATGGTGTGAAAGACAAGTAGCAGAAAACTTGGCATTGAGCGTGTGGGAAGCTGACTTGTATGTAAGTGGGAGGAAGAAGAGTTAATCGCTGAGTGGGAGGGAGGCAGAACTTCACAATGGGAGGTTTTACTTATTTTA
This sequence comes from Nettapus auritus, assembly GCA_011076525.1. Classification (NCBI taxonomy): domain Eukaryota; kingdom Metazoa; phylum Chordata; class Aves; order Anseriformes; family Anatidae; genus Nettapus; species Nettapus auritus. The sequence goes on along the minus strand of CM021767.1, from coordinate 48,248,767 downwards.
TGGGGCTTGCTCTGGGCTGTAGAGCTTTTATGGGTCTCTGAGGAAACATCTGAGCTGGCTAAAAGTTCTGCTGAGCTGAAAAGAGGAAAAAGTACAGTGAGCTGAAGATAAGAAAAAATACTTAACCCAATTTATATTCACTCTTGTTGTAATCCACATATTATTCATATGCCAATATTAGTTCTTTTTTACCCACTACTAATCAATCTTTAAAAACACTGAAGAGTCAGAATGATTATTATAATAATTATTATTATTTTCAGAAGAACACTGTAAAAGACCCTGGAAATCTTAAACAGGAAAAAAAAAAAAAAAAAAAAAAAAAAAGTTACATTCCTAAGCCCTGCCATTTCCAAGGGGTTGGGGACAGGGACAGAAATCCCTCAAGAAATGAAAAGTCATCAGTTTGGTTCAGGGTTTCAGTGGTTTCATTATTCAGTCTGTGCAGAAAGGCTTCCAAAATACACAGCTCCTGCTAAGGTCAATAGTGGAGCACTGCTTCCTCACCCACATTTTGAAGAGTTTTCTTGAACATTTGAAGTAGAAGAAAGGGCTGAGAATAAAAAGCCTGGAAAACTAACAGAGGCAGAACATTTCCACGGCAAGTACCTACATTTGTCATCCAGGCCATGGCTGCATGGATGAGTTTACTGCAGGTCTCCCTTCCCCTCCTGGAAGCATGGGTAGGTTTTCTGAAGCATGTAGTTTCTACTAGCTCATTTTCCACTTTATAGATATAATACAGAAATAGAATGGCACTGAAAGGTAGACCCACATTAAACACCTTGTTTGTCACTTTGAGGGACCAAAACAAGCTCTTCAGAGTGACAGAGGATGCAGGGACCCCCTGCAGGGCCCCAGCACTCCCATCTCTTGCAAGTCTCACTGGCAATCCACTTCATACAAAAGACCTGATCGAAAGACCTGACCTCTCTTCTGAAAGGGAAATATCAAGATATGTGAACACACATATACTTTTGAAAAGTGATGTGTCCTTCAGGGCAGGGGTGAGGAACATTTCCCATGCTGAGAATCAAATAGACTCAAGCACTTTGGCAGGCCAGGTACCTCAAAGGGGCTTGCAGTGCACGTTTACCTTTCTGATTTTTAATTGACCACGGTCTAAGGCAATTTAATACCGTGAACTTGATCTTCAGATCAGACAAGGAAAATACAAACTAATTCTGAGTTCCGGATTGCTCAGCATTCTTTACAGGCTAATTTCAAATCACTTCTATGTCAGAAGAGGAACAACAGCATTCAACCATCAAATAACAGATCATAAAAGTTCCAAATCCCCTGTGAAAGAACATTATACTTGATAAAGACACCAATGGAACTACAGAGATAATTCAGTTTTCATATTAATTGCATAAGATCTGGGAAACATAGCAAAACAAAAACAAAACAAATCTAAATAAAGTAAAATAAAATAAAATAACATTAGCCCACCCTCTATTCATGGTAGTGTTAGGCTGCCTGTAGTGCACCAAGCACCGGTCTTGGCTAAGTCTAGAAAAGGTCACTGCAGAGTAAGGTGTTATTTCTTTGGGTGATGCAGCAAGTGACCAGCTGCAGGGCCAGCGTCCTCCTCTTGGGGTCAGCTGGTATAGGGCTGAGCACATGTCAGTTCAGTCTGTTCACAAGCTACCTGAGAGTTGTTCCTTTTATTTCCAGAGGTCAGAACAGAAGACAACTTGCTCCATACTTAGGATATCTAAAAGACTGTGGAAGACACAAAGAAACAAAAATCTCTATCTAATGACTTTGAGGGGACATTTCACCAGTGCTGTTGACTTTTTGGTACAAATATGATCTGATTTCTTTCATTAATCCCCTGCATGTTGCCATTCAGAATGGGGGACAGCTTTTGGGGCGTTATCAGATGTCATTTCCTTGCTAGAATCTCCCAAGCTTGAGTTTTATAAATTCAAAGATCCTGGAAATATCACTATGTAACCAACAGCATAATTGATTTGGCATCTTTTATAAACTAGAAAAAAAAAAAAAATAGAACAATAATTATCCTGAGGATAGTTACAGCTGCTCTCTTAAAACAGCTGAAAAGTCAGCCTTAAATTCATAGGTCTAAGGCCAGTCTCATATTCCCATAAAATTTATGTCACTGCTTCCTGGTCTCTTCTGTAAATCCTTATAGTATGTATGTAATTCCATTCCTATTTTTCAGACTTCTTTACCCTTCTTCTCTCTACCCTTACACATACTTCCACCACCACATTAGCCCATGCACAGGATGTACTAGATGGGATTAGAAAAGTAGATCTGCAATTCTAAAAGAGACAATTTCAGTTGCATTTAAGATAGGCAGTACAAAATTAATCCAGAGATTAATAATTAGCAGCTATTACTTTTTTTTTTCCTTTGCTTCAGTGACAGAAAATCTAATCCAATATAATTAAACGTATTAAAAACCACGTTAGAGTTAATAAATCAATCAAAGGGAGTATTATGAATCAATGTGTCTGGGCCAAAGGCTTTTAATTCAGCCTTTAATTTAATTACCAATTAGCTGGCAATCTAGGATGCCTTTTAACATCTATAACATCTGGGAATCTCTGATGTCTTAGTAGCTAACTATTTCCATACATGTCCCAGTAAAAGGGCACTGGAAGATGATGTTACTTTTAAGCTACTATTACTGGTGGTAGTTGTAGAGCAGCTGATATTATTAGTTATTAATAAATAACTGATTTTTCAACCCAATTCAGAATGATACCCCAGAAGAATAATAACAAAAGCAATGGTGATAAAGGCTGCTGTAGCTGAGATGGACATTGCCTTAGAGTACACGCACTGCAGAGACGCGGAGTGCAGGACTCCCTGGGAGGCCAGTCCTTAGCAATAAACCTTCCTGTCAGCCTCTCTGTCCGTCAGTCCATCGGCAGTATGCACTCTGTTCTCATCCTACGTTTGAAAAAATGGGTGATGAGCAGCCCACAGGAGGTTCAGAGATTTGGCCTGCCTTGGGGAATCGCCTGAAATACCAGATTTCCCTCATCATGACATAAAATTTCAGAGTGGCAGGGCCTCAGGAAGCCTCTAGCCCTGCCTTGTGCTCAAGGCAGGAGCAGTGATGAGGTCCAACCAGGCTGCCCAGGGCTTCATCTAGACCAGACTAGTCCTGGAAACTCTCAAGGACAGAGACTGCACAGCCCCTCTGGGCAACCTCTTTCCTTGCCTGACAGTCCTAAGGGTGAAAAAGCTTCTCTTTATATCCAAGCTGAAAGTCTTTTAATTCAACTTATGCCCAATGTCTCTCATCCTCCCATCATACATCCTTGTGAAAACCGTGGATCCTTCTTCATGATGCCCTCCATATAAGTACAGGAGTTGCTCAGGTCTCCCCAGAACTGTCTTTTCTCCAGGTAGAGAAAGCCCAGCTGCCTCAATCTCTCTTCAAAAGGCAAGTGTTTCAGTTCTGACCATACTATTAATTCTCCACTGAAATTTCTCCAAATTATTAACATCTTTCTTGTATTTAGGCACCCAAACCTGGACATAGTATTCTGGATGTGGTCTGCTAAGAGCTAAGGAGAAGGAGTGGTCACTTCCATCATTCTGTTGGCTGTACTCCTGCTCAGGCAGATGAGTGTGCCACTGGCCTTTTCTGCTGCCTTTGGACAGAAATGGCAGACAGAGTGGTCCAGACTCTGCTCACACTCACATTAGTCACTAATTTTATCCCGGTGGACCTGAGAGTAGAACTTGGACCAGAATGAATAGCTTTCAGCTTCAGTACTTGGGCTTTTTTTCCTCTCATGAGTTAAGGAGGAGGGCAACAGAGGGATGTGGAAGCCAATTTTAAAAATAACTAAAATGCATTGAACCGCAAAAAACAATGTATTATTAAACTGCTAACTACTAAAACTTCAAGGGATGAAAGTAAAGGAAACTGCAATTTATCTGATCCATACAGCTAAATTTACAAACAGGCTGCTGTTTGTAGCACTTAGCACCGGATCAAAGTCCATCATGTTCTCAGCCTGAATCTTCAGCTTCTTTTCCGTTTTCCCACATCCATATGACCAATGCACATGACATCAGCCACGAATGTACTAGGACTTTAAGGACCTGTATCACTCTTCTACATTTCCTTGACAGTGCTGCCCTATGCGGCCTACATGCTCCCTTGTGAGGGGGTCACATCTCCAGATGTGTGACTACAGAGTCCCTCATCGTGCTGGTGTAGCCACTATTGCACAGTGTTAAATTGATATGGAGATATAGGCATAAGGTGAAATACTGGCTTTATGAATTCAGTGAGAGTCAAAGGAAAATGTCTGTATTCTTCCATCAGACTGAGCTGCCTGTTAGATCTGTGATTCCTCCTTTACTTGCTTTGCACCTATGGTCATGGTTCTGACCGTGAAGCATCTAAATCAACTGGAGGTCATCTGCTGCAGCATCCTGGAGGCCTGGGAGGACAGATGCCACCAGCCAGCTGGACACTGACAGCAGCATGACAGTGCTCATGGGCACGGAGCAGTGACACGTTGAATTTCAGAAAACAAAAAGATTCAAGTAACAAAAACACTGACTAGAATGGACCTGGAAAAGCTAGCCATTTCTGGCAATGTATCATATTCTTTCCATCTGCAACAAGCTTTTATTGCCATTTCAGCAAAGTTTGGTTAATTTCATTTCCAGTGTTTTTTCTTCTCCATGATGCTCTCTGCTCTTCAGGGGTCTGACTAATAGTGAAAGTGCTACAGTTCTTTCCACTGTCTTAGAGCTAGTATTTGCAGCCAAGTGATGCCGATCCAAAAGGTTTACATAAGTATAATAAGCATCCAAATTTCTGCACTGGACCTCTAACCATTAGGGATTTTGTTGATCATTACTATAAAGATCCTTTCTGGGGACCCAGTTCTGCAAAGAGTTATGTGCATGAGAAGCTTCCATAGATTTATTGACTCATGGGCATTTGCAGGATCAGACCATGAAATATTTGTTTTGCATTCAACAAATTTCCCACTTAAGCGCAGGAGTTATGTCTTGATGGCTCCAGGAAAAGGTTTTGGTCATTCAAGATGAATGTTTTGAACTCTTGTCAAGGTTGAGAATCCAGTTCTGGACAAGGAGGCAACAAGCACATGAGAGATACTGAGAATTTAGAAGAGAGGTCAGAAAGAGAGAAGAGTTAGCCCTTAGCTGTAGAGAGTGCAGTTTAATTATTGCAACTCACTCAAAATCAGCAAGTGCAACACTGTTCTTTTCACCCCAAAGAAAGTCATATCAATTAAGCTTTGTTTTTTAAACTGCAGACTTAGAGTTCTCCTCACTGCCATTCTTGGGTTGGAGCATTTTGCTCTCTTCAGATTTCCTCTGAGATCAAGAATGCTGGGTTCAAAAAATGATGTACTTCTGGTACCCCTTCTAGCTTGATATCAGGAATTACAGAATCACACAGGCTGCCAAGCAAAACACCAAGTATTGCAAGATTTGCCCTCAAAATTAAGATATGACAGTGCTATATCTGGGCAACTGCTTGCTGCCAGCCTCTCCAAGCAGGAATAATCATCTTAGTGACAATAAGAAGCAGCCTGAACTAATGGCTCCCTTCAAGCACAGTCGAGAGGTTACCGGATTTGTTTTAAGGGCTCAGTGCTGAGCACAGGTTAGGCACTGGGTAGGGAGACTGGGCTGGAGAGGAGCCTTCTCTCTTCGTTTTTCTCCCTTTCTCCCTGCCACCTACTTGTGGGCACCTGGATGGACTGGAGCTGGGCTGAAGGAAGACCCAAGGAGCAAGGCAGGTGGGGCTACGTCCTCAGCACTGGCTCACTCTGCAGATCCACCCCAACTGCACTACACTGCTTGTTGGTGCAGAGGAAGCCATGGCCTTCCCCAAAATCCACCTCAGCTGTGAAGCATGGAGTTCTGAAAGTAGCTGAACATCCCTCAGGGTAATTACATACAGCAAGAGGGAAGCAAGGAAATAATAACTAAAAAAATAATCCTGCACATGGAGAGGGAAGCTAGGAAATCTGGTTTGGATAAAGGCAGCACAGCCCTGAACTTTCACCCAGTTTCAAGCTGAACTTTCACTAAGTTTAGAGAAAAGTCCTCACCTTGTCTTCCTCTAACACCTCCCAAACCACCTCCACCCTTGACAGCCTCCTCCAGCTCTTCATTGCCCTGAGGTTTTCAAATCCTCTTACAGCATCCCAGTGCAAGTGTGCGGTGTTTGAGGATATTTCTGACACACTTTGATATCTCAGAGCTACTTGTCTCAATTTTCCCTGTGGTGACCTGATCTACCTTGGCTGGGGGCCCTGTACTTAAGAAGTAAAGACCTTAAAAAAATGTCCACAAAAATGAGAGGTAAAACATTACCCATAGTGAAGTGCTGCCCACCTTTAGCATCAACACGAGGAAGCAGTGTGCAGCCACATAGCTTTCAATCCCCTGCAGACCCTAAATGGGTGAGAAGTGCTTGCTAGTCAGTGATGAAGAAATCCGTCAACCTAATATTTATTTTAGAACAAACAGAGCCATTCCCACATCCCACCCTCCCTCTGCCCTGAATAGTTAAAACATTTCCATCAGCAAGAAGTCAATACTTCCAAAGGATTTCTTCACACAAGCGTGAAGAGCCCCTCACTGCTCACCTGGTGGAATGGTAGTTGTGGCATGCCCCTGAACTAGAGGGGCCTCCAGCACTAGCAGTGCACCTGGCCCAGCTGGACAGATTTCCCTCACAGTCAAGAGGAAAAACCACTTTTCCAGAAAGATTCAGCTCATGATGAAGTGGAGGAGGTACCTATCTCTAGGCAGGCACCTGAGTGTTGGCACCTACATGCTCTCTGGAGGTGGGGTTTAGCTGCCTGAGATGCAGCAGTGTACCTCTAGTGGCCACTAGATGTGGCCTTGCATGGCTGCAGGTCACCCATGGGTCTTGTACCCAATTCACCGGACCCACGGGCTGCTGATCCTTGCAGACCTGTGTTCAGGCCAACAAATGAAAGTGAACTGCATGGCTCTGCTGACTGCATGGGATAGCTCTCTGCCAATTAACATGAGGCTTTAAATGCTACCACAGGTGATGATATAGGGACACATGGCCTCATCTGGAGATACGTCTGATAGTAGGTGCCTAAAGTGGTTCAGATGGCTCATATCCTAAGGTTTTCTTCTGGTTTCTGTTGACCTATAATGAAACATTGTGCAAAACTAGTTCTAGGCAGCACTGTAGCAGATAGCTTAAGATAGGAGAGATGACTGACTACTGAGGAGACCTGAGGTCAGACTCTTCCTGTGTCTGGTCCTGATCCAGGCCTAGAGAAATACAGACAACGTGGAGAAGGTGGCTCATCTGGAGCACCTTGCTCTCAGCCCCTTTCCACACCTGGAGAAAGGCTCAGGCTGCACACTTAAGAATTGTGAAATAACCTGGGCATGACCTCTCTCAGCAGCTGCTGCAATGTCACTGCAAAGCCTGAAGATGGTTTCTCTTCAGTCCATTTTTTTTTTATTATTATTATTTTTTTAATTTTAGCCATCACCTCCAAATCAGTGAAGGCTGTAATCCCCATGCTTGGGTATCAGAGCTTGGTGATCCAAACCAAACAGCTTGGGATGCCCTGGGCTGACCAAGCAGAAAGACCCCTGTTTATTATTTTATGAGTTCACGCATTCTGAACAAAGCCGATAGCTTGTAGGGCCCTTTGACTTTCAGGGCAGGGAGCACAGGATACCTGCCTCTACAGAGGGATGCCAGGTATTTGGTGCAGCTCTGAAACCCTACAAGACATGGATTCAGAAGTTCTTCTAATATAAGGAAAATTAAGAGAATCCTGAAGTTGTGCATGGTGGCAGCACTAGTATGTGAGGAGCACCGCTGGGAGTTTGGAAGCCTGCTCTACAGTGGGAGCACAGCATTCGTCACGGCTTTGTTGCATTTAGGACAAGTGAGCCTGTACTCACTGACAGCCCTGTCAGTGATTCCCAGAGACATCCCAGCCTTCTCAGGCTGCTCCCTTCACTGAGCTAGATAGAAGGCACCACCAACACCTTAGAAATACCCTCTTGTAGACAATAACTTTTGAGATAGGGGTGTTTTAAAAATAACACCAAGGAAAACAAACACATTAAGGCTAAAGGACAAATTGGAGGATGACTGCAGATGTCTCCTGCTCTTATTTGGAAATCTAGATGCCATAAGGTTTGTTACCAGCTTCAAACTTCAATTATTGTATTTTTTCTTGACTGAGGAAGAATGATGAAAAACAAGAAATTCATAATAATGTTCTACATCTGTTTGGAAAACAATTTCTTCTTGCTTTAAGCGTGTTCAGCAGCTCTACTTCTCTGCTGATCTGAAAATATTTTAGTGAGCAGCAAGAGTGAAATATATTGACTTCTAAATGACTGTATTAAAATTGCAATGAGGAAAACAGAAAAGAGAGAACTTCAAAGTTCTAATATTTGTATGGCTTGGCATGTTTCTCTTTATTTATTATCTGTACTGGTATAGTGCCTGCATCAGGGAGCAGTAGCCTGCTGTGCCTTGGAAAATGTGTAACAAATTCGTCCTGCCAATGGACCTGACAAGCAAAGTCAGAGAAACTGCAGGGAGTGTAAAACTCGTAGAATTCAAGTGACATGCAACCAGGAGAAAGATAAGCTTTAGGTCAAGTCTGCAGAAGAGAGAGAGTGGGATCTTTGTTCTCAAATAACAAAGCTGAAGGAAATGGCATACAGTGGAAGCTGTTTTCAACACTGATTTCCTTTATCACATTAAACAATAACTTTTGTTCTCGACATCTTTTTCTACTATGGTGGTGGTTTCCTTTTGGAAGCAAATCATCCAACTGGTTTACAGTTCAAGGGCCCATTTCTCATATGAATGATATGCACACAGAAGGGCTGAGTGGGAGAGGTTCCTCCAGCTCCACAAGAACCGTCAAGATCTGACATTCTTTTCTGACCAGAAAAGAATATTGAAACCCTCAAAAATATATGCACAGCAAATCCAAAGCAAATGAACATTTCAGACTGGGTGAGCAAATTCTGTATTTTCCAAATGTTTATTTTGATTTTGACCTTTTAAAAATGTTTCCAAATGTTTTATCTTCTCAAATAACTTCCCAAACCTTTCAAACGGAAATGCCATTTAAAATGTTAGAAAGCAAATCCTTGGCATGCTGGAGTGGCCAAATATTCTAGCTATCCCTAAACTTTTTGCATCAGTACACTGCAGGGCGTGCGAGCTTTGTGCAGCAGTGGCTCTTTGGTGAGATATGGGCTGGCTTCTCCTGCAGAGGCTAGCCCCACGAGGACCTTCACTCTTTCCCTTAGCAGTCTCCCATTCCATGCAGAAAGTAAGTGGGAGTCAAGTTTTGTGTTATAACCATATGTACTCGGCTTCCTTTCAGCTTCTGTGTGTCACTAGAGACAGCTGGAGGTGCTTAGGGGCCTCAACAGTCCAAGTTCACACTTGACCTATTCCAGTTTGCTTCTGACCACACCAGTCCTTCTCAAAAGTTGGGTGTTGCCTCCTGTTCCTGTCAGCCATGACCCATATACTCTTCTCGTGTGAAGATAACAGCTTCTACACACTCTGCTCATGTTGAATGGCCACTGCATAATTGGAGAAAACATTGGCGAGGACCAAGTGGAGAGGGTGGACCTCTCCATGGGTGGAAAGGTCCTTGATTATTGGGAAAAATCAGCCATCTGATGGCTTTTAGTGATATGAAAGACTTTTTGAACTGATCATAGGATAAAATTTCTTGGCTTTAGGACTGAATCTCAAACTGATTTTTAAAACAAAAAAATTTAATCGCTTTTACCCACCTGCCTATCAGAAATAATCATTTGCCAGCTCTCCTCCACTGGAGCACAACTCAGGACAGCCAGAAAGCCCTCAGCTGAGTTGCATCACATTACAAGCACCTTCCAGGCATCACAAATCTGAGTTCCCAGAACATCTCTTCTCTAAATACTTCCAAGCCAAGCTCCCTTATTCAGTGGTTTTGGCTGCCACAGGGAATTTATGGCTTGAACTTTGATGGAGCCTGAGTAATGCCATCAATCAAAGAAATATTTTTCTGCCACAAAAATAAAAAGTAAAATAAAAAGTAAAATAAAATAAAATAAAATAAAGTAAAATAAAATTGAAGGGATAGCATGTTAAATCTGGAAAGTTTTGTGACTTGGAAAGCAAGCATGAACATGTCATGAGAGCCTACCAAGTCTCTATCAAAATTACCCACCCTTCTGAAGTGGCAAGGACAATGACAGAATGAATCCAATCAAGTGCTAGTGGCTCAGAGGTGTTTATTCTTGTTTCATTAAAAAAAAAAAAAAAAAAAAAAAAAAAAAAGTGAAATCTTGGATTACAGACATTTCACTGCCAGAAGGACTAAGCCCATCTCTGCAAGTTAATGGGAGGATGAGTCCTTATGGTAATCAGCAGTTCTGTAGCTCATTATCTCTTTCTTTAAAATCATAAGACTCATTTCCCCATAAATATTTCAACATCCCGGAAAATGTGGTGGGAAGCTAGAATCACAGCATGCATTCAAACCTACTTTCACAAGCCCATCTCACACTGAAACGGTCCTAAAGCTTGACCCAGCTATTAAGGGAGCATCATCTTACACAAGCTAGGCAGAGGAGAGGACAGCTAGACACCTTGTTCCTTCAGATGTCCAGTATAACTGGTCCCCCTTAACCATACAGTCTGATGCACAGAGATGGAGTGTATACCTCATTCCTCTCCTTACATCTGGGCAGCAGAAGTGAAGCCAAACATGTGCCTGTTGCTGCAGGTGGTAAGTGGAAATAATATCTTGTGGTTTTGCATTATGTTGATGTGGCAAACTGAGAAGCAACACTCCCAGGCTACTTCAGATGCTTAGAAACAAGCTCTACAGAGGAAAGGCCAGTATATTTTTGCATGAGAAGAACAGCTGAGCTTGCCCCTTTCCCTGCTCTGGGGGGGCACTGTTCTTAATGATCCCTCACGGTTGTTAAATACACATATTTATGATGTATCAAGGGATATTCTATATGATATGTAGCTCTCCAAAATATTGTTTCTCTCACTTACTTTTTGCTCAGACATATTTTATTATGATTGTATTTCTCTGAACAAGTATCTGAGTTTTTTCTCTGATTTTGTGGTTTGTCTCTTAGCTCCTATTTCCTCTGTATATTCCTTTAAACCTTTATACCGCTTATACAACCAATATCCAGTTGCTCCCGTCTCTTCTTGCTTCTCATCTTATGCAAAGAGTTTTTTTGTGTATGCACACATAAGTTCCACTAATTGTTATCAATTTTATTTGGGGAGAGCATTGAATTATCAGCCCTACTCCAGTCTTTCAAAGCAGAAAGACCCACACACAGAAAAGATGTGATACTTATGAGTTGCTCCAGTGCTCTGGGATAGTAGACTGTCTGGGTCTGGAAACTGAACACTGAAAATACTGCCAACGGAGGATACCTTACTGGCAGTCTGGGATCCTGACTTACTGGCAGTCTAGGATCCATCCCTGTGATACCCAGACCTCTGTGTGCTTATATACTGTGCACTATATGAGGAATCTGAAAGCCAGATCCACACCTAGGCCTCAGATTAATTGGCTATGGGCACTGATTTTCTTCACCTGTGGTAAATTGGCCTGACAATGTTGAAGTTGGTGCAACAATATGGACCTACATTCCTGCTGTTGTTTGTAAGTTGATTGATAAATGTCTCACTGAATTATCTTGCATTATCACTTATTCTACAGGATAAAACCCCTCTTTCTCTAGAAAGCATTGTTTTTGTTGCTCCTGCCATTTTGTTGCTGTAGAACTGTAGCAATTGGAGGAACACAAGAGATGTGAGGAGGAGTTCAGATATTCAACATAAAGCAGAGAGGTGGAGAGAGAGGTGGTAGAGTTGCCTTTCAATGGAAAGCCATGAGAAAGTGGCTGGAGAGGGACACAACATGAACCAATACAGTGAGCAAAACATGCAAGGGATACAGAAGGAAGACTTAAAGAAGATTGAAAAAATCCCTGAAATCCCTATCAGCTTAGTGGATTTTGGATCAATTCCTGTATGAGCAGGAGGAGGCAGGTAGGCTGACCAGAGCACATGGCACCATGCCATGAAAGTGATTACAGAAACAGTCAGCCACCAATAGACAGTATAATGATACACATCACATGATAGCAAGCTGGTTATCAGATTTCAAGCTGAATGAGAAAGGAGTGCTGGCTGAGCACTGGCTCGGATTGGCTCCATTGGAGATCCTGGCCTTGTAGGGCCAGGGTGGAAAAGGCACATTGTCACCATGCCTCTCAGCAGAGGAGGCCCTGCAGGGAGGGCTGACAAACTTCCCCTCTGCCACCTCTGGCAAGAGGTGGGACAGAGGAAAAGCCTGATGGTCTGCCGCTTGCTGGGGAAGGCATCTACCTGTCCAAGATCATCTTCGTGGGGGATAGCCTCTCAAGGACAAGCAAGAGTTTCCCAAGGTCTGGAAGAGAAGATACATTAACTGTGTAACTTGTTGGCACAAAACTATGAACAGGAATTGCAGAGGATGTGGCAGGAGGAAGCAGTGTGATGGCAATTATGTAGCAGTTGGATTTCTGCAAATTCAATCCTCTGTATGTAGAGTGAGCTGTCAGAGTTATTCTGGAAAGCTGTTTAAGCTGTTACTCATTAAGCATCATTATTCATTGTGCATCATTTTATTAGGTAAGTCCATGCTCTCTTTTCCACATTGCAAAGTTCTTTCATGCCAGGATGTAGCACTTACGGGATCTTAATACCTTGAAAGAGCACTCTGGGACTGCATATAGTGAAGCCATGAATTTTGGGTCAGGATTCAAAGTCTCAGCTTAATTTAAAGCCAGATTTGAGGCAGGCCTTAACTGCAATTGACACCACCTGGCTGGGAAATTATACGTGAATATTGCAGGAGGGAACCCCAGGATTTCTTGGTCAGAGGAGAGGTAGAGGGTATCTGTACAATGCAGCTTTGGGCATCTGACTCAGGAATAAGACAAGTCTCTTGACAGTTTCCAGAAAGCAATCAAGACCACCTCCATACCTCACCTCACTTAATACTACCATCAGTCCTCACACAACATATCCTTAAAGTCATGTCAATACTGTTGGGATTACCAGTGCAATAAAGGATCAAAGTCAATGAAGGAAATCCTGGACACTAGCATCATTCCTCCTTTGGCACCACTTTTTACCTGGGAGATGGTAGAGCATGTTGAGCTCAGTGTGGCTTGTGACTTAGATAAAGTAAAACCCTTTATCTCAGAGTCATTTTCTTTGCCATCAGGTATGGAGCAGCTCTGCAGTGACCAGCTTTATGTGGATTTGAGAGATAGTGTGTGAAACTGGTAGGCTGGACTGGATAGACCCCACTGTGGAGGACCAATACCAAAAGATGAATCAGGAAGGGAAAGATCCTTGCATGTGAACTGACTGGTGCACAAGGGCTGCACAGAGAACATACTGTAGTGTAGCCTTTGGTGGAGCCTTGGTCTTCTTTCATTCTTTTCAAACCCTGATTTTTCTCTAATTTGCATAAACACTGTTAGATCTCATGTGCACCAAGGAGGCAATGTGCAAAGAAACCGTGGCTATGACCAGATGGAAGAAGCAAATGAACCACTGTGACTCCAAAATTTGGGAGAGCTGTGTCAAACAGATGGCTGTGGGAAACAGAAATTTCTGGACCTTGGTAAAATACACCCCTTCTAACAACATAGATGGAATCATGGGGAACTTATGCTTGGTAATCAATCAAGCTGTTTAATAAGAGATTTAATAAGGGAAAAACTTCAGGACACTGGCAGTTATAATGCCAGTGAAAAACATTTACAAAAGTGCTGATGAATATGATTTTAATCCCATATAAAACTGTGGTGAGAAAAAGGAAATTTCTATTGGAAGCTCTCCATAGAAAACCTTTCTTTTGGTTGATATTAATCCTCCCTGAATAGCTTCTGGTCTCATTATATTTTACAATTATGTGGAAAGGCACACCAGGCCAAGCGGGCTCTCTGGTTGGTCCAGGTTGTTGCTTTTCGCATGAAAGGAGAACAGGAAATTAATGCTGAAAAAAAAAAAAAAAAAAAAAAAAAAAAAAAAAAAAAAAAAAAAAAAGTTATTGATACTGATTGGACTTTCCTGATCCTTATAAAGCTTCCACAGTCCTGGGGAAGAAGGTAATAATGAGTGAGCTGTCCCCCAAAGGGAGACTGTTACATTTCATAAGTAAGACCTAGCCCTGCCAAACCCTTGAATGGGACAGAAATTTTGAAGGATAGTTTAAGGTTCTGGTTTGGTTTCTTTTCCTTGAGGTGATGGTGGGGTGTGATTTAAGAGTCAACTGAGTTTTTGCAGAGGTAATGTAGAACCAAATATAGCCAGGGAGAAGGTTTCAGAAATTTGGCTTCCAGTTTTGTTCTCCTAAGTTACAAAATTAGATTTCCAGGGGAACATCTACATCTACACCACAGACCACAGTATAATGCAGATACATAAAATAGCCTTGAACAAGGTGATCCAAGTACCAGAAATAGTACAGCCACTGCAGCACAAAGTTTCCTGTAGACTGCTTTGCAGATGCTTGTCTTGGCTAAGAGAAAGCTAGCAGAAATGTCTCTCAACTTCCCTATAAGCTGTGGAGCAAACACACTCCACATCAGTCCCATCAGCATCTTCCCCAAAGCAGAGGACAGTATGCAGACATCAGTCCTTTCTGTGCAAACTCCCTGGGGACCTTACACTGAAGTCTGCAGGTTTAAACCAGTGTTACAGTCACTGTGCTGGGAACTGCAGCCTTTGTCCCATCAGTTTAAACATGCACCTTATTGTGCATATCAGGCCTCCAGAGCAGACTGCAACAGTTCAGTTCTTTTCTCCAAACATCTCTGGCTTAACCCCTTTCTGAAATCCGGTTATTGCTCAGGGCCAGTGAAAAATCAAGCAGAATAGTACTGGTATTCCTAGAATATTAGACACAAGATGCTGTTTTTGTATAATGTATTACTTATATCTGTTCTTTACTTTTAAATGCTGAGCGATAAAAGGTCTAGCTCAAAATGGTTATACCTATCAAAAACATTTGTCCATAGTGACTTTAAAGCTTTTTCCTATGAAGCTGATGTCACTAAGTCACATAAGCACTTTTGAAAATTGTTCATCACTTTTTTGTTTTTTCCCTGATGTTCACATTAGAAGCAGAACGGCTTAGTTCACTAAGTTGTGGGTCCCATTTCTTTTATTGATGCAAGAAGTTCCATTTGCAAAGCAGTTAGCATTTTAGTCCCTAAAGCAAAGATGAGAAAATTAAGTACACAAAACAAAAGAAAGCCAGCTTTCACAGATTTAAATACCTTTCACCTTATTTTTTTTATATGAAAAGAAAACTTGGAGGAGATCAGATTGGAAATTACTGTGCTCTTTTAAATTATAAATTACTTTTTGCTACAGGGACACAGGAAAGAGAGTGTCAGCAGGGTGTCTATAATTTGCTGACATGTACAACAATTTGGAATTATGCACATTTTTATATAGATACTCACTTTGATCACAGTGTGCTATCAAGGATTTTCATGCTGGGATCTGACCTCTCCTACATGAGAGCTCTGTGTACCCTAACACCAAAATGGCTTGTAAACAGTGTTAGCTGACCTCGTGGGTGGAGCTGGTGGTTCCGCACATTGGTGGGGGGCAGCTCTATGAAAATCCTGTGTGAAGCTCTTTGACTCCAACCACCTGTTTCCCTTACATTTATTTCTTCATCTATTTGTGCAAGGTTTCAGCTTTTCTTTATTCCCCATTTGCAATGGCTTTCCTGTGGGGAAGAAAACAACAGAAATATGTCTCTTTTATAGTGCCCCAGATAATTGTGTTCTGTTCTGTGCCTCTACAATGCAGTTGTGAACACTTTAAAGGCTTATGACAAGCTGAAGTTTATCAGGTGGAACATATGTTTCTCTTGGTATTTAAAAGCTTGTAGTGGAAGTCAAGATGGAGGGATGTGTAAAGCTGCATCTCAGATTTTTTATTAGTACACAGCTGCAGGGAGCTTTTAATTTCTGCTGTCAGCTGTTCTCACACAGGACATTCAGCATTAGAATTAGTACTAGAAAGAGTACACTGTGACCCATTTAACTGATAACTTAATATCCTTTCTCTTCTGCATTTGTGTGTTATCTGTTAAAATGTGTGTTTGGCCCAGCACTATCTGAGAAATAAGCACTGCAAGAGTCATGACTCTGCATCAGGAAGACAGCACAGATGGAAGGATGAGACTGAGACAGAGATTCAGAAAGTCAGACATATAAGGACCAGCCACCAGTGACATGTTCTGGAGGTGGCAATTCATACTAAATGAAGGAGGTGAATTATGCTGCTAGTCCACACATCTGGCATGGCTGTGAATGATCACAAAATCAGCAGGGAACAGCCAGGCAAAAGTTGTTTCAAGATCACCTGTCCTTGAGAGGATTTCCTCAGTAGGAGGTTAGAGAGTAAAGGTAGAGTCTACTGGAGGCAGCAACTGTCTCAGCTGTCCTGGTTCAACTCAAAGTAAACCAGCCTTCATTGTATTCCCTGAGTGGGACAGAACAGTCTGAAAACAAACAGATGAAGTCTGAGAATTCCTAAGCTACTTTAAATGTGAAATTGCTTTAGAGGACAATTCTGAAGAAAATTGTGGGAGAAAAACAATGACATTTAAAGTACTGTCTTCTTTTTCCCAAAGTGGGATGGCAATAGACAACTAGGTTTGCCTTGCTGTATCTTTGGGGTACCTTGAATCAGTGAAAACCAAATCTGTTGTTAGCTTGGATGAACAGGGAATGTGGGGATGGGAAAAGACTGCCCGGCCTTCCAGGTCCTCTCCTTAGCACCTGCTGGTGGCCAGGTCTGAGATGGTTGCGTTGGGAAGGCTGGCAGAACCCACACATTGCACTGCCACCAGCCACAGCCTACTGCCCGACACCTTACAGCAAACTCCAGGCCTTCAGCAGAAGAAACCAGAAGCCACAAAAATGATCATGTGCCTGAAGAAAGCAGAAGGCAAGATCAAAGGTACCATCAGTGTCTTCAGTCCATGCAACAGCAGAGAATTTATGAAGTGAAAATAGGCCCAGGCATTTCTCCTCTTTCCAAAGTTGAAAGGAAACAGTCGATAAAACAACTGAAGTTGCCTTTCTGCCATCTCCAAGTCTGAAACCTGGAGGAAAGAAATGTGTGTTACTGCCACGTGCACCTGAATGTGCACAGAGTACCCCAGCTGGATGCATAGGGGGGTGCAGAGACATGCAGGCACAGCCCATCCCCAGCCTGCCACCCAAGGCTCTGCTCCCCAGAGGCATGCTGTGTCCCTGTCCCTTGCTGCTCTGGGGCTTTCTGGGTGCCAGAAATGATGTGGGAGCTGCTGCTGGCAGCGCAATTCCTGATGCTGTGTGCTGCCTGCTGCTGTGTGGCCAGGGAGTGAGGTCATGCAATTGTCTTCAGTAAGGAGGAGTTCCGGATACCAGCCCTGTTCTGGTCTGTGAACACATTTGTCTTAGTGCTTGTTGTCACCACCATGATTAAAGGGGGAAAATGGAGACAGAAAATGTCTGTGGAAGTCTAACTTGATGAAAAGGAAAAAAAAAAAAAAAAAAAAAAAAAAAAAAAAGAGCTTGATTAATGGACTTGTATCTGGGCCAAGGAATAAATACACTGGAAACTGCCATGATTCATTCTTGTTCGCTTCCCATTTTGATGCACGTTCACTTTGTTGTGGAAGGGCCAGATGGGTTTATGTCATGTGCACACACGCACTGTGCCAGTGGTGACAAGAAGGTAGTTACACAGCAATGTGTTGCCTTGCTGTCTCCCCTCCCTTGGCTTTCTCAGAGGAGATCTGCAAGGGGATGGGAGCAGGGCCCGTATAGCTTTTGGGGTTGTCTCCATTCCCAGCATAATAGTTTCCAATTCCTTGTGTTCCTGAAGGGACTGTGGCCCAGGATATACAGACAACTCTACCACAGAAATAAAATAAAATAAAATAAAATGAAAACTGCTTCACAGTCACTGACAACACATTTAGGCATCATATTGTGCCAGCCACACTTTTCTTTCTCAGTCTCATCATTAGCACAAAACAGTGGCATTGACCCCATAGCACCTCAGCTGTCATAAAAATGCAGAGCTCTGTGCATTGCTTGGGAGAACCTTCAGCCCTTCTTTCCATAAGAAATGATGAGCCCTCATTTGGAGAAGATTTGCAAGAGGCCATTCTGGGCTCTGCTGCCTTCCTAGATATTAACAGTGATGAATAAGATGTAGTCTTTCCTGTATGAGAGTTGCTAATTACTGAAAGCAATACTATTGAAATGCTCCATGGCCAAAACTTGGCTGGATAGCAAAGGAATACAATCTTTGTCACAAAACTTTGGCTTAGTTCCCAGGCATCTGCTGAATACTCTTCTTTTTGGCCATGAAGCATAGGGTTCTAGCGTTACTAGCTGAGAAATGCCATCAGAGTAATAAATAGAGATTTGGCTTGCAGTTTTTTCTTATTAAATGTTTGATCTGTTTTCTATGTCAGAAGACTTTGTTCTAATGAGGGCTTAAGGAGCAGCTAGGCTGTCAGCCATATTCAAATCTGTTTTTCCAAGTCACCATTTATTGGGAGGACTAATTCTACACTCCCTTCCCAATGCCTGGGGGACCTCAGCTGCTCAGGTTATTACGGGAGACAGCTTTGGTAGCCTTACAGTGAGTGGACAAGTCCTCAGCCTACTCTTTCTGCAACATTATGTCAGTAATACGTCAAGGGCCCATTTCACTAATTGACTCCAATTCTGGAAGACAAACAGTCATTTTACAAAAAGAACATTTAATGGCTTTTGCTTTTAAAGAATCTGCAAGAGGCCTGGATGCCCAGAACAGATGCTGAGGCTCATCAGTAGCTTGAAAGCAAGTATCTACAGCTGGCAGGCAGCGCTCTGAGAAGTTAACATAATGGAAAAAACAACACGTTTTCCATGTAAAGCTGCTTTGTTAAATAGAACACGGCTGCACAGATTTTTAAAGCATTAAATATTCTTCAAATCCTATTCCACATTCCAGAGAAGAGGAAGTATATACAAGTCTAGCACTCAGAAGAGGGAGGAGATGGAGCTGGTAGCGTGGTCTGGTTCTGAGGAGTCCTCCATACTATGGCAATCACAAATATTGTGCTGAGCATGCACTGCCCAGCATTTCATATGGCAGGTGCAGGCCTGCCAACAGCGGAACCACAGCATGTTCATGTTGACATGTAGAGCCATCCATCTTTGTTATTCTTGTCACTGAGCATGTGTCCTCCCATCCCTTCCACACCCCCAAGGTACATAAAACTATTCTTGTAGGTTGAAATGCATCTCTTCAGATGTCTGTCATTGGGCAGCCAGTGACACTGTCCAGCTGGAGGAAGTCAGAGCACCAGGAGGACGGTTTCTGTGAGGATGAGAGCCAGTTCCACAAATGGAGGCTATCAGACACCATGAGTCCCTTGAGGAGTGTGGGAGCCAGGTCACCCAGAGGAGCAGGGGCAGCAGCAGCACCTGCCCACTCAGCAGTTCCTAAACCTGCTGGTCTGTCAGGTCGTGAAGCCTGACGTCCTCCTGGCTTTGCCTTTCCAGCACACAGACTTTCCTGTTACCAGAGGAAAGCCCTGCTCCTTTCCGAGGGCTGCCTGCAGCATGGCTCACCGTGGCCTGCAGCCACCTGCTCCTTTCTTGATGAAAGGGCCTGACAGCTCTTCAGACTGACAGCTCATTCTCCCATGGATTTAATGAAGCCTGTAATTGTCTTGGACTAGAGTAGTTAATTTTGGATTGCAAAATCAGCCAGTAATTGTATAGGAAAATAAAGGTTCTTTACATGGCCTGCCAAACTGACCCCTTTTCTCAAACACCCTCTGTTGTGGGGTGTCTGTTGTGCTGTTCTTCTCCTTCTGCTCCCCTCACCAGCTCCAGACACCTCCTCGTCCTCCCATGGAGGTCCACATAGCTTTCCCTTCCCCTGGCTCCTCATGACTGTATTACACCAGCACACCTGCATCTGCATTTGAACCAGGTGATCAGAGCAGAAGAGGTGGCTTCCCAAGCAGGGCCAGCTGGCAAGCTGTGCTTTGTGCTGCTCTGGGGTGGCAAAACACAGGAGGCTGGTGCCGAGCTGTGGGCTGCCCAGCACCAAACACACCAGGAAGGCAGCGAGCAGGGGGCTCTGTCCCTGCCATAGGGCTGCAGCACTCATGGGTGCTGCTGCTCTGGTGGGTGGATGGATAGATATGGGGCTCGGGGACAGCTGAGCTGCCACACCACAACAGTGCTGCTTGGTGTTTGCACAGCCTGACTGCTTCCCTGTGTAGCTGGTGTATGCATAGCACTGTCCTTCTCCGTCGTGGCCTGACTGCAACTTCACTGTGGACAGCATGACCAAATGTATTTATGTTTTACAGTCATTTTCCAAGTGGCCCTGAGTGGAGAAATAGGACTTCTTCCAGTTCTCCACACAAGTACATTCTGTTGGTCATATTTGATTATGGGCCAGTAATTATCCCAGCAAGGCTCCTATGACCAGAGACACAGGGTCTGGATTCCTCACTAACAAAGGCCACTTGTTTTTGCAGAGGTGTTTCAGCGAGAAGGCAATCAATATCCAGCTTTTAACTCTGAGGAGTGACCCGTTTCTGGATGAGCCTTACTTTTTCCTGTATACTGTAAGCTCAGAGCTCCCAAGCAGACAGGAAAGCTTGGACTCCAGCAGTGGAATGTTTTGCTCCAAGGAGATAAATGAATTTCTTGAGGCACATGACACTGGACCGCAACAAGGGAAGGGTAAAGCATTAATTTCTATTTTTAAAATGTTAGAAATCGCTTTCCTAGCAACAAAGCACCTTTTTGTGCCAAGTGCTGAACCTTAACAACTCCAGATTTGTGCTAATTCCATCTGTTTCAGTTCAAGACAAGAGTTACTAAATGAATCAACAGCAAGCAATGGGCCAGGTTCAGGAATTTAATAAAGAGTATAATATCATTGCCATGTAACCTGTCAGCCATTAAAAAAGAAAAATGAATTGCAATGATTATCCCAAAGCTTCTGGATCATGTGGAAGAAGCATGCAAACTTGGGGAAACACTGTCATGAAGTGTTAATTACTTTACACTGCTTGTCGATACACTATTGGACTTGATGCATATATAAACTTCTACTTTTAGGTACATCCCCAAAGTCTTGGCTAATGTCAGCAAAAGAAGCAGGATGGCTAGATGAGCAGAATAAATGCTTTCCTCCTCTTTATATAGTGTTTCTTTAAATAACTTAGGATCTCTGCAGGCTACATGTACTTTCCTCAAAGAGAAGAGACTGGGATAGAGTTTCTAAATCCAGCAGAAGTGCATGATGCTGGAAGCAGCTTCAGCCATGGGGGTGGGTGCATTGCCTGCCTCAGTGGGACCCCCCTTGCAGCCAAGGGGAATTGGGTCTAATGAGAGGCAATTCACATTTCCTCTGGAAACTCCTTCCATCTTCTCCCCAGTTTCAATTGTTAATTACAGCTAACAGCAAGCAGCTTCCTTTTTGTGCTCTGTGGCGGCTCGTGCCTCTTCTTAAGCTGTAACACATATTGCTCTGGAAAGAAATGGGGCCAGCATGGAAAGTCACTTACTAGTGCAAATTTTAATGATGGCCCAGTACCCTCCAAAGTCTTGGTGCATCTTTGAATTCCTCTCTTCAAATTTCCTGCCTGCCAGATGGTTTCTGACTCACACAGACCTAACGAGGTGCACACCACAAGGAGTTGTGAAGAAAAGTGCTAAGCCTAGAGATGGATCCATTGAGGACACAAGGGTCTTCTCCTAGGGCTGCTCTACCCAGCTGCAGATTTTCCTTCTTGTGGTAAACCCATAGGAGCAGAAACACTCTTGCTGAGGTCTTGGGAATCTAGTTTGGGGTACAGCTCCAAGCACCTCCGGTTACACCTCTTTCCCCAGGTGCAACCTGGCTGGCTTCAGCTCGATCTCTTCTGGCAACCAAGGGGAGTACATCAGGATCCTGGGCAGCCTCATGTCAGCAACATGCAGCCAGATAGGGGAGGCAGAAAGTCTCAGAGTACTTGCAGAGCTGGGGAAGGGAGCACATGCCTGTGGCATCTCCAAAGGAGGAGATTTCACTGATGTTATCAATTATAAGCTTATGTTTGTTATTGTTGTTTGTTTCCTTGTAAATGATAGACTGCAGGGTGATACTAAGCAGCAGCAGGAAATTATTAGGAGCTTAACAAGCCTCATTCTGCAAGTGTCAGTCTGGCAAAAGCAGGTTCAAATACTCCTCCTTCCCTCTTCCCTGTCATTCCTTGTCAAGAAGAAGAGACTCTTTTTACCTACAGCTCGGTGTATGTCCATTGGGAGTGATTGGCCACAAATGATCAATAGGAGAAGGTGAAAGGATCAACATTAAAACCCTATTCTCTTACCCTCTTTAGAAAATGTAACTGTTAAAATCTGCTTAGGAATTATTCATAAAAGTACACAGAAAAAGCCATAGGCCAGGGAGTGATTTTCAAATGATCACACATTAAGTAATGTGAAGATCTTTAAACATCCAAATGTTAAGAAGTGTCTTTTTCCATAGGAAGGCGTGGTCTTCGATGTATTTATTTATTTATATTTAGAATTGACATTTACACAGTTGCAAATGTCAAGAGTTATGCAACTGCATGATCAAATGTTGGTCATGACAGAAGAATTGGTAAATGCATCTTACACAGCATAAATAGACTGTGACTAGCATAGTAAAATAACCACTTTTAATCTCATTCCAGAAAAAGCTCAGTTTAGCCATATTGTTGCTCCTTGTATGGACCCTAATTATTCTGAAAGAAGCAAGCAGCTGGGTATAAGGAAATTATTTCATATGTTCTCCATACAGTTAAACATCTGCAGACTCAAAGACCTGACAAACTTTTGCCTTTCCATCCAGCGGGTAGGAGTGATTCCCCATCAGGGTGTTCCCAGCCTTGGCAGAATGGTACAGAGCCCTGTCACCTGGGGTGAAGCAGAGTCCCTGCTTACACATGGATAATGGGTAGCCACTTCTGTGTGGTGTGAATGCCAGCTGGGGACACAGCTATTTGCAAGTATTTCTGAAAGAGAGGGGAATAGGGATAATTTCAGAGATCACAGTTTGGAGAGAAAATACCCATGAATCATGAGCATGTTGCAATGCTGAAGACTCAAGACCCTCCTGTGTGTGTACTAAAATAAAATAGCAAGGCTCACTTCTTAATGCAGGTCTTAAAAAATAAAAAAAAAAAAAAAAAAAAAAAAAGCACCAGCTCATCTTCCCTCTCTGTACATAAAGCTGTTGCAGAGATGTATGTTTCTTTTGTGGCCAAAAGCCGCATATGAGTGCGATATAGGTGGACAGCTTTTGAGGATAGGTGGACAGCTTTTGGGGATCTCTCCCAAACCTGTCTCCTACATTTTTTTTTATTCTCAGAGTTTTCCTGTGTATTTTATACAGCTGTTTCTAAGAAATAATTCTTTCCTGTTTTTTTGTTTGTTTGTTTGTTTGTTTTGTTTTTGTTTTTTCCTGCTCTGTATCATCACATACTGATTAATACCAGGCTCCACAAGCTGCCTGCTTCTGAGTCACTTTACAGTCTACATGCAAAGCTCCATACCAGCTCATTTAATAGAGTGTATGTTTTTTCCCTTGTGAGGCAGCTCCCAGTAGGTTATAGGCAAGTATTTACACTTCACAGTATGAATGCTTCATTAGCATCCTTTTAATTGCACACTGTGGTACACAGCAGAGATCGTTCAGGACTGCTCATTTTGGGCCACATGGCATTGTAAGCATAAATTTTTCATTTACTCCCATCTGTTTCAAAAAATGTTTTTTCTGGAAAAGTGATAGGGGCTTTAATGAAGCCTGCAAAAGGTCAAAAAACAACCCCTCTAATTGAAGGCACTCTCAGGAATTCATTTGGAAGTAATACTCCTCGTTTTTTGTCTCTGTGGCTGGCTGCCAGTGTTGAACAACAGAATTAGAGCAGCCCAGCTAAAATAAGCCAGCTTCTGTATCAGGTCCAGCCAGTGACATCTCTAAAACTTTCCATTTGATGACACCAGGGAGATAATGGAGAGAAAATGTGTAGCTAAGGTAGAGTATAATGATGTGCTGGAGGTGCCTTAGCTAGATATTAGAAATGCCTTCCTTTTGAGAATAATCCCCTGCAGTCCATACACGAAGAACCACAGAGAGAAAGGAAAGGGCAAGTGACAGTTGTTTCAGAAGAAAGTCACTGTGTACATCACTCCCCTGTCTGGGGCTCACAGCTTTTCCTGCTAGTGTCCCTGCTGGTGTCAACTTGCAAAAATCTCAGAGACAGGAGGAGACAAACATGTGGCCTCCCCAGATTAAATCAGTGGGTGACGAGCAGTGCACAGCAGCCACCATATCCGTTGTTGGTGGGTCTTGGCTAGGCAGGAGCAGAGGCACTGCTGTGGTCTCAAAGACAGAGGGTGCCTGCAGTGCTGTGGCTGATCCAGGCTGGCCAAGTTTGCCAGGAGGCTGTGTAAATAGTAGTTAGTATCTCTCACAATGGCTTAGTTAACAGTTGATGGAAGATGGACATATCCCACACAGTCCTGCAAACCATCCCTTCAGCATCTTTGGTGTTGCTCCAGCCAGAGACAACTACTGAATAGTCCCCCCCAAGCCCGTCCTCAGCACTGAGCCAAGATCGAGACATGATGATAGTTTGTCACCTTTGGACAAGTCCCTTGGGACATAAATCACCCACAGGCACACTCATGGAGACACAGGCCTTTTGAAATTTTGTGCTGGCAGACCAGGAAAGAAATGCTATAAAATTAGATCATTTTAAGGAGCTGCCAATCTTTCTGTTAACTTGAAAAGCTTAGATCTGAATGAATGAGCAAGCATTTTCAGATACCAAAATGGATTATATAGGATTATTTAAGACTTTCCATGTTCAACAGAAAACTTATTTTTAACAAGTGAGGTTGGCCTGATGTTCTTTCCTTCAGTCAGTTTGCTCTCATTTCTAAAAAGCCTCTTGAGAATTTTGCTCATGTATAAAATCAGGGAAGGATTACAGATCCATAAGAGTCTAAGGCATAAATGAGTTTTTAATTGTAGGAATACGGAAATTTATAATGCTTCTAAAAGCTGTTTTCTTGCACCATAAACATAAATAGCTACTTGAATATGTTCTTCAGAGCCGTATCTGTCTTGCAGTAATGACTTGTTTTTGCGGGATTTTATACCCTGTCACTCTTCACAGCTTGGGAATGGTTTGGCATTAAGAGTGGCAAAACGACAGTCATCTGTACTAATGTCCTCTGAAATTGTCATCATGGGCACTTGGAAAGGCAGAGGAGGAATTGTGTTGAGAAATAAAAGAATTTGTCATGTCCACAGTGAGATTTAAGTCATGATGTCAGTCCTGCCCTGCAGAGCTCTCACTGCCCCCCCACACATGGACTGGGGAAAATCTGCTGTTCCCAGGATTTCACAGAATCACAGAATCACAGAACTGAAGGGGTTGGAAGGGACCTCGAGACATTATCGGGTCCAACCCCCATGCCAAAGCAGGTTCCTTAGAGCAGGCTGCCCAGGTAGGCATCTAGACGGGCCTTGAGTATATCCAGAGGAGACTCCACGACCTCCCTGGGCATCCTGTTCCAGTGCTCCGTCACCCTCACCATGAAGTTCTTTCGCATGTTGGTGCGGAACTTCCTGTGCTCCATCTTGTGGCCATTGCCCCTTGTCCTGTCCCCACAAACCACTGAAAAGAGGTTGGCCAAATCCCTCTATCTCCCACACTTCAGGTATTTGTAAACATTAATAAGATCCTCCAGATTAATAATTTCCCCTTTGAGGCCTCCTCATCCTACCTATGAAGCACACCGGCTCACAGCCCACAGCAGAGAGCCAATGCCTGGGAAACACCATTCTTCCAGAGTGACATGCAGCATTTCAAAGCCCTTCATTCAGCCAAGCACCATGTCATGTGTATGGACTTGAGCTATTTGCAGCACTTGCTTTGGTGAATTTGCTCCCAACTCCTCCAGCTGGTAAGGGCTGGACTGTCCCAGCAGGGCTCTTCTGACAGCTGTGATCTGCACTTGGGCTCTGCTCAAGTAGATGTGGCAGGGGGATTTTATGAAGGGGAATTCATATAATTCATAATTTGTAATGCATGGACATAGCAAAGTAGGACAAGGATAACTGTATATTTAGTCTGTGCCACATCTGCAGTCATTGGAGTGATTGGACTGGAGGTATGGGAAGGTGACAGGGATTGTTACTTGCCTTTCTTTCTCCCTCCCTTTTTCTCTCCTGTGACAGGCGTAATATGGCTTCATTGCTCCAGACCTGCCCCTCCTTCTTGGGTCCTCAATTTTCAACTTGCCTTCACTGCTGAGAAGTCCAGTGTGGGCTTTGGCACCTCTTGTTCAGCTAGTGAAAATGCTGGCACAACTGATTAGCTCTAGTTTTACAGTTGTTCCATGTGACAAGATCAATGCGATGTGAAACATTGCTCTTGAAATGGCAACCAGAGGTACCTAGAGCAAAGGTGCATGCACAGACACATCTCTGAAGAGTTTCAAAGCAATTATAATCAATCTTAAGTAGCAGAAGCTTTTCCCTTTGATGAAAGTGCAAATGCAACATGACTTGTTTGCTTATGACCAGGGAGAGACTGAAAATATTGTCTTTTTCAATACAATCCAGCTGCAGATTTTGTAAAGGAGTCAACAGCCCTGGATCTTCAGGAGAAACATGTCCTCAGCACAGCTGCGGGATCCACAGCTGCTCCCTTGAAGTTAACCATAGGAACATGGTGTTGGAAGAGACCTCAGCCTTGTCTGGTTCTGTGCTGTGATACCAGGCCTGACAGATGTTCATCACATCTGCTCTTCAGACCTTCCAGTGAAGACGCCACTGCCTCCCCATCACTGAAGGCAATGTTTCCCCAACCCAGATTTCACATTTTTCCCCCATACTGATCTGAAACCTCCTTTGCTGCAAGTTTCTTGTCCTCCACTGTCAGCTATGAAGGAAGTTAGTATAAGAGGAATAAGGAGTGTTACAAGGCAGAAGTGAAAAGCATGAATATAAAAAGGAGAACAGGCAGCTAAACAGGAATGTTATAGAGAAAGGTCAAACAGCTATACACAATCAAAAATAAAAATGAGTCAATAGCACAGTTTTGGTACCATCTCTCTGGTTTATTAAAACAATTTTAGATTAATGTTTGTTCTCTCCTGTCTTGCCAACAAAGTTTATAGGAGCTCTCTCTATGCCCAGGTCCAAATTGCAAATGAAGGAAATATATATATTTATATATATGGAGCAGACCTCTGGATTTCTTGCAGGACATATCTGCTGAGCTGGACATCATGACACAGGTAATTGCTGTTTGCATCCAGGTGTGCACAGAGATTCCACTGAGACTATTTCACTTGATTTCATGTGAGCAAATCAGGATGGAGAGTATCAATAGCTCAAGCTTCTCCATTATTCTCCAGGTGAATTAACCCTTCAGAGGAAGAAACTAGATTAATCTGAGGTAGTCAGTTCCTGACAAGATCATGCTGATGGCTCACCTCATCCTCTTTTAAGTCTTATTAATTGGTTAGTTAACAGCCTAAGCACCATGGATGTCATGGTGATGCCTTAGTCATTAAAGGGCTTTAATTTCTGCTTCCCACTGCTCTCTTTTGATTAAGGGGTCTGGGTGCTCTGGGGCTAAGACAACAACTGCTGATGAAACACCTGCCAAGGAGCAGGAGGGTACAGATTGATGCATATGGTGGTGTCCTGCACCACAGCATGAATAAACCCCAGAGCCTGGCTGCCTCATTACTTCAGCAGAAAGAGATCTGAGAGGAACATAGTGCATTTTTGTGTGACAGCCCAGGCCTACTGCAAGTGTCCTTCCAAACCAGGGACTTCACTCCAAAAGGATGCTGGTTTGGGCAGCTTCTCTCAGTAAACACAGTTTTCGGTGCCACAGATGTAATGTGCTCTGAGTCACTCCAGTACAGCATGCTTACCCAGCTCACCACAAAAGCCATTTTGCCATACATCCTGCTCGGTGGGGAGGCTTGGCATGCTTTTGGCCCCTAAGATGTTGGAGCAGAGGGCTGAGGAGGAGGGCGAGGAGCAGCAAAGCTGAGGCTGTGCTCAGGCAGGCTGCCTCTACCCCTTCCCACCCAGCTGTCTGGGGCAGCTGGCAGGGCACAGGAGGGATGGCTCCTGCAGCAAGAGCTGCTGAATATGAGTGAATGGGGCTGCAAGAGATGGTGCTGCTGCCCAGGTTCTGCATGCCCTCTTCTCTTGGCCCAAGAGAGCAGAAACAACCAATACAGGGTGTGCAGATGCCACCAGGCAGCACCCCTTGGGGATGCCCCAGACTCTAAGGACTGTGAGGCTCACTCTCGAGTCCACAAAAAGTGTAAGCAACCTGTAATGATTTTTATTATTATTATTATTATTTATTTATTTATTTATTGTGGCATATGACATAAAGATATCTTGGTCCTCACAATTTCCCTGCTTTTGTGCTCTTCTTAAACTCACTGGGCTCCCTGCCATAAGCAGTTTGGACTGCTGTGGGCTTCTAGGTGGAAAATACTCTCTGACACTTGCGGTTTGCTGAGCCTAGACAGCAATGCAAAGTTAAATGGCTGGATGGCCGGTGATTTGGCCCTGATTTTGCTAGGGTTCTCAGGCTGCCAGCACTTTGGCAAAGCTTTCAGAGGATGAAGAACAGAAACTTCTAATAGCTTAAGTCCAGACTTCTCAAAATGACTCAGAGGCCACTACCATCATGGGTGTGGAGAGAATGGGAGGAGGACCTACAAGAAAACCAAACCAAATCAAATAAAAACAAAACAAAATAAAAAGATGCCTCTGGGCAAAGTGTCAAGTTCTGCTATTGGAAACTGCTAAAGACATTTCTCTGCAGAGTTCTCCAAGACTTTCTCCAAATTCATACATCTTCTGATGTAAATTGACACAGGGTCTTTCTGACAGGAATGTTAAAATGAGGAGAACTTTCCAAATAAAATTGCTAATATTTCAAAAAGTGAGTTTACTAATAGTCACCCCCAATTACTTGGTCTCACAGAGGCTGGAGATCCAATTTATACTCAAAGATTTTTTAAAACCATTGCCCTGGAAGTGTGTTAACATCTCTTTTCCTCAAATGCTAATATCAACATATAAATTTTTCAACATAACTGTAGGAGATTCCTAGAAGGTGCTGCCTCTATATGCTTTGGGTAACAGTATCTTTAAGCATAAGCTGCCTTCTTCCCAAAACAGCTGATTGAGTAGGCAGATTCTGGGCCGAGTTCTTCTCTCATTCATTGCTAACTGTCCTATTAACTTTAATGGGTTGGAATAGGCACAGTCCTGTCCCCTCTAGACCAAATTAAACTCTTGTTTTCAGAACATAGACTTGAAAGGACAGAGAAATCCAAGTCTGCAGTACTGGCAGTTCTAAGAACTTGAAGGAAAGAAAGCCAGGAAAACCACCTAAAGTCTTATCCGAATAATTACATGCATTAGTAGCACCTTATGCATGTCGAAAATCATGTTAAAATATAAAGAAGACTGGATAAGTGGGAAAGAAGTTTTCAACATGAAACATACATAGTCCTTAAAGGCAATGTTTAACAATGTTTGACAGTTCATTTCATAGGTCACGAGGTCCTGAGACTTGTGTAATTGCCAAAAAGCTGTTTCATGTTTGTGGGTGAACTGGAGTAACATAAAGTAACATTGTAAAAATCTGGGTGAGGTTTTCAAAAATACTTGAACTGGTGCTAACATGGTTCCTTCCTGTATTGCATTGCATGCATCTCAACATGAGAAGAGTCACAGCCAGAAAAGGCTTTTGAAAACTTCATCTTTTCTCCAGCATTCAGTTTCAGCACTCCCATGTAGGAAAAGAGTATACTTTATTACCTTCAAACTGTAAAATGATAACGACTGAAAGCAAGTCTAGGAATATAATATACTTTCTTACCTTCATACTGTAAAATTATAATGATTGAAAACAAATCTAGTTGCACTGACAGTAAAGGCCGACTTGTTCCTTCTACCACAAAAGAAGATGAGATCTGCATGAAAAAGACAGTCAAATAGATGATAATTACACATTTTACTCAAAACCTTTAGCACAATTCCTGAAATGTGGTTAAGTCCCATCAATACTGCAAGACCATAGTGGGTTCATGCCTGAGCTCCTTCAACTTCTGCTTGTGGTGCTTGAAAGGTCCAGAAAGACAAGTCTCTATTCTTCATAAAGGCTTTCATTAAAAGGCTGTTCAGAGTCCATTAATGAAATCCTTTATATGAGAGGAAGCAAGTGATGTTGACAAAGCTATGCCATATTAGTCCAAAACCAGAACTGAGTAAAGAATTCTGCAAAGATTTTGGATAATCCTAAAATCTGTTATGATTATATTATGTTTGCAAATATTACAGTCAGTGTTCTGGGATGAGGGTGTCAGAACTTTTATTTTTGACAACATTTGCTGCAAGGCGATGGTGAATAATCATGTAAATGTGGTATTTTCAACAAGCATTGTACTGAAGCTGCTCTTGTAGACATTCAGATGTGGCTGAAAAGAGAGGCAATACAATATGGCTCTGACTAACTAATCATGTAGCTCAAACATTGGATCTCAGATAAGTGAACAAATAGTTGTGGTGAACAACTTGTGAGCCAGTCACGGACAGATGTTTGCTTGTGGAAAACATTCAGCTAATAGTAAGGATTTTGGGAGGAGTCGTGGTCTGTTTACAGGCAATTTCTGGCATGACAGGGCTATATTCATCAATTAAAATGCTTAGTCTGAATTGGTTTCCAACTCTAATTGAAGAACTAGCTAATCTGGTTTGTAGCACTTTCCTTTTAAAGAGCTCCAACACACATGCCTTTCCTTGCTGCATTGGTAACTGTGCATGAGTTCATTCAACTGCGTCTTTACTGAAGGGTGTGGTATGCATGCTGCTTTTCTTGACCTCTCATGCTGTTTGACAGCTTCTTGGTGAACTCTTTCTTAAAACTTAAGAAAGAAGGAAATCAGTAAGAGCAGGAAACTGTAGCACAATGAATTAACACTAATAATATCATATAGGTCTGCCAAACCATGACAGTTCCCAGCTGGTTGCAAAATGAGTACTGAATGTAAGAAGGAGCACTCACACCTTGTCCCTCCCCAGGGAAATTGCTCTAACGGGACCCTGGCAGGGTATCAGAACTGGGTCTTGCTTTGTTTGCATTAGCTCACTCCCCCAAGGAGACCCCGCTGTCCCTGGTGTGTCCCTGCAGTCCTTGTTTCTTTTTTGTGATGAGAGGGTGAAACCTCCTGTCCCACTGCTGCTGTGTACTGGAAATGATCTGCTGTAGACAGCAGGGTACTGGGTAGCTGCAAAACCACTGTAAGCCTAAAAGCACCACTGATGAAAGTCTTAGGGTAAGAGGGTAAAAGGACTCTCCAGTTCACTTATGCTGCCAAAGTTCTTGGCAATCTTTGAAATGAAAAGCTTTTTGAAAGGTCTGCCCCAGAAGAGAAAAGGCATTCTAGGTATGGGCTAAAACTCAGATTCAGGTCAGAGATAAGAACACTAATTTCTGCTTTTACAGTCTGGGATATGCCTTGAAAAAGGTGTACAGTGTAAATTCTTCTGGCCCTTCCCAGGGGTGTGAGCCTCAGATCACACCAGCACACACTCTACCTGACTCCTGATGCCTCATGACTTACACAAACCTCAGGTCACTGCTGGGTGGTCTTCACCAGGAAAGTCCCCAAGCACTTCCCAGCTGGGGCTGTCCATAGACAAAGAGTGGGTGCCCATTCCTCCTTGCCCATGTTTTCATGCAAGAGAAACCCAGGTCAGGCGGGAGAAGAAGCGTGCCTTCTCAATACAGCTTTGGCCACTGCTGCTCAGCTCCCTTCCTGTAAAATGGAGCCACCAAACATTCATATAGTTTGATCCTGGCAGCCAAGCCAGCAGTGTGAGTGAGGACTAACTGTTGTGGCTCCTCACCCTTGTGATTTTCCAGGCATTTGAGAACAGCTGGATCTGTCTATAAGGGAAATGTGACACACTACCTCTTAGTTTTACTGTTGTTTTTGGCAACAGGGAAATATCTTCAGCATGCTCCATTACCCAATACCAGAAGACACACGGCGTTCTAATAGAGAATACAGCTTCAGCTTGTATCCCCTCCTGTAATGAGCAAGGCAGATTTGAAAAATATTGCACCTCGTGGCAGCTTAACTGTATATACAGTCTTTGGAAAGCATCAACAGCTAGAGAAAAAACAATATTGGTACTCAAATATCTCTGAAACCACAGACCCTGTGACAAGAGCCAAGGAATAAAGCCAGTATTCCCACTCCGTGAGGATTAAAACAGAAGTCATTCAGGAATCAGGGGTGTTGACCAGGCTGTAGAAACTGATGGAAGGATAGCGTGTGTTGGGACAGTCATGGACAAGCCAATGTCTCGTAAAGTAAGAACTAGCTGATGCTTGTTGAATAAGCTTGTTACTGAAATGCTGGAAATCTCTTTGTCTTGTGTTTTAGTAGGCAAGCCAGATGCAGTAAATTCAGTAGGTTAGCTGGGGTGCCAATCCCAGAAAAAAACGATTTTCTTTTGGGCCAACTTTATTCAGGTTTTCTACTGCACTAATGATGATAAATATCAGAGGTCTGAGGTGACTAGAAGAATGCAGCTAACCTTCCACAAATGCTTCTCTCCACTCCGCAGTCAAAATGAATGGAGGAAGCAGAAAGAGCAGTCCCTGATTTAGTGCAGTATCCAATGTCATTTCTCAAGACACTGTCCCATGACAGCAAGGAATGCTGGCCTTGTTCTCCTTTAGAAAATGATCCAAAACAATGCAGGCTAATAAAAAGTCTCAAAAAC
Source organism: Nettapus auritus (assembly GCA_011076525.1). NCBI lineage: Eukaryota > Metazoa > Chordata > Aves > Anseriformes > Anatidae > Nettapus > Nettapus auritus. The sequence goes on along the minus strand of CM021767.1, from coordinate 48,215,751 downwards.
CTGGAAGCAATGAAAACAAAAAAATCACACATGGTATTTTTAAATAATGATTTCAAAATAAGTCAGATAAATTAATCTGACTGACGATTTCTGGGCACATGGCTGGGCAGCATGGCAGGCTCAGACAAGCCACTGCAGCATGAGATTTGGTGGCTGAATTCCCTTGCAGGAGCTGCAGCAGTGCTGGCTCGGCCGGTGGCACGCATCAAAAGCAAACAACACACCACGTCTGGGCTAGTGCATGGTGCTGCTCTGAGGACAGCAGAGAGAGCATCCCAGTGGCTCTCCATGCTGGGGGTTGGCTTCTTCGGTGCTCTAGCCAAACACCTCCACATCCGCCAGTTTGTGTAGCCACTGAAACACATAGCCACGACCCAGAACCAGCCAGGGGCCAGGGAGCTGGCTGATTCGAGAGCAGGCTGTCGGCAGCTCAGAGAGTGCGAGTGAAACACCAGCACTTAGAAAACTGAACAACATTCTTCAGCTTGTCCACAGATCCCCAAGAGTAACGCTCCCCAGAGCAAAACTCCAAGACTGGATGTATTGTAAATGATATAAAATAATTGTGAGATTGGAAAGCCAGGCCAAAAACGTAGCTGCACAGGCTCTTTCCCAGACAGCTGGAAGTGTGCATGCATGCCTGTAAGAGACTTTCATCCCCTTCACAGCCCCAACACCTGCTTCCTCCCCAGCTGGGCAGGGAGAGGAGGAGCAGGGCTGAGCCCAGCTCAGGTACAGTCTGTCCCCACGAGGTATTTTCGGAGACTGTGTGTCCTCAGGGAAGTGCTGCAGATCCTGTGCTCTGAGCGTTCCTTCCCGCTTGGCACCAAAATTCCCCATTAGTGTGAGCGACAGGAGCAGTGCTGCCAAAAGGAGATAGTTTAATTACTGCTTCCCGCCCTCCCTCCTCCCTTATTGAAGTGGCTGTAAAACTGCTCACTGCTGAGCCTGAGCCATCCCAAGGAGCTGAGTGAGTGAAATATTTAAGAGGGCTATTTATTTAGGCATCAGACCCACAGGCTTCCTTCATAGCTGTCTGTGCAGCTCTGAAGCCTTATATTATTTCCATAGCAAATAATATGATTTATTAAGAGTGTCTTGAGTCCGTATGTACTCTCAACCATCACCACAGACCAAGTCATGGAATCAGATACCAGAGGAGCTGGTTCAAATCAAGGGGCAGCAAAGTGAGACTTCCCCAGACTGGAAGGCGCTCGGCACCAGGGCTTCTGGACTCCGCTGTTGTTGAATGTAACAGTTTTCATGAAACCCTCAAGGGTGGGACAAAACAGGATAAGTTTATAGGGAAACAAGGAAGTCAGCTTGCATGTACTTGCTTAGAGGGCTAGCTTGATCGTAGCATCTCCAGCAATGTTTGTCTCAGTAAAAAGCCAGTTCAGCTTTTGCAAGACGGGAATTCCCTTGTGCTATATGCCAGCACACTGTATACGAAGCTGCTCGTAGCCAGTAGTCTGGTGAGCCCCTCAGCAAGGAAGAGGATGTGATTAATAGACAAAGAGGCAGATGGGAATAGAGAACATGTGATGCTCAGATCACCAGGAAGGCTGGTTTTCAAGATTTAAAACAACAACAACAACAACAACAATGCTTGAGTCCAATTGCCGAGTTCACTTTTGGGAAGGGAAACTTTTTTTGTTTGTTTGTTTTGTGTGTGTGTGTTTGTTTGTTGTTTTTTTTTTGTTTGTTTGTTTGTTTTTTTAAAAAAAAGCTCTTTTCTATGGAATGAGCAAGGCAGGGAAGTAAATGAAGCACTGAGGCTTGCAGAAATGCTTGAAACATCTTGGAAGAGCTAATAGGAGCACCAGAATATTGTGACTTGAAACAGGATGCAATATCAGAACATTTTAAAATATTTTTATTTTTTTTACCTGAAAGAAATAAAAAAAAAAATTTGATCAGGGATTCAGAAATCATCATTATATTCTGGCTGCCATTTCCATGTATATTTTGGAGTATTCAACCTTCCATCTCCAGAAGCAGGGTCATATATGGGAGTAGGATTACAGCATCCAGGGTGAAAATAAATCCAACCCCACTGATAGGCTTTCAAATGGCAAGTAGAAGAACCTCAACAATGGCCATGTCATGCACAAAGCCATAAACCCAACCTGGAGCAGCCCAGGAGGCAAGACAGGCACACCAAGTTAACAGAGCCTCAGGAGGATAGACTGTGTTCCTGGAGGTGAAGGAAGAGCAAATACTGTGCCCTTCCCTTGGAGGAAGGGATAAGCAAGACTGATGGAATTACAAACTAAACAGCATAATTTTACTTATTTAGAGAAAGATCTAAGAAGTCATCAAATAATTTATTTTGGGATTCCTAGAAGGTGAAAAAGAGAAGAAGGACAACTAACGCAGATACCTCAATGACAAATCATTTCATCCCTTTATTCCTTCAAAGACAGAGTAACAGGTCTCGAGAATGAGGTGAGGCAGAGACATAATAAATCCTTACTTTGTGAAGCTTTCTCCCAGTTTTGCAAATTATCTTTATAAAACAACTTGGGAAACAGGAACCAAGTGGGTACAAAACTGGCTAGAAAACCAAATAAAAGAATAGCAGTTACTGAGGCAGCTTTGCACTGGAAGTTGGGTACTAAATAGGACTCTCCAGAGGACGGCACTATTCACTGTTTCAGTGACTGGAAAGATGAAAGAAAGAATATGCTTATTAAATTCAGATCTCCTGCCAAATTTCCAAAATACCAGAAGACAGGGTGAGAGTTCAAAGTGATCTCGACAAGCTGGAGCAGAGGTCTGAAGTAAGTGATGGAGAAGGGGAACAACTCAGCAAACAAAACATAAAGTACCATGCTTGGGTAGATAAAATAAATATGTGTGTGTTTCTATACAAGTTTGAATAATGTGGCAAGATTATAGGTCTGTAGAAGTCTTAGAAATTAGCCATGATGACAGACTGACTGTACCTGAATCAACAGTGTCAGAGAGTTGCAGGAAAAAAAAAATATATATATATATATATATATTATTGGGATGCATAGGCAGAATTGTAGGGCATGCAGAATTAGGGAAGATTGAAAGAAAGGCAGAGGTCTTGTCAGAAGAAAAGTTTGAAAGGAGAAGCAATAGCTGTACTCAGACACCTAAAACTGTGTAGAGGAAGATAATTAGCTTTTTTGTCTGCCCCACCCTCAGGTGGGATTGAAGGAAACCGAGGGACAAGAGGTTTGAGGTTAGTTGGACATTAGGAATTGTTTCCTCAAATTAAGACCAGTAGCCACTGAAACAGATTCCCTAAGAGGGCTGTGAAATCTCCAGCCTGATGAGAGGCCAGAAGTAGATAGAGTTGACCTGGCCCTGAGCAAAGGGGATGGATATATGGTTTTAGAGAAATGTCTTTGCAGCTTCATTTTATGTTCTTCTGGAGCCAATGAAACAAAGACCCAAAACAGTGGCAAAATCAACTAGCCAAGCTGACAGGCTGCAGGTATGGTGTGAGACAGGTCCAGGCTCCAGATTGTGAAGCATGTGAAATCAATGCCAGCATCAGTAGCATGAGGATGAAGACCTCACAAGCCTGGCAAGGCACTGTTAATGTTAGTGACAGTAGGACTCCAAGGCTTGTGTGCGTTGGTGCAGCCCACAGCTCTGACCGAGCCAGCACACCCTGCCCACCTCTTTGGAAGCTTATAACTTTCTAAAATAATAATTTGGGGACAAAATCTTCACAGTCCTGTGCTGAGATAAAATAGAATTCTCAGGGACCCTTTCTAAATATTGAGGGAAAGGGGACAAATATGATTTTCATCACTATGGAAGTTTAATAAGCTGCTTTGAACATATATATCACTCTGAGATGAGCAATAGTTTTGAAATTAGTCAGGAAGACAGGGAATAATAGTGCTCCTTGAAAATCTGATGGCAAATGATATTTAGTTGATCAAGCTATGATGTCTGTAGCCACCTAGTATTTTAATAACATTACGTTTTGGAAAAGATTTCCAGCACCTTAACAAGACAGCACTTAAGTGTAAGTGTAACATTGCTCAAATCAGATTTTGAATGTCTTATTACATTCACTCTCTTGCCCTCAAGAAATCTGTCAGGGCTTAGAGGGAGATTTTGTTAGTGATGAGGGGTCAGTGATACTGCAGTCCAGGCAGTGGCTGGAGCCAACAGAGATCTGAGCTGGCACGGCGGAGCTACTGCTTTTAAAAATAAACTTAGCCCAAGGCACCAGTGAAGCTTACCACCAGTGCCTTACTTATTCCACTCTTTGTGTTTTAACTATAACAATGGATACAAATGTGCTGTTGCTTCAGGTTTAGTTACAATTAATTAGTACCTTTCTGAATGCCAGATTTCCTACAGGAACTGCTACAGCTCCTAGGAAGATTGGCAAGGATTAAAATGCGTCACATGGGGCTTGATGTCACAGATAGCTGCATGATCTGCTTCTTCTCCAATCGACTGCTGCATATAGATAAAACTACCTTCTGGTAAAGCAACTGCTGTAGGAAAGGAGTTGAGAAGATTTAGGTCTTCAGTACTTTGTTTTGTAAAACAGAAACTGCTTCTGAGAGAAAGAAGAGCCAGGGACTGAGTGGGGAAGGTAATAAGGAATGGCTATGTGATACAGAACACTGCAAACTGAAGAGACTAACCATAATGCTCCTGGACGGACACCAGGTGACTGGCAGTGGTGCAACTCCCTGGGCTCTGCTTGTGGCCATGGCTTCCCCCTCAGCATCCCTCCTCCTTTGTTCTGCCACAGCCTGAGGTGCACCTTCCTGCTGTGAGACTGGTGTCCAAAGCAGCCCAGAAAGGAGACAGAAAGAGTGCAGGGAGCCAAAAGGAGCCACAGAAGTGAAGTGAGTGAACTGCTTTGGCAGGGGAGTTGGACCCGATGATCTTTCAAGGTCCCTTTCAACCCCTACAGTTCTGTGATTCTGTGATTCTGTGAGGGCTGAACAGTGGTACTTGCAGTAGATCAGCATATTTGGACTTTACAACAGGGCATGAGAAGGTCCAGTGGCTGGAAGCACACACATTCATGTCTGAAACAAGGAACTTTTCCAAGCAGGATGAGAACTATGATGCAGATTCATCACTGACTGGATGCTTGAAGGAGAGATTGACTATCTTTCTAAAGGATGCGCTTGGATGCAGAATAAATCTTTTGCCATCTGTGTGTGCATCTGTGTCAGGGCAAAAGGCTGCACTGATCATTTCTCCTGTTGGCATTAGTGTATCTGTTGGCTCCCAACCCACAGGCAGGAGGCTGCCCAGACCTCCCTGCAGCCAGCCCACGCTATGATCCTCCTGCTGCTGAGGGACATTTCTGCCCACCATCTCCTCACCTTTCCAGTTTCCCTCACAGTACAGACCCAGCTGAAATTGTAGCCACCACCAGGAGACAAGCAAGTGGAATGTAGTAGCCCATGAACCACCCAGGGCCAGAGCATGTCACATCCCTCCCTACTCACTGCGTTTTGGAAAGTGCACACCTGGATTGTGGACACGTCCAACATATAATGAGTGCCATCTGCTGGCAAATGGGGATAGGGTATCGGGAATAAACAGCATAATGGCGTGGGATATCTGCACCCTGTACAGGTATGTCCTCCAGCCTTTGCAATGCTGCGTTTGCTCCCCCAGCTCCTGTTGTGCCATGGCTGTAGATGCTGTGAATTAGATGGATGGTACAAGCCTCATGCCTTCTTTCACTTTCATGATCTGGTGCTCCCTACATCTGTTTGCTGAACAGGGGCGTGCAGGGCTGGCACTGACACTGGGCAAGAGGGAGCCGAGGTGTCCTGGCCAGCAGGATTGTGTGCTGGCAGGTGCTGAGGATGATGCTGAGCCACTGCTGGAGGGAGCAGCCTTGGGGAAGTTGTTCCATTGAGAGCAGAATCTCCATTTCAGGGTAGATGTACTACTATCGCTTTTCCAGAGAGAAACAAAGCTTCCTTTATGGTATTCGTAGATTTGTGATGCCTCTGATTCATTCTGGGAATTTTTAACCATGTGACTGCAGTGGTAGGTGGCAGTCACACAACACCCTGCAGCATTGGGTCGTTACAGCCTGTAGTGCATGCACAAAGGTCAAATCTCATAACACAGCTTGTGAGCTTGTTTACAGAGCTCACTGCACTCCCTGCATTAAGGACAATAGAGAGCCAAAAGAGTAGACAATTTTGGAGTGCATGCATTTGTGGTTTCTATTTATTTTATTATGTAAAAAACATGACACAATCTAAGTAAATCTTTTGTATTTATCTTCGTTGGTGAGAACCTTGAAAGATATGAAAATAAATACTGGTTACTGAGCGTCATTTTATTTATTTATTTATTTATTTATTTATTTTGGTGCAATTGCTAAGGTATAATCATGCAGCAAAACACAACCTCTTGCCAGGCAAAAATAACTGTGTGCAGGCACTTCCAAACCAAGCGCCATTTAAAGAAGAGTTCTACAGGGATCCTTTGCTTCTAGATGTGAGGACTTAGCAGTGCTTAGTTGAGGTCACTTTTTTCCAGTGATGGGATGGTGTGAAGCACCCAGCAGAATATAAGATAACTGTGTATTATCTATGAGATAGCTGTACTCAGTAAGGGAAGACAAAAGCCTGACTATATATGCCTTATCAGCTAAAAGAGCTGAAGTATGGTGTTGATTCAGAGGAGACTAAACTGCAAAGCATTATTTCTATTATAACATGCACAAATTACCATTTTAATTTGGCAAAATAAATGTTTCCTTCCTGCCAGTTTTCCAGGGACACTGCCTTACTTGGTCTGCCTGAGGATCCTTGAAACTTCCCAGAGAGTAAAAACGTGCAATGGATATGAAAACTCTTGTTCATAGTTTCCAAGTGAGCCTAAGTTAGGCATTGTAACAAAGTAACAAAGTAATTGTTAGTGGTGGTATCTGAATCCACTAGCACCATAGATTTGATGTTGAAATAGGTTTTTTTTTCTCACTTGAAGGGTGCAATGAGATGTAATTTTCAAGATCAAAGTTGAAGAAGCTTGTCAACCTCAAAGACAATTGGTCTTGCAGCAGCCCTTGGGTGTGAATGTGAAAGCTCTGAGGAATGAAAACCATGTGTAATATTTCTGCTGTTTTGACTTGAAGTCTCACTGGATTGGTTGGTAGGAACTTTCCAAACTAGTGGAGCAAGCACTTGCTGAGTTAAGATCTCCAATGGCCCTGTGAAGCCACAATTTTGGTAAAATTGGGAAATATATATGTATATATATCATATATATATGTTATATATATATATTATATGTTATATATATTATGGGGAATATATGTATATATATCATGGGCAAAATGGGGAAAATATATATTTATATATATTATATATATATGATAAAGTTCTCCAAATGTCAGTTTGGTCATCTGCTGTGTTAACATATTATAGGCAATGTCTTTAAAGAAAAGTGTTGCCACAAACATACCTGGATACATGGCTTTTGTAAGATATTTCAAAGACAATAAAAACTTGGAAAAGGAAAAGTCAAAAAAAAATATTAAATCAGCTTCCTAGGCAGGAAGGTAAGGAGTAAAAGAAAATTGCATTCCAAAGAGTTATTTTCACAATAAAAGCAACTCAGTGCAGGCAAGCTGAAGGGGATTTTATTTGCATTCTCAGAGATACTTGGGCTAATCAAGTCTGAAATCTGTAGGACCTCCTGTCTACTATTAAACTAGACAGTAGGAAGGGAAAGCAAGTGAGGTCCTCAGAGATATCTTGAGGTTTCATTCCAATGAAAGAACAACCAGAACAACTCTAGGGAAATGACTGACTGTGAAGAGAGTGAAATGATGAAGGACAACATTTTGTAGTGCTGACAAACTGACTTATTAATGGACAAGAAGAACCTAAGGACACAATGTCCATAGGAAAACCTAGGGGACTCCTCTCAGATTAAGTCTATTTATGTACAGACTTGTATACTTTGTTTTCAAATAAGCAGTGAAGAATTTAGCCAGCTACTTTCTATACCAAACTTACAAAAAGCTCTGCTTTTGGCCAGGCTAGTGAGATGACTGCATCTGTTGTTTGTGTTTGCATTACTGCTTGCATGCTCTTGTGCCTTGGTGGGTTTGCAGTGTGATCTCAGGTGAATCTGGCAAGAACAGAGTTTGCTATTGCTCCAGAAGCAATGGATCTAAATAACACAGTATGAGCAAACAAGGCCCTGGAGGTGCATGCCTTGGGGATGGGTTTTGGAATTTTAAATTCAGGTCTACATGTGCCATAATCTGCAAAGATAAGATGAAAGGATGGAATTGCCAGATCCCAGTTGCTGGAAAGAGACTTCCTCTGGCAGATGTAAGGACCACCTAGCAATGAGATGATGGCAAGACATCTTACAGCTCTGGTGCTGCAGACTGTAATATGGTGGCAGAATCCAGGCTGATATCCAGACAGCTGAGAGAGCTTTGGACCTGGGCAGCTGGAATAAGCCCTCTGCCCTCACAGCACACAGTGAGAAGCTGAGGTTTCAAGCCATTTCCAATATGTCTTTACTTTCATGGCAGATGCAAATATGCTAAAATCTTGGTGTTGCCCACACTCAGCACCTGTATGTGTACTACTTTAACCATTTAACTATGCTGTTAATCAGCCTAGCTTACTAACGTCATTACCAGCAGCCTGCCTGGGACTGAAGGTGGGCAGCATTGCACTGTGTGGTCACCAGATATTCAGATAGATGGCTTTCTTGCTTCACTTCATCTAAATTTAGTCTAGTTTGGGGAAGTGATATTAAAATGGCCAGGCCACCAAATTCAGTGGTGCTGGGAGGGTAGAAGAGGACCAGAGAGCTGATCTGGCCATGTTTGTCAGTACAGATGTCTCCTGGGTGGGAAAAGATGGGTTAAGTACCGCTGGGCCAAGCAGAACACATAGCTCAAAGCCCAGCTGAAGGCAGCAGAAGTTTTACCACTGACTTTAGTGTAATCTGGTCATTGCTTAAGTATCCCATGAAACTCCACAAAGGAAAGGAGCAGGATGCAGAATGGTCATATTAAGTTGCAGCACAGTCCTTGGCTTTGCTCAGGAGGCCAGCCAGGGGAGAGCTGTTAACAAAATGTAATTTGCACAAGGGTTGCATCTGTGGGTGTATGTTTGCACGAGATCACAACTCTGAAAGGAAAGCCTGTCACTGTCCAGTGTCTGTCCTTGCCCTGTGAGCTCTGCGGTTATGGAAACATAATGGATTAAGTCAGCAACTTGCCAGTTGCTAATATAACAGCCTGTTTTGACCCAATTTATTTACATTGGGAAAAAAATAAGAATGTAAACTTCTTCAACAAACATTTACTGTATATTTTTTACTTTTTTTTTTCTTTTTTTTTCTTTTTTTTTAATAATCTCCAAGTGCACTTCATGATTACTACAATATCTAACTATTTATGTTCATACAGTAACAGGCAAGGAATGAAGGGAGATGCATTGTGAAGGGGACGCCATTCTTGGAGATTTTTTTTTAGGCCAGCAGCTCAAAGTGAAGAACTCAAAGACGCTTCTAACTGAGACGGAAGAAGGACAGAGAGATCTTAGCTCGGTAACACCTATTAAACCTCTGCTAAATGACTTTATAGTCTGTTTTTTAGAGATCACACATAAACAGAGATTTCTTGTTTATAAACAATCCTTTTCATTTCAGAGAAGCATGTTGTAGATAACAGCAAGGGCTGCAAGAGGTTTCTGCTAATTGCTCTTCTGATCTTGTGTACTTGAAGTGACACCCAGTTTCCTGCCCCTCCATGCTTAGACTTTTTAATAAGAGCCTATAAAATTTGAAGTGGCTGAGGAGAAGAAAAAGCAAAGGTTCTGTATGTTGGACTGGGATGTTTTAACATGTTTGCTCCACTTGAAATCTGAGCTTCTTGAACATGGTCACACATCTTCAGGTCCACCTGCACATTTGGGGGATCTCCAAGGTTTCTCATGTGAAGGTGAATTTCTCTGAAGGTGGTTGGAGACTCCAGGGACAAGGAAGTCCAACAGCTTTCCCTCCTCCAGCTAGGTGGCCTATAGACAGCTCCTGCAAGAGAAGCAGGCAGTGCAGTCTTCTCTCCATTATTTGGCATAACAAAGTCTTAATGTCCTTTTTTTTGTTGCAGCCCTTGCTGGGTGCACTGTGCAGTGGCAAGAAGGGCAGCTGTAATCCATCCAGACACACCAGCTCTGGATTCACCTTCTTTTGACTGGATCTGGACTATTCCCTGCAGAGCTGGTGAGCAGTGTCTGCATCACATCCTCCACTGGTCTGGCTGCCAGGAGGCTTTATTAACTCTGACTGCGTGGAGCCACCTGGGACTAGAGCTGGACTGGGGCACTGTACTTCCCTGAAAGGCAGGGCTCTGGGGACGGCAGTGCAGATGTGCTTATAGGGCAGGTCAGCACACTGCTCAGTGTTACTGCTGGCATTACTTCCAGCTCAGTATCAGCCTGAGCTGATGGCTGAGATGGGCTTCCCAGGGCTCCTGGTCAGAGGAAGTGCAGGCAGCACAGATGGGCTGCAGCCTGGTGGGGCTGATAGCACAGGTCCAGCACAACTACACTGATGCAAGGCCATGGGAGCAATGGTGCTGCCCTCCATGGGGTTTGCAGCTTCCCCCAAGCATGTTTGTGATTCAGAGAATCCTACCCTTGACAATAAGCTACTTGCAGTGAAGGCCTAGTGCAACTGTGAAATATAATTGTATTTCTACATATGCACATCCCCCAGGTAGCTTTAACCAAGCTAACGAGTGCAAAGGACAGTTTATGGGAACCCTGCTTTCCACCAGCATCACGCTGGGGAGGCTCCTTCACAGACGAAAGCCCTCTGCTGTTCTGTCCTGGAAAGGCCTCTGACACAACTGTCACTGGAAGACTGAGAAAATATTTCCAGACATGCAGCCAAATTTCTTTCTTCCATCCTCCTTTCGCATGTAGATACCTCCTACTCTACCCTACCCTGTCCCTACCCCTCACCCTGATCTTATTTGTCAGAGAGCAAAAATGTAAAATTGACATGATTTGTTTAATTTTGTAATGTCAATTTTACAAATGTTGTTGGTTGTCTAGCTGGATTTTCTGGGGGAATTTGGAATGTTGGAAATAAAAGATTGTTTTTGTTTTGGGATAAATTTTTTGGACTCTGTAACAGTTTCTGTCTTTTTCCCCATAACTCTTGGCAAGAAGACTTAAACAAGATGAGGAGAAGAACTCCAGATGAATGAGCCTGTGTGAAATTAAAGGATTGTTGGTTTTTGTTCAACAAAGTCTAATGAATTAGTGCGTTGGAATGCTCTCTTCATGGTGGATCAACTTCTGGTTTCCAGACATTCAAGTCTGGACAGTGAAGAGAAGACCTTTGTACAGAGGTCCTTGTTTTGAGAACTCTGGTTGATGATACGAAAACTGGGAATCCTGAACATACTGTGATCACTTTCAATGGGTGCTTTTCCCAGCAGATGTCTGAATGTTTATGATGCACATAAACACCCTCAGCTTACAAAAGGGAAGGTACAACAGATAAATAGAAAGTCAGCTTGTGTTACTCTGGCAGTTTCCTTTGGAAACACAATGCATTAACTCCTGTGTCAGTAGACAGGCCCTCTTGTACTGAACGAACTACCTCTTGAATATAATACCACCTCGAATAAATATAATCTAACAAGTGGTTTCTAGACATGAACAAATAGAACAGATTTTAGAACCTTATTGAGGATGAAAAGATGAGGAAAGACAAGAAAAAAAAATGCAGTAGATGAAGAGATAAAATCCAAGAATGTCAGTAAATGAGTTAAAAACAAGGCCCGCTTCTGGTTTTGAACTGACCCTTGAGGAGGTCTGGCAAGCAAAACCTTTAACTGTCCAGTGGTGACTCTTTCAGATAATGAAAGAATAAGTTTCACCCTTTTATCTGAACCTTTTGTGTGCTGACAGTTCACATCACCAGAACTTGCAGTCTGCAATCACATTCAGCTTACTGGAATAAGATCTAGTTTGTGGTGAAGGTCTGTCCGTGTAGCCCAGATGAGTAAAGTCCCATAATAGCTCAATTAGCTCAATGGAATTGAAATAGTTAGCAGTGCCCTGCTAGCACATCAGTTAACCATCTTCCAGCAGCAGGTTTCAGCTGCTAAAACATAAGCATCTAACGTCACCTGAGACACCACAATACAAGGGAGACATCTGCACAGGGCTCACAGATATGATGCAGAACACACAGGAGACCCACACCTTGCTGAAGCAGCACAGGGGAGCCAGATGGGTTATAGAAAGGGATATAAAACAGCACAAATCTAGGCAACCCTACATCTCATTTGACTAGCTTACATCTGTACTTTTGCAAGAAAATCTCTATGCACAGTGTGTCTCTGTGAAATTAGAAAGTCTTGAGATGTTCACGAATCCACGTATTTGCAGCATGTTGTGTTCAGGGTGTGCACTAAGCTGTGTGCACTAAGCTACTCACAGACCTCTGAATTAATGTTGCATACAGGTATGTGAAAGGAGTCAGGATCAAGTAGTTTCTATCTTGGCCTTGCAGTTACTGATTTTTAACTTCTCAAAAATAAAACAATTAAAATACAATTCAATACAATAAAATACAATACAATATTAGATTGAGGATCATGGTAGGATGAAATCCCTGAACAAGACATTACTGAGGGCTGAAAGTATTCTGCAGTGTCACAGTTTCTGTGTCCTTCCCAGCCACTTACTGATGGACACAGGCACACAACAGTCTGTCCATGTAGGTGTAATCTGGGTCTGATCCAGAAGGTTTACTGACATCTTTCTTTCAGAATTTAATAAGGGAATTCTCTTAGTAACTTCAGGCATTTGAAAGTTCAGTGGTCTGAGACACCCAAGCCTCCCACGATAGCCAGTGAGGCAAAACAAGCATTTAGATATCCTAATGCAAGAAGAATTAAACCTGGAGGAAGATTTTCTCTGCAGAAGACTAGAGTTGACTTATCTGGGCTTAAGTGACTAATTTTAGATGTATAAGGAAGGATATGGCTCCCACTCACCCCATTGCCAGGCCTAGAGAGAGGTGTAGGGGAAGTCTGAGGAGAGGGCTTCAAGTGCTAACAGCTTTCACTCCAATCATGAGAGACCTCTTGGCACCCAATAAAAAGAAAAAAGAATATGTTTAATTCAAAGCTTTTCCTTCCCACCCCCATTCACTTGCCTTTTGATTTCAGTTTTTCCTGCCAAGATCCAAATAATCTAGAACATACTGATTGGCAGGGTTCCCTCCAGCTGACAGACAAATGGGAAGGAGAGGAGAGATTAGCTCTTGTTCCAGTCAGAAGGCCTTATTTTAAACAAAATCACCACCTCATTCCTTAGATGCAGCAACACTTTTGTAAGCTGCTGAGTGTGCAGTCAGAGAGGCACAACCAGTGCACGATGTTGATGCCAGCTCAGTTATAATATGATATGGCACTAATCAGGAGCAGTGGTGATGATGCAGTCTTTCCCCTCCTATCTCCTTGCTCAGAAGACAGCACAGTGCAAGCTGGGCTGTTATGTGGGTTTCCATGTAGTTAGCACCTCTATATATGCTAACCACAAGTCAGTGGGTCTGTTCGTATTCTTAAACTTAAGCATGTGTTTAAGACCTGACAGTCCCTCCTTATCCATATGAGGCCCTGGCCGCTGCTCAGGACTGCACGACTTTTGAACTCCTTGAAGAGTTCACCGCACTGCGAGCTGATGGTGCTCAGCTGTACAGATCAGGCCACCTCCCTGAAGCAAACAGCCCTGCTCTGCGGTGTCAGCGTGTCCCCGGAGACCTTGCACTGGATATTCAATGTTCAACCTGGAGCACTCCACAAAATCATTTTCCTAGTCTGTTGTGTTCCTTTTCCCAGGGATCACAGCCTCCTAGCATCCTTGCTGTAAATCTTGATCATAAAACCCAGCCCATGAATTAACCCAGTCTTCTGCTGGCACGTTCCCTCGGGTTTTAATGAAAAGCAACATGTGCAGGCACAAGAAACAGAAAGCCTCCTTTAGAGTTTTGTCTTTAAGTCATGCAGCACTGAAGGAACAATTAACCTCTTAATCTTCTCTAGGCAGCAGTTTTGCATTGCTACACAGCAGGAAAAATAAATTATCATCAATAACCTGGTGTATTACTGCTGGTGTAAACTGCTATAATTCCAGTGAAAGATGTAGAGGCACTTGGTCTTACATCAGTTGAAGGTCCAACTCTCTAAGCCAGCCTTTGTGAAACAGATGGCAGCTCATTCAGTACAGCTCACAATATTATTCTATTGGCATTTTAAAATAAGTTTCAGTAGCTGAGATAGGGTTTGCTTAAGTAGAAAAAGTCAAAAACTGGTTATGCCCAAGCAATAACATTTTTTTTTTCTGTGTATAAAATTAATATAAATAACAGTCTTCCTAGTGTATCATCAATTCTTAGGGGTGATATAAGGAAAAAAATTAGTTCCAGAAAGCAGCTTAAATAACACACAGAGCAAGATAAAATCTGAGGTGCGAGGCCACATGAAATTTCCACACAAAGATTTCTTTAGGCAGCTACCTTCTCAGACTTGTACACAATTTTGATTCGAGGGATGAACAGAGAAAAGGGACAATGAACTACCCATAAATAAATGTTTTTGTTTGTTTGTTTGTTTGTTTGTTTGTTTGTTTTCCCAGGTTCTTAAAGATAATAGTGATTCACAAAATTTTCTTTTTCCAGATATCACTGCCAATACTTAGGCATTATTTTTATCCACAAAGGTCACCTTCCATGCATATTTTGGTTTCAGAAGAGAAGATCAGATATAACTGGTACACATACATTTGTGTTCTTTTCTGCATGTGATAGGGTGTGCAAGCTGATTTTTTTGAAGGAGCAGTGAAAGCAGGCGAACAGCATCAAGGGGGATAATCTGACTAGCACTCTCAATCCATCTGGATCACATCAGCTTTTTTTTTTTTTTTTTTTTTTTTTTTTTCTCACATAAGGATATAAGAAAGAGGCAAAGGGAAAACCTGATGAAACGCTCCCTCAGATTAGCTGACCACTTACATAATCCTTGGGCTCATTTCATAAAATATGGCCCTGGTACTCTTCTAACCTCACCATACGACATGATTTTGAGCTCAACCCACTGAAAAACCTATTTAGCTTCTAGAATGCTTAATCAAGCCTGTGAGAAAAGTATCCCTGAGGATTTCATCACATGAAGTGCATTCTAGCAACTTTTAATGAATACTTACTGACTTAGCTCAGCTACTTTAAAGTTCTGTTTAACAGTCATTTAAATAATCCTCTTGCTTATTCAGGACCTTTTCAGCAATGAGATCATTTATGAGAACAACACATGAAATCTCTGTCCTGTTTGTTTCTGGCCGAACACTTGTCCTCTCACAGAAAGAGAACAGAATGACCATCCAGTCCATTGCCCTACCCTTGGGAAGGAAGAACTGTGTAATTGCTGGCTGGTGCTTGTCTAACTTCTTCCTACAGACCTGCAGTGATGGAAACTGTATGGACTCCCCAGGAAATCTGCTCAAAAGCTTCACTATCCATAATGCTGCAAAGTTCTTCCTAGTGTCTTTTCCCAGTTCAGTACTGAACAGTTCAGTCAAGAAATAGACCCAATTTCTTTTGAATCAAGACTCCCCAGAGTAAACTTTCTGGGGAAGATTAGTCAAATTTCTTCTAACACAGAGGAATGTGTGGCTACATTTTGTTTTTAATTTTCATTTTATACTGATACCAGAACTGGAATTAGCAAAATGGCAGTGGAATTATTGTGCTACATGTATATTGGAACAAGAAAGAATGCTCATTTTTATTTATGCAACAACTGCACCTGTCCTCCTTTTTTTTTAATGTTGGTCTCCATTGTACCAGATTCCTGGGACACAAGCTCCCATTTCTCAATTGTTTCCCAAGGAGGGGTAAGAAAACTCTTGCCTTTAACAAACTGGTAAAACTAATTTCTGCTCTTTTTAAAGCAATGTCATCTCATGGGAGCATGTCAGATGCCTCAGGTTTGGACATCATCACTTAGATATATCACACTCCATGATGACAATACTGCAATATGCAGCATGCAACCCCAGAGACTGGTGCAGTTATCCAATATTTATGGTCATTGTTCTAATTATATGCTTTGTCACACCATCAGAATTGCATATGTGGGGAATACTGCATGGTTTACAATTTAAGCTAGGTTTTGGGCTATATCACAAAATATGTTCTCCACTTTCCTTCCTGCTCTTGCACAACAAAAAGAGAACCACCCTGTTCTCTCAGTGTAGTGGGTAAAGACACAATGCCTGGTGGCTCCAGCACCAAGATTTTATTGTGTAGGGACTGTTCCCTGGCAGACCGATTGCTGGTCCCTTCCTTCTCCTTTCTATTATGCACAACAGCTGGGACTGATATGTGTGAACCCATCTGTATCTGCTATGCAAGCAGCCTTTCTGAACAGAGCTGATGGAAAAAAAAACGAGCTATAGGACTTGGCTTTCTTTAAGCAACACAACAGAGCTAACACCCCGTCTCATGAGACCAAGAGAGCTGATACTCCTTGTCACAGGACTTTTCAGGAATGGAGATGGTGTCTAAATTAAAGAGGTTTGGTCCAAGATATTTCCAAGCATGAAGAACGAAAACTGGCTTGTATAAATGTTTTCACAAGAGATAATAAAGCTATATATGTCTGGCCTGATTTTCCTTTATTATACAATGCTAAACCCTACAACAGAACGAGATCAAAGCTCACCCTTTGGGAGATGGGGAGCTTGAATATGCCTGCTGACCTTCCAGCTCCAGCTTTTCTGGGGGAAGACAGCTGCCTCTACATGCTACTTGCCCCTCTACTGCTTTTTCCACTTTTGTGCTGCCTGTCTGCCCACACTCTGTGGCAGAACAACAGGAGAGAGGTGCTCTACAAGTCCCTTAATTCACTCCCTCCCACAGTGCCCCAAATTTAAGTTTTCTGTAACAAGAAGAAAATGTACAGAGATAGATATTTTCATGTAGCATTTTTTCCAGTCCTGAATGGTCTGGACACAAATTAGTATTCAAAAATATTTCTGTTCAGTCCATATATGGGCTAATACAGTGCTTTGAAACTCACTGAAGCTAAGATGATCTGCATCTAACCCATTCTGGCCATATGATTTATTTAAGTAGCTATGCAAGTGAGTCAGGAATTTAGCACCTAGCAGTGAGATACATTTTGAAATAAGCTTGTAAGATTTGCTCCTGTCCTGTCCAAACACAGATTGAGGGGGTCCTCCATCTCACGTGGTGCCCCAGTTTCCATCAGTGTTTTCTCTCAACCGGTGGCTGTCTCTCCAGCAATCAGACTGCCCTCTGGTAGGGTAAATTATCTGTGAGATCCTGGTGCAATAGTAGATGAAGGGCCCTGTCCTGGGTTGAAACCAGAGAACGTGCTGAGGGATGGCTGTATCTGCCATAACCAGGTGTGCTCCAGCAGCTGCACCTCCAAGCACGCTTACAGACATGGCAGATGTGTCAGCAGAGATCTAACAGCTCCCCTAGTCAGTTCTGGGAGCCACTTTAGTCTCTGGCCAGCTCTGGACCAGAGGGGAAAAGGCGTTTCCCATCACCTCTGAATAAATCTCTCCTTTGCTACATTAACCTTAAGCCTAGCCTGATAAGGGTTGATCCTCAAGTGTTTCTGACAGGGAAAGCTGGTTTGCTTTAATTTGTGTATTGAACAGCAGCTCTTGCTGTGCCGAAGGCTGCTTGTAGCAACTGATTACTTCCACATGACTATCTACAAGGCAGAGCAGCCCGTTGTGCAGCTACCCTCATACCAGGACGATAATGCACCCAGCAGGGCTGGAGCTGGGCTGCATGGGGAAAGGAAAAGGGCCCAGAAAAGAGTGGGCAGGATCAGGGTGCCCAAACAAGATGGTGAGCCTATTAGACTACTCATGTCATTGCTCTATCAGTAAAGGCAGAACACTTTCCAACAGGTAAAAACAGCAACAACAGTATATTTTAAAGTATAATGGCACAGCTGAAGTGGTACAGCCCTTCATATGGATGCACTCACTGCTGCAAAGTATTTTGCATATTGAACTTTGCAGCTGCTCACTTGGTCTCTTTTATTTACAAATGTCTGCTCATTGTGAACCACTTTGAGATTTCCTAAGTGGGAGTTGGACAGGTTGCCTAATCCCTCTATTTTTTTCTCCCTAGGCCTGTCATCAGGCAGAACCTTTCCTTGCTGCTGTACAGCCAAAATTGTCTATTTTCAGATAACTTCTTTTGAGGAGCAGGGACTAAGTCACATCACCAGGCACAAAAACATAGAACCAGGCAAGGCCCAGAGCTCTGCATGAAGCTACCCTCTGGGAGCAGATTCTCTGGCCCTGGTTCTCTCCTAGTCCACAGAAAACTTTTGCCAATAGTGGTGTGGAAACTTTACTTCTTCTCTCCTCTCCATGAATATGCTACAGTGCCAAAACCCAAGTTAAGAACATGCCTCTGTCAATACGCTCTGTAAATCTATCTCAAAATAGTCATCTTGGTCAAAAGACATTTCAGTACTTTGGTTCAAGTATAGATGATCTCATAGAGGGAATTGCAACAAAACACAAGCATTTATTAAAGACAGAAGACCTGGAAAACGGTTAAAAACATAAAACTCAGGGAACCATATTTATATACATCAGTTCAATATACATATATTTTAATTGTTCCCAAAATTGTTCCCAAATCCCTGGTCCCTTGTTATGACACTGTTCAAAATCTGATGCTATCCCATCTCTATTCAACATAGCAGCGGTCAAATAGAAAACTGCATTTTTCCAGAGACTACACAGAAACGCAGTTCAGTTTATGGTAACAAGATAATTAAAAGATGGCAGAACATATAGCTTAGCCTCTGATGCTTCGTATTTGGCTTGGAAGTGTTGTAGGATGCATGTTACTATCAGTAAAGCTAACAGATTTTTAGACCATAAGCTTTTTAGACCACTGGCACTTCTTGAAATATGGGCTGCACAGGTTTCATATCAGTATTGATCAATATGCACTTTAAAGGATGACTAGAGCTAATTGTACAAGAAATCTTTGGCTTTGAAGAGGTTGGTTACTCTACATCTCTGAAACAAGTACAACATTTGCCCCAGTAATAACAATGCAAGTCTGACACTTTTAAAGGTTAGGGATTTTTTTATCAACACACACCTAAATGAGTGGGCAAAGATAAGAGATAAAATAGTAGCCTAAGTAGCATAAAAAAAAGTAGCCTAAAAAAAAGTAGCCTAAAAATGTGGCAAAATCAAATATGGATACAAAATTCATTCTATTCAGAACTATTTTGCTACCCTTCTTTAAAGAACTGTTGGTAATAGGAATATAAAGTTGCTGCATTCTCTTCTTGTTTCCACATTTTTGAATGTTTTTGCTATTGATCTGTCTATGAGAGAAAAAATAGAAAAAAAAAAAAAAGGAAGAGAGAAAAAAAGGAGAAATATCATGTCTCTCTAAGATACAAATAGCAAATGTCACTTCTGACAAAGAAAGTCCCTTCCTTTCTTATTGCTTCCCAGTCAAATTTTATAAATAAAGCCTATTTCATTAAGGTCCATTTTCAGTTTAGAAGGAAATGTTTATAGATGTTACATGCAGCAATGTGTGATTATACAGAAATACCTCTGCAGGAGTGAAGTTGCAACCTTCATAAATAAAAATGCCTTAAGTTTGTCACCCTTGGTGGCTCCAGAGATGCTCAAGGGTTCCAGGCTGAGTGTCTTGCTCAGAGATTAGGTGTGCTGGTAAAAGTGTGTGAGAAAGCACACAGCCTGTTTTGCACATCTGTCTGTCACTTGAATGATCACAAGTTTTAATAGCAACTTTGTGACAGTGACACATTGAACATGCATGGGTGCAAGACAGACTGTTTTCCTACGTTCCTGGGATGCTGATGTCCAAAGATAAATGTTCTGCAAGAACTAAAAACAATACTAACCCAAAAAAGTATGCTTTGCCAAATAGCCACTTCACAGTACAAATGCAAATGTTTTCTCTTTGCTATAAATCTCAGTGGCGATCCCAAAGTCCTACATAATCTCAGATTCTTCCCAGACCAGTAGGAATGAAAGATCACCTGTGCCTTTGCACTACTCTTCACGATTTTGTACAGACAATTTTTTTTTATTATTATTATTATTTTTATTTTTTTTTTTTGTCCCTTGGCTTTGTTTCTGAAATGAAACATGCTGTAATTTCTATTCAGGCTTCAGTATGTGCCACATGAGGTTTCACAAAGTGCCTCTGCTCTCTCCCATCCTTTTACACAAGTTATGTCCTGGCAGGGTGAAAGAAAAGCTCCTGGGGAGCAGAGATGAAAGGAAAGGCATTCCAGCATAATCAGGGCTAAATAGATGTGAACTAGCTTTTCTGGAAGAGAAGTCCACTCCAGTCTCAGGGTTCCCTTAAGGCACCCCCAGGTATCCTCAAGTGGAGTTTGTTTTAGGTGCCG
The DNA here is from genome assembly GCA_011076525.1 of Nettapus auritus. Lineage (NCBI taxonomy): Eukaryota > Metazoa > Chordata > Aves > Anseriformes > Anatidae > Nettapus > Nettapus auritus. Next base: position 48,195,251 of record CM021767.1, on the reverse strand, counting down.
CCTCCTTTAGAGTACCAGTCATGTAACTATAACACATGTACAATTGTAATTGTAAAGCTATGGAAGTTGTAAAGCTCTTTCTGCAGGAAAAGTAGGTTTCCAGCCCTTGTCCGTCTGGGGCCAGATCCAGTACCATTAGGTTGTCTCCCTCTGACCTGAGTGGGCTGAGAATGCATCTGCTGTGCAGACGGAGACAGAAGTCAGCCTCTGACACTTACTCAGGCTTTCCCCAGGCTTTGCCACTGCAGCGGGTGCCAAGGACTGGGCAGTGTCTGTAACATCGTCCCTGCTTCCAGCAGGCCCCTAGGAGAGCTCACACTTTCTCCTCCCTCCACCTTTCCCAGCGCCCACACGAGTGGGAACTCAAGCATGGCCAACATTGGCAGGTTATGGGCTACGTGCTTGGACCTGCCAGCTTTCGGCAATGTGGGCCAGGGAAAAGGTGCTGCAGCATCCCTGAAGCATGCCATGTGGGCTTTCCACAGACTTGCTGTGGCTGTGGAAATGCCCTTTCCCTGGAGTGCAATCCAGGGCCTATGTCCTGTCTGTGCAGCTACCCCATGACAGCTATGTGGGAAGGAGGGAGACAATCTTGGGGGCAGAGGAGTTCTCAGGAGAGGACCTTGGGGGACCCTGGGCTCAGACAGACTCCATGAGAGGGTGGATCCGAGAGAATGGCTCCCATCCCTCATTGGGTCGCCTGGGTTGCCACACTGAAGCAGAAGGGACAACCCCATGACTCACAGAGTACCTTCAAACCAGAGTCCTTATGGGACCTGTACTTAGCACTTTGTTCTAGTAAATACGAAACCCAAAGTGGACCAGCCTGGCCTGGTCCTGTGTCATGTTTTGGTCTGTGTAGTGCTTGTAGAGTTTGTGGAGCACGGCAGATGGAGCAGAGGGAGAGGAGGAACTGGGTACCAGCCCTTCCACTTGCAACCGTGACCCCAAATCTGGATGCAGAGCTTAACTGAGGTTTGAAATTTGACAAAGAAATTCTTCATCCAGGAATCAACTTTGACTTGCTCACTTGTAAATGGTGGGACATAAAGATAGTGGGTATGGTCTTGAAGCCTTGATATGGACAAAGCTTTCTAGGCCTCCTGGGTAGATCTGCTGCGTATGGACCACAGGTTAAGCTTACCAGAAGGCTCAGGTGTTGTAATGCCAAACCTCAGGGTGCCCAGTGAGCTCCTCAGCTCCTCAGCTCGGGCCAAACACTAGGGAACGTGCAGGTCAAACGAGACATCTGACAAAGAGAGTCAAAGAAATCAGCCAGGCTGCTAGAAAGACAAATCCAGGGGATACCCTCTCCCAAAGGGTGTGACGCTGGCCAGGACAGCATCTGTTCCCACTGTTGAATTTATGTTCTCCTTTACTCTGTCTAAATCTAGAGTTTGTGAATAAGCAGTGCGCCCTCATAAGAAGCAAGTTGGAAGAAGTCATGTCAGGACTGGTAAAGGCCATCTGAAAAAATAGTTTTATCATTTTAGTGTTTCTGACAGGGAGTTCAGGGGTGGCAGAAATTCTCAAATAATTACCCTCTGCTTCAGTCATCTCTGGAAAAAGAGGGTACATGACAGAGTCATCATCACTTCTTCATAACTGGGAGTGCATCACAAGCAATGACAGTAGCAGAGTTTTGAGTTGGTGTCACCAAAGCCTGGGGTGGGGGCACATTTTCAGTTTGTGCTTCCAAACATCCAGAACTCACATGTATGACCAGCTATTTAAATGTAAAGGACCATAACTCAGAATCGAAAAAATATAGAGAGAGAAAATCTAATCACAGGCTGAGGAAATGAATACCTAGAAATCACTTTGAACAGATTTTTTTTTTTTCTCCCCAAGGGCCAGGGAGCGCTGCCTGCAGAGGAGGAAGGATTTCTCTCCCAGAACACCTGGGTTCCACTCAAACGATCTCTGTAATAAATATCATGAAAAATGATAAATTACTCCTACTTGATTTGTGTGCCTTAAGCAGTTTACATTTGCAAGATGCAATTAAATCCTCCAAATGAAAGATGGTGCATGTGGTGCATGAAAAGAATTACACCCTTTGCTAATTTCATTCCAGAGGAAAGCTCCAGCTACCTCAAATTGCGGTGTATGTGCTGCAAAACACAGACAATTTGTGGGACTTTTTCTTTCATGATGATCAGATTTTTAAAATAATAAAGTTCATTAAATGAGCACTCCGTTCTCTCTGGATCTTTGAAGCAGGTTTAGGGAGACATCTTCATCTCCAGTAGAGAAATCATAAATCCTGAAATGTATATCTTTCTACAAATCATGTGGTGGTTAATGTAAGGTATGGTAATGGTAAGGTATGATTATTCTGAAATTCACTGGTCCTAAAACAGACTGAAAAAAATGACCTTCAAAGAAGGCTATAGAGCTAGGAAATGCTCAAGGTTTTTTGTTTGTTTGTTTTCCATGACAGAAGTTTGAGATTCTTCAAACTGGGAAGTCTGGAAGGTGCATTTCATCCCACATGTGAATATAGACACCTTGGTGTGCTGTGGATGTCCCCATTCCCTGTGGCCTCAGAGGAGGCAGCACTCTTCTCCAAAAAGCCTATCTTTTCCTTGCATGTGAGAGCTCTGCTGTAACACAGGAGCTCGCTGGGGACTGACACACAGCTTCTCCACTTTGTTTTTGTCCTTGGGTGGGTGGAGAGCGCTTGTTCCTTTTCCATTTATCTTCCTGGCTTTCCAAAAGGGATGATCAGAGAAACTCACAGAGAAGTGGCCTGTAGCTGTATGTGTGTGCAGTAATGATGCTATCAAGGATCTTCTGCTGGTGCTGAAAGCCAGTGCTTCGTGAGAACTTACAATGGGACCAGATGGCCAGGCAATCACACCACTTTACTGTTGTGAACTAGCTCCTGGCAAACAGGGGGAAAAGGGTTATCTGTGTGGATGCATCATGACAAGTGTGGGGTCAGCTCACCTTTCCATGTGATCCACTTGAAGCATATTTCACAAGGTCCTAGTGAAGGCTCTGGACCCTGAGTGGCTGTGTTTTTGGCTTTACAGGTAGGGAGAGGAGATGGGGATGAGGATGGGGGGTGAGGGATGGGGGAACAGCATGAAGCTTTGCTCCTTCATTCACACCTCTTACACATTACTGCTGTTCTGCAGTCCTGCTCCAGATGGACACCCACAGCAGTGAGAACAGAGTGAAGTGAGGGAGCTAAAGACAGCAGAGAGGGGTCCCGGTGACTCCTCACCATTCAGCACCAGGCACCATTTCCTTTCTGGTGGCATTAGCTGATATAGCAGCTGAGCCTGGTATCCCACAGAGGCACGTAGCCTCCCACAGCTTCCCAAGTGCTGAAAGCCACAGAAACAGCTTGAGGCACCAGCACAACACCAGTGATAATGCCCATGGCACCCCTGAAACAGAGGGTCATGGCTAGCATTGTATGTAACATCAAAGATGAGGGCTCGGGGGGATTTACATGGGCTCTGCTATTCCTTTTTCTGGTCCATTCCACTGTTATCTCAAGGATCTACCAAAAGCAGGACACCTGATCTATCTGCTGTCAGACACGGAAAGAAATGATGTTGCTATATGACAAATATACAAGGGACCTTAAAGCTCATTTTGTTCCAGATTGAGAAGAAGCCAAAATGCTTTCACAAAGCAGAATACAGTCATAGCTTCCATCTCCATATCATATTCTCTCCTCTCTGTGCCTGAGGAGCTATCCAATTAAAAACACTCTTGCAAACACTACATCCTTGCAAAACATCATCAGCATCAAGCCAGTATCTGGATATAAAATAAAAACTGTCATTAAAATGTTCAAATCAGCTCTCCACTGTAGGTTTATCTGACTGCAAGAATAGGGTCTGCTTTACATTTCACAAGTTTAAAACACTTTTTTCAGATATTTAACTGAAAAATACAGAGTATTTTAATGCAGGAAACACACTTGGCACCACTGATGCTTGGATGCAGTGCAAAAGCACCTGATCATAGGAAATGCTTTTTTTTTACAGAAAAAAAAAAAAAAAAAAAAAAAAAAAAAAGCCATTTTGTCAAAAAAACAAACTGCTTTGCAGATGCATGCCAGCATCAACCAACCTTGTCACAAGTCGAGGATGGAATTTTTGCTGTAGAAAACTGTAACCCCAGAATAGCCTGATAATTACCACATACTGTTCTGCCTCAGCCAGGACAGGGACTTGGAGCAGACAGGATCCCACTTCTTAGGGTCCTGGTAAGGACAGCAATCATGTGGGGAAAAGTCTTTAGCACTCTTGTAGTTTTTTGTTTTTGTTTTTGTTTTAAAGTTTAGACCAGACTCATTTTTTCAGCTTTATTACTGCAAAAAAGTGAGTAAAAAAATTTAGGTTTTCCCATAGCAGAGTTATTTTCACTTCACTGTGTAAGGTTTTGTCTGTAGGGAAGGTCCTGGCTTCCCACTACCGTCAGTGCCTGGGACAGAAGGAGCAGCATGTTCACACTTGCTCTCAACAGCCCTTTGAAGCATAAAGCTGCACCTCCAGACAGACACCAGGTTAGACCCTTGCAATTTCCTTCACAAGCATGCACGCACTGCTGCCACTGCTGGAGGCATGTTTCCAGTCCCAGCATGACTGTCGTCTTCATTTATCTCATGCACATTGATCAAGTTACCCTTTGATAGCCTGCAGGGGAAATGGGGCCTCACCTACTGACTGCCAGGCTGTTGACAGCAAAACACAGTCTATTTCCTTTGGGTTTGTGGTGTTTTGATTGGGTTCTGCTTCATTTTCACATATCAGTCAAAAAGCCTGCCTTGACCGTGACGTTCCAGTAATTTAGTGCAATAAACATCTGCTGCAGGAAAGGGCCCGCAACTGATGTGGAGATTGCCCCATTAGGTCCAGGGAGGATCCTGTGGCCTGTTCCTCTCTTGCCAAAACAATAAAAAAGAACTTTTTTTTTACTTTTTTTTTTTTTTTTTTTTTTTTTTTTTTTTGAGTTTTGGAGGGGGAGGTGTTAGGGTCAAATTTTCAAAAGTTTGTCTGTCATTTGGTTTTGGTTTTAAAATGGCAAAATTATTTTGAAAATAAAACACAGGTGCACCTGTGCAAGGTACAAGGTGAGCAAACCTCAGCCTCAAGCACATGATGACATTCCTGCAGGTCAAGAGGTCTCTGTGCATGGGCTGAGCAGTGCTACCTGCCCTATGCCTATCTGCAGAAGTTGCAAGGAAATGGCATTTCTCTTAGCCATTTTCCTCCTCAAATCATATTAAAATGCATTGCTCTGTTTGCCATGCTCTAACACCACCTGTGTGGACGGTTACTGTGACAGAGCTGACATAAGAGCATCTTAGTCCTTTGCATATATTTTCTTCTGTAGACTGGCTGTTGATAAGACATTTATTTAAGTCATTTTTCCAAGCAACTATATGCACTGAACAGTGAAATGAATGAAGAATAACCTGGTTAATGTGTTGCAGCTGCCGTAGTTATCATCACTGTTCTTATTACCATTACTGCTATTATATTTTGTTTGTCAAAGTTTCCGTGTTCCAGGCATCGATATATGCCCAAGAGAGAGTATTATCTAAACAGATACAGTCTAAACTCTCCTCTAAGTAGAAAAGGAGAGTTGAAGAAATGGGTTTAATGTACAAACAGACTCAATGGTGTAATGGCAGTCAGCATCAGCTGCACAGTGAGATGGCTGTAGTGGGTCTAGGGGGAGCTACCTGCAGGGGGAGAGGAGAGGAAAGATATGAGAGAGGGAAGTCGTTCAGAGTTGTGTTGGTGAGCTGTTCCTTTCCAAGGTGATGAATGCCAATTTTAATATAAGAAAATGTAGAAGTCCCTCCAAAGAACATTAATTGAAAAAAAAATTGTCAAATGACAGTGTCAGGGAAGATAAGCCCAAACTCCTTTGTAAGAAAAGAAGAGCATCTATAAAAATAAACCCTGACCATTTCTTACTCTTATATGTCACCCATTCCTCAAGTGTCAGCATAGCTACAGTGTGCAGACTGCTGTGACACTGTGTTAGAGAAATTACTGGGAGCATCTGGAAATGCCATCTGCTTGTATTTACTCACTAGTTCTTTTGTCTGGGTTCATTATCACTGATACTTTATAGTGGTGTTCCAAAAATACTTCTGTGTAGCAAGCCTCACCATTTCCTCATGGCCTGGCTTCATAGCACTCGGCAGTGCACATTCCCTCCATGCCCCTGCTGGGAGAGGGTTGGTGATGGTTGATGGAGGGCTGGGCCTTTGTTTAGTGGGCAAATGTAGTGTGTTTTTTTTTTTTTTGTTTTGTTTTTTTTTTTTTTTTTTTTTTTTTTAAAGAGAGACAGGAATGTGATCCTTTGGCAGGGGGTTCATCAGTACAAAAATAGGGCAATCCAATCTCATGCATCGAGGTCCAATGGATCAGCTAAAAACCTAGCCAAATACATGTCAACACCAGCTCAAAACATTTTAGCATGCCTTTATCCTCAGTGGCCTATGACTTAATTAGGGCTATCCAACAGCAGTCACAGCCTTGGCTTCGTGGTGGGTCACAATGGTATTATGCAGATATGCCCCCCACCCAAGGAACTGGAAATTAGCACAGATTTTTTTAGCAGAGTAGCTGTCTTCTAAACCCAACTGCAAAGCAGCCATGCTTCCATACTTCTGTAATTCATTTTACTTGTCAGGGCTAGGGTTGTTTTGTTTGTTTGTTTGTTTTGTAGTTGTTTTTCCCAGCACTTCAAATGCCTAAAACAATGCCCAGAAATACAAAACTAAAGGATATGAAGGAAAAAGAGATCAACTTTATATTTCTCTAATTCCCCATGGGTACAGCACTAATTTATTTATGTGAAGAGCTGCCTTTGCTTAGTTTCCCATATGACAATCCTTTGCTCCATCTTATCTTGGAGTGACTCATAAGAGGGGTCAAAGGGTGAAGAGAAACTTTATGGTAACCTCTTCATAACCCTCTTGTAAAGTCTGTTTTCTTTAGAGTCTCCATTTGTATTTGCAGTCAGTGGGCAATTTCCCCTCATCTCTCCATTTTCCACCCCCTTTCGGCTTTAATTGAAAACTTGGTAAAGTTAAGGTTCCTTTTGTATAAAAAAACCCTCCCTCTTCCTGCTCTGAATTCATCTAATTCCCCTTAGGCCATATCTTCAACTACTTGAAAATGGCAAGACTCCATTGCCTGTGCAAGGATGTCCATCAGTGCTCTGGGAGGGCTGCTACCCTGCCCCAGGAGAGGGTGGTGTGATGGCATGGCCAGTGATCGGCTGGATGGAGTCCTTGGGGGCTCCTACCCTACCTGTGCAAGACACATTCCCTAACTTTCTCCAAATACAAAATTATTCCCGATTGAGACAGTGTGTTCTGATACCCTGGGATACTTCTCAGGTTGGATTTGGGCTGGAGAATTTTGTAGTTACAACAGAGCCTCTCAAGCAACGTTATTAGGGAAGATGCCAAGAAGGTGCCAGCAATGCCTTTGCCTCCATTTCCTCTTCAATTTCAAGTAAGGTCTCCCCTCAGCCATCCAGCCACCCAACACAGGTCTCCAAAGCAAAGTGCTCAGTGTCCCACCCACCCCACCCAATGCACATCTGTTTGCTGTGTGAGACCACCAGCCCTTCCATGTTAGCAGTCATGGCCCTGCATCATTTCTGCTGACAGAAGACAAACTACCTGGTGACAAGGTCACCCCCAGATCCTAGGCTCCTGAATCCCCAGGCAAGCCTTTACTGTTCAGAAAATCCTGAAGCATGCAGCTGATTTTCAATGTAGGTTTAAAGACCATTAGAGCTAATGGAACTAAGCATGTGGATATCATTAAACTTATGCTGATGGATTTAAACAGGCATGTAAGTATTTTGTTGAACAGAAACTTGTGACCATTAGCCTAGCAAGACATTTTCATTTAGTGTTCAAATAAAATAATGTTCGATACAATATTTTTCAAACACAAGTTGATCTTGATCATACAGAAGTGTACCTATCAGTTGCAACATACATGTACCAAATGTAGTGGAGAGACAAAACAACACAGAAAGTGTATTTCCAAGCTTTTTTTTCATTTGATTCATGATGAAACACGTGAAGATGCCTTGGAGAGGAATCTGAAAAGTGCAGGCAAAACTAATGCATCAAGCAAAATGGAAATGGTCCTTTCTTTTGCATTTAAATACAGTAATATCACCTCAATGTTAGCAGTTTTCCACTCCCCATCTGCTAGTATTCATTTTAATTCCTGAAGTAGTGTACTATGGAAAATATGGGGTCAAGCAGTCCTTTTTTTTTTCTTAACTCATGTGTTTCTTTTTTTCACCCATAAAGGAAATGTTTCTACAGTATGTCAATTTTCAGTGGCCTGTTTTCATCACCAAACAGAAGAAAAAAAAAAAAAAAAGCAGTAGATTTTTTTCTACAGACCTAATGTCTGAGTCACAGTACAGAAGAGTGTGATGCACCTTATTCCAAATGGCATCAGTGTTGCATCTTTCCAGACATTATTTTTCACTTGGCCAGTTATAGGAAAAGTAGAATGTCAGTTAAAAATCAACATCTTTTACATTGTCCATGCATAACTTTACTTCAAGCAACAAACCTCCTACTAAGCTGCTTCTTTCTGAAGCTGCTGTAGCATTTCAAAGTAACTCATGACAACTGAACCATTTCTTGTAAATAGCCTTCTTCATTTTAAGCCTTGATTTGAGTAATATGGTTAATCAGGATTGAAAAAAAAATACATATATATATATACATATATAAAACACATGTTTAAGTGTTTTCAGTAGTGAAACCTAAGATGATTTCTAGTCAGGAAATATTTATGAATAGAAACTGATTTGGGGGAGTCTTTCTCAAATACTCGCTTCGTAGGGAGACTTTTCTTTTCTAGTACCTCTTCAGGCAGAAGGTCCTCAATCGTTGCACGTCTCAGGTGTGGGATGCCATCAGAGCAAATATTTTTCTCAGGAGTATGAAAGCATACAGTGGCTGTTCAAAGTGTGACAAACAGATGAAGCTAAAGACCATGAGAGGTCATCAAACAAAACACACCAGTTTCTTCCCCGCGGTCAGTAATTTTGCCTTCAGTGCTGTTTCTCTCTCCATCAGATGTAACATGAGCTGACCACCTAATCTGTTACAGAGGTCTGCTGTCTGCATGCCAAATCCTTTGCAGTACCTTTGAAAGATGATATGAACAAATTAGAAGTCTTTCAAAAAAAACTGTGCAGAGAGATTTGAGTGGATAAATTCAGGAAACTCTTGGAGTCAACAAATCGAATGAATAAATCCTGGTAGTTTGGGCCATATGGTCTGAAGGAGCTGGTTTGACTATGCAGTGCACTGTTATAAAAAGCTAATCACAAAAATAATGCCAGAGACAGGAAACCTCCACTAGGCCATCCTGAGATTTCCCCCCAGGCATGTGCCCCGGGTGGGGATACTTGAGATTTTTATTGCTCACTGGGGAGGACGGGTAGCAGGTCCTACAGAAAGCATTTTCTTTTGTTTTAAAATAAATACATTGCTTTCCCTGGGATAAGGGTGTAGAGGCAGATTAACAACTAGTTAAAAACTAGTCAATTTTTAACACTGCCACTATCCCAGCCAGTACTTACGCCTTTTTAACTGGCTTACATGTCTGCCCCTTGCCCTCACGACTGAAGCACAGCCCTGGGCATTGGCATGAGAGGTGGCCAGGCCTGGACCTGGAGGCCTGGGGTCAGCGAGCAGCAGCCTGTGTGCTGGGTGTCACCTGCAGGCAGGTTTGGGGCTCCTCTCCCGTGCAAACGGTGACTGCTGGTGGCAGTCCTCTAGCTGAGGCCCTGGCTGAGGGCATTTACTGCTAGGAACAACAGCTAAGAATAACAGCAATTAAACTTTATCTGTTACACAAGTCACGCACCTCAAATATTTGCACAACACCATATGTGCGGTAGTACGAAAAATCATCTGGGTGCCTCCACATTTCCCAAACCACTGTGTCAGTTCCAAAATGCTGTATAAACACACTGGCTGTTGCGCTCCTGGGTGACAGTCAGGTCCTGCAAGAAGGGGCCAGTGGTTTCCTGAGAAACAAATGTGTACCAGGGGCTAGCAGCGAAAAGTAGGTGTTAGAAAAATACTAAGCACAAAGCTGGGAGAAAGGCACGAAGGATAAACACAAGAGGCCCAATTAACAACTGCAGTGACTTCACCAACAGGAATATCCTTGTCGCAGAAATTTAAGCCAACAAAGAGCACCTACAGAGTTTATTTATCACTGGTATTTATTTGACGGTTACAGATCTGTTCCTCGAACAGGTGGTCATGACCGTAAAGTTCCATAAGCCAGGCTCTGGTCCCCCAGCTTTGCACCTGTTCCCTCATATCCCAACACCACACATTTGCTTTGAGATATGGGCTTGCACAAAAGCCCCAACCAGCATGGTATTCAGTCCAAGAACTCCACCAACAGCAGCGCTGAAAGGGCTGCAACCTCAACAAGCTACTAATCAAGAGGTGTTTCTGCTTTTCCCAGGCAGAAAGGTTTGTCGTGATTTTGACAATGGTTTCAGTAAGACTACTGGAACAATCCTTCTTGTAAAACTTAGCAAAAACTGTCTAAAATCTCTCTGCTTTAGCTGCCCTAAACAAATTGTTTCCAACTCCTTTAAATAACATTTTTTTTTTTTTTCTTTCAAAAATAAGCAAGTTTTCTATAGAGTGGAGATATTTTCAGCTCTGTAAGCACTCACACCTGATGGGCTTTACGACCAAGGCCAGCCCCATGAAAGCCCACACACTGTTCATAATCACAGACACTTACAGCAGCAAGTACACAGGTCTTCTGGGAGGGTTCCTGAGCGCGTGTGCATCGATCGCAGATGGTCCAAGGTAATGTCGTCCCTCTACACACGTAAGTGTGATTTGATTCCAAATTTGGTAAAACTGGTCAACAAATAGCAGTGATTCCTGTGTGGGTAATGCTACAAAGTGAATAAAATAATTGAAAAAAATATACATGCTTTTTTGTTTTGCGTAGTCACCAAAAAACAACCATACACCATGACTTACCTTTCATGACACTATGCATGAATGTGGATTAGGCACATACTTTCCTGGAACCTGATGTTCTGCACCATTCAATTTTCCTTTCTGTAGTTATTCACTGTGTTATTTGTGCACTCATGGAAAAAATGTGGGAGTCCAAAGGTGGGCAAAATCACAGCACCAAGTTCCCAGGGATTCCAGGAATAATCTGCCCACTGCTGAGTAAATAACTGCATCCTGTTTCAAAGGCCCTGTAAGGCTGTATTTGTGTTCAGCCTTCTTGTTCTCGCCTCTCCTTCTGTCCCCGGGCCAGGGCAACCACTTGACCCCCGGGTGTGATCAGGGAGCAGAAGAGCATCCTTGACTCAGAGACAGGCCAGCACAGATGTGCGAAGTGCTGACATGGCCATGAGGAGCCACTCGGTTTGCAGGCTCAGCCCTTCCCTCCCTTGCAATGCCCAGCTTCATAGACATCGTCCTGGGGACATGTCACTGTGCACCTCCCATGCATCACAGCATGCTTTTTTGTCTAGGGATCAACAAAACCAGCACAGCAGAGGAGCAAGCAGTGTTTGAAACATGCACAACTAAGAGACCAAACTCCTTTCAACTTAAATGTTAGGCCTGATATCTCTTCCTCTAAGTTACAGGTACACAGCTGTAATGCTTGGATTGCTACCAAGGTGAAAGCTGGACAGACTGCTGACAAAACAACCCCCACAACAAAGTAGGAGTCACCGGCACTTCATGATTTAGTACAATTCAAACACAGTTCTGGCTTATTTTTCAGCCTGGTGGACATACCGAGTCCATTTACTAATGGCCTGAAAAATAGGAAACAATTTATTACTGAGGTCACCTTTTGAACCATACACTGATTTTTCATAACAACACTGGTGTCAGGCCCCAGATGATTACTCAAAATGTAACTCACATTCCCACACTGGATAAGGATAATATGTAGGAGTCATGAGATGAATTTGTAAAATTTACACAGATGCACAACCTCCAGCTGCATCACTTTCCACCCCTGAGAGTCCTTGATGAACAGCAGGTGAGCAATCAGCCACCCCAGCCCACTCCCTAAGACCAGACGTGCTAGAGGAACTCTCCTCCACTGGCATTTCACCTTCCCTGCAGCCAGCCCTTCAGGAGCAGCAACGCAAGCTGGGATTCCTGTCAAAGCTCCACCTCCAGCAACCACAGATCTCCAGACTTCATTTTCTTGCTTGTCAGGGTGCTGGGCCTGTGGCCTTAGCCCTGCGCTTGTGGAAGTCCATTTCCCTGCCTCTGCTATCAGCTGCAGCTGGTCTTGGAGACCTGCATCCACCCTACGTCCCCAGGGACATTCCTAGAAAATCCTTCGTCTGGTGACGAAGTTTTCTGGAGTCAAAGGGGTGGAGACAGCAGGCTTTGTGCCCAGGGGATATGGTGGGAACTGTGGGGACTGACAAATCAAGGGCTTTTCTGTTACATCCATGTGAGCATAACCTCCAGTCACCAGCCCAGCATATGCAGTCATTGAAGGCACTGCTGCACCAAGCACCTATTAGGCACCAGTGCGGGCAAGCAGCCGAGGAGCAGCAGCTAAACGTGAGCTCTGTGCAGCAGCCCTCTCTGTCCATGAATGGGACAGTGATAGAGCTGGGAGCCTGCTCTCAGTGAGGCTGCAGATGATCCAGCTTGTTTGTTCATGCCGGACCCTCCCAGTTTCCCTGGGAGAAGCCAGGTGTCCTAACCATTAGATTGCTCAAACAAATGGGTTTGCCCAGGGCATTGCTCCTTTCCAGGTCATATGCAGGGAGGCCAGAGGCTTGTTCCCTGCTTTTCAGTCTGAACCTGAAAACAAGAGAGGGCAAGAAAAGATTAATGTCAGTTACGTTCAAATTGTTTAGATCATATTGTCAGCTTTGGAGTAGAGTCCTTTAGCTGTGTTGGTGTCAAACTAAACCTGGCAGTCAGCAGAGGTGAAGGTTACTCTGTTTTATCCTTTCTCATCTTGTCCCACTTAATGGTGAAGTGCCATGTAACCTTCCCAGAGGTAGCAGGCACCTCGAGCTGCCACTGTAGCATGGCTGCACATCAGGGCTGCAGCACCTTTTTCTAAGCCGTGACATGACCAGAAGTCAGAATTAGAGCAAATAAGTATATAAGGAAAGTAAATGATGCAGGCCATATGAAGCACTAAGGGAGCACGATTCCCCTCAGCCTTGCATCTCACCATGCACCTAAGCTTTAAAAAAGTAACAGATACCACCCTGTCAAAATAGCATGATTTTGTGCCTTTTGAGTATGTGTATGTGCCTTTTGAGAATGATGAAACAAGAGAAACACAGCTGTGGAGGGATGAGTTACAGAAAATAACTACTCTTCTGCTTTCTGCTGCTCCTTTCTGTCTCTCCTTGCCATGTTTCTGTATGTAGGAGTGAGAATTCAAAAGTCCCTTTTCCTATCCATGTGCTAGATTCTTTTGTGTGGCATCTCTCCCAGAACAAAGGTCATTCCCTAGGATAAGGGGAAGAGTCACAGACAGATTGATCTCCAGTCCTGTGCTGAAAAGATGGGTAGCTTTCCGTTTTGCATCTCTGTTTCACATTACAGGTAAGTGTTATGTGACAACACATTAGCAGTGAGTTATCATTTGGGGGAAATGAAGAACAGAGAAAAAAAACATACTCTGTCACTTATGGCACATGATTTGTGGCAGAAAGCATCTGGAATGTTTGTTACTCTCTTTTAATTCCTTAAAATGCTTATACTTCAGAATCAAATCATTAACAGCATGTATCAATTTTATCTTGTGCCTAATGTGAATGATAATAAAAGTAATAATCCTTTTTTTTTTTTTTACACTACATATCAGCTCCACTGAAACCATATTATATTCAGGGTCTCTTTACAGCTTTGTTTCAAAGGCTGCAAGGGAAACATAAAAGTGACATCCAAACCATCTGCTCATCTCCTTTGGTCCTATCTCCACACACACAGGAAAATTATCCGGCTGTCTGTCTGTATAGATAGACATATATAATCTCAAACATACAAGGATGCGTGATATTCCTTCTGGTGCCAAAAAATTCCTGTGCACATCACCTGATTAAACCTTATGCTTTTCTACAACAGGAAAAAAAAAAAAAAAAAAAAAAACACTTATTCTGGGAGAGTTAGATCATGGGATTTACACTAATAAAGCTGATGCAACTTGATTACAAGCATTTATCTTCTTCTGATAAAACTTTTTTGGAGTTCATCATATAAATCTCTAATAAAACAATTTTAGATGACACTAAGATACTGGTCCTTCAGCCAAAGTTAACAGAAACAAAGATTGAGGAAATAAAAAATTCCTTTACTAAGAAAATATATGAAAAGCATAATACAAAATGGAAATAACCACTACATTGCCAGTAAGATAACAGCCAAACCTGTATATGCTTTTCCCAGAATGCTGTCCTGCCTCCTTAAAAATAGCAAAGGACTTGTGTTAAAATGATTTGTTGAGTTCTGAAATTCATTACAGCAAAAAGCCTTTCCAACAGTAACAAGTAAGCCACTCAATCCCATATGTCCCAGAACCTTATCTGTGAGCTATTGCTAGAGCACAAGGGGAACCGCTTCTTGCCTTTCAAAGGCTCATGCAGCGTCCTGTGCTGCATGAACACCCAGAGGCAGCAAAGAGTTAAAAAACAGAATCTCACGCCTTTGGTTCAGAAGCCAAAAATTACTTCACATTCTTGGGAGTAAACTAATTGCCAGATGCACATCAGAGTAGATCCACGTGTGAAAACACAGTACAGAAAAATTCCTAATTAACGAAGGGTTGTGCAGCGATGCACCCATACTGCCCAAGGTTCCTGCAGGACCTACCAAAATATCCAGCTCACCCAACCCAGTAGCTATTTGCACTCAATGTAAGTGCAGATGTGCTAACAAGGGAAGTTCTTGCTTGGTGGGCAAGGCTGTGATTGCTTTGGGTTTGTTTTTGAGCAAACACCTGGAAGTACCAAGGGGCAGAACCAGGCCAGACCCAGAGGACAGGGCTTGGGCCAAATGCAGAGGTGGTGTAGAAGGTCCTTAGCTCTGCTTAGAGGCCGTGAGCATGGAGCTGGTCACTTCTGCACCTCACTTCACTGCATTCCCGCATAGAAAACATGTCCTCATCTTGCCTCAGGCTTTGCCTCCTCAGTTTGGGCCACCCAGGTGGGTGTTTGGTGAGTGGAGCATGTACCTTGTTGGTGAAGGCTCCTCTGTCGAAAGAGGAGGTTGGTCACTGTGGGGACAAGCAGTGAAGAGGGAATGCCCCCAGCACTTGCTGGGGACCTGATACTTTTCTCCTCTATCCGCTCTGGCTTCAGCTGCACTGAGATATGCCTTGGGAAGGGAACAGGAGGAACCTCTCCTGTGGCTGCCTCTCCCCTTGGGCCTCGTGTTCTGTTTGAATTTATCTGCCTTCAATCTCCAGCCTTTGGTTCCTGTTATTCAACAGGATTAAATCACTCTTCACCGCCCTGGATTTTCTCCTCAAGCAGGAATTCACAGGCAAGTTATTTTCAAGTTGTTTTCATTATTATGTTGTGTGAAATTTACAAAGTCCTTAAGACTCTCAGAGTAAGGTATTTGCTCCACTATTTGACTGCCTCACCTCTCCTCTCCTCCAGGTATCTCAGTTTTCTCAGAATCTTTAAAAAATTTGTATGCCATCTTCCAAGATGGGACCATTTGTCCCATGTCCTGGGACAACCTCACCCTTCATTTGTCATTCAAATGTTTTTGGGAAGGGAAGGGCATAGAGAAAACATCTGATTTATCTTTATGGCCCTGATTGATTTAGTGCTGTCAGCAGGGACTAATGGTACCTTAACAGGTATAAACAGAGATTTAATTGAGATTAGCATTAGCTCTTCTTGACACAGGGGAAACAGCACATCCTTCTGGTACCAAGCACAAACACTCTGCCAACATTTACATAATTTGCCTTACTGCTCCCTACAGATTAACTGATGCTGCCACTGGACAAAAGCAAATACCAGCATGAGAACACACGATGCACCTATTCCCAATGTCTGTTAAGGCTGTGTTAGTTCCCACTTAGCCTGTGAAAGACATAATAATAATTTTCTTCTTGCATCTTTTTTCACGTTTGGTCAACAGGCTCAGTCTAACACCCTAGAGAAAGTCAGTGTGAGAATAATGGCAAATAAGGCACAAACCAACTGCAGAATTCCAACTCAGTTTCAGAGAAGGGTTCAGGGATGGGCAGGAAAGGGACCTTTTGTAAAAGCTGCTTGGAGTGACCCAGTAAATGCCAAGTGGTGGCAGGTGTGTGCCTAGCAGTGCCCCGAGACAGTCTGTCTGCCTCTGAAACAATTAAAATGCCACAGTGTTTATGACAGAGGCCGATCCTGAAATACAGGCAAGTATAACCAGGCCCGGGTAAGTCCAAACACAACTTCTTGGACTCCATGCCCCAAATCAATCTTCTGGGACAAGCTGGCTCCTCACACCTCTTCCTGACTCTTGGAGTGCATTCCTTTTTCCTGTTTCTTTTAAAATAAAGCCAACTAGGCAGTTCCCAGAGGTGCAGAGCGGCAGTCAAAATGCTGAGCAAATGTAGATGCGTGCCAAGGTGTGTGCTGATCCGGCGGGACCCTGGTCCAGGATTCCTGCCTCCTTTCTTCTATTTCAGCAGAACTAATTTCAGCCTAAAAGTTAGGATTTTTCAGTCATTCTGACTTGTTCATGCTGTAATGGCACCCC
Source organism: Nettapus auritus (assembly GCA_011076525.1). NCBI lineage: Eukaryota > Metazoa > Chordata > Aves > Anseriformes > Anatidae > Nettapus > Nettapus auritus. The sequence goes on along the minus strand of CM021767.1, from coordinate 48,178,468 downwards.
AAAACTGCAGTAAGAATCAGGACTTCTGTGGAAAAAGACCTTGCTCTTGGCCCAGAAAACTTTTTAAAAAGTGGTCCGTATTTGTTTATTCAATCACAATCTTGCCCAGCAAATTCAGCACTCGGCAGCAACATGATTCATTGCTTAGTGTACTCTGAGCTTATGTCTATGATAGCCAACCACACAGTTTTCTTAATCTAGTATAATGAAATCAATGGAATAATAGGAAACCCTTCCCCTCTTGACAGCACAAACATCAGCTGATTTCATAGTGTGCTGGCAAGAAGAGATACTAGCAGTCAAAAAAAAAAAAAAAAAAAAAAAAAGACACAAGACACAAAACAAAATAAAAAAGAGATACAAAATAGAAAAACAGTTTTCCAATAATCTGTCCTAAGATTCAGGTTGGGTGAAGATAAAGTTTTAAAAATTGTCTTTGTACTTGATATTTCAGATACCTTCTTTCCTCCTTTTCTCTTTCACACACAAGTGTTCTCATATGTCATGTTTCAGCTCATGACCACCCTATTCCAAAGCCTGAATATGATGCAGAAGAAATTGTATATGTAAATCCAAAGCCAAACAGAAACATTTGCTGCCCTTTCTCTCAGCTCAGACATACTGGTGATTAGCTATGGAAAAAATGTCATCTATTCACCTAAATAACATGCTTTCTCACCAAAGTGCTGCGGAGAGCAGTTCTGGTGGCTGCACTAGGAACATTCCTGAAAGAAACAGCTTCAGTTCTGGAAAAAAACAACTTGAACACTTTGTTTTCTGAAATAGAAACAGCAAGTTGTGCAAAGGATATGCCTGTGGGAGCCAGGAGGCTCTGGGTGTCAAGTGCTGTAGATAAGTCCTTGTTGGAAAGGAGGAAGAATTTTATTGTCTTAATTTTATCATTTTCATTACCAGTGGAAATGTGGAGCTCCTGCTATTCCCACCTGGCTACAAGGAAGCAGAATGCCCCTCAGGCATGTTTTGTGCAGAGGATGATGCTGTGCATTGCACTGCTTTCCAGTCCCAGGATGACATAGACTTCCTGAGGCCCCACTGTGGGAAAGTAGAAAGAAAACACCAAAGTTCTTTTATTCCTAGAGATGGGGAAAAAGACAGAAAAATCAGTATTCTTTCTTTGTCAGCATTCTTCTGCTTATATATCCTTCAAAAACAAAAACAAAAAATTATTCTAGAATTGCCAAGGAAACAATCCAAGAAGAAATGTGCACCACTCTTAGACTTCACTCAAATTATATCAGGCACCTTCACATGACGGCAGAGCACCCAAGCCATTCAGCTTGGTTTTTCCCCCCAGAATTGTTCATTTCTTACAATTTCAGCTTTCAGAGAGACCCTTGAATCCAGTTTTACAACAGCACAGGCACACTTTGAGCTAAACCGTCCCCAGAGGCTCAGGCAAAAGCAAGCAAGGTCTGTGAATCACACAGGCTTAAGCAGATTTATGGTGCCTCTTCTCCTCACAGCCTCTCCAACAAGGAGATTTCAGCTCAGGGAGGAGCCTGATGTGACAGGAAAGTCTTGGTTCAAAGGGAAGCCCAATGCATCTGCTGCAAAAGTGTAAATTAGTAGTAGCTTTATTTTACCAGAAAGCAAGGGTATTCTGTCTAAGAGAGAGAAAAAAACAGTTTCTCTTGTGGTGTGGCAGAAATGGTTCTGTACTGTTAATCTGGCAGAGGCAATGCTCAACAGAAAGACGAGGTTACAGCACGGAGCAGTTGGCGGTGCCCAGTACGGAGCGATGGGGGAGCAGCTCGTGCTGCTCTGGGGGTGCACGTGGGAGCTGTTTGGTGCACCTTGCATGTGGCATTGCTAGAGAGCATCTGGAGAGCATCACGGAGCCCAAGCTGTTCTGCATGAGTGGCTGTTTGAAACAAATAAGTGTATATTCCCTTACAGTGATTGCCTCACAAGCTGTTGTTGAGAGGGAAATGTAAGCATGCTGTGTCTGAGGAGTTTTTGGAGGGTTAGATGAGTGCTCTGGCAGCAGCAGTCCAAAATACATTTGGTGTGCGTGCATAACTTACATTGTGGCTGTTCCAGTCCTGTGTATGTTGCTAAATAACTTTCCCATTGTTTCATTGGTTACATTGCTCTCAGTATTTGGCTTGACTTTTGTTTTATGTCCCAGTCCCCTTAAAGCCTCGCTGATGGAAAATCCATAGCCCTTTCCTGAATCTTATTTAGAAGAGCCCTTTCTTTTCTGTACTTCCCTAGGGATTTTACATGTCATATCTTATCTATAGAAAAATAGTCACTCTTAAGGTTTCAAAGGAAAAAGTTAAAGGAAGGGGTATACAATTTTACCATTTTATGTATACCATATCCTATATATAGGGTCCTACCTACAGGATCACTTGTAGCATAACAAAAGGAGGTTGAGGTCCAGTTCATGACAGAAGTGTGTTGTGCAGGCTGTGCACAGAGTTGAGTGCCTGGCAAGGTGCACTCCATAGATTATGTGCCTACGTAGTAAGCTGCCCCCAAGTGGGCACCCACGCTGTTGGTGTGGCTTGCCAGCTGACATGGGAGCCCAAAATTTGCATTTTCAGGACTTCCAGACACTGCTTATCCTACCCTAGTGGAGCTAGAGAAACCTGGACTATCAAGTGTCTCGGGCAGCTTGAAGTCCAGGTCACGTGCCTCACTGTCTCCCAGCTCACGGCTACCTAGACTGACTGGGAACAGGGACATGGGAGCCTGGAAGCTCCAGCCTCAGCTCTCTTGGGGAGCTGGGAGAGAAGCTGGATGTTTGGGAGCTTAGGGTCCTGCAACTGCAGGATCTTAGCTCTCTGGAAACCACCGGGCAGGCTGCCAAGAGGAGGGGAAGCCATCCAGCTGCCTGCCAGGAGAAGTGAACCCAACAGCACCCTAAAGGGTGAGCTGGTGACTTGCTGGGACTCTGAAGTGCCTTACTGAAAGTGGGCTGCCTGCACAATGCATACAGTTGTGATCCTGGAGAGAAACATCTGCAGGGACCTGAGGGGATGGACTTCTTCTCCCATGCATTAGGAAGGACAGTCCTGCAGCTAGACACAGCACAAGGCATGGGAGGCACCTGAAACACAAGGCTCATGGGCTGTGATTGAGGGGGCTTACTGGGCTTTTCAGTTCCTTAGGTCTGACCTAAGACTTCAAAGTGGAACGGCTTAGAATATGTTGAAGCCAACTGAGGCTATATTAATTACATTTTGGGCTTTTGATGGTGTCTGTAGGGATCAGAAACTATTCTTTATTTTTTTTTCCCCACTTCCTAATGCATAACTTCAGAAAAGAGGTTTTTGTCTTTAGGTGATGTATTGGAGATGAGCTACTGGAATATGCCTGTGCTTCTAAGTACTAAAAACTCCAAACCCTGGTGCCTGTCTCGCTCACATGGGATTAGGGGAGTAAGAAGAGAGGTTAGGAGGCAGGAGCTGGCTTTCTTTGGGATAAGGTATGTTTCCTAAGATCATCTTTTCTCCTAATATATTTTCTTCTGGCATTTAGAGACCTAAAATATTGGCAACCTCTTCACTTTATCTCCTTCTCTTTTCCTGATGTACATTGTACACCTTTTTGGGGTTTTGATCTTATAAGGTAAATTCAGTATGCTCAATAAAAGTTATCAGTAGCTATTTTTGATGTATGGGATGTAGGAAGCAAATGCTGCAGGAGCCCTTCTGCACTCAATTCTGGGGGCAGATGTCAGTAACCACAAGGGAATGGACCCAAGAACAGATCTGTTCTGCTCCCCACTCTAGCACAGGGCAGGGAGTTATTTTGGAAACATTGCAGAAGAGATGAGGAGAAGTTGTTCTGGGCTGACAAAGAGTTCAAGGACTTCTTATGACTTGCATTGTAATGTGAACCACTGACTGCTACAGACACTCAAGCTGCTTTGCAAAAATAAACCACCTCATCTTTCTTCCACTGAGTAGCATGGAAAGACAGGAGTCAGGGCTGACACCTGAAAAGCAAACCTGTCTGTATTTTCTTGTAATAAACCACAAGACCAGTGATGTACGAGTCTTCTGAGACACCTGGAAGGAGGACTGTAATTTTTGTAATTTTGTAATGTTTATTTCATTTCATTTCATTTTATTCTTTATATTTCTTCCACTCCATACAACAGAGCTTTGCTCTGGTTTAGCAAAGAACTTGTGTTCCCTCTGCAGCTCTCCAGACCCTCAGAACAAACCTGTCACACACTGATTCCATGTGCTGCCAAGTGTGGGATCGCCTGGTGCCAAGGTAAGATGCTCCCCACATAAGTCCATGTCACAGCTGCCCCACTCCATGCTCTCACATAGCCTGCACTTCCCCATCACCCATTCCAAACTGAATGAGGGTCACATAACACTGCCACACAAACATGCCAGGTCAGAGACATGCCCATTGAGTGCAGTTAACAGAAAAATGAAGGGCTCAGAGGGAAAATACCCTGTGGTTGCACATGCTAGCTAGGAACTCCTGAGCGGTCACCTACCTTTAATTATTCTTCATTTTATATTGCACCCTAACCCCTCATATACCCCTCATATTCATTTCATGCTCCCACTCAAAGGAATGTTTAACTTGGATACAAAATGGTGAGCTTACTGCTGACTTTCATTTGCTTGCCTTTATTTGAAGTTCCCCCCTTCTACTTGCTTCCCTGACCAATACTTTTTGGTCACACAAACCCAGCTTATATTGTTAGAGGAGATCTCTCTAGCTCACACAGCTGGTTCCTCTCACCTCCGAGACCTGCTGAGACCAAGAGGTGCAGGCTCCATAGGCACATAGATTTGTTGTCACTGGGCTTGGCACTGGGTAAGCGCCGAAGGCTGACAGCCATGCAGGCATCCTACAGATGAAGGAGCCTACCTGCTCATTGTAAGAGTTCCCTACAGATCCAAATGGGAGGTGACTCCTCAGCAAGGTGATCCCCATAAACTATAGAAGTGGAGGAGCTTGGTTTAGTGTAGCTGGCATTTTCTTGCGAAGACTTTCAGTAGCAACAAAAGTTAACTGATACAAGCCTGTTGGTGGTGTGTGTGTGTGTGTAAGAAGGGGGCAAAGAGAGAACACAAAACCAAGATACAGTACCTGTGCCACAGTAGGATGCTGCGACTTGACAAGCCGTGAGTTGGAAATATTTGTGATGAAAAGTTTGGATTGCCCTCCATTGGCCAAATGGGATTTCAGAGAGCAGCACAGGTCAAAGGCTGTGTCAAGAGAAAAATTCTGAGGAAGAAAAAATCAGCAACTAGAAATAGCCTCTTATTGCATCTATCTGATGCATATTTCACAGGACGGTGGTACTTCTATCATGATAATGGTAGCACATCTCTTACAGATAACAAATATTTGCCATCTTCCTTTTCAGTCTTAACTTCTGTATTGTCACTCTCCTGTGATCACACAGCCATTCGCAGCTGTCACCAGCCGAGCACTGGTCCAGCTGGGACCTTTGCTGGAGGATGAGGGTGGGACAACTTTGTGCTTAGAGCCAAGATCAGCAGTTGGTGCAGGTTCCAGAGAGACAGGCCAAACAGACTGCATGCAGCAGAAAGAAGGGTCTTCTTAAAAGCACAAGGCAGTTCACCAATAACAAAATTCATATAAAAAAATAGTGAATAATAGGCTGACTTCACTCAGTAGGAAAGAAAGACAAGAGAAACTTGACGTGCTCAGGGTTTTGGTAGGTTTTTTTGTTTGTTTTGGTCTTGGTTTGTTTTGTTTTGTTTTGTGTGGGGTTTTTTTGGTTTGTTTTTCTTTTGATGGACTTTTTTTTTTTTTTTTTTTTTTTTTTCTGGGACAACACTTTGTCCACATCCATTTTGGACAAAGCCTCAGCTTTTATCTTCCAGCTACACATGTGACCCCTGAGCAATTTTCTGCCTCTTGAACATTGCTCCTGAAGGATATTCCAACATCAAACCATCGGCAAGGAAAGGGATTAGAAAGACTCTGTGAAGGGAAATCAGCTCCTGGTGCATCCTGGTTTCATTCAAGCTTCATTGGCAGGACCTGTGCAGAAACTTCCTGCTTTTTTGCCATGCTGCTGCTGGTCCGTATCAATTATGAGCAAGGCAGCAAACTGTTGGTTGTAGCTCGGAGAGCTGAGTGGCAGCCAGAGATACCTTCTCCTTGGAGGACTGAAAGGTGTTTGGTACTTGGCCAGCCAGCCAGCCTTTCCAAATTAAGCCTTTGATGTCTAGGTGCTGATTTTAATCTAAGGGTTCAGCGGAGCTCTGTCACTTTGAGACCATAAATCACAGAAATGTGGGGCTGGAGTGGGTGTCAGGAGAACACCTACTCCTACCATGCACTTGGCTCTCGTGTCAGATGTATGTCTGATTTGGCCTTAAAAATCTCCAGTCACAAGACTAAGAAGTCTCTGTAGGTGTTTTTCTGCAATTCTGGATCTTACTAACAGTAAGAGGTGTTTCCTGATGTCTGACCTTTGACACAAATTTAACCCATTCTTCCCATATACTTATGGGCCTAATTCATCATAGTCTTTTACAGCGATGTTTTAAGTACTGGAAGTCTTTCATCGTGTCCCATCTCAGGATGTTTTTTTTATTATTATTATTATATTTTTTTCTAGATTAAAAGAAAGAAAGCAAGCAAAAAAGCAGTTACTTGATCCTTTTCTCATAGGTCATGATTTCCAAATTTCTCCTTGTTGGTCTGTTCTGGATCCTCTCCAATTAGTCTCCATCTCTCATCAAGTGCACAGCCCCCAGAGCAGACACAGTACTCCAGTAAAGACCTCACCCACACTGAGCAAAACTAAAAAAATACCTCCTGTGGATTACACAGCACTCATGTTATTAGATGCCAGTACAAAATCGTCTGTGTTTTTTTTCTGCTTTCTTTACAACATCTCATGTTTGTTTGTTTGTTTTAATTCAAGAATCATCAGTCTTTACAGACCCTTCACCAGCTTCATCTCCTGTTCTGTAGTACTAATTAAACCTGTTAGTAAATCAAGAGCTAAATTGGATGTAAATCCATGGAAATTAATGGTATAAGTGTGGCAGCAGGAATGGTATAATAAAAGCAGCAAGGAATAGAGTCAGGACCAAGGCCTAGGCTGAGTATCGGTGTACTTAGACTGCAGAGAGCTAATATACCCACTGTGTGTCAACTTTGCTGTCTGCAGAAATGCATCTAATTCTTCATATTCCTCCATGGAATCAGATGCATACTTCTTACATCTCTTGTTTCTCATACCTTTCATTTGTTTTATCAAGACTAAGATCAGAAAGTGTTTGAATAAATTTAGTTCCTGACCCTATCCCTAGTATTCATATCTTTATTCATGAGCAGTTCCCTCACATAACCCCATGAACATCGGTAGGAACTGGATCCTAAATCTTGCCCCCATCTTGCACAGATGTAGTGCAGAGCACATATATGTGCTCTGATCCATTAAGGGTGTGGATGTACAGATAGTGACAACCTAAAAATTACTTAGCAGAGTTTTGAAAGGCCCTTTTTAGATTTACAGTTTTTCCATCTTGTAGTCATAATTAGTGTTCTAGGTATTGGATATACAGAGGCCAGAGATGTGGAACACTGGGTGGGTACTGCCTGAGATGACTCCTGCCCAATTAAATTCTGTAAGGACTTGCTTTCCCTTCACCAGTGAATAGTTGCTTATTCCTGCGCTATGGAGTAACATTTGGCCTTATAATGATTCTATAAATATTGTTCTGTAACTGCTTTCATTTCAGTCAGTTTGGCTCAAAATATTTTTTCTATAAATCTTGGTAATGCTGGGAGTGCACTTGAAAATATTTGTGTACTTTTTTTTTTTTTTTTTTTCCACACAAAATACATTATATGTGCTACCCAGCAAAAACACCTAGGAAATACACAGGTAGGTCATTGTAAGTATGATGGAAAATAAACAGGGGAAAAAAATGCTTTGTCTTTGTTATAACATTCAAATCACTTGTCCCCAGAGATCAAATGTAAACCATAGATCTGGGAAAGCCCAGAAAGATAAGAGGAATAAGTGCATCTAGACACTTTAGCTAGGGAGACGTTTTGTAAAGCTGGCCAAGAGGAGGTCACTGGTGACCCTGAATATTTAGACATATGACTCATAGATAAATGGATACTTGAACCATCAAGAAACAAAAGATTAATCATCTGTTGGCCTCTCTCTTTTCTCTTTCTGCCCTGGCCAAAAAAAAAGGCCTGCAGTGGTGTGGTTATTTTATTTTTTTTCCCTCTGATTTAATTCTGTTAATATACAGTAAAGAATGAGACTTGAACTGGGAGGAAGCATATCTTCTGTTTACAGTAGCATATATTAAAAGGGGGCCATGGGCATTGAAAGAGGGGTACAGGATTCTTTTTGGTGTTTCACCATTTTAGCAAGTGCTAAAAAACTTGGGACTAACCTGTTTTTAAACTGTTCTCTTCAAAAGCCCCCCCACAGTATGATATTTGCAGTCCCCACAGTAATCATGTAGTTGGCTCACAAGCATCGAATTACAGGACTAGTAGATGTAATGCAAAGGGTCAGAGGACTAGAAAAGGCACTCCAGTTTAAGAGTGCTGAGTATCTCAGTGGACTCACACAAGCTGCAGGGTTCACCTGGACCCAACCACTGTTCTGCATTCTCTGTATGGCTAATGTGACAGTATTGCCTTGGCATCAACAAACATCTAATACAGTTTATGCCTTTGGCTGAGGGTCTTGCCTCTTCCAGCCTTTCACTGCTGCAAAGCTGGACAGGATTTCAGACAGTGAAACATACAAATTTATCATTTCTCATCTGCCTCCTGTTGCAGGACAGTTTGCCCTGCTACACACACACACACACACACACACACACACACACAAAAAAAAAAAAAAAAAAGCCCCAGCTGTTGTTATCCAGGTCGGGCGATATCAGATGAACCCTTGCTTGCTGAGATGAGATGTGAATAGAAATAGGCGGCTGGTCCAAATCCCTACTTACAAGTAATGCAAGTTGGGAGACACATTTGGATAGCTCCAACTCAATGATAGTAAAAGACAGAAATGGATGCTTTTTTCTTTTTTAACAAATTTTGGCTTTGGTTTCTTTGTCAAATTCCTTCTTTGTTCAGAGACAACCTTGGCAATCACATCACAGAAATGAACTCATGAAATTCAGTCCGGAGAACAAAAGCTGGCATCCTTGTTCCTGTGCAGAGTGTGGATTTAATCTGAATGTCCGTGTGATTGCTAAGCAAACACCTCACATCTGTTGCAGGGTGGATTTTTTTCTGGTAGCTAGGATAACCTTTCTTACCTGCCATTTGTGGGCTGGAAAGTTCATCATCATAAATCATAGCAGAGACACAAGTATTTTGGGAGTTTCTCTGACAGAAAAGCCGCAATGGAATGGTTCACCTCTACTGAGACAATATTCCTCCCCAGGTAACTACTGATCAAAGCCAAGATATTTTGTAAAAATCCGAAGAAAATAATTTATAATGTCTATTAGATTTGCCCACTACTATAGCAGAAATTTCCAACTGTCTACCAAGAGGAAGTACTGAAAGAGGTCATGAAAATAGACTAACACATATATGGGTTATTCTGTTTAAAATTAAATATATGTGTGTGTGTGTGTGTGTGTGTGTGTAAAAAATAAATAAATGTGGGCACACCAGTAATATGACTTGCTTCTGCTGGAAAAGGCATAGATGAAGCATCCCTGGGAAGCAGGATGAATGACGCAGGTAAGCTTTGATGTAAGACACAGCAAAGTCAATGATAGGCTTTCAGGACTTCTACAGTGTATAGTTCTCACTCTGCTCCACACATAGCTGGAGTCTTGCTGAGTGCTGCTGTTTACTGTGTCTGTCTCATTCAGTCACTTACAGTTGCCTTCCCTTTAGCCATGGAAAACCTTGACCCTACCAGTCTAAAGACCATGTCATGAAACTTCACCACATATTGAATCTAATATGCTCCCTCATTTATTACTGTGACTTACATGAAAGACATCTAATTTCCCTGGAGCTAGTGGGAGTTTGGCTTTGTTCTCTATTAAAAAGAGACGAAGAGCAGTGTTTCCTCACTTTTTTTTTTTTTTTTTTTTTTTTTGGCTGAAGACACAAATCCATCCCCTTGCATTTTATTTACTTTTAGTTTGTTTGTGGAATTTGTTAGTTTCCAGGGGAATGCTAGGCAAGAGAGCAATCATCATTTACAAGCCTATTCTCACAAGGAAATGTTGTTATAGCTGTAGTCATATAGAGCAATCTATTTATGCCACCACAGAACAGTGATCCTACACGCACACAGTACTGAAATTGGTTGCTCTTAGTACTTACATGGTATCTATGATAATACAATTAATCTGCACAGTGTTGATACCACCTTTTGCAATTCAGTTTTGTTGTACTTCACAATGTCTGTTCTCATGGTACCCCCACCTCTATCTCATCTCCCTTTTACTAGAGCTAGGATAGTGCTAAATGTGTGGCTGCTCTTCTTCAGTGAGGTTGCTGCACATGAGGATCCCAGAAGGGGATTTTACTGGATGAGGAGGCTGAAGACTAGGAGGTCTGGGAAGAAGTCTCTCTGCCCTCAGCATCCTCCACAATCTGTCACAGGTCCATAATCAGGTCAGATTTGGAAATCAGAGGTTAATGGAGAGACACTTTCCCACTGGCTTTTATCAGTCTCTTGGGTGCATTTGATCCCTTGTCCAAAATCTTTAAGAGTTTTATTGTACCTGGTGATATTGTGATGCCTTCATCTGGCACCAGTATTGTGAAAGATTGAAACAATATCCATAGAAATATGAAGTTCATCTGAACTTCTTCCATTTTTCATCCAGGAAGATCTGTCATCAGTAATAACAGACCAATTGGATTCAGTATCAGTTCATTTGCCAGCAGGAGCTGGGAGGTGATCATTCTCCCATACGCAGCTCTGGTGAGGCCACACCTTGAATACTGTGTTCGGCTTTGGGCCCCTCAGTACAGGAAGGACAACGAGGCCCTGGAGCATGTCCAGAGAAGGGCTATGAAGCTGGTGAAGGGCCTGGAACACAAGTCCTGTGAGGAGCGGCTGAGGGAGCTGGGGTTGTTTAGTCTGGGGAAGAGGAGGCTCAGGGGAGGCCGTATTGCTCTCTACAGGTACCTGAAAGGAAGGTGTGGGGAGCTGGGGGTCGGCCTCTTCTCACAGATAACTAGTGATAGGACTAGAGGGAATGGCCTCAAGTTGTGCCAGAGGAGGTTCAGGTTGGAAATGAGGAGACATTTCTTCTCAGAAAGAGCAGTCAAACATTGGAGCGGGTTGCCCAGGTAAGTGGTGGAGTCACCGTCCATGGGAGTGTTCAAGGAAAGGTTGGACATGGTGCTTGGGGACATGGTTTAGGGGGTGACATTGGTGGTAGGGTGATGGTCAGACTAGATGATCTTGGAGGTCTTTTCCAACCTTAAGGATTCCGTGATTATATCGACTATCCTTAAGAAGGAAATAATGCCATGATCAGTCTGTTTAGCCACTGAATTTCCCCCAGGTAGAAAAGTTTTGGGGTCATGTACAAGTTTAACCTAGTCACCCCAGTATTAAATACTTCATTAATCTGCACAATCTAGCTTTCTGTTTTGTATAGTTTATGAAGAGCATATTTCTCTGAGTACATATTTGAAAGGGTGTGTTCACCATAAATGTTTGCTAACATTTTTCCATTCCTGTCAGCTTTTTATCCCTACTTGCAATTAAATTGACAATTGAGAAAGGCAATGAGTATTTTGACTTATGGACTTGCTACAAACAGTAAGGCAATAATTAAAAGTAAAAATATTCAAGTCTGACCCATTTACCTGTCAGATTACTGTTTTCAAACTGCATTTTCCCACTACACATTGTTGCAACCAAAAGATGCTAAAACATATGTTTTCTGTTAAATATAGTTCTTCCATTCCAATGCTTTTTTGTTATGAAGATCACAGAAAAATAATTTTCATGAAGCCTCTATGCATCAGAAAACTTTGTGAAATTAGGAAACTGCAGGTGAAAAAAATGTTTTCCTTCCATGCTTTCAGATAGTGTATTCAGGCTACTCTCCCTATGCAGCTGTTCTGTCACTGGTTTCTTTCATTCCTACCCAATGGCCTTGTGAATTGACCAGGAAGATGGCTTCTTTCCAACCTTATCATGAAGAGAGTGTTTGCAATGTGAAACCCAATACACTCATCACCCCTGTGATGGTAGTGTCAGCTCAGTCCATCTCAGACCTCAGGTACTTCCTCAGGTACTTCCCTGCCCTGTTTCTTCAAGGCACTCAGCCCAATTCCACTGTTCTCCAAGAGGCTCCCAGATACGCCCCAGCTGGCCTACATTCCTGTAGCAGACACCTGCAGCTGCTGCTTCCTTCTCAGAATTAGCCAAAGGACTAATAGCCCTCATGGTTAAATTGGGAAATGGGAGACCAAGAATCAGCTCTTGCTCAGCCTGGGACTGTTTGCATGTATTGCATCAGGGAGTGTAGCTGACTTCAAAACAAATCTCCCCCAAACCTAAACTGAGCTCTAACTTCACTTTTTAGCAGTCAGGATGTGCAAAAAGACCTGTGCTTTAAGCTCTGAAATTCTCTTTTGAATTCAGCTCTTAACTGAAAATCATGACCCCAGAAACCTGAACAGATGAGGTAGGACACCAAGTCCAGAAGCAAGTATAGCTCCACTAAAATAGAGGTCAAAATTATGTTTGAAGTCTTACTTTACTGTAAAGTTTTAATGTAAAAGAAAACAGCATAATGACATCTTATATGTCTGGCTAACACTCTGTAAAGCCTGTTTTATATAACTTCTCAAAGCATGTATCATATAAATGACACTCTCACACTGACATGTTTACCTCAGTGTGTTGTCTGCATAACATGTTAGATTGCTTTTATAGGCTTGTCAATGAATTCTGGCTTTTATGTCGCTATACGTACTCAGGTTGTAGCTTGAAGATGTATAGATAAATCGTGAGAAGATTCAGCAGACCAAAAACCTGCAAAACAGTGCCCCAGGAAAGCAAATACTGAATCTCATAGCTCAGATAGCCCCTTTCAATGCAACCGTAAGATGTTTTGTTTACACCTCGGATATTTATTGGAGATCTCCCTCAGTGGAGATCTGTATCTTCTTTACTCTTGCAAGAATGCTATAAGAGATCTCATCCAAAGTTCAGAATAGTCACTGGGAAACCTCTCACCAAATTAGCAAACACCTTAGCTAAGCATCTAGATGCAGCAAAGGACTGCTGCTTTTATTTCACCTAACATCTTCTTAGGCATGCTGAGAGCTACACAAATGTTGTCTGCAGTGGCTCTTCTGAGTCCAGTCCCTCAGCGTGGCTTCTTTCAGCATCACACCGGTATGCAAGGAGGCCCAGCCTTGCACAACCTTTGCACGCCAGCCTGGCATGCCAGCACAGCCTTTGCAAGAGAGGAGGCTCCCCCACACAGCAGCAGTCTTTCATGGCCTTGCTGAAAGGAATGGGTTGGAATAGGAAGACATAACTCAGAGATTCATATCTGGGACAATCAAACAACACTATGAGGGAACAGGGAACTGGCACTACAAAGACTCCTGTTAAACCCAGAACCCCAGGAACAGGCATCTGAAATAGCAAGCAAGTTTACAGTGTGGTGGGGGAGAGTTGGGAAGTGATTTGTAAATGTCTTTGCAAAAGAGAGGACTATTTCAGCTAGGAAGATAACTGGAAAATGAGATAAAAATCAGCAGGGATGTGTGTGAATAGCATGATATTATTCTGATAAGATGCCTATCTTTCAGACAGAGGAATCGCAGTCGGCCAAATCTGTCTGGACTTCTGTATAGTGTCACACGGGAATTATTAACAGAAACTGCGAAAATGGGAATCAGCACAGAAATGGTTAGGAGATGAGAACATGCCTAAGCTGATGACAAAGGGGTTCTCCTGCAAAGAAATCTAATGGGCTGGGGCAATTTTCTCAGGAATGAGGTTAAATATCAGTTCAGTGTGATCACTGGCAGAGAAAATGGGAATGCCTAGTATTATTTATTGATGTCAAAAATCTGGGGGTATTACCAGCAGAATGTGATGCCATATGGGTTAAGCCCAATGACCAAGAAGGCCAAAGTAATAAATCAGAACAAAGATTAATAACGTACAAAATCCAAGCTCTTGTGCATGGTGATAAGTTACCCAAACTTTCACAACTGTCAGGAGTCCTGCTGTCTGAAAATGTGACTGCAAGAAGACCTGTCAATGCAGGTCATGGGATGACCCAGAATTCTTGGGAAGGAGAAGAGAGGGGAAAAGGCAAGCCCAGGACAAGCAAGGAGAGGGCTTTGCAATAAAGACACAGAAAGGAGAGCTCCCACTGCACACAGACAGTCCTGGGAAGACCTCACAGGTTTACTGCATAGAGTTTTCCTTGGCCATATTTGCACTGATAGATACACTAAGTGGAAGCGTAGCAGGTACTGACCCTGGGATTATGGGGAGGCCATCTAAAGACACCAGACTAGGTAAATTTGGCTTTCCAAGGGAAAAAAAAAAAAAAAAAAAAAAAAAAAAAAAAAAAAA
>CM021767.1:48146971-48163811 GCA_011076525.1 Nettapus auritus | reverse complement strand
AAAAAAAAAAAAAAAAAAAAAAAAAAAAAAAAAAAAAAAAGCAAGGCCGAGAACAAATAATGACTGTTGTCTGTAAATGTAGTAGGGTAAAAAACAGAGAGGGGAAAAGAACAGCTTGAGCCAAAGTACAAAGTTCAAATGATTGTTAACTGGACATAGCTACCCTTACTTTGGGAATCATGAGCTTGTTTCTCAGTGCTAGAGGAGCCCTGTGCTGAAGGGCTCTTCATACAGGTGCAGTGAGGACAAGAAGTCTCCCTGCTTCTCTAATATCTAATAAGGCAACTGAAGGCACCAGTTTGTTCCGGCTCCCTTTAAGACATGGGAATAGAAGTGACCCTGCCTTGTGCCAGTTCACATCATGGCAACTGTGTGCAGTGCAGAGCCTGCGTGCAGAGCCTGCGTGGCAGTACCAGAGCCCAGCATCACCTCCTTCCTGGAGGTAGCAATCGTCCCTCTGCACACTCAGCTGCAGTTCATTATCTCTGCGAGGAGGAAACAAAGCATTATGCTACGCAGAGTTACAAAATGTCCCTAAGCGTCTTGTGTAAAAGACCAGAGAGTGAATACAAATTGCAAAGGAAATAAATTCCAGAAAAAGTATAAAACAAACAATACCGAATTTATTAAACTTGACCTTTTTTTTTTTTTTCAGTTTACAAAAATTTCAAAAATCTCCAGGAAAATGTAATGGGCCAGACTAAATTTGTTCCACTTGGATAACAAGCTTCCTGAAAACCCTACAAAATAGCTCAGAATGTAGCTTTGGCTTCACGGGAAAAAGTAATACTGGTTGATAAAGAAATCTCTAAATGATCTCTGCCCAGCACTTCAGTGTTTTGCTTAAGGTCTGCTTTGTCAGGGAGGAAGGGCAGGAGCAGAGCTGCTTGCCAGATTACTCATTGCTGGCAAGAGGATGTGAATCAGTGTTTGCAAATCTACAGTGTGCTGAAAGGAGATATTTATTGAACTGAAACAAAAGGTTAAACTGCCAAGGACTGTGATTTTTTTCCAGGGCTTATGTACAGAACTAGATCATAGTCTAGGTCTGAAACTGAAAATAGTCATGCATGCAGTGAATTTAGTAGGTCTAGTAGCAGATGATCAGTTTGTGTTTCTGGGCTGGTTATGCAGAAGGTCTAAATTCAAACTCAATCGAATTTCTTTGTCAGCTCTAATTGTGCGCTGAGAATTGGCCATGGTGGTAAAACTGCACAGAAAAATGCATGCTCGAGTGGAGTCCGAACTGCCCTTGGCTCTTCTGGTGTTATCCAGCCTTACTTTGTTGGGATTTTCCCTTGGATAAAAGATCAGGTTCCTACATGCTACTGGTTCCCATATCAGGTTCCTACTGATGGCTGTTGATGTCTGTGCTGAAAAGGAAGCAGGGTTTTATCTGCCTTTTGACAAGTGTTGTGCCAGCTGCACTGTAACATACCATATAATGAGCCATAACTACATGCCCGTGGTTTGTCATGCAATGTGCTGCCTGCACCAAATACCTCTGCAGCAGTGCCTGATATCAAGGAGTGAGGAGCGCAGACAGCTATGAGATCAAATGAAAAATAGGTGGAATGAATCATCCAAAATAGTGAAGTTTTTAATTTCTTTTCTTTGTGTGGTCTCAGAAAAGAATAGGACCGGCTCTCCTGGAGGGCCAGTTGTTGCTCTTTTTTTTTTCTGAAGTCCTGCAGATCGTTTAACATGTACTGTGGCTTAAAACCTGTATCCGTACATTTTTGTTTTCAGAACGGTTCCCATTTTGCTGTTTTTCCACCTTTTCCTTCTCTCTCTGTTGGAAAAAAAAAAAAAAAAAATAATAAAAAAAAAAAAAAAAAGTTCTGGAGGGGATGGTGGAGAGAAAGGGCAAAACCAGAAGAAAAGTCCTTGTCTGCTGAAATTCAAACAAACCAAGACTAGGTTTTTCATACGGCTGTTTCTTTGGAAGAATTAAACACTGAGATTTCAAGAAAAGGACTAATTTACACTGAGATAACAGACTTTTTTTTTCCATTTAAAAAATCAAATTGGCTTCATGCAGTACTTCTTGGAGAGGTAACCGAAGAGATGTAAACACACATGCATTAGTAGTTCATATTTACAGTGGTTTCTCACTAAAACTCATGCACCACTGAAAGAGAGTCTAATACAGTAGTGCCTGGGGACAGGATGGGAGTGAATGTTCCTTAATCCCAGGAGGAAAATATCCCCTTCAATCTTTTTTGCATTTACTCAAAAATACCTAAACCTGCCTTGAATCTTTGTGCTCCAAGCCAGCCGAAAAGGGAGCCAAGAACTCAAGGATATTCTTCTCTCAAAATAGCATATTTCCCCACTCAAAAGAGAGAAAAAAATCCCATTAGTCTGACAGACTTCCAGAAAGCAGTGGGATTAATTTATAGTTGCCAGGAACCAAGCTCTGTTTCTTTAGGCACCAGCAAGAAAAGGGCTATTTTACATCCTTGTTTACTTAGCTAATGAGTATAAGAGACTGCTTAGCAACCTTTCATCAAGCAGCATGCGGCTCACCTTCCTAAAAGCAGACTCACAAAAATGTAGTGCAATCATTTTGCTCTGTTTTAATGTGTTAATAGAGGAAATTATGACACTACTGCACATTATTTGGATGTATTATTTCAATTTTTTATAAAGGTTTCAGGTTCTTTAGAGGTACATTTTTATTTAATGTTAATTATGTACTTTTTTCTACTCAATAGAACTTTTATCTGTTACATCCTCATAAAAAGCTTATTACTTTGAGTGTATTAAAGTATATTGCATTCACCCAGCTTCATTGACAAAGAGCTCCTAGATTTTGGCAAAACTGGTTTAGCTTGGGGGAAAGGAGACAAGAGATCAAACATAGGAACGAAGTAATATAGACAGGCTCTAAGATGTTGCATTAAAGTGAACTCAAAGGTCATAACTGCCATCCTAAAGTCATCAGCCCTTAAGGAACGAACCAGCAGCCTCTACTTTCTCTAGAGGGCTTAAACCAGAGGAGAGTTAATATGTCCCCTACCACCCCAACAACAATATCCAGTTTGCACCATATTATTCCTGCTCAGCAGGAAATTGGGGCCATCTGAGCATGAGGCAAAAGCAAGCACAGAAAGAAGCCTGCTTGGTGGGCTCCTGCACTCACCTACTGCCACAAGGAGGGCAGACCTGGGCTCGGGTGCTTTGGTCTTGCAGGCAGCTGATGGGGAAAGAGGAGAGCAGCTTGTTTTGCTTCCACATGAGGGTGAAACAAACCCTTCCACAAGACCCTGGTAGATGGTTGCTCTGTTTTACAGTTGCTCATGCAACTTGAGTTTTTAAAAGTGGTTCAAGCTGCTTGGAGAGGCACCTGGCTTTCCAGGCAAATTACTAAAATAGTTTCTTCACATTATTTTTTCCCCTCTGCCTGCATCCAGCAGGTAACATCTGGAAAACATACAAAACAAAGAGCAAAATGTCATTTCAAAGAGGTTAGTAGCTCTTTAGCAATTGTCTGTTAGTAAGGACGGTATTTGCACAGCTTTTTCTCAACCCAGAGCAGGCACAGAACAAGGTTTTATTCACTGCTAATATAGAAATCCCATGCAGATACAGGCGCTAATCTGCTCTGCCACTACCTCTCCCATAGAAGTAGCGATGGAGCCTTCTAGAGAAGTGGGGGACCCTGCATTTCTCTTTTACAGGTGTAGCAATAACCAAGGTATCTAGGAAGACTAATTTCTACCACAGAAAGCCCATCTCCTCTGTTTTAGTGAAAATGGAGAAACAGGATCAGATCTCCCAGCCACAGCAGCAGGATGAAAAAAAATTAATGACCACAGGTGCTTAGGGTCTGCAGCAATGGGTCTGCCATACAGGAACCTGAGATCATTAATTCAAGGAAAAACAGTGCTGTGGAGGTGTAAGATTATTGTATTACCAAAATGCAGAGTATGTGACGTGGGGGCACCGGCCTTCCCTCTCCTCTTGGTGTAGGCAGAGCCCCTCTGGGGAGGCTGCGGTGAACACAGGCAGTGCTGGCCAGCCCGGGACAGAGCCTGATCTCTGCCTGGGGACACACAGCACAGGCAGCATCCATCGCCTGCTCCTGCTTATTCTCCTGCACTGACTGTGCAGATGAAGCTGAACAACCCAGTCATTCAGACACAGGACTGAGAAACAAGGCAGGCATGCACAGGAGCTGTGTGAACCTGCTCATGTTTGCACAGCCAGGGAGAGACAGGCAAGGTACCCACTTCTCTCACATTTTACTATGCTGGTCTAAGAAATTTGCCCGTAGAACAATGGCTGCATGGTCAGGAGCTGACCAAGGATCCCTGTTTCTGCTGTGTTTTGCGATACAGCCTTGGGCACAGTGCTCATGCAGCCAGCCAGCTTCCAGATCCTCTCAGCTGGGAGCATGAGCTGAGGAGTGTGTGTCCAGCTGCATCCCCCTGGGAAGACATCCCATGTTTACCAGATTTTATAGATGTGCTTGATAAAAGGACCCAGATTCCAACACTGCAGCAAGAGTAGGAATGAAATGGGACATGCCCAAGCCATTTGACTCTCATCCTTTTTGGCACATCCTGATGTACAAATAAAAACATGTTGTGCCTATGAACTCTCTCTCAAAAAAAAAAATCAACTTAGTCTTACTGTAAGTGTATTATAAACTTTATGCAAACTGTTAATGGGAAAGTTACTAAAAATTTGCAGAGACGTGTTCATTTGATTTGTTTGACAATGGAAACTAAGGATAAGGAACATCTAATACTATTTCACTGAAGACTTACAAAAATGTTAAAGTAACATATATAGCCAGGCATTTCAAAATAATGCATAATATTTTGCAGTAAGAACTTACAGTAATAATTAATTCAAATCTTCTTTCAACACTGCCAGTAATCTAAATGAGCTGAAAATCAAATTCATGTCAACAAATGATTTAACGAGCAACATTATATGGGTTGTGTAATGACACATGCGAGGACCGCTACCGACAGGCCAACAGAGCCTGAGCTGTTCCAGCACTAGGAATGGTTCAGGGATGTCTCGGTGGCCAGCTCAGTCCCTCGCATGCAGCCAGGGAGTTTGCTTTTGGACTGGGCTGTGGGAGGGAGAGTCGGTGTGATCAGGAGACAGGAGGAGGTGCAAGCAGCTCTCTGGTGCTCACAGGAGACAAAGAAGAGCTGTCATATGGGAGAAAAGGTGTCTTTGCTATGTACATGGAGACTTTTCTCCCAAAGGACTTGGCATAATCCCAAATGAGGAAATTAGCTTCAAAAAAAGCATAGCAACTTTGAAGGAAGTCTCAGTTTTTTCAGCAGGTGATGGGAAGCTGGTGGAGGAAAAGCAGGAGAGAGCTCTGAGGGGTGGGAAGGAGAAGAGTGGCCAGGAGGTGACCAAGGACCACAGGCAGAGAGGGTGTGCAAGGAAGAAGGTACAGGCAGGTATATCAGAGACTCAAGAAACTGGAGATAAACAGTAGGGGATTGTTTTTCTTTGAACCATCATGTCCTGAGTGTTTTCTGTTGTGTGTTTCTTCCTCAAAGCTCCTGGCAAGAAAGCTTTAAGTAGCTGAGAAGAATTGAGGCAGAAAATGCTGAAGACCCATGTGAGAGACCTCCAAGGTAGACCAAAGACATATGCTTCTGAAAAGACATCTCCTGAGGCTGTTGCTAAACAATACAGGATATAAAGTATAAAACACTTTACCTGTATTGTGGGAAACTTTCAAAAGACAAGTACGTGAAACGTGATCAGTACTTCCCTCTGCTGATAAATCAACAATAAAAAAAACAGCATGGTGATCCATCTGACTGACTTGGTCTGCTTCATATGTGGTCTTCCAGAATGCCAGCTGCATAGATGCTGAGCTAAAACTAAACCAAAAGTACCTGTTTCTGTGGGATGCAAGGGAGACTGCAGATTCAGATTTAAACCCCAGATTTCCCTCCAGGTTTTGGTTCTGAACTGAATCATTAAAACTCAGTGGGTCTGTCTAACCTGCAGCCACATCTGCTATGGTAAGGTTTGGCTCAGGAAGCAGGAAACCTGGAAGATCTCAACAAAATGTTACCCTAAGCTGGCCCAGATCTGAATATGCCTGGAAGACAGTATCTGCTTTCTCTGAGCATTTCTCTCAGAAAAGATAAATTTTGCTAGAAATTAAAGCCTGCTGTTTTTTATGTAATGGCTTGTCTGAGCATCCCACTCATGTCACCAAGCTGCTAGCCAGGTATGAAGAACGTTATCTCTCTTTAGCTCTCATCCACATCTACAATGATTCTAGTAAGTGGAGATGGTCATTCTGCCAATCGAAGGAAAATCATCCCTACCAATAATGAATCTGTCCAAACAACAATTAATTTCCTGATCTGGCATGTCTCACCAATTAATTTTGCAGCAATCTGTCCAAAGTAACACTGCATTTGCTCTTTTTTTTTTTTTTTTTTTTTCCTTTCATTCAGCAGCACACATACTAGAGCGAACTTGCTTACTCAGATGTCATCACAACAACTCAGGAACAGTGATTATAAGAACTTCAGAAAACTGAGTTGAAAGCATATAAGGGAGCTGCCTCACAGCTTGTTTCTTCCTTCTTTAGTATAACGAGATGGCGTAAAATCACAAAAAGTAGTTTTGCTTACTTGGTCAAGTTAAGATTATAAAGATGGTTTCTAAATGTTGCCTGAAATGCCAGCCTCTCCAATGTTCTTATTACATCTTCTTGGCTGATAAATGAAGCTCAGAGCCAAGATTTCCAGTTGTTCAAAAAGCCAGAAGAGTTGCTCAGTGCTGTTCCAAATAATTTTGAAATATTTTAAAGTCATCTGTGCAGCTTCTGACCAACCAATCTCCCTTGCCCTGGAGGGCAGGCTATGGCATGGTATGAGCATAACCCTATGCTTTCTATTTGCTGTCTGTAACTTCAGCTGAAAACACTGCAGCACTACACATCTTGTGGCATGTCCACAAAAACTTACTATGCCAGAAAGAGGTAAAAACCTGAAAAGCAGCTCTGCCTCATGAAAATCACAGAAAGCAAAGCCTGCTCGTGAAGAAAGGAGACCATGTCTCTGCACCTCGGCATGTGCACAGCCCACAGCCAGGCCCAGGCCCTAGGTGCTGAACATGTATTCCTTCCTCTGAGCCTCCCTGGGAGCAAAGCTGCGTTGTCCCTCAGTCTGGATCTCCAGAGGGTTTTCCCCAGGCTGGAGCAGCCTCACAGCCAGTGGCATAGGAGTTCCCAGGCAGGCAGCACCAGGGATGATCTCCCTCCAACACAGCAGGAGAAGGGCCCTCTGGCCTGCTGCTGCCCATGGCTGAGCCAGCAGCTCGGTGATGGTTATGTGGATCAGTGGTTCACAGCACCCACCTCTGAGAGCTGAAGGAAACCCCAGCCAGAAAGGCCAAATATCTAACTTTTCCTGTTGCTTATACAAACCTAGTCCTTGACAGCTTATTCCCCTTTTAACCAGATCACCGGAGACAACAGAGAGCCAGTACTGCCACCACCAGAGCAGGCAGCATACCATGGAGCTGGCCCTGGACAAGCCCAGGTACCATCTGGCCAGAGCAGCACAGGAGTCATCTGCAAACCTGCATGGGCTGACAGCTCTTGCAGGGTGCCTTTTCTATAGGACACCGGTGGACAGGTACTTGCTTTGTGGAAAAGACACTTCAGCAGGTCCAGGGATTTGAGCCACCTCAGGGGTACTCACTAGCGCTGGCTGACTTTGTGGTGTTCACCACTCCGGCGTCTCCTCAGCACAAAGCTCCTTGTTCCCTCCTAGAGAGCTGTTATAGCCATCTCAGAAAGCTCTTCCCCAGAGAACAAGTTCACAGCCGGAGATGTCTCCCTGCCCACGGGCAGTGTGCCCCACGGGGCAGAGCCAGCAAAGGGCTCTGACTCACACATGAGCCGCCTGTCAGGGAACAGCTGGAGACACTCAACGGTGCTGGAGTGCTGGGCTCTGAGGCTGCAAAAGGCATATTTGGGGGTTTCGTGACATGTTGTGTCCTTCAGAGCCAAAAGTCGTGGGGTCCGTGGCCAAACAGATGGACTTTGCTGGGAGGAGGGGGAGGCCACCTGAGGAAGGACTGCAGAGCAACCAGAGCCAATGCCAAACATGTGTAGGGCTTCTTAGCAACGTGGGATTAGCCTAAACTTGCCATTGCACAGCAGATCTCTGGACATCCCCATGCTCTCCCTTATTCACACATACTAAAACTCTCCCTGGAGTGCAGCATTGTCAGTGGTCTCCTGCCAGCAACCTCCCTGCACCGCTCCATCCTGCTCAACGGCAGCCAGGAGCCAAGTCCCAGTATCCCTTGTCCCCTTCCCACACCAAGTAACCTAACATGCAAACACCTCAGACTACCCCTCTTCACCCCAACGTGTCACAGGCTCTTCCTGATCTATAAGAGGAAGAAGAAAGTCAGAGAAGGAGTTTCTGAACAGATAAAAGTACCCCAGCAGCACACAAAGCACATCATATTGCTGTTGGCTTGTGGACACGCAGAAACAGCCAAAGTCAGCAGTGCCTATCACAACTGCTGTTGATGTTGACACTAATTCACACAAGCCTTGCACTGGTGAATGACTCCATTAACACCATCCTTTAACTCAGCCCCCCAATTCCACCTCTATGCATTTTTCTTTACTTGCAATTCTTTGCTGAAACTCACACACTTCTGCATGTGTCCCACCTGAGAGGTCCATGACAGAAGCATGGTGAGGAGCAAGCCAGGAAGCCTTCTCCTGGAAAACACATCCAGCACGGAGGGTTTGGTCGGGAATGTGGCCATGCTCAGCATTTGCTTCCTTCCCATATATAAAAGCCTCATCACGCTGGACATTTCTACTTGGCTTTCTGCCTTTCATTGCAGAGCCATATCTCCTCTCTGGATTTCTTTTTTCCATGCATTTAAAGCTTGTCCTCCTGCTGCTACTTTCCCTGGCTGTGCCTCTTTGCACAGGAGTGTGCAAATTGAGAGAGCTAGTGAAAAATCCCCCCCTCTCTCCCTATCTGTATCACATGCTCAAAACCAAAACAGTCTCAAGGCATCTCTGCTGTGTGTTCTGGGTTCTGTTCTCAACAGCATGTGCTCTTACTGGGATGTATCCCAGCTGGTCCTGCTTCTGCGAGCTGCGAGCTGCTGTCGTAATGTGATTGATGAGTAGGAAGAGCTAGGCAGAAAGAACAGAATAGGGACCAAAGCAAGAAATCAGAGAGAAGGCACTGGAGGAGAAAGGTGAAGAAAAAAAAAAAAAAAAAGAGAAAATGAGATTATGAGCAGATAGAAGAAGGGAGAAAAAAAGAGTGGATAAAAGGTGTAAAACAACAGAAAACTGAGGGAAAAAAATATTGAATGAAGCAACAATAGCAGAGACAGTCCCTACCCTGAAGATACACATTATGACAGAAAGCCCTTTGACACTGTAGATAGCTTGTACATGAGGTAGCAGATGCTGCCCTTTCTGTGGGACTGAGGTAGTTGTGTGTCACAGGCAGGATCAAAGGCACCAGAACAGCCTTTTGAGGGAGTTAACCCAACAGAATCAGAGAGAAAATTTCTTGTTAAGCTTGAAAGGATCATTAAATCCCTTATCAGAAAGTAGATCTGTTGCATGTTCATACTCAGCTTGTTCAGTGTTCATGTGCTCATGTGCCCATGTCCTCCTCACTGCACGTGCACAGGGTGGGCAGATGAGCATAAAAACGAGTTTACAACACAACAATAAAGCTTTCTGCCCCCATGCTCCCTGTGAAAATGGGACCAAGTCTGTGCTACATAAAGAAATAATCTTCCAGTGTACTTATTAAACTAGATTTAAGGCTAGTCTGTTGCAAAATAAAAGACTACTTGAACTCTGGTTTATATCAGTTTTTTCATTGTTGAGAAGTAAATCCTTCAATGAAAGCCCACATTTTACCAATTTAAGCGATACTAAATGAAAGCAATGCCGAAACAGTAAATGTTAAATTAGAGGAAATGAGTAAAACCCACTTTGTCCTCTTTATAATCTTCTGAGCACACGTGCAACCAAGCTAATTCTGACTGAGTTACCTCCATACAATACCACATGTGGGAGGAGGCTGCAGGAAAGTTTTCTGAGGGAGTTCACAGCAATGGTGTATTTGTCCCTGTGAGGTCAATTACTCTGCTGAAGCACATGATTGCTGGCACATACTAGACTCATGAGATTAGAAAACACTGGAGCTCTTCTATTGCTTTTGAAGCTTCTGCTCTCTGTGTTTGGAGTAGCTAAATACATTGCTTTTTGGAAGGAGATTTGACAAATCTTCAAGACCAAGGTTAAGATTTTCCAGAAATGCCCAAGTGATTTAGAAGTGCTTCTTGCTTCTAGCAAAGTGTGGGTTCCTGTGTTGCTTGGATGTGTCCTAAAGTGCCACCACAGATCAAAAAATGCTCACCAATTTACACTCACCCATACTTGGTAAGCAGCCAGTGAAGACCCAAGAGAGGAGACATGAGATGGGACCCTGAACTCAGCGTCCCTGTTGCAGCACTGCAGAAGTGTAACTGAGGGCAGAAGCTAGCTCCTTGATGCCTCCAGAAAATGACAAGGAGTCATTGCTGCATAGCAAAAATAAGCTCAAATTCATAGAATATGATTTATGTTTGGGCCTGATATGAGCATTGGAAACACCCAACCTGAGGAACATGGAAACATCCAATATGGAAATATGAGGAAGCTTTGTCAGAGCTAAGGGTATTTACACAATATGAGTCTTTGACCCTGGTGCCCTCTCTTTACATGCCTAGTCCACAGAAATGTCATTGTTAAATGCCATGCAGGAACTGCAAAGTCAAGCTCTTCAGGATACGCCATTAATGAAAAGACACATTATCAAGAGACTGAGATTTACAATATAAAGAATATTTCTGAACCATTAAGTCATTTTGAAAGTCTTGGTTTAAAGCACCATTTGAATCTTTCCCAGAAACAGAAACACAAGAAATAGTAAATAGCATATGAATTAGACTTTACTAAATAAAGACATTTGGTAACTAAAGTAACTTCTTAATTAAATTCTTTTAAACTTTAGCAATCAATGGGATCCATTTTATTTTAGAGTAGCAAAGGGAGGATTTGAAGGTATGAAAAGGAGAGAGGAAAATATTTTAATTGCATCAGATGCAAAAACATCCTCTTACCTCAACACATAGGAAACTAAAAGAAGCACAATGTCGATGTAACAGCATTGTGTTAAGAAAAACAATACAAAGAGCTTTCTCTTATTTCTGGGGTTCTTCCTCTGGTTGCAGGGTGTCCTCACTCTACATCTGTGAGGCAATTTCATACTTTAAACTGTGATGGTATCCCTTCAGTTCTACAACTCAGAGGGATAGGCTGATTTTAGACACAGCTGTCCAATGCTGTATCAATGTGTTAATAGGAATCTGATGCTGACATTTTCTAGAAATAAAGTCAATAACCACCTAATCTATTATCAGTATCTAAACTAAAAAAGAATGTAGTATGTAAACATACAGTATTAACTTCCATAAATTATTTCAGTGGTTTTTATCTTTGAATTATAATATTAAAAGCAGTTAGTCATAAAAGCACAGAATACGTTTATTTTCTTTAAAAATAAAAGCATTTTTAACATTCTTAGGTGTTGATATTTGGGAAGAACTGCATCCAGGTCTTGAAATATTAAAACCAGCATGATCTATATAGCCCTAAATAACGAATCTAATCAGTATGTTATTCTTTCTCTGAGGGATTAACTTTTTCCTCTGTCACATCTGACTTTTAAAAACATCAGTCTCCACACTTGGTAGACTACTTTAATGTAGAAGATGAAATCACTTCATGACAAATATTCAGTGTACTGCCATATGCTATTATTCCAAAGCCTAACAGCAAACTTCATCCTTTATAAGCAGAACACCGGCCAAACTGCTTAGTTACCAAATATGTTTGCATTTGTGTTTACAAACTGAGCATACTCCTTCCTTCTTTTAATTAAAAGAAAATAAATAAATAAAAATCCTTGAAATGTATTAAACTAACCCTACGCTTGCTGGCCAAAACATGGGGAATGTCTTTTCTAGTCAATCACCATAATTAGTGACTGCACTTCTCCAGGGATGGCTCCCCAACACCCCTCTGCTGCACCCCATGTCAGTGGAGAAATCTCCACCCCACCCAAGAAAGATTCAGCAGCTCTGGGTGAGAACACAATTTATTCTCCATTGAAAAAACATTTAGTCTTTGGCTACCGCATGTTTGTGGTCACTGTGAAAGCCCCCATGTTTCTGGTCTAAGTCAAGGTGATCATTCTTCCTCATCTAACAGGGTTATTGTGAAATGGCTCTGTTTATATCTGTGAGGAAGTCAGATATTCAGCAAAGGCTGAAATCATAGAACCAGAGAATGGCTTGGGTTGGAAAGGACCTTAAAGATCATCTAGTTCCAACCCCCTGCCATAGGCAAGTATGTCACCCAGTAGCTCAGGTTGGCAAGGCCCCATCCAGCCTGGCCTTAAACACCTCCAGGGATGGGGCATCCACAGCTTCTCTGGGCAACCTGTGCCAGTGCATCACCACCCTCTGAGTGAAGAATTTCCACCTAATGTCTAGTGTAAATCTATCCTCTTTTAGTTTAAGACCATTCCCCCTTGTCCTATCACTATCTACCTGAGTAAAGAGTCCTTCTCCATCTTTTTTATAAAATCCCTTTAAGTATTGAAAGGCCTCAATGACATCTCCTCAGCGTCTTCTCTTCTCCAGGCTGAACACCCTCAGCTCTCTCAGCCTTTATTCATAGGAGAGGTGCTCCAGCCTCTCATTATCACCATGGTCCTTCTCTGGACCTGCTGTAAGAGCCCACATCCTTCTTGTGCTGGGGACCCCAGCTCTGGACACAGCACTCCAGGTGGGGCCTCACAAGGGCAGAGCAAAAGGGCACAATCACCACCTTTGCCTGCTGGCCACTCCTCTGTCAGTGCAGCCCAGGACTCAGCTGGCCTTCTGGGCTGCAAGAGCACACCATTGGCTCATGTTGAGCCTTTTGTCCACCAGAACCCCCAAGTCTGTCTCCGCAGGGCTGCTCTCAGTGAGTTCTTCTCCCAGTCTGTAAAGCTTATCAATAAACCAAAGATGCAGCTCTAAAGAGGATGCTGAGAACTGCCTGGAAAGAAACCTGAAATGTGGGATAAATTGGCCCAGCGCAGAAGAGATACCAATGGGATCCAAAGGTTCAGGAGGAAGTCAGTACTTTGTAGCCTGATCTCTCTGAGAGCTGATGGAAAATTAAAATATATATATATATATAAATATAAATATATATATATATATATATATATAATCGTGTAACAACAGGAGAGGCCAACCAAGAATGACATACTGACTGACTGGCCAATATTGTAACATCATAGTTTCCAAAGAGGCTATGTTAGAAAACAAAAGTGCATGTCAGGGGCATTCCTCATCATCTGTGATTGTCCAAACTGAAGCAGAGCCTTTGAAGAATAACCACAAACACTCATGCATGGTTCAGACCTGCTCAGCGTATGACACAGATGAATGGGCAGAAAAAGAAAAAGGGCTCTTTCTGCTCCCTCCTTTCACAGGCTTCTCTGTTCTTGCAGGGGAGATGACCTGATGTGGCTTTGGTGGAAAATATGTAAGCAGATGCAGTATCAATGGTTTGTTTATCTAAGCACCAAATTTTCCCAGTTGTATTATCATCTTCCCCAGCATAAATTACAATCTGGTTACTAAATTCCTTACAGGTCTGTAGGGAAGGCTCCTGTGTTGAACAACCGGTGGCAAAATTCCCATCCACTTCAGCAGGGCTGGAATTTCACCGGATCTCTCTCTCCTTCCATGGGCTTCTTCTGCCTGGAAGGGGAAATTTATGCTTAGGCTTACTCTTATGAGCTGGTACCAATGTACATGCATTTATATCAAAGAGCTGCTTGGCTCTGCAATATCCTTCAGGTGCACTTCTACACCTTTAAGTCTTTGAGAGCCACAGCAGCAGAAGCTGAAGGGACAACCTGAAGCTCTCAGTGAAAACACTCCTGTGGCCTTTGGATCCTGCAGTTCTCTTATTCTGAGCCCACTGCTTTATTTTTGTATTACTCAGCCTGTATTTCAAAGCACACTGTCCCCTGCGTGACCTAAAGTAAATTAAAAGGTACCATATGTTAGAGGACTTGAAAGAGAAAAAGCTTGCATACATTACCTGAAGTAAATATGCTGAAATCAAGATAATTTCAAGCTCTTTCCTTACAGAAATCCCGTCCTTGTTGTAACACAGTTGCCTGTCAGACATTTCTTCTTTCTCCTTGCCATGTGCAGAATAAATCAGAGGCTAAGACACGGTGATGGGAGATACAGACAAAAGCAACCACTCAAGCTGCAGTAGATACAGTCAAAAGCAACCACAAGCAAAGCTGCTGCAGCCCCCCAGAGGCAAGGAGGGAGCCTCTGTGTCCCCAGATATCCTGTGGCTGCAGTGAGGCACCCAGCCACCCTGAATGCCATCTGCTGGCGGAGGTCTCATCCAGGTGTCCCCACTGCACGCTCCTGGTGCCAGCCCAGCTCTTGGCAAACCTCCTGGGGATGCGGAAGCTGCCAGCTCTGATAACACCTTGGGGACATGCCAAAGAGGGCTCTGCCTCCACTCATGCTGGACACCAAAGCTGGCTGCCAGACCTGGCAAGGCTGCACAGTCCAGAACAACTTTATTTTTAATAAGCTTTCCCTAGAAGAAAAAAATACCGCAGTAAGAAAGAAGCTGTGCAGAAACTAAACAGACACATGCAACACTTTGCAAAGACAGTCTGACTTCAGGATTAGATCATTTTAATAAGCAAAAATAACAGTGTTTGCCAAAATACTTTCACTGTTATGTCTCTCTAGCAAAGGACTGTGAGCTGAAACCTGCATGCTTACAACACCCTCATTGCCTCCTATAAAATCACATTTATCTTGTTACCTTATTTATCCATGGCCAGCAGATCAATTCAATTAAGCTATACTTAACTGATATTTATTGCAATTGCTTATCAGTGTTACTCTAAGAAAAAAGTCAAAATCAGTGTGAACAGAAACCAAAAAAGGGCTGAAGCTTTGCTTTTGAAAAATTAAGTCAAATGCAAATTACTCTAGGCACTCATTTGAAGAGCTTTTGTCAGATATAGAACAACTACCTGCAGCCTGTGTTTCAAATAATGAAAAAAAATCTTGCACACAAGGACTGCATATCTATCTAACTGAATGAAATACTAGCACAAAAGGTAGTGTTTCCAAAAAATAAAAATAAATAAATAAAAGGCATTATGAGCAAGCACAGACTATGGAGGGAATGGGAGAGAAGAACTGGTCAGTAAAGAAACTTCTGATTAAGATTTCAGGAAGTATAGATATAGAAATTAAAAAGCAAGGATTTAGAAAGAAAAGAAGAAAGGTTTTCTATTGCATGTAGAAAAAGCTGAAGGACTGAAATGTGAGCCTGATGGGCAGTGTGAAGAAGGTTGAAATGAAGAGTAATCTAGACAAGGACCAAAATCTGAGCTTTAAATAAAGACGGTTATCTTGACCACAGGAACAAAGTTGCAATGGCTAATAAGAGTGTTAGATGGAAAGAGTTGTTGCCCTAAACCACAGTGTAAGGAAATTTGAAAGAATGTAATGAATGAAATATAGATGGAACATACATTATTTCTCCCAGAATTCTGGAAAAACTAGCATTTGGAACTAGAAAGTGATAAACTCAAATAAAGGTACTGCATGTTGTGGTTTAACCTGGCAAGCACCACACAGCCCTCCACTCACTCCTCCCCCCCCCCCCCCCCATTGGGATGGGGGAGAGAATTAAAAAATAAAAATAAAAGAGTAACAAACTCATGGGTTTAGATAAAGACAGTTCAGTAGAAGAGAAAATGAAGGGATAAAATAATAATAATAATAGAATACACAAAGCAAGTGATGCACAATGCAGTTGCTCAACACTCACTGACCAATGCCCAGCCAGACCTCAAGCAGTGGCCAACCTCCCACATATTTATTGTTCAGCACAGTGCCCTGTGGCATGAGACATCCCTCTGGCCAGCCCAGGCTATCCTGGCCGTGTCCCACCCAGCCCTTGGTGCACCCCCAGCCTCCTTGCTGGCAGGGCAGTGCCAGGAGCAGAAGGGTCCTGGGCTCTGTGTGAGAACGGCTCTGCAACAGCTGAAACATCAGGGTGTTGTCAGCATTATTTTCATCCTAAATCCAAAACAAAGCACCATACTATTTACTAGGAAGAAAATTAACTCTGTCTTAGCTAAAACCAGGACATGTGACAAGTGGAAAAGACAATAAAACCTAAAATACATCTAGGAGGGTTGGTATGATTTTGGGGTATGAGATTTTTGCAAGAGGAAAGCATGGTAGACCTATTCCTTTGGCCTTGAGTAGAACATTTTCTACTGTAATACTTAGGGAAATTATTACAAGTGACAACACACTGGCTAAAAGCAGAGAATAGGCTCCACAGAAAGGGCATGTTTGTGCTGAAGGTAGGTTATTTATTAGTGGTGTTCATCCAGTGGAAAGTATTGGATCTTATGGTAACACTTCTAGGAATGACCTGTATGACTTACTACAGTTTTTCATATGTTAATGAAATTTGTACTAACACAGCACAGAAAGGAACTGCCAGGAGAGGAGGAATGCAGTATCATTTGGGGAAACCTGGGTGACCTGGAAATCTGAAGCAGCAGAAACGGAATAAACTAAAAGTACAGGGACATATACTTAGGGCTTAAAAAGAAGGCTAACAGCTAGAGCCCAGGAAGTCATTTGTGTGGAACAGCTGAGAAGAAAG
>CM021767.1:48081532-48146871 GCA_011076525.1 Nettapus auritus | reverse complement strand
AGGAGAGGAGAGGAGAGGAGAGGAGAGGAGAGGAGAGGAGAGGAGAGGAGAGGAGAGGAGAGGAGAATATCCTGCCTGCACTGTTTGAACTTAAGCACAGAGTTGCTTGGGTTGAACAATTAAGATGTAGCAGAAAATGTTACCTCCGAACTGCAGCTTTTATTTCACTGTGAAGGTCACTGGCTTTCAACCCCACCCAAGACAGCTGTGTTGGAGTTTTTCAAACCAAGCCCAAAACTTGTGATTTTGTTTTTGGCTGGAGCAAAGAACAGAAGAGTGCTTGAAAAGAATGCTTGGAAGGAACAGGGAGGGTGGGAGAAGAGCAATGCACATGCCTGTTTGGTTGGAGAGGAAGCAAAAGGGCATCTAAGGGATGGCATAAGAAAGATCCAGCAATGTTTAGTCATACCTGAAAATCAACAGGGAAAAAGTTAGGAGAGCCAACACGCAGGAAAAGGTCAAGCTCTAAGTATGTCTGACACAAATAGTAAAGGCAGCCCCGAATACCACATCTTTTCAAAGGATTTTATAGGAGAGAAATGAAGTTTAAAACTCATCTGTGATTTATTTTATTATTCATTTCATTAGGAAGAGCTCTGCATTTCAGCTGATCATTTGCAAATGGAAAGAAAAGTTTGGATGTGTTTAGGAATCCTCCAATTCGCTTCACAAATAACTCTGCAACTCACCTTCACTGTGCCTTTGCTCTGTGTGAGTCATCAGCGCACATGAAAGACAAGGAAGGAATTGCTGGGGTTAATGAAGAACAGCCTGCTTGGAGACTTAATTTTCATGTTCACGATTAAAGAAAACAGAAGATAAAGTATTCCTTCCAAACCAAAAACACTCTGCTTTTTCAGATCAAGCCAAAATCAAAACAGGAATAATCTATTCCCTACAGTGTTGCAGAGGAAGAAGAATGTAAAATAAACACCACTTATATGAGAGGTTCTAGATTTTATGTAACACCACAACACCAGCACAAGCTGTACACATTGATAATGGAGGCAGCTCCTGGATATGTTAGTCTCTAAGTGGGTCTCCATTCACACTAGTCATGGTCACTGCCCTCTGAATTTTGTTGGCATCTTCATCACAGAGGTGTGTTTCTTCTAGTTTGTCTAGGTCTTATCCAGTAATGGAAGTTGTAGTAGAAAATACAGCAAAGGGAAAGAATAGAACATGCAGAGAAGGCATGTACTTGTCCTCATCAGAGTTCATCAGCCATCCAGTCCCAGATGATTCCAGCATGAAGAAACACCATTTCAGAACAGGCCTCCTCTGGGAATGCTCACCAACATAAGGATATGAAGTTCTGTTGGTACAAACATAGCCATACCAATAAAACTGGCGCACCCACGAGTAATACACAAAAAACACTGCACTCTCTATAGATCCTGCAAAGTTGTCCGAAGCTGCCACATCAACACAGCCATTTTAGATTATCTCAGTGCATGGGCAAATGAAGGCATGGCCATGTGTGTCACACCTCCTCCTCAGAAGCAATGAAGGAGATCAGTGGCCAGTCACAGAGAGCATGACACATCTTCTGAGTGCCCTTAGCAGGGTGACCACCCCCTCACTGGCTGTGCTTCCTGGGGAGGGTGGCAGCCCTGGAGTGAGACAGCAAAGCAGTCTGTGTGGAAACTACCTTTTGCTCATGTAGCTAGAGCTCACTTGGCCGAGACAAGAGAGCCTGAAGAACAAAAAACTTGAGTCATTAGCTCAGCTAATGTATATACATTTTGAAAGGCCAACCTAGTGGAGGAGGGGAATCCCACCCTTACCAGCTTCATCAGACTTTGGCCCACAAAGACAGACAAGAGGTAGTGGAGCCAATTCTTGGTCTCAAAGACTTCCCCACTGGGGCTGAGCAATCCCGGCAGATCCTTCCACAGAGACACAGCGTAGGAGCTGTGTTGCTGGGACAGCAGGACCTTGTTCCTAGGATGGAGCGCTGTGCTGCTAGACAAGTGCTCTGCTGGTACAGTCTGCAACGGGGCTCTGCCTGCCTAAAATTATAGGTACCAGGTGTGCTCCTTCATCAAAATCCCCCGATGTGGCTGTGTTGGCAAAGGTCCTCGGTGTCAAAGAAGCCTGAGCTTCACATCCAGTCTTGTCACATTCTCCATACCAGTCAGAACAGGATTTTAAGTAGAGGGAATTGGTTCAAAGCCCTGGGGCATCTCTTTCAAAATAAATTTACAGAAGTATCTGCAAATAATATCTAGTGTGTATGCAGAGAGACAGAGAGAGAAAAAACAATCAATCAATCAAACAAAACAATCTGTGTACCTACCTCAATGAGCCCTCTGCTCAAATGATCAGATATTCTCTTGCAGCGAGGTCAATAAAGGGCTCCTCTGAATCTACCACCATAATCATGCTATGATCACATCTAGCCAAGTGTGATACCTTTCATGCATATTTGCAGTCAGAAAGCATTGCTGTTACAGTCACCTGGGAGGGAGGCTCCTGCTGGAGGAAGAAAGGAATTCAGCTGCCAAAGGAGTCATGCACAAAGCAGTCTTCCCAGAAAGCATATTTCCCAGCTCATGTGCTGCATCATTTGAAAACCTGAATTTTATATAATCTTTGGAAATGGATAATTACATGCCCTTTCCTAAAAGGTAAGCTGACTTCAGGACCAATCAGAAAATTAGCTTTCTATAGTGCAAGTTGCTTCTTTTCCTAACCCCCAAAGCATACAGCTTTGCATCCAGTATCTATTAATTTGCTGGTCTGCACAAAGGTCTTTATTGTCTGTTGGAAAGACCTGCAGCTCATTAAAATTATACTGTATCACAGTTGCTTGTAAATTCCTTGTGCCTTCCCTTGGCATTCAGTCAAATAAGTGAATGTGTGTATAACAACCTTTTCCTTCTTAACAAGAAATCTTGTAAACAAGAGATAAACAAATTAAATTTTACAAGTACCAGATAAATTAAGCTAAAAATTTGTACCTCCTGAAGGAAATGTTGTAAGTTGTTTACCCTGAAATACAATTGATAGCATTGACTCTTCAAGCCTTGCTCTGAGCTAACACTATGGAAAGAAGCTGCAGCAGTGTAAGCTGTTTCAAGGCCCTTCTGCAATATGCATCAGCAGAGTTTAAGCATAACCCACTTTACAGATGGATGCATCAGTAAACAGCTCTTCCTGTTCTGTTTTGGGTCTGCCTAAAGGAAGGATACCAGATTGCACAGCATCTTCTGTTCTGCAG
This sequence comes from Nettapus auritus, assembly GCA_011076525.1. NCBI lineage: Eukaryota > Metazoa > Chordata > Aves > Anseriformes > Anatidae > Nettapus > Nettapus auritus. The sequence goes on along the minus strand of CM021767.1, from coordinate 48,143,648 downwards.
ACAGAATTCATACATAGGATGAAACCACTAATCCTTCAGACAACCATTTACTATTTTCCTTCGCACTTGACTGTGACCAAGCCTCCACATGGTGGTGGGTGACACCATTTGGACAGGGCCACTCATTATGCCCCATTTCTCAGCAAGTCTGAGCTCACTGAGACCTTGAGCCAGCCCAGGCCAGCCTTCCTCTACAGAGAAGGCTGTAACACGAGTGGGGTGGGAGATGTTTTGTCCTGGTCTTCCCCTCTCATACTAATTTCAACCGACTTCATCTCTAACGCACTCAGATCATTTCCTGGGGTGCTGGCTGCAGACATGGGAACGGGAGCAGGGCCACCCTGTGGAGAGGTCTGCACAGGCAGCACCACCACAGGGACAGAGACAGAAACCAAGGAAGGATTTATGTACGACAGCTAAGGCTCAGCAAGAAATGTTAATAATACAACATAGCTCATCTCTAGGAGAAACAGCTGACCAACTGCTACTAGAGCTATGGTACAGCTCACCACCTGATATCTCTCTAGGGCACCAGGGACACTGATAGAGCAATGCTCATTCATAGCTCCTGAGAGACTGGCAACTTTGTTTCATTTTGAGAGCAGCTCAGATGCAGAGAGATCAAAAATTTTACAAGACAAACTCTGTATGTGTTTTTCGAGACCGGTGTTGATATTTGAGGCTATTTGTCTCACACAGTTACAATGATATCCAACTTAAGCCTTCTTGTATAGTCTTATTGGTATTATAATTGTTCTGCAAGAGGACAAAGTTCATCACTTTTCCCTCAAAAATATAAAAGCAGACATGAATACATAGCAAAGGAAGGATCCACCCTGAAATCTGTTTCCCTGATATGTGCTAAAAATATTTGGGTAGCTCTTGATGCAGTCCCATGGAGTAAAGTCATTATGCGCTATTGACTTTGATGTAATAAATTTAGTATTATCTGCTGTCACATTTTATGATAGTCTCATACCCCAGTTGACATAAACTGCTATAAAACCTCATAGCTGAACTCAGATCAAAAGAGATTATGCACTAGCTCAGACAGATGCTTTTTATTCAGTTCTTTCAGAAATGCCTGGAATTTCTACTGCAAGTCTTCTTGGGACTTTCTGCAGTTAGCTGGTCATCCATTGAGCAGCCTGCAGATTTCCAGAGGTTACTACAGACCTTATGAAAGCTGGAAGAAAACTCATTTTCCATAGCTCAGGCTACATTTTTTCCTAGGGAGCCCTGCATTCCAAGGGTTTAATTGTCTGAATTTGATATATGTGAAATCCCAGCTTCTAAATGTGTTTCCCATGAGAGATTTATTTTTTTGCTACCATAAATTTTTTAAAGCAAGCATTACAGTAGGAAAAAAAACACTAGGAGAGGAGAAGTATCAGAATGGACTATAGAAGGGTGAGGTAATGGTGTCATAATTTCCCAAAAGTTGAGATACTCAAGAAGTCTGCACAAATAAGCTATTCATTTAGAAAAGAGGGCTCATGGGAGCAAAGTGCCAATTTTTTGCTGGAACCTGAAAACCCTAGAGACCATCAGCTACCCTTGACTTCAAGGATTCATAGGGTGTGACACTCCTACTTACACCAGAAAAACTGTCTGTGTCAGAGGAACAAACATGGTGTTTCTGACAGTACTGACAATTTTGACAATTTCTGACAATACCAACAACCACAGGAGGAGTTTTCCATGACCACAAGCAGCGAGTGCCCCCTGTTGTAAGTCCAGCACTTGGAATTATTTAGAGCAAATACAGCTCTTGGACCCCCCTCTCCTACATACCAGTGGGGCTGGTACTGAACAGTGGGTCTGTGAAGTGACTTTTTGCTTGACTTGTGCTCCTGAATCTCTGGTCATTTTTTCAAACCTGGTTAATGGAAGTGTTAGTGAGATTTACCAGAAAAAAAAAAAAAAAAAAAAAAAAAAAAAAAAAAAAAAAAAGTCTGTGTCTTGTTTCCTGCACAATGTGGGCCACTAAGCTGGGGCTCCCTTTGGGGACACTGGGTCTTCTGACTTGCTTGCATTGTGGTGGAGATTCTACCTATGAAGCATGGTGGAAGGATTTCTGTGTGGTTCAGGAGAAGCAGAAGGGTCTTCTCCACCCACCTCAGTCACCTCAGGCCCCTCAGCTGGACAAAGGCAAACACACAATCCCAAAAGATCCGTTCAGACATGCCTGCATACCAGACTAGTGCCACCCACCACATCCAAAAATACCCTTCCTTATCTCACTGATCAGACCAGCAAAGCTGGAAGGCAATGCCCAGATGTAGGAAGGTCCACCTGAACTTGTCAAGTGCTTTGCAGCAGCTGTCTCAGGTAAGCCTTGATATCCAATGCCCTTCCCAAACACAGTGCTACCTTACAGCTGGAGGAGGGTGCATCCTCGGGATCTCCTCTGTGATCTTCCCCTGCCGGCACAGAGGGAAGAGTCACACAAAAGGGGAACAGGGTGGCCCAGGGCTTGGGCTTGGTCATGATCCATCCTCTCCTTGCATGCAGGCAAAGGCACTGAAATGTGCAGAAGCTCAGCCCTGCCTAAAACACACTTTTTTTTTTTTTTTTTAGGCAGAAACAAGCTAGACAACAGGCCAGATACATGATGTCATGTTTTTTTTTTTTGTTTGTTTGTTTGTTTTTTATCATCCGTAAATCTCCAGCTTTCCATACTCCCAGCCAATTCTATGATATGCTGGATCAAACTTTGCTAGAGAAAGAATGGGAGCCCCCTCTTATTTCATATGAAATAATCTGCAGGTCACCATAAAGGATATTAAACATTGCTTATCTAAATCTATAAAACTTATAAGACTTAACATGAGGGTTGGAATATACCTTCCCTGCAGCTCCATTACATTTGCTGTAAGAAAAATAACTTTGCCCTGAAGGGACAGTGCTTGCAAGTTTTGAGAAACCAGTGGCATGGAACATCTCTTTTCCTTCATATAAGTAAGGTCACTAAAGAATTGAGCCTTTAGCTCTGCTAAAATCAGCAGTCAAGCAAGTATCCACTGTGTCCGTTTAAACATGATAGGAATGGAAGTGCCAGCCTTGAATTTTAGGGATGGCTTCATGTAAATCCAGCAGTACAGAGCAGATCAGGACAGAATGATGCAGGAGACATGTAGGAGAAGAAAGATAAGATGTGTCTAAAAGTAAGTAACTTGTATTTAAGTACTTAAATTCCACAGGACATAGCAAAATCCAAGTCTGGCCAAAGCCAAAGACCAGTTGACCATTACATTAAAAAATACCACTCAAAACCACATTCTTCTCTCTTGCAATGTATTAACTCACTTTGACTGGAGAGTTATATTAAATCTATTACTTTTAATGTAACTGCTAAAGGTGAGTTTAAAGGCCTGAAAGTTCCTGTCATGAACCACCCACCCTGTCACAGGTACTATCACAGGAAGAGACAAGCATTTATCTGAGGCACAGCCTGAACATACAGCCTCTGGCATTCCACAAATACCTTTCTGCAGAAAAAATCAGTGGGTGCTTTCAGACTTGGAATTGATATCAGAGTCATGCCCAAATCCACCTCTACTGTCTGCAGATCCCTGCCAAGTGCCAAAGAGGAGTCTCTGGAGGGTCTGAAGAAAACCAGCCAAGGAGCCCTGCTTAATCTCCTGCCCAATGTACTCATCACAGAAAACTTCTCCAGGAAATGCCAGGGCTCCCAAGCCTTCCAGTGTGCACACAGCTCCTCATAGCTTGCTGAGATACTTCTTGGCTTGCTCTCAGGTTCTCTGATACAAGATATTACAAGATTCCAGCCTCCATATGATTTGGAAATGGCCCAGGATACACAGATCCTGGCTTATGATAATATTAAAGTGATGAAGAGGATGGCCCTCTATCTTTCCCTCCCCCAGGATATGGTATCTCTTGTAGGTCTTTGTCAGCTTAGGAAGAGATAAAGGTGCCTGCAAGGCAGAGCTGCTAACACTGCTCACTGTCCTCAGTGTTACAAGTGTTCATTAAGCAGTCCCAAATGCTGCTTTGTCAGCCCGAACCTCAGCTAAATTGACAAAACCTTCCTGGTATACTCAGCCCATGCTAGAGAAATGCCTGTCCAGAGGCAATTTCATTTCTAGCTCCCCAGGCTGTGGTGTGCAAGGCAGCACACAAGCCATGTGACAGCAGGCAGGAGCCTCTCCGTGCTGCGGTGCAGCCAAGACCACAGGCACTGGGGCAGGAACACGCAGCATCTTTGTCTCCCTCAGGAAAATGCAGTGGAAAGGGAGCCCGGGGTAAGAAGTACAGTCAAGCACAGCTGTGTTTTAATCAGGAAGGACTGGCTGGGTCCCGTGCCTTCTGGAAGCTGCAGGATTTTTGACATGAAAAAGCACAGAGGAGCCAAGTTCCTCGTAATCCTGCACTGGAAAGCAATGGTGGTAGTAGGATTTTGAGAGGGTACCAGTGGGGTGTGAGAGACAAGTCTGTAGTCAGTAACTACAGCTAGAGATCCATACTTGTTGGAGCTCATAGAAGTATTAAATAAAGCGAACCACTATTTGTAATCCAGCCTTGTGTGTGCTCAAGGTCAGACCTTCACTTGGAGTCTGCGTGCACGTGGTGCACACTGTTACTCTCTTCCATGACCAACAGTGTGGACTTCATGCAACAGCCATTTCTCTAATTTGGCAGAGAACTGTAACAGTCTTGGAGAGGTTAATGTATAAATCAACCTTCCATGTAAACATCTCAAAAGGTCCTGAGATCACCATGTATTAAAATATGGACAGTATGCTCAGCCAAGAATGAAATCCCAAGGAGCCTTATGGACTTTGTGTGAGCTTAAGAGATAATGAATTCCAAGGGAAGGATGCATTGCTTTTTGTTGTGTATGATGTTGAGTGTGCATATATACTTAGATAAAACCCCAAAATGCAACTGGCGTTTAACTTAAGAGGACAGGAGCTCCCACTGGGTCACAGTTTTGGCTCTGGCGGGACTCAGGCTGTGACATTTATGGGGATGGTTTAAGGGAAACATTTACTTATATCAACATGAGGAGAAGCCATCTTTCAAACACCTTTTGAGACAGGGACACTTCAGGACCAGCAACAAGAAAGTCTGAAAGAAAAATCACATAGCACAATGTGGGACTTGTAACTGGAGCCACCCCCCCACTTTGGGTAGGGCCAGTGCCCTACCTCCCTGCCTTAGTACCTTGTAGTGGTGACTTCTGGACATCTACTACATGTCTGGAGTTTGCTAAAAGCTACTGGGGAGTTCAGGAGGCAGTTGTGGGTGCGAGACCAATGTATTGTCAATGAATGTCAAGTGTGGGGCAGGAGGAAAAAGTGTCCCGTGGCCCTTTCTGGACTTAAGCCCAGTCCCTGCTGCTGGCCCTGTGGGACTGAGCTCACCCCATCACTTACATGCCTGCACTCTCCAGGAAAAGAAATTCTGTTTTACTGTTTACTTATTCACCGTACATGCTAACTCAGCCATGGATAAAGGTGCCATACAAAGTACCTGAGCCTGAAGATGTACTTGTGTTTAAGAAGTTGCTGAATAACTTCTCATCCTTACGAAACTATCACTTCTAAGGTTCTGCCAAAGTTATGGCTTATGTGCTTACCAACAAGATAAATTGCACTTGCATGAAAGAAAGGTGACTTTGCAGCAGGACTGGCTGCCAGAGCTAAATCCTCTAAGCATTGTCTGCCTCATCCTGGCCTGTTACCCTCACCAGGCACAGTAGATAACCTGTTTTCCATCTCCTGCAAAACTGGCAAAGTGACAGGAGCACTGGAGAGACAAAAACAAAGAACAGATATATCATTTTGCTTTTGCTGGTTTGAGCACATCCATGCTGAACTGGACTCTAATACACATGAGAGGCTGTGCCTTGAACAAAGAGATCTGTACATTGGTATAGACTAGCAACAAGATGTGAAGTGCATTAGCAAAACTACATTTCCTTCATCTCCTCAGTTCTGCTTAGGATAGGGGTCTTCCTCCCACCCATTATTTTTAAAATAAGCATGAAAATCTATAGTGCACATCCAGGTTTTGCAGGAAAGAAATTTGGGCTTTTTTTGTTTGTTTGTTTTCTGGAAAGATGCTGAACATTTTTTTCAGTACAGTGAAGGAAAAAATCATTCTCCAATTCCTCATGTGATCGTGGCAGTTCTATGTCCTGAACACTAAGAGTAGGCTTATCTTTGGAAGGCAACATAGCACAGACAACTGAATCTTCAGCATCAAATGGGTACCAACCCTTCTTCTCTGGTAGCAAGAATGGAGCAGTAACTGCCTGTATCATTTGATAAGACACTCTCTAGCTCTCTGCTACAGGGAAAACACTGAAGGCTGAATCCAAGCATCCTGTGATCAACTAGAATCTTCCTGCCCTGTGTCTCCTGCAAGCGCACATTCATTGGCAAGTTCCTGCTCAGCCCCTCAAGGTGCCCTCCAAGCCTCCTCAGAGACACCTGAGCTTTTCTGGTTGGGTGGAATTTGCTTTATGTGGCTTTCAGCTTGCATTATGTAGCTCAAGACACTTATTTAGTCATCTACACCCCAGAGTGTCCAGTTCTAAGAAAAAAAAAAAAAAAAAAAAAAAAGTGGAACCTGCAGAGATTTGGACCACCAGTATGTGTAAAGTGCTTTTAAAGGAGGCTATTTTGTGGAGGAAGAGCCACAACACTGTGCCACTATGGACATACAGTGAAGCTGTCCAGTGCTCAGGGAGTATGATCCAAAGGTCTTGTGGACAAGGAATAAGACAAAGCCTCTCCTTGTGCTGAGGAGCCACCACCAGGTTATGCTGGAGTAAACACAGCACCAATGTAAGGTTGCATGTGATCATGAGTCAGTGCAGAGCAAGATGCTGATGCTGCTCAGCTGTCTACATGTTTTGTTACAGCAGCCTCTTCCCCTGTATCTCACCCCTTAACCCACCCGGTGTCAGTGGATTTCCAAAGCCATGTTCTTAGTAAGCAGTGGGGTGTTTAAAATCTGGATCACAGAATCTGTATTTGTTTTTGCTGTTATTGTTGGTGATTCTTGATTAGTACATCTGATATTCCCACAGATGTGAGGACTGCAGCTCTGTTGTTTCTTATTTAGATTGTTTATATGAGAGTCAAACTTACTGGCTTGTGGCTTTTCTCAGAAATATAGATTACTAGTATTTATTTATATCAAGGAAGTACCTAGAAATTCTAGGCACAGACCAATGCTCAGCTTGGTAAGGTGTTATACAAACACATAACAGAATGATTCTCCATCCCTTTTCAAGTCCATGATCAAAGAAAAAGAGAAGAAAGAACAGGCACGTATGGAGCATAACAAAACAACATCTCTGTATCACAAAATTTTGCTGTGAGAGTTGCTGGGTTTGATTCCTTAGAGGTTGTGAAGATATTTTTGAATGAAGCAACATCAGAGTTAAACCCAAGAATGGTTGAGTTGGTTCAGACAGGCTGTTAAACTTGTCCTTGGTCCCCACCTCACCATCATGAACAACCTCCTCTCTTTTCCAGGTCCAGGATGAATGCCCACTTGGATGCCTTTGCTGGACATCTGTGTGGCAATTTCTGCCTATGCAAGAGTGACAGCACATTCTCATCTTTCTTTCCTGGCTAGAACTCCATGTTCAGAAAAAGTGCACCATGTCTGAGACACCAATACCAGGGAAACCTCAGATCCACACACAGATCCCAACCCCAGCAGTTGGGAATTGCTCCTGGCCTGCACCAGAGCCATAGTTTGACCTAGCATGTTTTATATAAGCAGCATGCCACACTGGGATGACTGCGGCATACAAAACACTCAGAGGAATGTAGTCCTGTTACCTATTAATATAGATGCTCTGAAAAACGTAGACTTTTCCTTCCTTCCTTCCTTCCTTCCTTCCTTCCTTCCTTCCTTCCTTCACAAGCTGGGATCAATAAGACATCTTGCACCCACCTTTCAGCTCAATCATTTTAATCAGGAAAGCTAAATTTACTAGAGGGAACACAATAAGAAAACAACCCTCATCCATGAGTACAGAGATGAAAGTGTGCATTTTTGTCCATGTGTACACATTAGCTGTTCTTTCAGAGTAAAAATCTAACTTTTATTGTGTCTTAGTTTTCCATTGTTATTGCTTCCCCTCCCAAAAGGTCTCAAAAGTTAATAGAGCTTCTTCAAAATGATGACATTTTTCCCTCTTCCTAAATATCAGGAAAAAATGATACTCACAGTAATGATTTATTTGAAAAATCTTTCCACTCACCTACAGCTATGAGTAATACTTAAACATACTGTAAGATCATCAATCTGGACATCTGAGGCCAAATTCTTCTTTCTGCAGTATTTTTGGAGGCAACTGGAGTTGATGGGGTTTAACAAAGACATTTATACAGAGTGAACACTGCCAGTGAAGAGTGTAACAGCATTCCAGGTGCAAAATGTCTCTCACCTGGGCACTCTCTCAGAAGATGAACCTGGATGGCTCTGGGGACAGACATGGTCATGAATCTGGATGTCTCACACCCCAAAGACTGAGAAAAAGTGGGTGTTCATTGCCTTCCTCTCCCGTGTTTTGTTTTCTGCTGCTTGTTTCCTTCGCTTTACTTCTAAGTGCCTGAAATTAATCATTTAATCCAGAGTCAGAAAGAACGCTTCCTGAGTGGTTCTTCTTCACTGAAAGAGAAGTGAAACCTTTTCCTTTTTACGATAACTCAATCCAAAGCCAACCAGTATTTTCCCCTCACCTAGCTGTTTAAATGGTAAGACTTGACTGGCCGTATGAAGAACCAAAAGAAGCACAGCCAGCCAGCAGCAGCTGAGGCACTACAGCTGATGCCCACTTGAAGAGAGTGGACTTGGTCTGTTCTGGTGCCCATACCTACATCAGGTGCTGTTCCAAATGCTCCTTGTCTTGAACTAGATGGGATTCTCATCTTTACTTCAAGAACAAAAGTTTGCATGGTGTCAGCCATTTTAAGGGCACCGGGGATGAGACAATGAGGAGGAAACAGATCTGGAGGAACAACTTGCAAGACAGTCTCTTTCCAGATGTGCCACAGATCAAGACAGAACTGATCTGCTGCCTAAAATAAGGAGGATCTTGCTAGTAGATGTTAAGTTTCTTACACCTCAATAGATGCCCTGCATCTGACGGTTTATACACCTCAGAGCTTGGCATTTAACCTAATCAACAGACTGCTTTTCCCCATACAGTTGAAAGATAGAAATCTCTAACTAAAAGGATGTTTGCTGGATGCAGTGGTGAGGGAAGGGTCTACATCTCACAGGAACACATAGCACTGTTATTCAGGTGTATGTGTCCCAAGCTCCTCATGATCTCCTGTGCCTTATCCATCTGAGACCAGTTTTCATTAAACAAGCAAAATAAACAAGCTGTGCAAAAAACAACCAACCAAACAAAAGCCCCACAACCAATCAACAAAAAACAACTGACCAACCCACCAATCGAATAACTAAATAAATAATCCTGGATGCTACAAGCTGAACAAGACAGTGCTATAGCACCCAAAGGAAATTAAAAGAAAAAAGGCAGGCCAATTTGGAATTTAAGCCACTGAAACTGGAATTCCCATTACATCTTCTGGACTGCTTTCAAGCATATCTGGGATAGGTGGAAGTATTTCTCAGCTGGTTAGATTACAGGTACTGGGAGATTTAGAGATGCCAAGATGAGTGACCTGTCTCTACTGTTCTGGTCTTCAAGGACTGGTTTGAGGCTGGTGGGACTTCGCTATTGGCTGCTATAGGTTCCCCAAAACATGACTGAGCCTCAGAAAAAAACATGGTCATAAAATAGAAGTGCAGAATGTGGGGGTGAGGCTGCTGAGAGCAGCTTCTCCTGCTGGCCTGGACTGGCTGCCTGGCAGATTTTGGGTGCCGTTCAGGGCATCGGATGAGATCTACCAAGTTTTGCGTTATGGTTACTACAAAGACCTCCTGGGCAACTGTGTCATCTTTGCAATCATCAGCATTACTGAGGAAAAGCTCCTACCTCTTGGTTTGTGGGTCTCTGGACGGAGGAAAAACCTGTCTATTCTTTCAGGCATTTGGAAAGAGGCTGGGGTAGTGGGTTCATTTCTTTCTTCTTGGCTTGTTCCAGAATGCTTGTTCAGGAAAACTGCTTTTTTAATGGCCAGCATCCCTCCAGACTGCCTATCTGATGGCTGTAAATGCTGTCTTTTCTTCCTTCTGAACCTAGTCTTGTCTCCTTTGCAGGTCCCCCTAAACAAACCTTTGTCACCATGCTCTGAGAATGTGACTATTGTATACTACCATGAGAAAATACCATTCCCTGAACTAACTAGATTTATTCAAGCAGTGGTGCCTAGAGCTGTTTAACGTTTAACATTAATAGCCATCGTTCTGCTGTTCAAGCCATAATGGCTCTTCCAGCTTTACTTCCCACTAACCTAGAAGACTGCTTTCAATTTCTGGAGGGAATTTCTAGGTGGTAATTCAATTAATACACTAGCAGGTCAAATTTTGGTACAAGGTAAAACCTCGTGTTAAATCTTGTAAAGCAATAAGAGTTTGCTGGTGATGCTATAAGATGTCTATCTGAAAAATACTGTGTGGCACAAGGCTGCTAGGAACATCCCTTTTCAAGTCAAAGACAAGACTAAATAGTTTCACTTGCAGTAGGAAGCATGTCCTTAGCTGTAGCACTTCCTGTCCTAAAATGGCATTTTCAAACATTTTCTCTGCAGTGATTCTGCTTTTGCTTTGATTCTCTCAAGGGGAGTGAATGAGGTGTGTGTTTGCAGGCCCTGTCCATGGGCAATGGACCCTATAGCCTGTGCACAAATGCAGGCAGCTCACAAATGGCAACAACAATTCCCATGGCTGTAACCAGCCTCCTCTCCCTAGGCCTGAGCACCTGGTTAGCTAAGAAATGCCCCCTCAGAAAAGCCTGACCCAGGGTTGAAGTACTTCTGGATGTGGTAGAGGCTGTGCAATTGCGAACAAAGAGCAAGACAACCGGTGGCTCTGATACTTGTGGATAGAGGGGCAAATGGCTTGGCTGAGGCAGTCACCACTGATGATACAAACCTCTGTCATTAGGAGGCTAATGCTGTCCCGACAGCCCAGAAAAGGAGCTGGTTTCCTTCAATGGTCAGCAATGTGTACTCCCATGCACTTACCACACAGTCCCGTCCTGCCCGGGGACCCAACCGTCAGCCTTGCCACCTGGTGGCTGGTGGGAAGCCACAGCAAATGACCAGTGCCTGCCCACAGCCCTCACAAGGAACATCACAGACGTGTGACTGCCATGGAGGTGTGCCACTGGAAACATTTGTCATAGACTAAAACTGTGGCTGTGTGCTTTTAGTGCATGTGCTTTTTGGGCAGATATCTTTCGTTATACAGGAATTACATACATATATAAAAATACATATAAACAGAACCATACATGTGTGTATATAGACAACATCTCTCTATATGGCAAATCCATCAGTGAGCAGTCCTTATTCTTAAAGCACTTGCTGCCTCCCATGGGATGCTGTTTAAGGATGAGCATGCAAAGACCTTGGCTCAGATCACATTATCTATAAAGATGTTGAACATTATTTTTCCAGCCTGTAGGTTGAGGTGACTGGCTGGGTTTCCCTCCTTCACTGGAAGAATACTGAACTATCCAGAGGTCCCACATGCAGTATAAATATGCCAATTCCATTAACTTCCTTAGCCATTACCATAGCTTCAGCCTGAAAACACATTTGTCTAGAGGTGAATTTTTCCCTGATGGGATAAACAGAAATATCTGTAAGAGGTGTCATGCCTCCACCTCCTCCTGTGGAAGGGCTGCTTGGAGAGCCCAGCAAGGGCAGGAGCTTGATGTGTCCTCAGAGGAGCCCAAGTGACAACCACAAGACCCAGCCAAAAGCTGATAGCTGTTTTGGTTTACTTTCAGCGAGCACAAACCTGCCAGAAGTAAAAATGGAGAAACATTTTGGATGTTCACGTTTTCCCTTCGCTATGGTCTGGGCTCCTGTGTGTCACACTAACAAAGCTTTTGCCTCTTCCCACAAGGTGCCATATGCTCAGTGGGTATTAGATGACAGCCCACTCTTTGAATTATACAACAGGCAGAGACTTCCAGCCATGGTCTCGAATGCCTCGACAGCCATGCACTGACCTCAGTTTTTCTGATTGAGTTATCGATTCCCTGCAGCTAACCAACCAGCAGAGTGCTTTCTCTCCTTTTGTGCTTTCCCTATGAGCCAGGGAAGAGGTTGTTGTTGGTAACAGTGAAACATAACAAACTCTCTGTCTTAGGTAATCCGTGAAGGTACAGACCAGTTCATAAGCAATGGTTTTAACCTGTTCCATACTTTATGTTCCCAATCTTCAGACATCACTCTGTTAAAAGGTGGGAACAAAATTCCCTCTAGAAAACATTTATCAATGTGGTATCTGCAGATGCTGGCTGGAGACATGAGAACATAGCCTGGTGACAGGGCAAGGGGGAATGGGCTAAAGTTGTGGCAGGGGAGGTTTAGGTTGGATATTAGGAATAAATTATTTACTGAAAGGGTTGTTAGGCATTGGAATAAGCTGCCCAGGTGGTTGAGTCACCATCCCTGGATATCTATAAAGATGTGTAGATGTAGAGCTTAGGGATATGGTTTTGTGGAGGACTTGTTAGTGTTAGGTCAGAGGTTGGACTCGGTGATCTTGGAGGTCTCTTCCAACCTAGAGGATTCTGTGATTGTGTGATTCCATGGTCACTGCAGCACAAATCTTTAAGCAGCTAAGGAGGTAGAGGAAAAATAAGTTGAAAAAAACTTCCTGGGAACTAATGAACACCCTGTGAGATTTTACCAGAAAGGGCCTTATAAAGCACTAGTAGGCATTGCCATAAATACAGAGGAATATAGAGAACATACTTTAGAGACAGCAGATGTACAATAAAGGCATGTGTTGAATACAGTAAAATTGCAGGGTGGGCAGTGGTTGAAAAGCCTACACTTTGAAGAGCCACATGGGCACTTTTTTTCTGAGGGGATACAGGTGGAAAAGGCTCATAACAGCGCCTCAGAATTTCTGTGTCAGGATTTCTTCATGTTAATGCTGATGCTTTTGAATTCCCACTTCAGCCACTGAGGTTAGGTGTAAGTCAAAAAATATGTCTCATCCCAGCATTTTGGCACGAAGTTATAAACAAGTTTGTTGTGCAACTGACATACATTTGTTTTCAAATGTTTTATTTACTTTTTTTTTTTTTTTTAACCCTCAAACCAAGGTTGAAGTGTGACCACTTTTAAAGATCTGTAATAAAATCTTTTCCTAGAAACACATTCATAAGTCCAGTGCCTGCCTGAACTTTTAGCCAGGCTTCTGACAACCCTATTAAAAAGTTACTGGCCAAATGTTAATGACGAATCACATTCTGTTAATAGAGAATGTTTCAGACAAAGCAGGACCTGTTCACTGCATTGCAATGAGAAAGCCCTGAAAGTTGCTTGTTGAAGTGTTCATATCCCCATACCACTGTGTCTCTGGAGAGGACATCATCTGTTCAGAAGTGCCACGTTTTCAGCATTAGAGCTTAGAAACCTGTTAGGCTTTTTAAGGCTCTTATGTTTTTAAGTAACAGACATAATTTTTTTTGGCAAGCATTCTCTCCAAAATGTGCAGATAGTTCCTATACAGTAAAAATGAACCATAAAATTGCACTGTACCAAGAGGAAAAGTAATAAAACAGATTTTTCTGAGAAGAGCCAAGCTAAACGTGTCTAACACTCTTCGGGAACCTGCTCCATCTTCTGCTGCCCAAACCACAGGGTGGTGCTGGGCTCAGCAAAACCCGAATTCTTATCTGGACAGCCTGGTGATCCCAAGGGTTGCATCCCTTCAGATGCTCTTGGTAACCAGCACCACTGCCTTTCCTGCGACTGGACCAGGGGCTGTCCTCATTGTACAGCTTTGTCTGAAGAACACCACATCTACACATCTACAGGCTGATATCCTTTGTTTATAAAATCTATAATGTACATTCTCTGGCCAGTTTCTTCCCTTGTCTATTGTCTTTCCGGGTCTTCATATCCCTTCATACAAAAAATATATCCTCAAGCTTAGCCTCTTCCCAACCCCTCCAGTGAGCCTGCACCTTCCCTCCTGGCTTCCTCCACAGAGCCCACGTCTGCTCTCCCGGTGGCTGGATGATCTCAAACATCTGCCCCGGTCTCAGATGCTCCACTGAAACACTTCATTGTGTATGCCCCAGTCCTTGTCTGGCCTCTGGCATGCTTACATCTCCCTGTCCTTTCTACAGGGTGGCAAATGTCAAGGCTGCTGAGGTGCATCTGCTGCCATGAGCCAAGTCAAACTTCAAGTTTCTCTTCTCTTTCTCATGCAGCCAGAGCCAGGTTCTCTTGCAGACAGGCTTGAGTTCATCTTAAGGGACCAAAGCAGAGCTTATTGTAGAGTTTAACACGTCAGGTGAAGAGTGTGAGGTCTGACCTCCCCTTTCCAGATGTTTCCACAGTTGTAAAGAGGATGGAGGGCTTGCTGCACAGCTGCAGCTCTGCTGAGCCCTGACCCACCTGCTGCTGCATTTTGTCTTGCAGCCATTGCCAAGTTAATCTGAACCATGTGGCTGCTGCCATCTCCTAACAGATGCACATTTTCTGCATATTTTCTTGTCATTGCCAGTGCTTTGTTCCGGTGTCTTTGAGAAAACATCTGCCCCGAGGATTCCCCCTTTTATAACCTCTTTAAAATATGTCACCATCTGCTCTTTCTTAAAACCTCTTCCTTGATCCCATCACCACTGCCTGGCCCCCCAGTGACCTCCCCTTTCTTAGCAAGGAGCTCAAGGAGGGATGTTTGTTCCTTTGCTTCTCATAACACAGTATTGTATATCATGTTTTGATCCAGTGGTTTATTCAGTCTATAGCAGAGAAACACCTCTGCTTTAGCAGAGAAATGCCTCTTCCCTGGGATGCTGAAGGCACTCTGCTTCTTGGTATTTGTACAGTGTCCAAAAGCAGACCTCCACCCCATCGCTCCCTGCACTAGCCCATCTCCATGCGTATGGTCTTTAGGTTCTTGCATCCTAACAAACCATTTTCTCCTCTGCCCCAAAGCCTGCCTGCACCAAACACCCAGAAATAACCCCTCTTGGACCTTCACTGGTCACTCCTCCTATTTGTTACCTTTCTTTAACTCCTTTTCCGTGGGGTATATGCCACACTATTTTGCTGATCCTCTTGAGTGACACCTCCCCATGTGCTGTCTCCATTTATTTTGCCTCTTTTCAGCATCATTTGACTCAATCAGTCCAAGCCAAAAGTGCCTCTTTTCAGCAAGAGCAGGATCTACAAGAAGCTCCTCTTTCCCTCCCACCTTTTCCAGTTAGACACCCAATGCACCTCTGCTCTCTAAAACGTTCATGAGATTCTTGTATGGATATTTCTTTCTCCTTCTGTATGACACATTTACAGATAAGATTTGTATTTTGTCAGATCCACTTGACTTGAAGGCAGAACTGAAACAGTTGTAAGTGGAGGTCAGCTGTCTGACACAACACAGTAGTCATGTTTAAAGCCAGCGTGTGGATGATGTAGTATATGCCTCCAGAGTTACGTTGTAATTGATTTTACTTCTTTGCCTTCCTCCAGGCTAAGCAGCTTTCTCCTGATTGCCAAGAATGGCTTTGAACATACCGAGAATCTCTGACATGGGTCCGGGATCCCAACCCTGGTACAACCGCACGCTGGAGACTGTGCTCTCCTCTGGCTGCTCTTAGCATTTGTCTGGTCCAAAGCGGTTCTTTATCCTCAAATGCCTTTCTAACTGCCTCCTTCCTTAGTGATAGACCACTATGCAAGCACATATCATCTGGTTGTGCAGCTCTCACCTGTAACAGATTTTGTGCTACCTGAGTTTTTGGGTCAGGCAGCATCAGTTTGAATTTGCATAAATCACAGAGCTGCTGTAACCACTGCTCTGGGAATGTGGCTAATTCAACAGACACAAGACCACATAAGTTCACTGGATGACAATATGCTTTGTACTACTGTTCGTTCTGGCAGCTCACAGAAGCTCACAGCAGCAAAGACAGTGTAACTGCAGCCGCACCCCCACCAGAAGATATGTCTGTGCCCACCTCTGCTGGGGGATCCTTGAGAGAAGCCAGCTTATGAGAGCTATCTTGCTATCCTGACCTTAATACAAGATCCTCAGCTGGTAGCTGAACAAAGCAGGCACTGTCTGTGCAGGTACTTTAAATATTAAAGGTAAGCACAGGAGATGCCCAGTTTGTTTCTAGCACTTCACACTCTCAGGGCACTTTGCAGGTGGTGACCCAGCATCCCTGACCTCCTGCCACATCCACCAGACTGCTTGTATATGCCACTGCTATGATAATATTCTGGTTGCAGGCTGCTAATGTATAGAAACACAACCTCTTTTTTCCAAAGGTCTGTGAGGAAGCTGGACTTGCCATAGCAGAGCATCTCTCCCAGGCCCACCCCTAGCTCCCTGCACACAGCCCTTCCACCCGGATCCCCCCAGCCCCAGAGCCATGGCTGTCGTCCCCCCAGCTTCTAGCAGCTTTTTGGCTTTGAATTAGAAAAAAGGTGCCTTGCCTCCCTTTACCAGCTTCAGAAGGAGGCTGTGGGCTGAGCAGAGCTGGGATAGTGCAGAGGAGATGCTGTTTGAATATAGCATCAGAGGACATTACCTGTGGGGCTGTAGGGGCTGAAACTGGAATCTGCGTGATAAAGCAAATAAATTTGATTTTTTTTTCCTTCATTTCCCCCCCTTCCCATTTGTCTTTAATTTATTAAAACATTTGTGAATCTTCCTGGAGATTCACCAGGAATAACTCCAGAGGGACTAATACTCATTGTTTTTCTGGATCCAATTAAATATAGCACCACTGCCCTCATCACTAACATATGTTAAACAGAGCTAAATATATCATCTTATTGTAAATTGCATACAATTTGGCTTTTGTTTTTCTTCTGTGGGCACTGATATCTGTTTTCTGCTCTGAATTTGTCATTAGTAAAATAGAACTCACCCAGAGAGAGCTGTTAAGTGCTTGTATAAAATAATCCATCAGAAAACGTTACCAAAGGATGTCAGCAGGTGGGTCCCATGGATATTACAGGGAGTTACCACCATTTCTAAAATGGAGAAAATTTTGCAATTGTTGCCACTGTTCACTGTACAATCTGGCTTCTAAAAATGCTGGCAAACAGAAATTTAGCGCTGCCAACCTTTGCACTTGTATCATGACTTGCTGGTACTAAAGTTTTTAATGAAGTCCCCACTTCTGAAAGCATCTGGATTAGATGAAAATCTCAACTTTCATTTCATATACAAGCCTTGTGATTCTAACCCATGCGGTTATAAAAGTCTGGCAAGGCATGGGGTGCCATTTCATCCAGTTTTACTGCCTGTAACTTAGACATCTAGTTGAAGCAGGTCACCTGGCCCAGCAGTGGGGAGAATGACAAATCCAGGTGGCTGTGTGGCCCCACCATTACCCCAGCATTACCTCTCTGACCACCGGGTGATCCTGGGTGCTGGCCTAAACCACAGAAAGCATCAGCAGAAGTCTGAGAACTAGAAAGAAGTGTGGCGCTATGAAGATGGTGATACTGATCCCAGTGGTGCCAGGTGATATAAAAGTGGACAACAACTGCACACAGTGATTTGGGAGATTTCACTTAATGTTAGCACTGCATTAAGAGTGGGGCTGGAATAGGCGACCTTCAGAGGTCCCCTCGAACCTGGGTCTGGAGATATCGTGACACCCTCACCAGCAGTGGATTCTCAGTGGGTGGTTCTGTCTGCCCTGCTCAGAGAGGACTTATGGCATGCTGCTAGATTGATGGTGGGAGTCAGGAGAGAGCCTCCCTTTGGAGAGGCATCAGTTGTGCCCCACGCGCTGGCACATGCTCCATTTTGGCTTTTAATGTTCTGATTTTGTTTGCACATTCTTACACCTGCTAGGAAATTAGTCAAAATTCTTCAAAAGCTCCCTTCAAAAAATGGTGGTGACTTTTTTTATTTCCAAGATTCTTAAGTCCAACAATATCCTTCAGTTTGTCTCTCTTTCCTTCATGTCATTGTGAGCATCTTCACTGTTTTTGCATCTCCTCTCCTCTCCCAAGCAGAGTCCAATCATATCCTCAAATTTGTTATTATAACAGAGTGATTTGTATTGCAAACAAAAGACCTGATGGGCCACAAGACCTGTCTTCCTGTGTTTCAGTTTCCTTTCCTTCTGCTTTGTTTTGTTCTTTCTCTTTTGGGGAGCTGGGGTATAGGTTTTTGTCCTTTTTTTTTTTTTTTTTTTTTTTTTTTTTTTTTTTTTTCCCCATAGGAACTGCTGCCTCACTGCTCCACTGCACAAGGCAAGAGGGAAAAGGCAGGCCAGCAAGAAGCAATGACTCACAGTGTTGTGTGCATTTAATTGTCCTTAATTTATCACTTGTGCATTTAATTGTACTGAATTTATGAGCTGTAGGCAGACAGTGGCAGCAGCTAGCTGAAGTCTGCTTACAAAAGAAGACAGTTTTTTTTGCCTCTGGTGCCTGGACACTTCCCATTCTGAGTAACAGCATGACAGCACAGCCCAGCATGGCTGCTGGCATGGCACCTGTCCCACAAATATTGAGTGATGGGTCCTGCCCTTCCTCAGAGTTTTTGCTGCCTGAAGGCATCTGAGGAGCCCTGGTGAAATCAGAAAAGCTGATGACAGTGATTGCTTGCTCTGAAGGTGAGCGCTCTCTCTCACACTATGCAACACCATCTCCGTGTCTATTCATCTTCCCTGAAGTGGTGAGAAACCTCAAAGGAAAAAGAACAAAGCAGAAAGAAACAGGATCTTGGAAGAGAGGAGCTGCTGCTGTGAATAAAGGAGGCCAGATAGGAAAATCACCACACAGAAACATGCTGTGAATCACTACAACAGGAATTATGGCTCTTTAGGTATACTTGGACCTTAGGAGGCAGACATAGCTGCAGACACTGTGTATCAGAGGCCTGGCATATATTTTATCTACAATTGCTAAATATTTCATCTCAGGTCATTTAGAACATCTGGTTATAAAAAAGCTCTGCAAGAAGACCGAATAGCTCCCGGAGTCTCGCTGCTGACTCTGGTAAAAAGGCAGATAAAAGCTTTAATTCTGTTCATGACACAGGGAATCCAGCATTAACATCTTTACACCCCAAATATGCTTGGCACAAGATGCTGCAGGTGTAAAAATCTACTTGGGTTGAGGGACAACTCTACAAGTTCCTGAACCAGAAACACATCCAGAGCTAATAAATACAGAGGCGCTCCTGGCCCTGACACAGTTGCAGGAGGAGGATGGGGAAGCATCCCTTCACATTTGCCCCAGTCTTGGACCATTCCCCAGCTTCCAGTATCAGCAGTGGCAAGGCACAGGTAGCTGGGCTGGGTGAACCTCTCTCCTGACCCACTCAGTGGCTCTTATATTCCTGTAGGTGCATTTTGTAGCAAGTTCAGCAATGTGGCTATTTGTTGTTGGTATCCTCTCACCAATCACTGCCTTTTCTGTTTTCCATTTGTGTGTCTTTTTGAAATAAAGCAGCACTCACCCAAAGGAGAACACACCAACCAAGCTCTTAAGGAGTTCAAGCCGCACAAAGCCACCCCACCATCTGAAAGGAGAGAGGAGGGAGGAGCAACAACCACACAGGCTGCCTCCAGCCCACCAGGACTTTCCAGCACCCTGCCCCCTTGTTCAGCACCTGCAGCCATTGGTGTTAAACACAGTCAGGCCCAAGGGATAAACATGACCCAGTTCATTGCAGCAGTCATAGAGGAGTCGGGAATGAAGGAGTGAGTGGTACAGCCCCTTGGAAGAAAAAATAAATAAATAAATAAATGGAGCCAACTGGAATTTTTGCACAAAAAAAAAAAAAACAGTATTGTAATACTTTATTTTAGCTTTGCTTAAACCATTTTTTCGTTTCAACAGATTTTAAAAAATCAGCACTCAACCCACAGCCTAGACCTGCACTGTCCAGTTACACCAGCTAAAACACGTGGTGTTAATGCAGCTCCTTGGAGATGTTTAACTTGTCACTGTGAAACTGTTGCTGCGGACAGCAATTGCAATTACTTTTTGAGAGCATATACGGAGGTGGTGTATTGCTAGATCCTATGTACCACTGGGGTGACAGCAAGCCCCTTTCTTGTCTTTGGGGGTAAAATACCGCAGCACTGACACTCAGCAGCAATGCCTCAGATCCACACTTTCAAGAATGGGGAGAGTCAGCTCTTCCCTGAAAAGCCTGCTGGAGTAACTAGAAGCCTTCGAAGCATCCAGGCCTGGTGTAGGATGACCACTTTGTTCCACTGCACTGAGAAAAGCAAGCTTCAGCTTGGATTTTGGACTGTTTTGGGATACAAGTATAAATAGGAACTATACCCAGCACATACTTTGCACCTTGCAGTGACAGAATGTGCTCGAAATTGTTCTTTCCATTTGTCTGTCCCTGCTTCCAACATAATGATTCAACCTTGCTCACAACTCAGAGCTTTTACCTTGCAGGGCTTATTTTACATCCACATGCTTGCAGAGACAAGAAAGGCTTTTGGCCACAAGGCCGCAGTCAGGATTTAAAACAAAATCATATGGAAAATATATTTCAAATAACATAGTGGGAATTTTGAACCTTCAGAACACATTATTAGAGCAGCTGGCTTCTATTAAAGGAGAGCGCAGAAGTTGGTAAAGACCAATGGTATCCCAAATGGAGCTGCAAACTGAAGACAATCCTGTCCATTGTTTGATGTTCAGCAGCCTCCTGACCCTACAAGCGGTACATACCCCAAGGGCAAGGCCAACCCCTGCCTTCCACCCTTGTCCTCAAGAAAGGAGAGTACTAAAAGCCTTCTGGGCAGATCTCAAGGAGCAAGACTGTGCCAGTCCACATGGTTAAGGATGGGGAAGTGGAACAGCAGCAGGGTTTTTGTTGGCACAGCTTTGCCTAACTCGCCCCTCGGTATTTGCTGCTCCAGGGCAACTGTGGGCAGGCTGCAGGGAGCACTCACATCAGCCGTGCCAAAGCCACCAGCCAGGGCTCTGCTGTCACCCTCCACATGTGCTCTTGTCACCTGCAAGTGGGACAGCTTCACCCACCCTGGGCCTCCGGTGCTGTGGGACATGAGCTGGCAGAGCTGCAAGGGTCTCAGCCACAGCCAGAGCCCTGCTGGGCTGTGAGTCCTGCTTTCCTCCTGCTCCTCGGGCACGGTTTTTGGGACCAGTGTGGCCCTCTCCAGCAGCCCCTGCCAGCACCAATGTTTTCTCTCTGGGCTGCTCTTGGCTTCCTCCTCCACAGCTGTGCTCTCCACATCTGAAGGGGCTTTTCAGGGAAAAGTGAAATTAGTAAAAGCTAAGATAATTGAACGCATTTTGTTTTACCAGAGAGGCTGTTTGTGGTTTGCAAATAGACATGAGACATAATAAAATATTTTATAACAGTACCCTATAGAGATGACTTGTCTGTAAAACATGAAATGCAACTGGCAGGAAACCACCACATTGACTCAATAAAAAATAACATAAACTGACAACAAAAAACAATCTTGTTAAGCAGCAGAAAACTTTATAACCTCAGTTATTTGAAAAATACAGAGGTAGCCCAGCTATTAAACTGGAAGGGATCATTAGTGTAATTTGCACTATTTGATTCACTGTTATTAAATGTGATACCATGAATCCATGGGTTGGAATTTCTTTGACTCTGTTATTCTCCTGACTATTCCTGCTCAAAAAAATAGTAAGAGGCCAATGACCACTTTAAAAATCATACAGTGTTGTGCAACACTCATTTAGAAATATTTCTAGGGGAGCCAGTCAAGGCTTCAGAGCTTATGGAGCATGCATCTTCCTCAGAGCATAATGATACATACATTCTTGGCACGCTCCATGGATAAAATCGATCAACTCAATGTAACTAAAGATATTGCCTGGGTCTAACCTAGCCTTTGGAAACAGGTCAACATCTGTCCCGTTAATCTTTTCTGTCTTTTAACTGGGATGGTGCAAGAACATCTGTGCACAGAAAGCACAGCTCCTAGTATTGTGAAAGTAACACTTAGGAGGCTTAAGTAGAAGATGATATTTACTTGTTCACACTTATATTTTTGAACTGAGGTGTGCCTTGATAATGAGCCAGGACTCCAGCCCAGCTGGCACTACACAGACATGGGGCAAATACAAAGGCTGGAAACCACTCCCTTGGCATGCTGCATTGAGCACCTCCTTCAGGGGTATGACGAAAGGAAAAACAGATTAAGATGTTCTTTATCATTTCTTAACCACTGTGTCCCTCTGAGCAATAGCTTTGGAGAGGCAATCCTAAAGCACCTCTCAACACAAACACCAAGAAGGCCATTCCCACCTGAGTCCTGGCTTAACCCTTTGCGCCATGGGCCCAGAGGAGTGATGTGGTCTCTGCAGTCTTGAGCAGAAGATGGGCAGAGCATCTGCTCCCCCAAGAGAGTCAGTAACTTCCCACTCCCTTTCTAAAGACAAGTATAGCACACATCTGGGTGTCGTGGATACTTCCAGCCACCTCTTTGCCAGGCAGACACAATACCTGAAAGGCACCTCCTCCTGTGCTGCAACATGTACAGTTGCTGCAAACAATTTTTCTAGCACCCAGATAGCCACAGAAAGAAAGCAAGGTGTATTTCTTTGATGGTGGTATGTGTTTAAGACTGTCTAATACTGTGGATCATGGCAAGTAACTAAGGTTTCTGAATGGTAAAATACTATGGGGAAATTAATAAATAGAACAAAGTAATTACACAGAGTAAATGTATAGGAACAACTAATTCAGCCATACCATTAAATTCTAAAATGGTGTGTCATTGTTCTGCAAAGACTTCAAATGACAACATGTGAAGATTTAATATGTTTTTTTCCCTTAGGTTAAACTAAAGAAAAATTGGCTGCTCTTTCCTAAAGTTAACAGCAAACAGGTCATATTTATTGTCTTGCCACTTAAGCTCGAGAACTAGCAATTCAGCCATTCCTAAATGGGTTGGCTTGGCCCTCCTGAAACTGCAGATTGTGGGTTATATGCAGGCTTATCTGCTGGAAGTGACTGATATTAGAACATGGCACTGCAGCCCTGGCATTCTGGAAAGCTGGTGAGATCCTCACTCCAAATTCAGCTTAAATGCTGCTGGTGGTTTCATCTGTGTCTGTGTTATTACTGTGATTTATGGATATAGGTCCCAGATAAGTTACCCACCAAGGCAAAAATAATCAACAGATTCTATGCTAGCCTTCTGAGTTGTTTTTTCCCTTCCCTGGATCAAAATTTCTTTAGAAAAAGATGATTATTTTCTCTCCACAGCTATAAATTCCTCAGCCAGCTCCTCTGTTACCATGCAGTCTGCTGGGCACATTCCAGAATTATTTCTGAAGTTTCCTCAGACTTCCATATAAGTCCAAAAATTCCGTAGTCCTGCTCCATGGCAGCGTGACAGCCAGCTCCTACTTCTTGGTAAAGAGTTTTGAAACACCCAGCTCCAGTGATGCTGAGCAGTCTGTTGCACTGATCGGTAAATTAAGGACACAAAACCCACATAGGGCTTTGGGCAAGTGCTGCCACAATCATCACACCATCTCTCCAGTAGCCACAGTGCTTTGTAGCAGACCAGAAATAATGGGAACAGGAAATATCAAGCCATCCCCACAAGGTCTAGAGTTAATCATCTCCAGAGAAAGCGGTGTTGCGGGGCAGCTGCAAAAAAATACCTTATCTGTGCAAAAAATACATGAAGGGTATCAAACCAAACAATCCTCCAGTGGAGGCAAAGAAGTCGAGTCCCAGGCTCCAAGTCAAGCATGACTGGAGGTGCCTTGCGAGAACAGATGCAGTGTCCTCCATGTGGTGGTGTTCCTCCTAGTACCTGGTGTCACAGACGTGGGGTGCAAGCTGGAGGTGCAAGGCCAGTGTCTGCTCACGGCCGCTGTGTCTGCGCTCCCTGCACAATGAGAGAAGGGGAATTAGCCAACAATAACAGTGTTTGTTTTGTTGCCATCTCAGTAGACATCCTAATAATGCTAATAGGAAAAAAAAACCTCACCAGAGAAGGGAAAGGTCAGAAGGCTAATAAAATAAATGCAGCTATTGTGCGTTCACTTGGCAATTTGGATGGGAGTGTGATTTTATTTCCTTTTCAGTTTGGATTCGTCAGTTGACTTTCTTGCTACTACAAAAAAAAAAAAAAAAAAAAAAAAAAAAAAAAAAAGAATTTCAGCTCTTCACACAATGCTTGTTTGCTTGTTACTGAAAACCATGTCATTGCAGGGATTTAGGTTTACACTTGCTAGCTTTTTTTTTTTTTTTTGCATTTTTTTTTTCCTGTTTATCAAAGAAAAGCTGTGTAGTCCCTGAGAAAATGTTGGCCAAAAAGATAATTTAACAACGAGTATTGTCCTTAAAGGACATCGTTGGCCAGAGCTATCCTGATTTAATTATTACCAAGTCAACAGAAGATGGGGGAGAAAGTAGCCTGAAAGGCTATAAAATGGATGGCACAGCCACATGTAAGAGGGCAGATTTGTTCCCAGGGACCAGTGAGAAAAGTCACCTGTTACAAGGACGCCCTCCCAGATCTGCAGAAGACATCTCTCAGAATGGGGACCACCTTGCACGAGAGCAGGATGCTTCTCCTCCATGGACTTCTATACAGTCATCAGCTGGAACAGCAGCACCTCTGACTTCACTATTGGTCCAAAGAAAAGTCTTGGCTTAAAATCAGTACAGCACATGACAAGAGCTCTGTCCTGCCTCCTTGCAGAGCAGGCTCCATGCTCTGCAGTGAAAGGAGGGCTGTGTTTTCATGGGATGCACCTCCTCTCCAAGTAGCAATGCACTCAGCTCACCATGGAGAAGAAAAAACATGCCGCCCATCCCTCTGGGGGGGATTTTTCCTTAGCATTATATCTATAGTTTTAAAGGGTCTGCTTTCCACTTCAGGCTTCTCATAGCAGCCTTCTCTGAAGTTATGCCATGATCACAAAGAACTACTTCCGTGCTCTCCATATTCTTAACGTCCTTTCTCCAGAAAACAGCCTGAGATTCTCTGGAGAGTTGATGGGACGCTGTGGTAGGTAAACAGGGGAGTATGAAGCAATGCTAGTGGATGCTTTCGCCCTCCGCACAGAGTACCAGGGAAGGAAGGACAAGGAGAGCCCAAAGTACCGGGCTG
Source organism: Nettapus auritus (assembly GCA_011076525.1). Classification (NCBI taxonomy): domain Eukaryota; kingdom Metazoa; phylum Chordata; class Aves; order Anseriformes; family Anatidae; genus Nettapus; species Nettapus auritus. The sequence continues at coordinate 48,118,414 of CM021767.1, read as the reverse complement.
ACAACCACAAAGACACGTCAGAAAACTGGAGCAGGTTCATAGATCAGCATCAAGAAAAATCTCATCCTCAGTTGGTGTTCGTGTCCATGCAACACGTAAGAGACCATACAGGACATGCCTTTTGCAGCTCATTTAAATAAAGCAAAACATGGGAACATGAAACTGGCTCATGAAACATCTTAATTTTTTTTTTTTTCCCCAGAAAAAATTCACTGCTCACCAAATATACACCATCTTCTTGGCAACCTGAATCCCCTGCCCACATTATACCACAGGTCTTTTGTTTTCCCTTGAGAGTTTCATATCCAAATGCTGTATTCAACTGAAAGAAAATATATATTACATCAGTGTGATTTAAATGGGGATTAGTTTTTGCTGTTTTGAGAACAGAGCTTGCGTATGCTCTTTGAGGAGCTCAAGTATCATATGGGATTAGTCAATCTTGCAAAATCCAGTTGTTCCATCCACCTCGGCATAGAGGCTCCAATGAGCCACAGGCATCCTACTGCTCTGAGGGATTACGTAAATTAATAAGAGGGAGGAAAGGACTGGATCAAAACCCTCAGCTTCAGAAGGGAGAGAGAACTCAAGTTCTCATCAGGGAAAAAAGACAAAAAATGTAAAGCCAATGAAGTGGGAATTGAGAAAGGAAATGAAAATATATGAAATTTACTGGTTTTAAAACACAAAGAGACACAGTGATCATCCATTTCATATTAATTCCTGTAAACCTGGCCATGGCATGACTGATTACATCCAAACACATGGTTAGTTTTTCTACAGCTGTAATTACAGATATCTTCAGAATAAGAGTATTTACTTGCATGCAATGTAGCAGTATTTTGCCAGCATCACCCATTCACCTTTTGGTAATATATTCATATACAACTTTCTAGGCGCTGGATCTGAATTTTTGTCCGTATGTGCAAAAATATCTCAGACGTAGCCAATATATTAGCTAGGCAGTCTCAAAAGAGTAAAATGCACACGATCTCACTAACAGAGAACACAGTGCTATTCAAACCTCTTCTGCAGCAACATCCCTCAGAGCAAGAACTGTCTCAAATTTTTCTGTGAGCTCTCATTACTACAGTGATATTTATGGCTGTGCCTTAGGGAACGCAAGCAGACAAAATCGTCCATCCTATGCTAAGCCAATGGTCTCTGGGCCCTACTTATACAGTCTTATTTTGATATAAATTTCATCTTAGGCCAAAGGTTCTGGCAGTGACCTTCTAGACACCACCATAGCCCCAGCAGTAACTGTTTAGGCAGTTGTGTGGTTTTTTTGTTTGTTTGTTTTTTGTTTGTTCGTTTGTTTGTTTTCCCAAATTAACTTTCTTAATGTTAATCTGTTAAATTCTAATTAAAGAAGAGCACACAGCCCATAGCTGGTCTAATTCAGCATTATCCATCAGACATTCACGGACTGGAGTCATGCTGAATGGGGCCCCCAAGGTCTCTTCCAGTTCCCAATGCAAAAATACAAAACATTTCTCAAGATGTTTATGCTTTCTCCAACTATATACAAATCAGACATGTTTTTCAAAAGTACTCATTCAGAATTTAGATCTCTGCAAACTGGTATCCCAAATTCACTTGTTTCCTGAACATGTTTTATCAAAAATTCCTCTAGCTTGATGAAATTTTCTTGGCCACCTTAATTTTGAATTGCAAGCAAACAAAAGTAGCAATATGTTGCTTGGATTAGTTCAAAACCAAACAAAGTTTATTGATTGTTCATTATAAATGGGATCCACACAAAGCTTGAAACTCAAAACCAAGTTAGGAGAACGAAGGTGACGTGACAAATCTGGATTAAAAAATCATGTGGCCCTCAGCAAACCAAAACATTTTGCAATGACAAGACAATATATGAAGCAATGGTTTCATACAGCAGAATATACATTTTAAGGCAATCTTCTCATTGTTTCCTACATCACACTATTTTTTCCATCTGTACCACGTGACTATTTGCCACCTGTACCAGGCACCACTTCCATTCTGTACTGCGTTGGGATACTTGCAGTGACAGACCTTGTCCTGCTGACAAGAACACTTTTACAGACAACTTTGTCTCTATTTTCAGCCACCTTGAATGATGGATGAAGCATGGTATTGTGAAATCACACAGTGGCTGAGGTTGGCAGGACCTCTGGAGGTCATCTGGTCCAACCCCCTGCTCAGGCAGGGACACCTGGAGCAGGCTGCCCAGGACTATGTCCAGATGGCTTTTGAAGATCTCCATGGATTATACAACATTTCTGGGCAACGCTAAGCTTGACAGCACTTGTTTTTTCCATGTATTTGACTGACAGCACACGAAGAACAATAATAATGAGTTCCTGCGGAAAAAGATGAAAAAAGTTTTTTGTTCAGAACTTGATTTTTGAACTTGCACAGCATCATTCATACAGTTCTAGAGAGTGCAAGAAGCAGCCATGGATTACCACTGTCTATTCCCTTCTCTATTCTGCCACATAGCAAAGAAAGTGACATAAAAAAGATGATTTTGTACTTATGGAAATAAATACTATCTCCTGCTGCAAGTGCTCCTCTCTATTCAGATAATTTCTTAATAGCCATCTGCTTGGTGGGTTCATCCAGCTGCTTTGCTCCACCTGATTCATGGTGATGTGAGATAGGAAAGGTGGCTGTTTGAATCTGGACTGCTGTATGTCAGACAGCAAAACTAACCAGACACTGAAATCCTGCACACCTTCGAAGAGGCTGAAATAGTTAAATGGCAATCTGGACACAGTTTAAATTCAGAGGGAACATGATAAAATTTCTGCTTTAATTCCTGCACTGGAGGCGTTCTGGATAATTCTTGACTGTAAGCTGAAAACTTGACAGATACGGTGTCAAGGGGATGGGTGGTGGTGGAAGTGGATGGGTTGTTTTGGGTGGATGACGGTGATACTAACTTCTGTGAGCAGCTTTGAATCTACCGCCAGAAAATATTGGTAACAGATGACCAAACCATTGGCTTTTTACAAATATTGTTATTTTCTTTTGCAGTTTCCCGGTTATATCCTTTTTATCTGATTTCTTGGATTGTTCTTTTTTTCCAGTAAATTTCTATAAGTTTCTCACTGCTGTCAAGAACAACATACTAATTAGGACAAAAGACAAAACAGAAGATCTCTCCTCTCTCTGCCTCTTCCACTGCATTTGTTTTCCTGGTCATGGTGAAGGACAAACCCCAAACATTTTCTCAAAGAGAAGATGAGGTTGTTGCTTTAAAAATAAAGAAGTAAATAAACAAAAACTTGTTTCAATTTTTGGCCTGTAGTCTCTGTTTTTCCCTGCAAAAATTAACACAAAATATGAATGCTGTGACCTTCCAGCAGTTAGTTCTCCTTTTTGATCTGAAGTGTTACAGGGAGTTTCTTCTCTTTTTTCCTTTTTTTTTTTTTTTTTTTTTTCCACATTGCTGATTCCTACTCAGTGCTATATAAAACTTTGCGCTCAATTTAGTATAAACCTAATGTCACTGCCAACTGCCACCAAGACATTCTGACATGAGACAAACTAATTCATTGTAAATTATTGGGGGGGGGGAGAAAAAAATCCACTCTGCAGCCTAAATATCTGTAAATGATGAAGTCTAAATTTGATCATGATGAAAATCAGTAAACCAGAGTTCTTGTTTAGCTGCTGCTACACATTCAGCCAATAGAAAATAGTCTCATGGAGCTGGAAAATGCTCTGGGCAAGATCTGGGGAAGCAAAACTTATTTACTGAATACAGGGTGTTGACTAATTCAAAATGTCTTGCCTATTCATCCAATGTCACCAAGCGATTGGAGCTAGAAAGGAGATATAGAGCTAAATTAGTGTAATGAAACCATGGCGTGTGGGGGTAGGTGGATCCCCTTAAGCAGTCAGGATACAGCCTGCAGTATTTTTTGGAAATCCAGAGCCTCCTTTTTAGGTGACTAGCTCTGGCATGGGCTTGGGAGGGTCATACCTGTGTGACTGCCTCTGCTAATAGACATTTCAGTAATACTGTCTGCAGGAACTAAGAATTCATCTCCCCCAAAATGCTCTTGGAATGGTCAGGCAGGGCACTCTGGTGGGAGATGGATGTTCAGTCCCCACTTATCCTATCCTATCTCCTCCCTTCTTGCATGAACGGTGCTGTCATCTCACCCTTGTTCATTCATCCTGAAATAACCTGTGGGGAGAAGGCACAAAGTCTCATTTCACTGAGGGAGGAGGAAAACAAATCACTTGATTTTTTCTCCTGAGATCAGTTCAGTGGCTAACAGGAAAACTATTTATAACCAGTGTCCCAGCTGAAAATGCCTCAAGTCAAGGGTGGAGATCTTGCTTGTCCTACCCTGTAATACTGGCCTTCATTGTTTGTGACATTGACAGTGCGGGCCCATCAGTTCCCCTCTACAACACACATGGGTAATTTTCAGAGCAGTTCCAGCCCAAGTAATAGCTTCCTAAGGCCAATGCTTTAGCGATGAAGCAATACAAGAACTGTACACACACACTGCCATTTGGATTAATCTGGCAGCACTTACATGTAAACAAGGTACAGTGGTGGACACCTCCTGTTCTCTAACACGTTGTCAGCTCGTGCTCTGCCACAAGGAGTGAGATCCCTTCCAGCGCTCGGTCACAGCACGGAAAGCACATGAGCAGGGATTACACAGCCTCCTGAGGCTGGCAGCCAGATGTTGGATTCCCTGACTGAGCGTAATCAGCTGATATTTCTGCCATTTTTCCTCCAAACACCCAGAAGAGGTTAACAGAACAGCACACACAGAGATAAGCTCATGATCACATTTGCATATTTAGGCACAAACACACATGAGCCCCTTCAAATCTGTAATCCCCTAGGATCCATAATTGGATGGGATGGCTGGGGTTTTTGGATGTCGGGTCCAGATCAGAGCCTGCAAGAAGTTCCAGTAGAGCAGCAGCCAGACAAGCACTTCTCTGCATCGTTGCCTCCACACTGGGACCTGCCCTGGGATCCAGCCCACGGCTTCTCCCTGCAGCCGGCTCCAAGAATTCGGGGTCAGATTCCCAGCTGGCCAAGGAGAGCTTTGCTCTCAAAACCTACAGTGAGCCCTGCATGATTTGGAATAACACATACAGCAGGGAGATCACTGCACTGTTGTGATGCTCCAGCTGCTGATGCAAAGGGCTCAGGCAAAGGAAGGAGGGCTATGATGGGATGTTCCCACATCCCAAGACAAGGTAGCTCCTTGGATACCTCACCACGGCCATGGAAGCACACTTCTTTCTAGCAAGGCTGACATCAGAGCTCACTGGATCAAAATCCAGCTCACTGAGGCAAGTCAGCCCCAGGACCAGTAGATGCAGATGTTACTTTCATGGACCAGATTCAGGACCAAAGCCTCATCACCAGCCCACACTTCTATCCGTCCCACAGTGCCTATGCCAGATAACCACATTCAGAACAAAAACATTTAATTCCCATTAATAATCTGTACTTTGCCCCATGAAAAGCATGGATTTGCCAGCCACACATGCTGTACATTGCACAGCCTCACAACAGCTGGAGAGAACGCAGTTGGACCAGCAATGAGTACCAGCAGATGGACAACAATCACTTAACTGCTGCAACTTACACTGAAGATAAAATCCAGGAAGAACTCAAATTCCCAGTTAGCTAATACAGAAAAGCAGCAGTTCTGGCTTTGAACTGCTTTTAACTGACCTGTATCCCAGGAAGGCAAGGGAAAAACTCCTGCTGGAGCTTTTTACACTCAGGCTAATTCCAGTTTACTGTTCCTATCTCAGTTACGCAAACAGACACAAAGCCTACACTTAGCTCTCAAAAATAATACTCCTCCATCCCCCCAAAAAATCCAGGTGAGAGTTTCAGTTTTGTGAATCTTTATTCTTTTGTCAGAAAAGTAAATAGGCATAAATTCATGAACATTTCTTCCTCAAAAAACACCAATATGGCTTACTACAGTCAAACCCAAGGTCTTCTGAAATAGCCTGAAATCCTGAAGTAGAGGTGGGGGAACCCAGATGGAAGAAGAGTATGTTGTTTCTGGCATACCTCAAGTTTCTCTCAGTAGCTTGGGAAATGAACTAAAACACTCAAAGTACCCAGATGGCAAGATCTGATTAACACGAGGGGCAGGCTGTCCGTCTGTGTGCATCTCTTATGGGAGGATGAAGTCCAAAACAACCCAGTGATACACCCTTTGAACGGCTGCATTTCCCCTCCTCCCTACACCTCTTACTCAACAGAATTCTGCATGAGGACTGAGCATGGCTGGAAATACCCCAGTGAAACATTTAGTCAAATACAGATGCACATAGATACAGTGGGAGCGGGAGAGCTTTCCTAGTCGCTGCCTTGGTGAGCTCCGAATGCTTTGTTCTGTTTGGATGACCCTTGGAGAAAGCTGAGGCTCAAAGCCCATGACAGCTGCTGCGACAGGCAGGAACAGCAGCCTTCCCCTGCAGCTGCGGGGCCTGGGGAGCTCCTGGGTTCCTGGAAATACTGACAACTTTCTGGTTCTGGCCAGTACTGACCACAGCCAAATCTCAAAATTCCTGCAGACTGGAAGCCCTTACTTTTCCCTGCCTCAGGTCAGAATTTCTAGAGGCGTAACAGACGTTGCAATGTTACCCATTCCCACCAAGGCCAATTACTGGAATGGGACAAATTAGCCTTTCTCAGAATTGTGGGATTACCTACAAAACCACGACACTGAAAATTAACAGATGGTTCTTCTCTGTACCTTCTGGTTTCCAGACCTCCAACATGTCTGCGTTCCACAGTTCCAATGACAGGCTCTGCAATAATGTGAAAACTTTTAACTTTCTCTAAAAACAAACAAACCAACCAAACATACAAACAAAAAAATGGAATTCCTATGCAACACTGTCTTCCACTACTGCCAGCGTTGCAAACTTACTGATAAAAATAACCGGCCGGGATGGATGGAGCTTTGGGCAACCTGGTCTAGAGGGAGGTGTCCCTGCCCATAGCATGGGGATTTAAATTAGACTGTCTTTAAGGTCCCTCCCAACCAAAACCATTCTGATTCCGGGATCCTATGAATCCTATGATTTCTGTGAAATCCTATGAATCCTGTGAACTCAATTACCACGCTACTTGCTTCTAGCTCAGACTTTTTATAGTTTAGCTCTGTTTCTAGTAGCCTAAGGGACAAGCCTTTAACACACAGGTGCTATGGAGCAGCAGGTGGGAACGAGCACAGCCACAAGGCACAAAAGCACTGCAGAGCTCACCCTAAAGGAGGCAGTGCTCAACAAGGGCTCAGCTGAGGTAGGGAGAAGCGAGGGAGGTAGAGGCTAGGCTCCTACCCAGAAAAAAAAAAAAAAAAAGTGGGAAAATAATAAAGGAATTGTAGTTCAACTGAGGCAGACCTGGGCTTTTCAACGTTTCCACTTTCCCTAATTTGCCCAGAGGAAATTGGTTCCTGGAAGCCTCCAACCTGTCTGCAAATACCTAGTGCAATAACCAGCAATTGTTGCTGGTTTTCCCAGAGTTTTGGAGAAATTAAAGCCTTCAGATCCAACTTGAGAAATCTGTCATTTCCTCTGCAAGTTTACGTGCAAGAGTAGCCCACAACTAAGGGCCTGCCTGTCAATTCACGTGGCCCCTGTGACAAGACTTCCCAAGCGCTGTGCTGCAGGAAGCTCTGCCTGGCAGGGACTTGCCATCAATCCAGAGGGATGCTCGAAAACACTGCTGCAGGATGGGTCTGTCCGAGCCCTGCTCCAGTGCTATTGCAAGGCTATGTGGGAACACCGGCAGCTCTGGAAGGTCCCAAGACATCCAGGCAGTAGGTGTGCTGACTTACCACTGTGCTAATTCGTTCACCCATCTCTTCAGGTGAGAAGATCCAGTGAAAAGCTGGAGTTTCTGCAACTGCCCTATGAGGCAGCACAATTATAACTGCACACCTCAGTGCCTCAAGTAGCCTGCTGAGTACTCTTTGCAGCCTTGCCTTAATTATAGTAATGTAACAGACTTTGTCCCCTGCTGCTAAATGTCTGGGCTTGTAAGACTATTTGGGATGCCACGGACAATGCATGTCTCTACACAGACACAGCTAGAGCCTGATGAGGCTGCTAGAACATCTTTATTTTAACTAGGAGTACCCTCCGCTAGCCTCTGTGTGCCCTAGTTACAGCAAGACACGTATTTGCCTATATTTATTAAAATAAATTGTCTTCTCTACAGCAGCATTGTCTCTTCCCACATAGTGCTTACTGACAGGTAGCTTCAGTGACAGAGGTTACCCAATTATTTAGAAAGTGGAAGTAACAGCCCAGTTACCTTCCTGTGCAGCCTGAGCACATAAACTGGTTCTTCACCTGCCTCTTGGCAATTCAGCTCAGGAATCCTACTGACAATAAAGCAGATACATATCCCCCTCTAGCGGGAAAAGCACATCTCTGGTTCCCTGGGACACGAAGGCTACAGCCCTGCAGTCAAACATGCGCACCTACCGTGGGTGCCCAAAGCAGCTTTGTTTTTCAAATCAAAGGGGCAACAGAAGCTATGATGAAATCTAAGGACATTATTTTTCATCATTAAGCAGAAAGCACTCCAAGGAAAAGGCAGCCTAAGCCTATAAACTTACCAGTATTTTGTCTGCTGAGCATTAGGCATGAATACAAACACAAGTCTTTGCTTTGTACTAGCGTAATGGTTAACTTCTAAGTGGTCACTGCAATAGGAATGTAAAATGTTAGCAGGAAGGCACAGCTGCATTTTAAACATATTTTGCTGTAATAGAGAAAAAAATGTTGAATGAAAAACAAAAAGACGACTAAGTCTTCTGCACACAATATGTCTATTGTAGGAGCCTACCAGCTCGCAGGCTGAGTCACAGGTGGCATTTTCTGGAGTGGTTTGGCCTTTATTTTTCTTTTTTGGAAAAAATACTCTCTCTAGATGAAGGTGAAATAAATGGAAAGTAGAAGCTGGGAGATAAATAAATAAATAAATAAATAAATAAATAAATAAATCTATTTTCACATCGTACTGCTCGGCAAAGACACGTGCAGATCCCTCCAGTCCCAAGAGCAGGAGGAAGGCGCCACCCGCCGGGATCTCCAGGACTGGCCAACAGCATCAGCACGCACTGCCCGCCTCGGGGAGAGACAGCAAAGGGACTGCAAGAGCCTGGTTTGGCTGGCCTCAGCCTGCCTCAGCCTTTTCTAGCTCAGTGATAAGCATGTGCTTTGTGACCTGCATTACCCTTTAGGTGCCCTTTTATAGGTAAAAAATTGTTGAGATCCAATTGCATACATTGTTGAAAAGTTCAGTCACTGAAATCCATTCACAGTGTGCAAATCAAGCCTCCAGAGCAGCAGCTTTGCCACCCGTAAGCGCTATCACATCACCCTGATGCACTTTGTTCTTCTACTCATAATACATGAGAGTTTCCAAGAGGGTTTGGGTTAGGTACTGCAGTATTTTTCCTGCTTTACAATGTTTCCAAGTTCTTCTTTTAACATACTGTGACCTAAACACAAATTCACCATGTGTACATCCACAGCATCTTCATAAGGAACACAGTTAAACAAGGCCTGACAAAAGCTAGGCTCAGGGGGACTGCAGGTATACAGTTTTGTAATTCCTCTGTCTGGCCCAGGTAAAGACTCCTAATTTCAGTGCTAACTGAATCAAACTCTGTTCCCATACTACAGATCAAGTCTGCAAATAACGTCATGCTCACTGATGTAAGAGATCCTGCACAGTTCATGCTAGAGTCAACTTTACACATCCAGATGCTATTTTCACTGTTAGGACTAGGAAGCTCTAGGTAGAAAAAACTGCAAGTAGGTTAGACTTTGTGTAATGTGCCTTAGACTTGTATGCTCAGACATGGCATTTGAGATTGGCTGTAATTATTTATCTTCCTGTTTCTCAGCCCATTTGGGGAGAGACAGACCTGCCCACCTCCAAAGCAGTTTCTGCAATGCAAACTGCTGGTTCTGAACACCAACAGATCAGTAAGAGGTTTATGCACTTTATCTGCCCTAACAGTCACCAGCCTTGCTAGCAGACTTAGAAATTACAAGCATGTACTCCAGGTCCAGTGGCATAAGAAACACTAAGTCTTCCAGACTTCAGACGTTTGGAGTTAAGGTAACTTAAACAAGCCCTTCCTTCAAAAGACACACACACACAAAACAAATGCATGCCCCGTCTCCAAAGTACTTAAAAAGTGGAACATTCATTTAATAATTTTCATTGCTTCAGTATTTTTAATATTTGCGTTCAACATTTAGTAAACTTCCATCTTCCTGTTCCACAAACAGACCTGTTTGTATGCAGCTTTGGACTTCCTACTTTCAGACTTGAAGGCATCAGGACAAGCTCACCAGCTGACTGTAAGCTAGAGAAGCTTCTTGTTGCACAGCAGAAACCAAGTTTTACCAGCACACATTCGGCTTCAGAGCTTGAGCAAGAGCTGGGCCTGCTTGAGATCTCCATGATTTGCCTCCTCATGGTCTGAAGTTAACATAGACTTCCTCCTCAGCTTAAACATTCCCTCGCAGAGCACATTCATCTCTCTTTTTTAAGAGCATGCAAGTACCAAGATGATGCCCAATACATCACTCATCAACAAAGCCTTGCCTCAGCATTCACCCATCTTTAAAGAGGATCTCTTTGCTACATGGTGTTTCAGCATATCGTGTAGTCTCAAAGAAGATAAGAAAAAAAAAGTTTCCTTCATCTTCAGGCAGACTCCTTGACAAACATAACATGCCTCCTATATACTTTGAAGATACTTCTGGGAAGTGAGAAACAAAGGATTCTCTTCTCATCTAAGTCCCTGTTCCTCCTGTAGAAATCTAAACGCCACTGCTTCTCTCTCCACCCCACTCAATCCACCTTTATCGGCAGGGCCTCAAGGAGCTGAACCCAACAACTGAAACCAAAGTATTAGCCTTTACTAATCCAGACGCCAGTCCAACAGCAGATTAAAAAATACAACCACAAATAGAACAGCACACCAATGCATTCAGCAACAAACTTGCTTAATTAAGCTTTATATCTATAGCTAGCTACTAACACCTAGAACTACACAGGACTTACAAGCTACAGTAACTACTGTTCCTTTCTCCCCCAATAATTGCCAGCAATATTAGTCAATTCCGTAACTAAGTCCTTAAAAAGGGTTTGCCTCAGTGGTCTTGCATCAGGAACGTTATGGGCAACATGATGCATTTTATTAAGATTTTAAGCATTCTGAAATGCTTAGAAGGAAACAAAGAAGCTGCACCATTAAGGTAGCAACATGGATCTCCAAATAAACTTCTCAGCCCAGTAAATAATTACAGCAAAGACTTTGCTCTGCTTAATTAGAAGCATCCCCTAGGAAGTACAATTCCTCCTGGCAGAAGGTTCTACTTGAGGAAAAATGTGTGTGATGCTAGTCTTTACTAGAGGAGAGAGATCAAGGCTTCCTAAGAAAAGCTGAATATATTTCATGATAAAGGCTTCCACACCAGCTATCCAGACTTTTGGACTTGGGACAGTAAAAGCATGGACCCTTTGTTAGTCTTTTTCTTTTTTTTAACTGAAGTCAAAGCTGCCAGATTGATTATCAGTAGAGGTACTTTTCTTCACCACTGCTCACACACTGTCAGAAGTAAACCAAGGGTGCAAGAGCTATGACAAATGTATGTTTTAAACAAGATATGAGAAAATACAGAGTTAAACAGCAGAAGCTCAAGCTGCATATCTGAGATGAGAATTAGGTCTAGAGAAGAAAAAAAAAATTAAATGTAAAATAAGCCATCCTGTGCAATGCACAGTATCTGACTAGTCACAGTTTTGGTTAGAGAGTGGTAATTTCTCTCCATCACCTAATAAAACTTAAAAAAAAAAACAAAAAACTTCTGCCCTTAATCCCTCTTGATACTTCAAAACAGCAGCCTAGCAGCACAGTAATGCAAGCCTATTCCTTGTTTCTCTGAGAATGCATCCTGAACTGAAAGGAGCATTCCGAGAACCCTCAAAGAAAACTTACACACAAGGTAATTTGTATGTCCAGCTGTATCCTGTATGAAACACTTGCAACAGAACTAGCAGAGCAGCCAAAACACACCAACCTCTTCTCGTGCCTCTCACGACTCTCAGGCATGTACATGCAGTACTTCGTTCCTGTCTTAAGCACTAGGTTTAACCCGTTACTACTGCTTCAGGAACGCAGGTGTGGACAGTTTAGACTTGACAGAGGCACATAATCAGTCTCTAAAGCTAAAGGATGAATATATAGAAGAATATACTTGAACAACTAGTATGAAATGAGTGCCACACATCGTTCAGTTCCTATATGAACAAATCAGTCTGTCCCAATACTGCCATCTCTTGCCCAAGGTAATATTTCAAATGCTAATATTTTGCTACAACACAAAGATCTCAGACAAGAAATCCAGGAAAGGCAGGGATAACTGAAAACTGTCAAGTCAGGCAGGCACAGCAATGCCTATTTTCTGTTCCACCTATCTTCCTGATCTCTCAGAAAGTTGCAGAGCCTGTAATACAATCAATTACAGAAGGCGCTTCTCTTCCCCAGCCCTTTTCAAAGCAAGTAACTGGACCAGCTGCTACCAAAAAAGAGTCTGTTACGGACAGTTAGAGAAGATTCTTTTGAGTTTTATTTGTTCATAGTAACATAAAGTACATGTTTCCACTTAGGTATTTAAGTGCAACAAAGAAATCCATTTCTTCAGTAAGCTTCAGCAAGGTGAGCTATGTTTTTATATGCAATGGAAAAGACTATTTCAAGTGTCTACCTTTGTTGCACAACAATTTAAAGCTTCAAAAATCTAAGGAATACCTTCCATAGGATTAGACAAGCAGACACTTTGCTTGATTATGAAATGTTTTTGTTGGATGAGCTAAGTGTTTTCTGCAGTAGAGCTACTCATTTGTAAGCCACAGATACTACTACAAGAGTGATACCAAAGTAGACGTGGTGCCATTTCAGTAGTCTGTGCAAGAATGCCACTCTACTTTTTGCAAGATGCATATCTTGAAGATACATTCTCCCAGTTGATCACATTCCAGATGGCTTTCAAATAATCAGGTCGAACATTTTTATACTGAAGATAATAAGCGTGTTCCCATACATCGATTCCTAGCAAAGGAATAAGACCTGTAGAAAAGAAGGATAAAAACTTTATGAAAAAATGCTTTGCAAGTAAAGTTTTATTTTGCTATTACCCAATTTCTTCAACTGTAGAAAGACAGAATTGAAACCAGCTGAGGTCATTTTTTAAAAAATGTTTACAGTTTATCTTTTGCACATGTAAGAACACAAGTATTTTCCTGAAATACACCACCACAAAAGAATCTCTTGCCATACCAATATTTGTTTCCAGTGTTTTAATCACAAGTTATTGTTTCATTACTTTCCTTGCTTTTGTACTAAAACATCTTTCCAGCTGAGGTTTTTAGTGGGGAGTTTTCATTGACGGGAGGGGTGAAAATTACCCACGTCACCGCTGTTTGTCTCAACACTAAAACTATTTATTTATTTATTTTTACCAGCGATAAGCAGCGCACAGACCATTTTAAGTGTTATTTTATTTAATAATTATTATTGCTATAATAATAATAACTGAATTGACATTCATCGCTACCTACCAACAGTAAGGAAGCACACTAGAAGCCTTCCATTTTAAACCTAGCCTGTTTCAAGGCTAGAGTTGTTATATGCATTTTGCCCTCCCCTGCTGTCTGGCCTCCACCCAGGGTTCTGTAAATAGCTCCTGTCAGAGAAAACAATCTAAATGTAATAGAAGTATTTTTCCCAACACTCTTACAGGCAAGCTACTCCAATTACTCAAACAGTCCAAAGGAGCCTAACTGTCTGAGAGACACCACTTTCACAGTATGCCTCATCTATTTCGCTTTTGATTAGACTGACTGTAAACCTTATTGCTCTCCACAGAATTTCTAAGTCCTGGTTTACAAATGCTGTTTTAAAAACTGCAACTGTTTTTCACTTCTGCTAGAAGTGAATCAATTTATCCAGCTATTTCACCTTCATGTCTAAAAAATCCCTTTCCCATCTCATACACTTGCTTCTAAAATCTACAAAAAGTGGAAGGGAAGGAAAGAAACCTGACCTGTTGTTCCTTGCAGAGGGTCTTGATTTGCACAAGCTGCTATCTGCAGGCGCCCTTGCTCTTTGTTATAGCCAAGCCACCCCCAGCCTGATCCTTGAACACCAACGGATACAGCTGTTAGCTTCTCCTTGAAGTTTGCGAAGGAACCAAAGTCGCGCTTGATGGCTTCCATCAATTCTCCTTTAAAAAAAAACCAACACAGAAACATCACAGAATGTCAGGTACTTCTTAACTTCCATATACCGCCTGAAAACAGAAGGAAAGAGAGGCAGAAGCACATGGGCTCTGAGGGAAGGAACTGTCTAGACAAAACTGATGCATTGACAGGCATATATACTTGATTAAAAAGCTTTCAAGTTTAGCACAACAGCTTTTGCGTGATCTTTATTATAAGGCCGTTACCTTTAATTGCAGGTCCCTTGGAGATTATTATTCCTCTATCCTCCCAAAGGGATTTCTTCCTTTAGGTTTTAACTGCTAAACTATCCCTACTTGAAAATGGAGCATAAATCCAGTCACTAGGCTGGGTGGTCTATAGCACATTTCTTCCCTTTCTGTGAAAGCTGAGTACATGTACATTAACTTAATTACCGCAGCTCTGGAGAACTATTTTCTCTTATGAAGATAGAAAGGACGTATACAGGAAGAGCCAAGTATTTTGCAACATACGTACAATCAGCTTTAGAAATTAAATACCCTTAGCACAGAACCAGCTTTTTGAATTTTTAACCTTGCTTTCAAAAGGCCCTGACTTTCTCAGAACTACGGCAATTGTCATATAGAAAGGTAAATTAATTCTGAAAAAAATAAAGGCTTAGCCTCTTCCAAGGAGAGAAAAGATCATCAGTTCTGTTGGTCATTTAAAACTGACTCGATAAACCATCATAACAAGCACTAACCTTTAGGCTCTCCTCCTCCATTAGGTGAAAGATTTGTCCAGAAGATGGTGTGATTGATATGACCCCCACCATTGAATTTCAGTGCAGGCTGAAGCGACACCTGAGCTGTAACATCACCTAGGGATGCAGAAGATAAAAATAAATAAATAGACAAATAAAAACATCACCACCACAGTAGACACTGAATTGCCACGAGGCCTCCACCAACATCTTTCAAGTCTTACTAGCCTACAACCTAAGTACCTACTGCCATTCTACAGCTAAACAAAGCAACCAGTACAGCCAGAATGCATTAAGAATTTAGCACTTGTAAATTGCTCAGTAATACCGTTACTAGACAAGAACACTAATCACCCTTTAAGTCATTGATTTGCCCACTGTGAATTTTTAAACTTCTTAATCATCCTGAACAGGGTGAACAGTTTGTGCTCCAGAAAAAGTTGCTGAGTACAGTCGGCACATAAACCTAAATGTTCCTCTCCCTTCTGTTTTCGGTTTGGTTTTTTTTTTGGTTGGTTGGTTTGTGGGGGGGGGGGTGGTGGTGGAATGCTGTTTTAATTGATTGTTTTTGGAACAGATGTGATGACCCAGAACATTTTATTCAACATGAAGAATTGTCAATCTGAAACCTCTCCTCCAAATACCGCTGTTTAATATAGGTAAACTCTCCAGTCCGGGCAGGCTTTAACTTCACGAGAGAAACAAAGACCAGAAGTCCACCTGGAAGCATCCACAGCACATCTAAGCAGTGTACACGTAACGCTGATCCTTGTTTCCAGCCCTGCACATAACACTCACACCACCCAAGGTCATACAACCTTGTACATCCCTCCTCCCCCTCCAAAACATGTCATATTCCTTAGAGAATTCACTGGTGCCTTATGTCTTTGAATCGTGTTGCACCACTTTAAAACGAGCGCTTTGAATGCTGTTTTAGCTTTTAAAATAACTGGAACATTGCAGAAGTTTTTGAAGCTTTTTCCACCACTCCAGTACATTCTTGAATAAGGTACCAGCACAGGCAGCTGTTTCCCCCACTCACTTTCAGGAACGAGTGGTAGCAGTCCTCCTAAAGGAATAAATGAGTCATCCAAGGACAGACGTGAAGGCAAGTCACAAAGCAGCAGCACACCTGTTACTAAGGTTTGAATACAGGATTCCAAGTTCTCATCATTTCCTCATACCCTTAAGAAACCATAATGACCATGGAAAGTGTCACACAAAGTATCTGGATGAAGCTGTGAAGTTCCATTATGACTCACAAATACCCCCAAAATACAGAATTCAATGCTTTGTTAAAATAAATCACAGTAATGCTCAATCATGCACCTTTAGCTTAGTTTTTGCCGGAAATGATCACTGCTTTTGTAAAGAGTTTCCTTAAGATGCAAAAACTAAACACTTTTCTATAAACTTTTCTTACGAATAATTTTGTTCCTACAGGAATTCACTTTCAAGTGCAATATAGATTTTTCTCTTATTCAGAAAAATATCTGCAAGCCAAAAAAAGAGAGCGTAACTAATACGTGGTATCTGCATCTCCAGTTATAACCATATCCAGAGCAACCAAACCAGACAGGGACAAGACTGGAACAAAGCATCCAATGCAGCCAGTACAAACACTATTTCTGCATTCAGACATCAAGTGAAGGATGAGACACGTCTCTCATATCCAGTCAAACAGCATCTTCAAGACATTTCCCTTGAATTTTGCATGCCTTTAAGAAACGAAGTTAATCCAGAACACTTCCACGATATCACAAGCCAGGAATCAAAAAATAACCCAGGACATTTTAAACACCTTCATTATTGTTTATGATACCATACCCCAGAAGAAGCCAGGACCACTATGAAGCTGAGACAGCCTTTGATTGCTGTCCTTAAAATGCAGTGTTCGGGGTGCTGTCAAATCTGTCCTGCTGACCTTGGCACTGGAAAAGATGATGGACAAAAGTAACTTGCCTGTAAGTTACTGCAACGTACCTTGAAACCTACTTGTATACAGGGCCCCCTCCAGCCTACTGCACTCCTCAACACAGCCTCACAGGACAATTCAATAAACCAAGACAGACAACTCAGAGGTGGTGCTCAAGAGACTTGTCAGCTCAGTTTCTCAGTCTAAGAGTTGTTCCTTTCCTTCATAGCGCAGCTAAGTAAAGCACCATAGGAAAACTGTCAGAAAAGAACCAAGGAAATTCTGGCATGCATAAGTTTTCAATGAAAATAAGTTTCAAGGTTATATCCTTCAATTGGCAAAATCCCACAGGTTTTGATAAACCAGTAATCGGAACCAGCTTATGCTGAAAGCTTTCTGGAATAAAGTTGTTACTTCCAGTGCTGGATCCTGTCACAGAGGTGAATACTCCTTTTCAGAAGAACTGACAACCCCAGCAAATGAACTCAAGAAAGTTTTAGAGTTGTCTAACAGATATAGATAGGTTAAGAACATGTTAAAGATGATCTAAAGAGATTACTTCATTCCTTATTGCTGAACAGAAGCCATTGCCAAGATTCTGTTATCCAGAAGAGATAGTGAATAGATGTGATATAGTGAATAGATGTAATGTGTAACCTAACAGTGAAATGCTGCGCAGAAAGTTTTGGCCAGGCTCAATTTCTAAGCATGGGGAAAGAATGACAATACCGACAGAATTAGGTGGCAGTTCAGACTCTGCCCTTTCCTAAATCCTGGGCTTACCAGTCTTTCTAACGAGGGTCAAAATACCACACACTGCATACTGCGCTATCACTGAAGTAAAAAAGCCAACCCAAAACACACACACAAAAACGGTGTAAGCAAATATTTGTCTGGCTTTGATGTCCATGACAAGCACAATACATTGCAAAATACTGGCAGTAAAATCCCTATGGAAAGATTAAGTTCTACCTCTAGAAACACCATCACCAAAACCAAGTGATGGGAGCCTATCAACTGATAGTATTTTTTAAAATACCTCAGAGGATCCACAACACTGCAGATGTTTCTGACAACCAGAAATTATGCCTTCACTAGTGGCCGAAGCCTTAGTCATTATACAGCACTAGTAACATCAGCAGTAGTTATGCTGATTTCTTACAGTTTTGTTTCCCTCCTCAGTTGCACTAATTAATCTCTGCAATACAATTTTCCTGGATCCACCACCTGTAGGACAAAGAAGCAATCTTGATTGCATGATTCTTAATCAAATCTCATTAGAATTTAAATGGCACAAGTTATTTTTAGGCTTACACAGCCACTTGAAAATCTCTAGACTTTCACAAGTAATCAACATCCTATATTCAAGCACACTGGTATTTCTCATGGGGCTACAGGGCTCAAGATTACTCAGACATGGACAACTTTCACACTGTCATCCAAGCCCAAACAAAATTACACTGCGGAGCCACTCAGCAACAAGGCCTAAGTGAGTCTATAATCACCTTTTAGACATAAAGTGAAGCTCTTTAGAAAGATCACTACTACAGAAAAAAATATATTCCACCTCCTTAAAAAGATATAAACATATATTTCACACATTCTCGTCAGTCCAACTTAAAGACTGAGAGGAGTCTTTAAAAAAGCATTTCATGTGTTTTTACTGTGGTTTGGCTAAAAGAGCTGTAAAGTTTTCACAAAAGTCTGTGTCAAGATTCAATTTGAAATATTAAAAAAAATCCATTACGTCTTGCTATGTATTTCAGTTCCTCACACTGGCACATGAGCTAGATGACCCCTTAATTTGACCCAGTGGTATACTGACAACAAAAATTAACTCTCTTTGCTGGGTATCACATGGACGTTTGCCTTATATCCATTTGTACAGAACTAAGATTACTTCACGAGAATCAGCAAAGCATCTGATGGGAGAACCATCAAATCGCACAAATCCTGCTTTATGTAAGTTTACTGCTAACCTTTCATTATAAAGTATTTATTCAGTAAAATGACAGCAACTTCCTATTGATGCTGTCTTTGGTTCCAGTTACTAGCGTAAACGTAGACCAAATCCACAAGTCAATACAGTTTCTCCACATTTTACAATTCTACAGAGGGCAGAACTCAAGCTTTTGGCTAACCCTACTTTCCAGTTACTAGCAACACTGAAGCCCACCACACAAGCCTGCTTCTAATAACATTTCACTTTATTAAAAAATAAAAGGAAAAAGGCAAGGTTGAAATATACAATCCAAAAAATTTAAAGAAAGTGTTTCCTGTAGAAAGAAGTTGTCCTTTTTTTTTTTTCCCTCATATTATCTACTTCAACTAGCTTCCACCTCATCTGTTGACTGTGGATACACAAACCTTTTGCCAGTGCCTCTTTGTATTTCTCCTCCGCGACGTTCAGGTTGTTCACGTAGGTGGCATGGTGCTTGCTGTGGTGCAGCTGCATGATCTCTGCGTTAATGTGAGGCTCCAGAGCACCATAGTCATACGGCAGGTCGGGAAGGGTGTGCTTCTGCCTAGACACCAAGCACCCCAGAGGCGCTATCAGCTTGGCCCTGCTTCTAGAAGAGAAGAAACAGCAGGAAGACGTCTTACCCAGTGCTGGTGCTTTAACACTTCAGCAGACCGAAGTGACCGTTACGATCAGCTGCTGTAAATACGCAAAGTGCTGTCCTAGATAAAGAAGCTGAATTCCCATTTTTCAAGAGCCCAGAGTATTTGCGCTCTGTAGTTTAATTGCAAAGATGAATACACATAAAGGTCACGTGGACTTTGCAGGGTGAAGATGGCACTTCTCACACCAGGTCCTGCAAGCCACTGCAAAGACACGCTCCTGCGGGGGGAGGAAGGGAAAGCCAACAGCAACACTGACATGCAAAGCTCCAACTAATCAATATTGGTTAGGAGCTGAAGTCAGAATGTCCTTGTTAAGTCTCTCTCCCTCCCCATCCAAAATATCCCTGTGATAAAAATAATAAAAAGGTTGAAAACTGAACCACCGGGTTCCCAGGGCAGAACCTGTCCTGTATTATCTCCTCGGTGCGCCCCAGCACAAACACGCGTGCCTCACCGTCCCCGCGGCGGGTACCAGAACGCCTCGGGCAGGGGAAAGCGGCGATGCCCGGCTAGGAAAACACCCTTTACACTGCTTCACACCCGCGTTTTAACGAGACACGAGGAAACGCTGCCCCCATGACAAGAACCACGCTGGGCCGGTAGGAAGGACGGCCGCAAGGGCTCCTCCGCCGGTGACCTTGGCGTAAATAAGGGACAAAACCCCGCGGCCATGGCGAGGGGCAGCACCACGGCGATCCGGCAGCACCGAGCCAGGCGACAGAGCCCCCGGCAGGGGTGCACGGGGGGCGGCAGGGCGGGACGACGGCCCGCAGCCCCCCGAAATGGCGGGGGGAGAGGAGAGAGCAAGGGACGAGCCCTCCGCCGCCGCCTCCCCGCCCTCCCGCGGCTCGGCCACGGAAGCCGGGGGCCGCCCGGCCGTCCCCGCTGCCGCAGCCGTGCGGCCGGCATGGCGCTGCCTCTCCCCCCGGCTCTCACCTGCCCGCCCAGGCGAGGCGGCACAACATGGCGGCGGGCTGGCAGCGCGGCACTCCGCCCGCGGCGCGACTGGGACCGCCCTCACGGCCGGGCGGGCGGTGCCGGGGGAGGTGGCTGAGGGGCCGCATGGCGCCGGGAGCCGGCCGGGGGTGGGGACCGGGGCGTGAGGGGAGCTTGGGCTCAGCTCTCAGGGAGGGGCAGTAAAGGCTGGGAGGCCGGCTGGGTGACCCTGCCTTGGTACTGGCGTCAAAAATAGCTCACGGGAGGAAGGGGGTGAGAAAGGAGGGCGAGGAGATGGAGGAATGGCAGCTGGTGCTTTGTAGGGTACCCACCAGGCAGACCTGCCCTCAACCACCACCACAGCTGGACAACAAACCACCTCAGATGCCTGTGCCTCCGCTGCAGAAACTACTCTAATAGCCTTAGCCTTGATACACAGCAGTCCTGGGATCAAGAAAATCCAGCTCCTCCCAACAAACCAGTGCCCTAAGCCTGGGATGAGCAAACCCGTGGATGCTGTCAGTGCCCTGCTTGTTGCTCTGCCTTCACCTCGCAGGCAGGGCTGGGGAGCTGGGCACGGACAGCAGTGCTGCGCCCGGGAGCTAACAGGTTAAATCTCGCTGCAGAGCTGGTGCAGTGATGCTCCTGACACGGGTAACTATTTCTGGCTCACAACACAAGGCTTGTCATCACTTAGCTCTTAGGCAAACTCACTCTTTGCTTTTGCAGTTAAAAATAGAGAATTATTAAAATATATATTAGGAGTGAAATATGCATATAGAGAACAGAATAGATAGCAAAACCACAAACAGGGATAGAGAAGAGTTAGACATGTTCAAGAAAATGTTCTCTTTTTGGAAGAAAGCAGGATGAATCAGATATTAAAATTTCACAGCCATAATGAAGACAAATGTAAGGTTTCATTTACTAAAGTTAAGCTAAATTAACTACAAAATTTCCAGGGGAAAAAAAAAAAAAAAGTGTTCATCAACCTTTTACGAATTGTAGACAAAACAAGGGATTAAGGTAAGAAATTCTACTACCCAAGAAATAAAAGCAAAGGAAAATTATAAATGTGTTGTCATGGTAAGCTGGTCTTTTCTAAGACATATTACTTCTGTGTAATGAGATTGCAATTCTAATTAGCAAAAGCAACTGTAAGGAGACATTTAGATTCATCTCCAAGTGATTGACTTAGTACCCTCTACTTGGATTTAAAGGACTTAGTTATACATGGCATTAACAGTGCACATGGTAGAAGGGAGTAAAGATTAACTCACTAACTCAGTTACCAGACTAGTAGCTCACTAGTGTTTCCTAACTGGGCCAGGACTAACAGGATCCCATCCCACTAGGGTCAAGTCTTGACCCAGTGTTCCTTTTGGCAGCCCTAACCTTAGGACTTTTATTCTTGAAGTCAGCAGTTAACAAAGACTAACAGGACAGTAAAAAGAATACACTACTGAATGGCACTGGTAATGAGTTGAAAACCATTAAGACTGATCAAGACAAATTGTTCACGTATTACCTTTTATGTATGGTGTGCTTCAAACTGATTCACAGAGGGGGAAAAAACGTTTATGTAATATGTCAATGTGAGCACAGTAAAACAAGTAGATCAGTCACTAGAAGTTTCAAAGGTTAATATTGGGCAGGAATAGTAAAGCAAGATCACCTTTCCAAACACTGGTGAGACCACTTGGCATAATGCTCCAGTAGGAAGTAGAAATTTTAGAAAGGAGTGAAAAAAATGGTTCCATAAAATAAGCCTAGAGAGCTGACCTTCTCCTCTTAAAAAAAAGGAGCCTGAACATTGACTGTGTGTAAACCTTACTTGTGGAGAAGAGCTATGATGCACACAGTACTGTCTGGGAGTAACCAACAGACAATTCAGCCTTGAAGAATCAGCTGGGGTATGGCTTGGCAGCAGACTAACAGGCCCACTGAATACATGAGGCCAGACTACACCCCAGCAGTTCCTTCTGACCTCAGGAGTCTCTACATGTATTTCCCTGTTTATAATCATATTTTGTCCACCTTGCAAACTGCATAAATCTGACAATTTGACACATGCAGAGTCAGGTATTCTTAGCGCTGCATAATTCAGCAAAGGTGGGCTAAATAAATACCTGTTAAACAGACATGCCCTCTCTGCTTTTGATGGAAACCCATAGAGGCGAGACAAAGGATTTCCTGAAGGTATTTCTTTAAAGTTTTTGCCTTCATTTGTTACTTGATCCCAGCAATATCTATGCATACAGTGGAGGACATTAACACCTTAAAACCGCAGGCCTCAAGTACTGCAAGCAAAGAGGCAGGGCAACAGCCTGTACCAAAGCTTGCAAGCAGCTCCACACTCCCATGAAACGCTGGTTGCCATTAGGATCTACCCATCCCAACCTCTGGGAACAAGGAAGGCACTTACAAACACCTTTTCAGCTATTTCATCTACTTACTTTTTTTTTGATCCATTAATATTTTTCCTCACTTTTCTGAGTTTCTTGTTTCCCAACACCTGTTTTTCTCCCAGCGTCAGTTCAGCAGCCCTTAACGCACATCAGAATGCTTCATTTGTGCACCTTAACTCCATCAGCTAAATCAGTATTGAACAGTTAGTGCAAGAGTTCAAAGAAACATGAAAAATTAGTTCTCCTATAAGGCCAGCAAGGAAAGCTCTTCATTATGAAGCATTCTACAAGATAAAGACAAATACTAGATTAAATATAAACTAATTAGGAAAACATCTTTGCTACCACAAAACCCTCAGTCTTTTGAGTTTTGTCTTTTTCAACGAGCACGTGTATCCAAAGATCTTAAAGAACCCAAATTTATTGAACTAAAAAAAAAATCAGTGGGGTTAAGCATGAACAACTTTGGTTAAAATAACTTACTTCATCTTGGAATTTACCAGTAAATCCACAGAGATCCATATTGTGAATCAAAATATTATGATGCAAAGTACAGTAGTTGCCCCTCCACACCCTTTTAAAGGACCCCAGAAAACCATGCACGTTTTCTTCTTCACCTGTCAGCCAGCTGTACTCTGGATATCTGAGCAGAAAAAATAACTACTTTATCAATAGATATGAGAAAAGATGAATTGTTTGAAGTCTACAGTTTTGCAAACAAAACCTTCCTGAAAATTGAAATAAATCCATGAACCACCATCTTCAGGATGATTAAATTCCGTAATAAAAGCTTATGAATTTACTGACAGCCAAGAACATGAACATTACCGTGGTTTAGCACTTCTATATGCATTATTATACTGTATTTTGCTACTGCTTTGCAGCAAGTATTGCAAGAAAGCAAGCCAATTATAAGATGCATTTTGTTATTAACTGATGCAATTGCTGAGCTGCTTTCATTTAGAAAAAATCAAACACCTCAGCCCACTTACTAAGTAGAGAATGACAAAGGAAATGGCTTATCTTACTTTACAATTATTTTCCTAAAAGTTAAGCCAACTTTTCGTCTGTACACATTTTGTATTTTTAAGCTATTTAGCTAAACTTAACTATTTAAAAATAAAGTATCACTCACCCTTGAGAAAATTCAAATCTTCATGAGGTTTTAAGACACGCTCTTTAGTAACTGACAGCATTAAGTGGCAAGTTGTCTTTGCCTGAAAGACATACTTTTAATAAAAACCTTAATAGCACAATTAATAGCAGTTACTGCAACTCCAAAGATTTTGCATCTTTCTAATCCCTTATACTAGATGCCATCTTAACATGAGTTGCTTTCACATTTCCGATTTGAACCACCAACACTGATTTCACCATAAGGCTTTTTACTGTTTGTATTATCTGATAAAGTCATTGTTATTGTCCATTACCATAATTTTAAACTTTTTTAAAGTTTAATATAAAAAACTATACTTCACCACAAGTAACTGGAGTATATATACACAGTACAGATACGCAAGTGATAAGGCACTAAAAGTAAATATGAAATCACAAGCAACTACAAATTTAGGATTTTTTTTGTAAACCAGAAATTACTTTGGGCACCAGATGCTAGCAGGTTTTTTTTTTTTTTTTTTTTTTTTTTTAATAGATGTTGTCACTTCCCTTCTACATGCCCAACTGTCCATTAAGTACTATTTTTCAGGCAATAAGAGCTAAAGTTTTCCCAAAAACACCATGAATTGCAAATGGAACTTATGCTTCCAGTGAGACTAAGTTATTTGAGCATCTTTAACGGAGCCCTATGAATTTAAAGTAGCAGCAGTAGATAGACTAATATGGTTCCAGTACACATGACAGCAACTAACAATATTTTAGTTATAACCATTCATCTTGGACAGTAGTATTGCTGATGCTAGTTCTCATATAATAACATGGGAACCCTTCTACAATCTAGGAATTTATTTAAACTACAGTTATAACATTTCCAAGTACCTCCTGCAACTTTGAAGATATACTACTTTCAAGCAAGTTCCACTGTTCCCACAGTGAATTGCAAAGCTATAAGCTACTTACTATTATTTTAGTAGTTATATGAGAGAACTGCATCAGTTGTCTGGTAATGGCATGATTCTCAGGTAGGGAAATGTTGAAACTGAGTTAAGTCTGCCTAAAAGTATGCTGTTGAATACTTTCATTTTCCTTTTAACAGTGCTTAAAGCCAGTACTTCTCCCTTGCCTCTTATTGCTACCATCACAAAACTAGTAGACAAAATCACCTGAAGATCAGGTTCCAAGCAATTTGTAATTATATATATATTTATATATAAAAAAGTATAATTTGTGTATTTACGCATAGCATACCTCCTAGTCTTTTTTTTTTTTTTTTTAAGAGCCAGGTTCCAACTCAGATTTGCTTTCATTAACTTTTTTTTCCCCTATCTGTCAATAATAAAACTTGTAGAATAAGCACTAAAAGGCTGGCCTGACACATGATAGCACACACACCTATAAGCACAGCTACTTGGTTTAAACTCTATCAAGTGGGGTTGGCACAGGAACAAATTCAATAAAAAGCAAGTACTGTAAACACACTCCATACAAATAAGTCAGGTAAACCAATGCAGAACAATGAGGAAATTACATTATTAAAAGTTTTTATTTAGGTTTGGTCAGTACAGGTAAGATAATATTGGAGTCACAGAGCAATATGCATAAACAGGATACAACAGTTCTTAAAAACTGAGTAACTATGCACACAATCCATAAACATTCGGTCACCTAAGGAGAAAATGCACAGATGTATGGTGGGAAAAACTGTAATTAACACTGAAACTACTACAGGACTCCTTCAGTAAGTCCATCTTTTAGTGATAAAACTACTGTACTGGGCAAACTTGGCAGTCATAAACCCACAGCTATTATGACAAATCTTGAAGGTGGTGTGAGTATAACAGTATGAGTAAGAATGCCCTTACACAGCACAGGTTCTAGATATACACAGATTTGTACAGACATCATTTATGTTATACTTTATGGAAATTATTTCCATTTCAACTTCACATTAACTCATATAAAAATAACTTGAGCTACACAAACGTCTTTTTAGCAACATTCAACGTAATTAACTGTTAAAATTTCCAAAGTGGCAGAGGTATTGAAGCAAAAAGAAACCCACAAAAAGGCAAAAATTGTGACAAGTATGCACTAATTTAAACGGCTTCTGGACAGTATCCTCTCCCAATTTAAATGACACTGTATAAAAATGCTGCAGAAAAATGTTACAAAACTGAACCCTGCACATTTACACTGGAGTCCAAACCATTCTGGACATGACGAGAACCCACAGTTCTGTTACCTTTCATGCTCACTGTTTTCTCCTCTTGAGGATCATGATTGGAGTCTGTGTCATTTGAGTGGTGAGTGAGAGAGTTTTCACTGCCAGTGGGAGAGTCTACACTTTCATACCCAGTACTGAGTTGGTTTATGTAGCTACCACCTCCTCTACCAGTTCTATCTTCAGAGTGGTTGGACAGCTTATTACCATTCCCTGGAGAAGCCGGGAAATCATCTTCCGTGCTGCTACCCTCCCTATAAAATCCAGGCCCAGACGTCCGCTGATGGGAGGAGCTACCATTGCTTGGTCCGTTAGCCAGGCGGCTGCAGTCTTTACCCACAGCCTCTCCCTGGTCTGTAGGCTCAGAAGATGGAGTCCTGCTGGTACCTGGGTTGGAGGCCTGGGACTGCTGCTGCTGGTACTGCGCCAACTGCTGGCGAGTCTCCTTCAACTGCTGCTGAAGAACTAGAATGGTACTCTGCATACCCTCTACCTCCTCATCAAGTTGGATGATGAAGTCATTCAACTCTATATAAAGAAAACACATTTGTTGCAAATACTTAATAACCCATATGCAGCTTGAATCTCAGTCAAGACAATTCAGTAACAACATGTTATGCTGAAGTTTTTCAACCAACTTTTTCAGCCATCAGATATGCACCATTTTTTATACTCTGCCTCTGAAGGAGGAAAATGCGGAATTGTCACCTACTTACTTTTTATACTACAACTTCAAATATATGAGAATAAATTAATTTCTGGACGAGAAAAGAGGGTATCTGGAAAGCAGCTCAATTCCAATAATTAATACTTTGCAACTGAATTCTAACATGCCTGCTTTCCTCAAGTGTAAAATCTTAGCAGAAATACTGTAAAAGTGACCACAAACTAGATCTGTATGTGATAGGTCTGAATGATTACAAAAGCCTATAGTGACAAAAGATTGTAGTCACATTTCAAGGAAATTTCGACTCTTACTGCTTTTAATCCTACCTAATGGGACACAAGTAGAAAGGGTAGACTTTTGCTGACACTTATATCAACAAAAACACTGGAACACCCTATGGAATTGTTACATACAAAAAAATCTTTCACAAGTGGGACTACATGTTG
Source organism: Nettapus auritus (assembly GCA_011076525.1). Classification (NCBI taxonomy): domain Eukaryota; kingdom Metazoa; phylum Chordata; class Aves; order Anseriformes; family Anatidae; genus Nettapus; species Nettapus auritus. The sequence goes on along the minus strand of CM021767.1, from coordinate 48,091,048 downwards.
GGGCAGAACAAATTTGACCTGAAAAAGGCTGAATCGTGAATTCAACTGCATCACTGACAAGACAGAGCAAGTAACATGCAAATTGATTATTGTAAAATGTTATAAACTTGAAGTATTCTCATTGCTATAGGCAAAAAATCACTAGGAAAAGCTGTACTGTACGATTGCCATAGCCTTCATTCATATAGGGAAGAAGCACTAGAGGCTAGGAACACATCTCATTTCTGAAGCTTACTTTACTATGCTACGCTCAAGAGCAAAAATCCTTAAAAGAATGCCTGCATTTGTTCAGTGATAAATTTGATAAGCTTAGTGCATTAAAATAAATAGTCTAAAGAGTAGTTGAAAAGCAAAAGGCTAACTACTCCTTAGAGAAAAGAATAATTAAAAGGATCAATAAAAATAATTAAAAGAATCAGTAAAAGAATAATTTACCTTAAGAATTTTCTTTACTATGTATCACTTCATACTGTTATTTTCTCACAAAAATACAGAAAAATATTTATCCTTAAACATACAGAATGTTACTTAGACAAATGCCAAATCAAGTCAATGTTATCTTAAGCATCAGTTGTGAAACAAACATCTCCAGGTTAACATGGTAACATCTTGTTAAATAGTTCGTCTCAAGGTTTAGCGTAATAATCAGATAACTTACTGCGTAACTTTCAACCAAAGAAGCAAGTATTTCCATCAGGCACCTCAAACAACACTGGTTCTATGCTGAACTCTCAACTGAAGATTTTTTTTAATTGCATTTTCCCCTCCATTTAAGTTACGCAAGAGGTCAGAGTTTCTAGATAATTTCAATTTAGGTTCATAGTGCTGTAAAATTTGGACAGTGAACACAATGGGACATTTAGGTCACCTGGTTACCTCATCAAAAAGTGCATTTCTACTATTCTCACAGATTGTGTTTTAAGTGTTTTTTTTTTTTCCTTCACATAATTCCAAAATGTGTCAAGAGTTAACAAGAAGCATTCTGTTCTTATATTGCATGCTTACCTTAACATTCCCTATTAAACACCAGCACCTAAAAAACAAAACCCAGCAGCTTCATATTCAAACCCTGAATTACTGGAGCTGCAAATCCCACCAGTACCCCAAAGTTAAGATTGTATTGTCTTTTTCTTTTTTTTAATTTTGCTACCAGTGAAGACTTACAATGCTCTTATTTTACTTGATACTGCCCTTTAATTCTGGCAAAAATTTTACAGTACCCATACCATTGGAACATTAAGGCAGTAGAAGTGCAAGGCAACTTCCATTTTCTTAAAAAAATCCCTTACCATCCTGACTGCTTTTAAGTTCCTCACTATATTTCTTCTGTAAAGCCAACTCTGCCTCAAGCTGTGCAATACGTCCTTGGGACAGCTGCCTTCCAAGCTCTTGATTCTCCTGGATAAGCATTCGACACTTCGCCATTAACTTTTTGCCTGTTTGGCTGCAAAGGAAAGAGCCATCTATCACAAAATGAATATAAAATCTTCAGTAATCTTCCTCAATCACAATTACAGACAAGAAGGAGATGCAATTTCTGCATGTCACAATTCAAGGAACATTATGCCTCAACATAATTGTCATAGCAGAAAGTCTCCCTATAGTTACCACATGCTGTTCCAATGTCAGTTGATCTTCTGTCGCTGTCCCATAAAGTGGAAGGCAAGTTTTATTACTGCAAATACGAATAAGCATATGTTCTTTTTTGATACCAACATCTGGATTATCAGTTGCAAAATCTTGCATGTGCTAATTCTTAATGGAGTTAGATGTTTGATTAAAGATGTGCCTTGTAATTGAAAAGACTAAGTACTGCATAAAAACATGTCAATTGAATTATGAACAAAAACCTTCTTCCTTTATCATACTAACAGAACTTAATAAGAAGAAAGTTGTCTGGGGGAAAATATAAACCTCATGTTCATTTTTTAAAGTGACATCCATTTCTTCCTTGTGAGGCTAAGACATTCTTTTGAATGTTGTCCAGGTGCTCTTGTTTAAAGAATCAGACACTTACTTTTCAACTCCGTTTATGTACTTGACAGCAGTATACAGAGTTCGTTTCAAGATTCCTATAGTCAGCTTTTGCTAAGCACATCTTGCATGATGGAGACAAAGTAAAACGCAGTTATAAATTGGCAGGAATTTAAGGAATAAGTGAAAGTCTATTCAGGATGACAGATTCAGATCATGGGTAATGTTTTAGAATATCCAGTTTCTGAAGCAAATGGGCTGAAAAAAGGATTTTTGAACTGGCAAGTTTTTTTCTGCTGAACAGTTAACATCACATCTTTAATCTTCATGAATAAATTTGCATTTTAAAGCATTATAGGAAGTAATATGCAAATTAATATATAGGCAATAAGGCTGACTCCATAATACAGTTAAGAATTTAAGTCCTTCAGGACTGTCTGCCGAAGTCAGAATAGCAACCACCATCAGTTCTTTTATAAGGGTGAGCAACATAATGAAGCTGTCTTCCTACAGAAGCGTAGGCTCTGTCAAAAAAAAGACAAGAACTTAAACAGGTTTGTTGTGAATTCAATGGCAGGACTTTCATTATTTTGTAAGACCAAGGCAGTCATTTAATTTTTAAGTGACAAAAAATGGACAGAAATTGAGGATTAAAAAAGTAGAGTAGGAAACTTCTGCTACTGTGATTCACAGCCACAGTTCTCTCCTGCAACCAATACATCCAAGCAACATAAAGAATTTAAAATAATTTCCCTTATTGACTACCTCTCAAGCATTCAAGCCTTAAGCAATTTTTAAGCTCTGCCAACACTGCCTCAGTAAGCATTTTCCAATTGGCTCTCCCAAATCTTTCAGATGGGCTGCTCCAGAAGGAATCTGGCTGTGTAAAGTCCTGGAAGCCTGTAACTCTGCTAAAGGCAGCAACCTGTTTTCTTTCTTGATGTGATGTCCAATGCCAGGTCCTTGAAGTTTAAATTGTGTTGACCTAATACAATCCAAGTAACACACCTAAGATGCAAGTTTTCTTACAGATGTTCATTCTGTGTAAAGCAGGACTGCTTTGGAGATGACCAATGTGACATAATCCAAAAGCTTTTAGGCAGACATGCAATGATTTCCAGGCATTTGCAAACTCCTGTTACTATATTCATCACTACAAGTTAAAGAAGCTCAAAGTGCTGAAGACATGTAATGTTTCTCTCCTTCACAAAACAACGTCAACTGCAGAGTTACGAAATACCAGGTACTTAGAAATGGGACAATTTTAAAATCCCATTAATTCCGTCATGTTAGCCCCTGCCAAAATGTAAAATATTTATTACCTGTATAAAAATTTGCATAGTTACCTATAATGCTGTTTCTTTCCATCATTTTTCCAGATGTTCTGAACTAGTGTTGCACCAAATAAATTCCCCTTGCAATTTATAATATACAACACATGCAAGAATATCAAATCCAGTAGCTATTAAAGTAATTCCTTAACTTTAAAACTAAATTTGGCATTGTTTTCACAAATCCATTTGAACATACATGCAGGAAAACCTGAAAGAATTAAGTGGTTAGGTTTCAGAAGACTATTGTTTGTTGTACCAGGCTCTTTGCAAGTTGCATTTCTACTAATTCTTAATCCAAGCGTATATTGTATGTATAAAGATGGTTAAAATGGCTTAGTATAGCCATTTTTTTCTTTGTATGCCCTTTCATTTCTCCCTCCACACATTACCAAGCATTATATTGTACACCTTTATCTAAGGTCCAGAACTAACACTGCTTAGGTCTTCAGTCAACATGTTACCTCAAGAACATCAGTTGGGGATTTTAATAGGAGCATCAGCTCTTTCAAAAACTATGTCAGGTGACATGAAGTAAGACTAGATGCATACAAGGATGGACAATTAAAATAAAATGTGAGGGTAAGGAGGGCAAAGAATGGAAAATACTATAAATACTTTGAGTCATAATTTCTTTACCTTTCCAGAAAAAAATAAAATCAGAACCAGTTACGAAAACAGCCTCAATTATTTATCAGGAAATAAAACAGTTTTCTCTACTCCAGCTATTGCATGTATGAATTCTCCACATTCACACCACTGTAACTTAAAATTATATGATGCATATTAAAGTATATTGTAGCTACAGAAGTGACACAGTCCTTCTGATACTTTTGCTTGAAAGAAATTGGTAGTAATTTGCATGTCAGTTGTACACACAAAATTAAAGCCTGAGAACTTGAGGAAACCAACCAGCCTCTATCTAGATGTATTTAAATAATTTTTTAACTCCAAGTTAAACAAGCAAATTGCATGGCATGCCTCTATACGCATGTTATAGTGAGCTTTACAAATAGCTTGGCAACACAATTAACAATTTATTAATGCAAGTCTTACCTCCGTTTTGTTGCTATATCATTAAAACCTTAGATACTGCTATAGCAAAATCATTCCAGATGTATCACTTTTTAAAAGAAAGTTTTTTTCTGAAGGCTTTTCTTTTGCTGTTAAATCGTTACTCATGCAAAAAAATAAATCTGCATCAGTACACTACTCTTCAGTCCCATGTTAATCATCTAAAGCACAAACAGTTGAGAACTTCTAAGTTAAAAATATGTAGTGCCATCTTAGTAGAAATCATTCAAACAGAATACATCACCTTCTGTGAAAGCTGGATCTTTCATTTAAAACTGAATTTTCTAGAATTAGACGGAGTCATAAAATATTGCCCAACTGATTAGAAAAACCAAAACCTTAGTTTACTATGACTCAATTTGCTAAGAAAAAAATACACAAACGCTATACCAAATCTGCATTTCACTTTACACACCTCAGACATGCACTCCCAGCTGTCCCCAATTGCTACTCTTACAAGTAACTTGGGACAAAATAACAGAGGCATCAATATAGTAGCAAAGGTTCCTTCACTGATTCCACCAAGGAAAATGCATGCATTTAAGTTTTTTTGGCTTGTTAAAATAGTCTTTTTTTCTTCAAAGAACGAGACAATGCAAAAATAACAATCTGTTCGATTCTCGTTCATCGCAGGAGTTTCACAATACAACAGTATAACCAGTAGTGTTCCTTGAACTATATATTACAACTATTTCAAGGCACATTTTATATAGAAGTGCAATACAAAAAAACAGGTGTACAAAGGAATAAAAACACCCCACCAACACTGAAGACAGTTGCCATTGTGTGCCTTCTGTATTGAGCATTTGCGATCAGTTCTTAATATAGAAGATCAAAAATTCTCATTTCTGCATGAAAACATGCAGTGAAATACTTATCACAACTAGTTTTTCTTATACACGCTAGTTGTGATCAAATATATACTGCTTCCAACAACTTTAAACCTGAGATTAGAGAGAATGTACATTCTTGTACAGTCCTAATTTTGAGGCGTCCACAGTATTACCAACCATCCAGAGAACAGTTTATTATTTAGCAACATTGACTTAAGGCTCCGTCAAGTGCTACAGAGCCCAAATGCTTAACAGTCAAATGTATACACTACCACTGATGTGATATCAAATAGCACTCGTGGCTATTCAGAACTGTTTAGCAAGTAAACTCTTTAACGCAAAATTCACCTCATCGAGTTTTGACCCAGCAGTTCAGTGAACAAGCAGGAAGTCCACAGTCTTATTGGCAAAACTGACTTACAGTGTCTCTAAGTCACTAGGCTCAAGGTTAAGAGCGAAGCATATTCCACTTCTACATTTTACGGGAATTTTACATGTTCAATTCATGATTTATAATCTCTAGGTTCTCTCTCCTCCAAACTGTCTGTAGACACAGTGTGCCACAGACTTAAGACTTCTGTTTTTCCCTCTATTTTCTTCAAATAGAACAATTTTGCAAATGTCTACATGTTCTAGAAAAGATTTTTTTTCGGAGATGGCCATTTCTTCAGAATAGTCCGACGCCGTCAGGCCTCTGAAGCAAAGGGGGAGAAAAAAGCTGAAACACAAGGTTCATCTGGTAAGTTTTACATTAAGCATTACAAGCTGGACAGTATAAGAATGTGGCTTTTGCCTCAAAACGTCTGAGTCTTGGTGTGGAAACGAGTACTTGGCTGTCCCACCATAGCATTCTCGTAGTGGGACTGTCAGGGAAGTCTTGACTGGGGAGTATTTGTTTTGTTTACCTATCAGGCGTAAATTTCCAGGCACTCAGTTCATTTTGGGCTTGTTCCAGTTTGTCTTTAGTCTGTTCCAGTTCACCTTTCATTTTTAGGAAAAACAAGTTGATGGCTGGGTCCACCATTGTTGATCGCAGTTGGGCAACACTAGGCTGCTGGACTTGCTTGAGGTACTGAATCTGATTCTGCACAAAATAAGAAAAAAAGATTTATTTATGCATCATTCATTTCAATTTATAGTCATTCAGATACAATTACAAATAGTTATTCCAAAGGTGACATGAAGGAAGCTTGCCTTCTTGCAACTTTCTAACTTGAGAAGAGCAGGATGAAAATCACTTTTGCTCATCTGTGCTCTATCAATATGCACATTCACCCAATCTCCCCGCACCACCCTGCCAAGGCTACTTTCAAGGCAGTTTATTATTTTTTAAATGTTTTGTTTTGGACATTTAAGTTTACGTTCACCCAAAAAATGATTGGAACATTGTAATCCACCCTCCCTTTCAAAACTGCCTGCAGTGTTTTGAAAAAGAAATATACAAAGAGTTGTCTGCTTAAAACAGATAACTAGTTCCCATATAACTTTAATGAAAATTTATTCTGAAACATTAGTTACTGTTGATAGCATTTTTAAGCACCTATACAAAATTTTTGCCACATTTACAAAAAAATAGGAATTTCTTATAATGCAAGTTTGCATCTTTTTTTCTTAAAGAACATTAATACATCAATTAAACACATTTTGGCTGATTTGATTCCCTTGCAATAAGCACAATCTTGCAAATAGTCATAGAAGTTTCAGGAGTAACTATGAGATTGTCTTTTAAAAACAGCATTCATTAGTAAAATTTTAAATAAACAGGATTAATTTTTTTGACAGCTTTTCAAATTTTTATCTCATCACAACAGGCAATCTTAAAATTGACTACTACACAGCAGTGCACAGACTACTAATATGTGTTTAGAACCCAGCTAATAAGCAAAAATCACAACAGCCTGCACTGAAACTGTTCATTCTGAAGTTCAATTTATTATGCTCCTCATATCACACATTTCTTGGTCACCAAGAGGTAAACAAAATTACACAAGATAAAAAAGAAATATTAATTCAAGGTCAGAGGTTTTGCCTTCTGCTGCAAACAGACCTTGTGACCAGACTGACAGCAACAAATTCAAAGAATAATACAAGCCATCACCAGCAAAATTAAGGGAGAGTCTCCCGCAGCACTGCTTTGCTTCAAACAAGCAGCACAGTCAACAGCTGTCAGTTTAACCACTTCTCTGTAGATACAGCTAGCGTTTATCAAATCTTTCACACAGCAATAGTGAAAAGAAAATCTAAGTACAAACATTTTTATTTATTTAAAAAAAATGTGCAGTAGCAATCTCAGCCACTTGCTGATTTAGGAAGAACTTGCATTAATGTATCTATCGAATAGCAACAATTCTTGAATTTTATTTCAGATATGTGATCTTCACAGTTACTGAAATGTCTAATATATTTCAAATTTACTTCACATTCATTTAGTATTATCAAAATATATTTGAATATGTTTGAAACAATCACCATATTTTTTGACTGTAACTTGAAATATAGTAGTCTGTCCAGAAAGAAACAGAAAGGGAACAAAAAAAAAAAAAGCTTTCAAGAAATACAGCACTCAAGAACACACCTACACAAGTATTACTTAAAAAACAGAAGCCCAAAGTAAGATTATCCTAACATTTCTTGGACAGTATTTTATCATTTCTTTAAAATGCTTGGATAGCATTTAACATTTCTTTGGATAGCATTTACAGGACTCTCATTTCAATTAATACACAAAGCGATACTCATTGAGTAAGAAGTTACTCAATTTACTGTTATACCCACTAAAGCTTCTGATGTTTGCACTAATGGAAATATTTCAACAGCCTGCTATTCTTTGTGAGGGCTAGCACTAGCAGAGAGTGAAACCACTTGTTTAACAGGTATCTGCACTCATACAGACACCGCAGCTGCGAACATATTCCAAAAATATAATTATACTACAGTAACACTGTTTCCAATCTATTTTTAGACAGGCATTACTGAGAAAACAAACCACGTTCTCTGCCTTACCTAGGCCTACCTCCTTCCCTCTTCTACTTCCAGCCCAAGACTCCTTGGACCATTAGCACAAAGAATTGCTGCAAGACACGCACTAAAGAGCTCAACTGGAACCAGCCAGTTCTGTACAATGTGAATTGTTTAACCGTTTGATTTGGGTAACTCTAGCTCACATACCTAGGCCAAGCAGAGATTTTTTTCATGGGCTCCATATAATACCTCAATTGTCATTCCTGAAACAGTAGTGTAGGACAAATTTACTTGAGCTGACCAACTCTTGCCATCCCCTCCCCAGACTTAGAGAGAATTTATTCCTCCAGTTTTTCCAACTCTAACTGGAGTTGCTTTCTGCAGTCAGAACTCCAGACTTCTCACTTGTCAGACTTCTCATCCATCCAGGCCTAGCAACCTCCTCCAAACTCAACCCACTCCCAAAACAAGCCCATACCTTCCAATCTTTCTGCCTACTTCCTTATTCCATTCACCTTCCTGCTCTGCCAGTCCAAGTCTCCCACTCCTGCTCCCACTAACCACTTTCTGACATGCCTCTCCTCCCTTCTGTACTCCTGGGAGTATGAGGTGGGGAGCAGAAGAGTTTGCCTGCCTTCAGGCACAGCAGCTCAACCTCAGGCTAGAGCTACGCATACAGGAATAGTCGTGTCCACTGCCAGACTCCAAGACACACTTGCTCTAACACTCAAAATACCTATTGGCTGTTCGTATTTCCAAACGTAAAAGCAGGCACTTTCTGCTGGTTTTCAAAAGCCTGTAACCTTGGTATTATCTTTGTTTGCTCTAATCCAAGGCAAGAAAGTAATGAAGTATTCTAGATAGGACAGCACGCTGTGCAGGTTTTTGTTTGGGTGGATTTTTGTTGTTGTTAAGACAGGCAAGTGCTTTCAACACCTCTGCTTCTCATGCTCTTGAAAACAGCTGATGCCTTTCAGCCAAGGTTGTCCAAAGACATTCACACAAAACAAACCCTCTGAAATCAAGAACTCAAACAGAAAACAGATTCTTATAAAGTGCAAGCAATCTAAATAAGCACAAACATAAATCCGTCTTATGAAAAAGAGGAGAAGGAAAGAAACTCGATAATGAAGGAAAAAAAACAACAGAGCTGTAACCTAAACCACAAGAAGTTAAGGAGAGTAATTACTTTCTCAGTACCACAGTCCAAATGCATCCACAGGAAGCTTCCATTCATTATTGGTATCAGTTCCATGGAAAAACTTTGAGTATCAAGTATTTCCAAATACCTGTCCACTACAGTAGCTAAGCAGTAGCTTCATGATGGGGGGGGGGGGGGGGGG
>CM021767.1:48068556-48081432 GCA_011076525.1 Nettapus auritus | reverse complement strand
TCAAAGCCTGTCCTTGAAGTAGCAATCACCACCCCTGCTAGAAGCAAAGCTCTACACAGAGACAGCAGTCAACACCCTACCTGTGCGTCCTTAAGGACAGCAGCCATCCTTGGGCAGGGTTTGGGGGAAGAGGATCAGAGGGGGAGTTGTTCTTGCTATGGGGAAGGTAGAATAAGGCCTTTGCTGACCATGGGGCACCTGAGGTATTAAACTCAAACTGTAAATGAGCCCTTTAGCTAGCCACCATGAACTATGCAAACTAAGTTTGCAACACCAGACTCTGTAAGCTCCTAGCTCAAAGGAAACCCAGGTATGCTACAGCTAGACTTGGCAGAGCCCAACAGAAGACGCAAGTATGTATTCAACTACCATCTTGTTTCTGCAAAAGAATGGAACAGAATCAGGACTACTCTGACATACATACCTTCAGAGCTTCAAGAACAAGAAGACTGGGAACTTTTATGAGCTAAGTGGGTTTTGCTGTGTTTTGTCTTTTAAAAAGAAGGGCACAAATTAGAACAGCAACCAAGACAGTCAATTTCACCCTATTTAGAACAGGACTAGTATATTTTACCTAGTGAAGTATTTTACACACTAGCAATCAGAAAAAGCACCCGCATCTGTCAACTACTGTTATTTAAATATGGTATCGTGTTTTGGGGTTTTCATCTATTTAAATTCACAAGGCTTGTTTTATACTTACAAGCTTGTCACATTCATGTTCCACCAATGCATTAAGAATAATATAAAATGTATTATAAAGTATCACATGTATTTTTTTATATGCATTTTTTAAGCAACTTGACACCGTAGAAGTTGCCTTTTTAATTAAGATGTGATAGAAAACAAGGCTTATGTAATTAACTCAGTGTCACTGGTATATCTACCATGTAAATACTTATCTTAAAACATGGTTATGCTAAAAATTAAGTTACCTTATGGGCATGTTATTCGACATACCAGATTTATCATTTCTGTTCATTTATGAAATCATTTAGCAACTTTGAGTTTAGCTTTGCAGTTCCCACAACAGGATTTATTTTTCTGCTGTTATTTTGTGTAACAATACTATCTAACAACACAAGCCAAGAAGTCCTCCAAGATGTCTTTCCACTGGGTGCATGTTCACCCTGGGCTGCATTAAGAAGAGTGCTGATAGCAGGTGGAGGGAGGTGATCCTTCCTCTCTACTCAGCACTGGTGAGACACACCTGGAGTACTGGGTCCAGTTCTGGGCTCCCCAGTACAAAAGAGACATGGACATATTAGGGTGAGGCCGATGAAGAAGGGTCATGAAAGCAATTAAGGGCTTAGAGCATCTGACAAAGAAGCAGAGGCTGACAGAGCTGGGACTGTTCAGCCTGGAGAAGAAAAGGCTGAGGGGGATCTTACCAATGTGCATAAATACCTGATGGGGGGGGTAAAGAAGGCGGAACCAGGCTCTTCTCAGTGGTGCCCACTGAAAGGACAGAAGGCAATGGGCACAAATTGAAATACAAGAAAATCCATTTAAACATAAGAAAACGCTTTATACTGTGAGGATGGTTGAACAATGGCACAGGTTGCCCAGAGAGACTGTAGTCTCCATTCTAGGAGACACTGAAAACATGGCTGGGCAGCCCTTTGTAACCTACTCTTGCTGACCCTGCTCTGAGCAGGTAGCTTGGTCTAGACAACATCTACAAGCCCCTTCTGACCTCAATGATTCTGTGATTTTTATTTTTAAAGCACTGCAAAGCACGTTTTCTTTTCATACCAGTACTTACTATGGACTACTGTCATCTTACAGTAGTCTTAGGAGCAGTGAAAACAACATGTACAGATTTAAATCTTACACTGCTATATCTGACAGCTCTGGACACCTACAGCAAAAAATAAAGGAAGGATAAAAGAATAAAACAACAGAAGAAAGAAACAAAGCTAACTACCGCTTTTGCATAGAGCCTATATTCTTCATAAGAGAAGCTCTCAAGAATGTTTCACAAACCATCAGTAAGAAACTTATTACAATCTTATCTCAGAAAGTACCAGTTAAAGAAGCAGGTGAAAATGATGTTAAGGTGATCCACAAACAGTAAGAAGCCCCACACTGGCAACAGGCTGTTTCAAGAAACCAAAACTGAACAGAAAGCAGCCTCAGAAAACCCACAGAAATAAAGGAGAGAGAAACAAAGACATTCATGGCAAAGAACATCAGAAACCCTACAAAGCGGACTTGCAAAGTTCAAAAGGACTCCCTGCAAAACAGTCAGCAACTCTTTCCCTACCAAGTCAGTAGCTCTTTTCCCTACCCAGCCAAACAGATGCAGAAGCTAGTTATCCAAATACACCATATAGATCAGTATAAAAACTCCTAAATAAAATTCAGTATATCGAATCTTATCCTTAGGTTTCAGTATGTTCCTGCACTCAGTGATAGTTAGAAGTAACATTTCTGGTAAATAAGCACAGCTCCTAAATGCTCTAAAGCAAGCATTGCAATACCTTTCCAAGCACAACTGCTGCTGAAAAAATCAACCAAAATAACCAATATTAAAAAATAAAACTTTAAGAAATTATCTTTACCAATTCAGTGAAAGCTTAAGCGTCCTACCATTTTTAAAGCACAGGAACTGGAATGCTGTAGATGTATGAAAAATGTAGCACATGGTTACTCTTAAGAGCAGATATTCCTGTAACAGTCTAAGCTAACCCTTATCCTCTCCAAATACTTACAGTACACTCTTGCATCTCCTGTTCTTTAGTTGCCAGCCTCATGACCAGAATATTTTCTCTTCGGGCAGATTCTTGCTGTTGCTGTTTCAACTTCTCTTCAGATTCTCTCAATCCCGTCACATCATTAGCTAATAGAATTAATAAAACAGAAAGCACATTTGATAGCATCCTTCCATGAACAGCTTAAGCTTAAAGACACCTTAAAAAAAAAAATCTAAAAACCAAACTCAAAAACAGAAGAGCTAAATAAGCATGACTGTAATTAGCACAGATTAAAAAGATCTAAACATCAAGTTTAGATCTTGATCTAAAGAAAGCTTTTCTTTAGAAAAGCTTGATAAAAGTTGATTTTGAGTACATCTTTCTAATCCTTAAGACTTAGAACTAAACTTTTGAAAAAGTTCCTATGCTTATACAGGAATTAACTTTTAAAGTGCTTATTTAACCAACTACTCTGTCCTTCACCACTACTACTTGCTGTCTGAAATTGAGGTAAGATGGAAACGTCTTATCTACAACACATTCAGTGGGTAAAACAGTGCCATTTGTGGACAATTCTCAAAGTGATCTCAGCACTCAGTACACAGTAAGAAGGACACTGGAAAACTCCAGAAATGATAGTTCAATCACAACTAGAAGAGTTCTTCTGATCCATGAACGTTTATAAAAGTTTATATATGAAATATGAGAGGACAAATTACTCTCGAGAATTACTCTTGAGAATACATGCAAACAGCCTGGTACAAACAATATATTCACTCTATCACAAATGATAGAAAGTTGAAAGTTGGAATAATTGAGTTGTGGGTTTTTTTTTTTTTTCCTTTTTTTCTTTTTTGACAACTACTCAAAAATTATGTACTTCAAGTATAAACTAAGAATATCACAACTCATTTCAGGACAATTCTATTTCTTTGCTGTTGTTTCAGATCATTCAATAATGTTGATTGCTGAAGTACATATTAGAGTTTCTAAAATTGAAAAGCTGGGAATGTTAAAAAGCATTTATCTACATGAGGACATTTTGACCCTAAAATGAAATCAACTGCTTACATTTGCTGTACTTAAGTCTCTCCAAAACTCAGGTAAGAGATGGCAGTAGATAAAGGATGTAACAGAGATAAGAAGGAACATCTGCCTGGACTGACGGAAAAAACCTTCAAAAGCAGTGCTATCACTGCTACCGAGACTCTGGGTATTTAGATTGACAAGGTGAATGGAAAACAGGAGAGCTTCTAGCTGCTGATGCAACTTTTACGTGACTTAGGACTGGTGATCCAGTCACTTCCAGAAGGTATTCTGGCTTTCTCGTTTGAGAGTAGGATGACATTTTCCCATATTCTCTTTCTGAAATACTGAAGTAGACCGAAGCTTTAAGACTACCCAAAACTGACATCCAAAAAGCTAATTCAACTTCCCAAATGAGATAAAAAAAAATCACTTGGGTATTCAATTTACACCTTTACCCATACAAACTATCTCCCCTCCCACATGATTTACAAACCTGTAAAAATACTGACAGGACAAATATTCTAAGTACTTTGGTAGAGGAAAATTTTTCCTTCCCATTGCACAAATCCTGAAAATACATGTATTTGTGGGGTTCTGTTCTGGGTCTTTTTTTCCTAGCAGTCCAGGTACAGATGGTCCCACAGATGCAATAACAATTTTTAGAAGCCACGTAAGATTTGCAAAGAAAACAAGTGGCTTGGAAAAATGGAAAGGATGAAAGCTTACACCCGGAGAAATAGGGATTTTTCTGACAAATAACATAAGTTTATTCCTGAGGAACATTACTGTTATTTACGTGGCAATAGAGTATCTCTTCCTAAAAATGTTAGAAATTACAAACACCACTTGACCGCTCTGCTTTATACAGACATTCAGGTAACTCACACCATTCTGGAACTTCGCAAACTTACAATTAAGATCTGTGTACTTGCCCTCCAAAGCTTGCACGTATGCTTCATACTGTTTCCACCTATTGCAGAAAGAAAAAGATTTTCCTGAAGATTAGTTTATTAAATCAAAACATTTCTAAACAGAGAATATTTGTATCACAATCAGAAAACATTAAGAGATACATAACTTGATGAAAAACAGTTCTACAGAAAAAAATTAATTCCACTTTGCAACTCAAAAGGATAAAAATATAGCTATCCATTACCACCTAAAATTTACAACTTAGAAAGTTCTTGCGATATTTGTCAAACATTAGAATCCAAGACTTAGTTATCCGTGCTAAGTACCTAAGATGCCTCTCATTCTCAAAGCAGATCAAAACTCTGTAACAGAAACCATAACACAAGGACAACACATCTGTTACCAAGTGAACAGCAACACGAGCAGAAGCATATTACAACCATGTAACTTGCAGTCTGTTAGTTATTCCAGCTCATTTAAACCAAGACCATGCTGAAATTTACTGACCAGCTATCCAGTTTAGTAACTCTTTGAAGGCATACTATTTAAATGATCCATCCAGAAAAACCTCACACTTAAGAACAGCTTTGCATTTGATACAAACCGTCAGATCGGTAGCAAATAAAGTCCCGAGTAAAGCTAACCATGACATGCCTTGCCAACAAAGTTCACAGGATGGGTTGTGGGTTGTTTATTTATTTTATTGGGGGGGGGGGGTTGATGGTGGTGTTGATTAGGGCTTTTCTGTTTTGTTTTGGAGGTGGTGTTTTAAAAGAAGTACTCCTAACTGAGTATACCTCACTACAGTACAATTCCACAAGATGAAATAAATTCATCTAATAACTTTTTGACTACAGCAAGGGATGGTTTCCGTTCCCTCCCTCCCAACTTATTCTTTCCCTCCCCACCTATTCTGTGCCAGACCCATCATAACCACTCTACTTCAACCTCCCTAACCTACAGCAATACAACCTCAAACAAAACTGTAACATCCAGATTATTTTTGATGTTATAGTGAACTCAAGTAGCCCCATAAAGGGCCTGCAAAACATCTGGTCCGTAACAGCAGGTGAGATCACATCAGTGGGAAAAACAAAAGCAAGCACAATGGCTCTTCCTTCTGGCAGCAACAAAATTCTCTCTTCAGCTGAAGAAATCAGCATGAATTAACCCTTTCAAAGCTCTGTAGAAGAGCACCAGTATTCCCACTTAATCCTTAAACTCAGCATCTCTCTGCTCTAAAAACAAATATAGTTAGAAACAAAGGCTTCATAATTTGACCACTAGAAGTTCAACATTAATTCATAATGTCAACCCTCAAAAAGTGCAACTGAAACACTCCACTAAATAGCAAGTCTGAAAAGAATCTCTATTTGTCTTGAAAGAATTACATGAAAGAGTGAAGAAGTTGGTCTTCAAATATAGTTGCATGATTAACTTCTGAGTTATGTCCCCCAGCCTGAAAATAATAGTTCTCTGAGAACTGTGACCTCTTGATTGCTAACAGAAGCTACACAAAGAGTGAGCGAACTGAAACGCTGAAACACAAGTTATGCAGATGTAACAGACCACCCTCAGAACGAAAACACATGGCCTGTGGTGACCAAGTCAGTCAGAGGTAATAACTCTAGGTCACCTCTCAGTGAGTCCTAGTGTTTAAGCAAGGGCTGAATTCCTGGAAGAGAAAACACAGAGCTCATCAGACCATGTCATGGATTTACAAGTCATGTGCCTACCTACCCCTCTAGAAAGGTGACTCTTCAGACAAGATTACTGATCTTGTTTTGTAAAAATGCACAAAACCTTGTGAAGACTGTAGCAGTTCATTTCCAAGCACATTTAAGAAACTGTACAGAATAAACTTGTGATCACCATCCTGACACACTCTTCCAACAATCAAACCATCAATTTTAAAAATTGAAGTTTTTCTATCACAGCAGCTTCAATTTCATACACATGCATGGTCTCAATAACTTTGGTATAACTACAAAAAAATCTCAGGAATAATTTTTTCTTCTAGCAATCGCTCTGTTTTTGACTCACTGCAGGCAAACCAGACAGCTAGCAACAAAGACAAAAATCAGAAGCAGGCTTATTTCACACTAGATCTTTTTAAAAAACATTAAAACAATCTATGAGGCTAAAAGCATTAAAAATAGAAAATGAACTTTTAAAATATCCACATAAATCAAGTAGATTGCTCTTATAAATAACTTAAGCTCAGAAAAATAAGCAGATATCTGGATAGGCCCTTACTGAATAGGGTCCGATTCCCTTTTGAACCAACTTGTAGCTGTGATCCTTTGACTACAGAAATACCTGATGTATACGCATCTCAGTAATCAAAGATTTTCTCTTTTAAGCCCAAATATTTACAAAATATATTGACAAGTGTTGTGGTCCTGAAACCAGGACAACAAGACAGTTTGTTGAGAACATTTCTGAAGGCAAGTTCAAGGAAGAAACAGCATCGTACCTCAGCCATTCCAAAAGTGATTGGCTGGCTTCAAGTCAGTAAAAGCACTGTATTTCATCAGAACCGCTTGTGTAAACAGAAGTACTTCAATATTTTACATACTAACCACTACGATAAACCATCAGGGGAACACAGATTTTTAGCTATGGGTCCTTGGCTCCTCCTCCTCCACAAACTGACAGCATAGCTTCTAACTGCGTACTGCATTAATGAGAAGTGGAAGAAAGCAGATGAGTCTGTAGCTGCAAACAAGACAACAAAATCCCCAGAAGGCTAGACTGAAAGGCTTCCTGTTCATTCTGCTCACTTTCAGTCAATGGAAGCAAAAGTGAACAAAACTTGAACTACGTGCTTTGTGGAAAAGGACAGTGAAGTTCTGACTCAAGGCACGGGAACTGACAGAAACAGTACCTTGCACATGTAAGTGTTTTACCAGTGCAAATTGCACAGGGATGATGCATGTAAGACCAAAACCACAGATGACATACACCAGTATCTTAGAAGGATTTGTCCTGCCAACACACAAACCAAGACAAATTCCAAATCTTATTTTAAGATGATATAGTGGTGGTCAACATTTTTTTTTTTTGTCTGAACGTAGTAGAGGTGCCTTTGATTAAAATAATATACACAATGATGTAACATTTCATTCCAACCTACAAAAGAAGTGAGCAGTTAGCACAATAATTACTAGTTTCACATGAAGTCATAAACAAAAGCAAATTTATAATATACATCCTTTATATATGTACTCAAATGACAGAGAAAGAAGTGTTCATAGGACTGCTGAACACTAACAAATGAAACAGACATGGCCAAAGTGGCATTTAAGTACGGTTGCTGTCCTTAAACCAACAAGGAGACCTTTTTAAGAACAGAAGTTGCTTTGTCTGCTCTAAGAGGAAGACAACAGCAACACAGCTGTCACCAGCAAATTCCCTCCTGTCTCTTCATTAACTCAGTTTAGCTGCTGTTGGACTTCACCTCCTTGGGCAGATTCCGCCACATTCTCCCTTTATTAAACCCTGGAAATCAATCTCTTCTATGGTAGAAAGTAACCACTGCAATACACAGAAACTGATTACAGTTGGAAACTTTTTTTTTTTTTCCAAACGATCAGGATTCAAGCCACACAGAAGCTACTTTGATAGTATTTTTGAGCATAGCTTTGGAGACTTACAAGTCTGCTACTCCCCCAGGACAATCTTGAGTATGAAAACTTCTATAAAAGGTTCCCAAGACCAAAATTACTTAACATCAAAGAAGCATTTTCCTACTGTTTAAAACCCTATTTTCCCTGGTGGCCCTCAACTTTCTGTAAGGTAAAAATTATAGCCAGGCTCTTCTTTAAGCAAGCTCTAGGTGATAATCTCATTTTTAACATTTTACTCTTAGTATCTGAACATGCTGAAAAGATAATTAAATGGACCAAGAAAGCCTAAAACACTGTAGGAGTAAGCAGCTGATATTTTTGTGATGTTTAAAAGTAACTTGCTATCTAGTAAGGAATGTAAGCAACCCTGTTTTTTTGAACTTGCAAGTAAAGAAAAAACAACTCCTACTCATGGATAAGAAAATACTTCTCAGGATTTTCATCCTTCAGAAAATGCTTCCCCCCAAACTATAGAAGAAAATATTTCAGACTAGGAAAATCTTACAAAAAACGTATCATGAGAAGGCTAAAGGGCCTTCAGAACAAGAGCACTAGAAACAATGGCAGTGAGAGGTTACATCTTCAATTAAGAGTTTGCTAAAGCATTGCAAAGCAAGAACTCTTTGTCACTATACCTTAGGATAAGCTCATCTCTAGGCAAAACCTTAAAATCTGCTTCACTAAGGCGAACCTGTGGAGCAAAAGGAGAAGCACAGTTTATCAAGCTGTCATAAATACTTGGGGGGTGGGGGAAAGGAGTGTCACACAAGTATTTTTAAGCATACCTTCTTCGGGAGAGGTTCTTCATTCGTCATTGTGAACTCTGAAGGGAGGGAAAGAAAAGGAGTTTCATTTAGTGTAGTTACTGCTGTATGTGAAATACTCAGCAAGTAAGACATGTATTTCTAGTCTTAATTTCATGTATTTGGGTTATTAGACTAGTAAAATACTGTTTCCACACAGTGAATAGAGTGCAACACATTACTATGACAAGTTTACCATTGTAATCTAGATACTAAGTCAATAGACAACTTTCTTTTTCCCCTAAAAGTTAACCAAGACTCTTTAGTGTCTAAAAAGCCTATCAGTAATCATTTTTTCCTATTCCATCAAGGGAAAACCATCCAACTTTGCCCATATGCGAATACAGATTAACAAACTGCATTTCCTGTTGGCCTATAACTATTTATCATTACCTTTTACAAGGCAGAGCATAATACAGAAGTGATAAAAGCAATTTATACTACTTTAATACTTCTTTGGAATAAACCTAATGATTTGAGAATGCTACAACTAATACTTGGACTATGCCAAACTAATGAGTTCTTTTAAGTACTCATTTTTAAGATTCTGATAAAGTAATAAGCAGTTAACTTAAAACCCTTTACCTAATCAGTGAAGGTAGTGTGGCAAATGACTTGGGTACATTGTCAGATTCAACTCCTCTTGTGTGTTGTACATATACTGTAACAGGATTGTATTGTGCTATGCTAAAATTCATGCTTCCTTGACTTACTGGACATACTTCCTTACCTCTAATGGATACATGCTTTCTATGACTGATAACACTAAAAAACTGAGCCCACAAAGATTATGAACACACAGCATTACAAGCCTATATTTAACAATGAAGTCAAGCTTTGCCAGAGGCACGCACCTCTGCAAAGTGCCAACAGAAAGCTGTAAATATTGAAGATTTGACAGGCTTGTAAAACTGCTGCAATAGATATGTACCAGAAAAGGGGTATGACCAACTCCTTGGTAGTGAACACTTACCTTCACAAAAAAAAATGCACCTTAGTCAAAAAGAAAAAAAAAAAAAAGCTTTTCTCAAAGACTTGCACAAAGTATCTTAGGTATATTCAAAAAGGCACCCAATGAACCAATTTAACTTTTGCAAGTGCTTAGAGTCCTGCCACTATCCGTAAGACAAATACATGCCAAATGAAGCATACTGCCTTTAACCTATGCTAACCATTGACAAATGTACAGTGTTCCACCAAGCAGGAATATTGTTAAAAAACAAAAAACACCACACCATGTACGCTACACACATGGAACAGATTCCAAGCCCTCCATAAAATAAAAACTGACATCAGAATACATGGAAAAGTTTCTAAAAACATGCAGCAGAAGCATCTCCCTGATGAACGGCAGCTTCCTGTTCCCGTACTTCAGCAGACACATAAGTGCCTCCCTAGAGTAGAAAGTCCTCTCCTCCCACAGCAGCTGCTCAGGCATTTTGCTTTAACTTCTGGATGGATGCGGCTCCTGTTTCACCGCTGTACACGCAAGAGGCTACTAATACAAACTTGCTTGTGCTGAACTCAGTCATTCACACTAAGACAGAACAGCTCAAGAAGGAGAATGCTAGGGTCCCCTGTATTTAGGTTGCCTACCTCTCCCATCATACTTTGCTTAAAAACTTTTAGAATGTCTTACTCCTTTGGTGTTCGGAAGTAGTCTTGAAGACTTCAGTTGGAATCAAGTCCTTTACAGAGAAACATTATTTTTGTATGTTCCCCAGAACTACAGCTAGCATCAATTAAATCATGCACAGTTGATGCCATTATTTGCATGTTTCTTCAAAAAGGAACAGAAGCATACAAATACCAAAAAAGGTGAGTTTGCCCAATCGCTTGGCTCATGAACCCTGCTGCAGCATATAACTATAAACACTTGAGCGTTGCCACAATTGTGACTGAAAAAAAAATTTAAGTCTGATGCTTCATCTAAGGCTGGGCTACCCTGCATCTCCATTCCCAGCACACGATTCCAGCACTCAATCCTCTACAACAGCACCAGGCCAGGCTACAGAAACCTCTTTGCAAAAGCCATCTCTTGTTTTCAGATAAGATCCTTTAACAGAAGTGATGAAGACAGAAGCTACAAAACACAGTATTACAGAAGTTAGTCTTACTGTCACTTGTCTTCCCTTGTAGCAATAGAACTAGAAAAGAAAAAGACCACCACTAAGCAGCTTACTATATTGAACAAGTTACTTTAGAAAGTTTAGGCTGATCACATCTGTGGATGAATAATAGTAGTCTTTCTGTACATGTGAATTTCACCTTGCTACTCCCATGCAACAGTTTGAGGACACACAGAAACTTACAAAAAGCTTAGGGATTTATTATTGCTCTAGGTTATGTTTCCACCATTGTGCTCAGTGTTCTCTGGCAGCATTATGAGCATCAGGCCGATTATATCGCTCAGCTGTCACAGTGATTTGCCTTAGTTCTTTCTGTTCTTTAGCAGACACGTTTAGAAGCTACAGACAATAACATGACGACTAAAGTGTTCACTCTGAATTTAACACTGTAACTTTTCAAGTGCCATGCAGTGAGATGCTTTTCATCGTTCATCTGCCCTCTGAAAGAGAGATGATCCATCTGCTACGCAGTTCAGAAAGATTTTGCAAGAACACAAAGTGCTCTTTTTACAGTAGTAGGAACCAACAAAAACACTGATCCCACACAACCTGCTTTTTTATGATTTATATAACAAACAGCTTAACCATACTATCCTAGTTAAGCATTTGATTTTGGGGAAACGTTTGCTGTTACACACCACTGCTACATCTGCTCCTAGCAACGAACAACATGAAAACTATAGTCCATGCCTGATGTTGTCATGGGTACTAACACATCTTTTGCGGAATTTCTTCAAGTCTTGGTTTTTTATTACAATTCAAATATGGAGATTAAATAAAGAAAGCACATTCTAGTTTTGTAAGCTGCGGTAGCATATGGCTTTCACTGAAATGTTTAGAAAATAAAGGATTTAAACAGGAAAAGGTAAGAATTTAAGTATTTAAATATTAGGTGTATGTGAGCTGTTGATTTACTAGTTACACGTGGACCAACTGCGAGATAGGTTAGGGATATTAAAAAAAAAAAAAAAAAAAAAAAGCTGTGCGGGGAGACCCCAGCAAAGGTTGCAGGCTCCCAGAAATTAAAGAAGCAAACCCCACACCTCCGCCCCGCTTCGCCCTAACACCCCGACCCGGACTGACTTCGGCCCCCAGCAGCCGCGGTGCGGCGCCAGCCCCGCCTTCTGCGCCCCGACCCCGCCGGCCCCGAGCCAGGCGCAGCTGCAGGCCTCGGCCGGGCCCCGCCGCGCCCCCGGCCCCAGCGGGCCGCCCTCGCTCTCGTTCCCCCGGGGAAGGCAGCGGCGCGTCCCCCGCGGCCGGGCGTGGCGGCGCTAAGGGAGGAGGACGGCGGCGGAGCGGCCGGGCCTGGCACAAAATGGCTCTACGGCCTTCCGCTCCTCCCCCTCGCGAGGCCTCGGACGGAGCCGCCGGCGCCCCGGGACGAGCAGAGCGGCGGGGCTGGGCCCGCCGGGCCCAGCGGCGGGGCGCGGGGGGCGCCGTCCCGGGCACTCACCTGCGGGCCGCGGTGCGGAGGCGCCGCTCTCCCAGCACGCTAGCTGCCCGGGCCGCGCCCGTCACATCGAGGGCGAAACGCCGCCGCGCCTCGCAGCCGGCTCCAGCGGGGCTCCGCCGCTCCGGAGGCCGGGGGTCGCCGTTGCCAGTGGTTGTGGTCGTAGCCGCCGCCGCGCCGCGTCCCGTCCCCCCTCCCCGTCCTCCTGCCGGCCGCGCGTCCCCGCGC
>CM021767.1:48037443-48068156 GCA_011076525.1 Nettapus auritus | reverse complement strand
GCGGCGCAGGCCCCGAGCGCGGCGGGGCTGCCCCGGGAGAGCCCGCCCTGCCTCCCGCCGCCGGGCCCTCGCTCGCTGGGGCGCTGGTTTGAAAGCTGACGGTTAAACGGCCGCCCGGCTGGCCGCGGGGCATCACGGGCCGGGCGGAAGGATACCGTTGGCACGGGAGGCGGGAGCGGTTCCTTCAGCGCTGAGGGAGGCCCGGGGAGGCGAGGCCCCCCGCTGCTCGCGGAGCTCGCTGGCGTCCGCGGTCTGCTACGGAAGAAAGCACACTGAACGCTGCTGCTTCCACAGAAATAAAATTTCAGTGTTACAGAAGGATAATAAAGGCACGTTATTCGCCCTTAGTAGCACGGAACCGCTGCTTTAAAAGTGAATTTACGATTCTGGTTTGCAGTGCCCTTACACCGAGTAAACACGTTCCCTCATTGCCAGCAGAGTATTACAGCTTCTGTGCTCAGTGAGCCTGTCAGCTGGGTTACACAGGTGTGGCTGGTTATACCTCACTGATTCTCTGTTGAAAATACTCTCAGAATCCACCCTCTTGGCTGTGCTGCTGGTACCCACATCTACATCTATATAAACATTTTTTTTTTCGTGAACAACATCTTGAAACATCTTGAAACCCGAGGTGCACATAAAGGGATTTGGCATAGCTACTCAAAAAGTATGAATAGTGACCGCAACAACAGAAGGCTTAATTCTTTCAAAGCCTTATCTCATTGTTTAAACTGAAAAGTATAAACCGTGATTGCTCTTTGGGATTTTCTGCTCCTGCCCCCGGTTTCCTCCACAAATCCCTTGCAGGTGTTTGTTTTAAACGTTCAAGGTATTGATTCACCGATAAAGCAATCACAGGATGTGGCAGCCTGGGAGAGGTCTTAAAGTTCTATAATAGTCCTTAACTTGAACGTTAACATAGCAAACTGACTTGTCCTCATGCACAAATCTAAGCACTACAATGCTAAAAATGCACATAAAGCATTTTGGGACCTTGTTTAGTGCTACTGGAATAAACATGCTAACACCTGCACTGGCTTGCATTTATGTTATGGTAACCGGAGTAATTTTTTTTTATGGTACCAAGAGAACTCCTAGCGGCATTGTTTGTCCTCAGATGAAAACATCAGTGAGAAAGGATCTGGGCAAACACCAATGAGAAAGCAAAGCTCAGCGGCACAATATAATGTTATGATTAAATAGGAACCAATATCAACATATAGAGTACAGCTTTCTGTAATTAAACCCAGGAAATGTTTCAGGTGAAATTAACCGTTTAATGAAGCATTGTGTTTGCATCTCTTCCCCATGGCCTGTGAAGTCACTTGAATTGTGTTCTAAAATTAATGCTGACTCTCCTACATTTGGCTTTGATGGAAAAGTTGATTAAAATAAGAGGAAAAATGTTTGGACAAGAACATCATTTGGCATTAAACTGAACCCCTTGTACTGGCACATAACATGCCACCTTCTTTCTGGCCCACTCTTACCTACCAGGCCTGCTCAGTGAATATTAATAAAAGTAGAACCCAATTTTGTTTTAAATCTGTTCATATTGGCTCCCCTAGTTTCACTCTGGGCTCCTTGAATGCCAGCATGTAGTCCATTCACTTAATTAGTTTCCTTCTGGAAGGCTTGTGGCTTGTCATTGATTTTACCTGCTCAGGTCTGGATTTCCTTTTCACCTTTTGCTTTCACAATGGCACCAAGTGGAACAAAGCAACAATTAAGACACTTCTAAACTTAGAAGGAAGCTATTTGTTGCATATTCATGGCTAAGTTTTCCATCTGTTCTCTGCATGCTCTCACCCTGTCCTGTGCTTGCATGGGCGCAGCCTTGCACGGCAGCAGTCAGGAGAGCTCTGGAGCTACCGGCACAGTGTGACCCCCCGGTGCTGCACCCTGGGTGGACAGACTGACGGATGCAGGGCAACTCTGGCCCAGCTGAGATCAAGGCAGAGCACTTGAGTATTCCTGCATAGCACCGCTGAGTATAAAAGACTCATCAAATAACCTGCAAGAGATTGCAGTGATAGTCTACAGGTCAGCAAAGCTAGGAAATAGGAGGGGGGAAAATGAGGGGGGAAAAATAGTTTGGAATACTGTTACATACATTTCTTAGCATTTTAAGCAACCTTAAAATAACAAACTAAAGGAATGCTAATCAGCTCTTCAAAGGTTTGTCCTTGACTTGTAAGTACATAAGATGGAGGAAGGCCTGCTGAGTAGGAGTGAAGAAGGAGTGGTATGCCTGCTGTAGGAGCAGAGAATGAGCTCTTAAGGGGCACTAGAAAAGGCTGCTGTAGCCTATGATGTGGTGGAAAAATAAAACATATGGATTGCTGCACTGTGAAAAAAGTGATATGGAGAGGTACTTCAGGTAATTATCACAGAGATTTAGTCACCAAAAAGTCCTATTTTGAATTCCATGAACTCTCCCTCCTTTGCAAAAGCTTTCTGAATCCTAGAATGCAGCCTTAATGCTTTCTTTATATCCCCTGATAGGAGATTTCCAAGGATCTTACTGGAATTGCAATGTATTTTTCTTCCATTTCTATAGCAAGAGGTTGTAAGAATTTCTCCAGAGAGCCTTTATTTTTTTCAATTAATGGTATTTTTTTTTATAACTTACATATAAGATCTCATGAAAGCATGGACATTATTATACAGCTGATTTTAAAACTCTACTGTCCATGGAGCCAGTTTGACAGCAACAGCCTCCAGGACTGCAGCACTTGTGATGCCACTGCACACCTGCGAGTTCCTGAATGTGATACAGTGATCAGGACTTTGGGGGGGCTGACCACACTGGTAACTAAATTGCAGAGGGTCTCCTGAAGACATCCCCTAAAAGGCAATGAACCAATTAAGCTACAATTACAACCAAATGGTGACTCAAAGTAAATTTGGGTTTGCGATGCTTGATAAATACTGCAAGCTTGCATTTGAAGCACTGGTTTGTATGTAGTTACTAAGGATATAAAGCCAGGTATCTATCTATGCAGGTATCTACTATACCTATGTTTAAGCCATATAAAACTCACAATGGTTTTAGTATCACATAGTTTTTTCTGTCTGAGAGGAAGAGAACATTTATTATTGTTATTATTAAATACTGATTAGATTATGAGCTTTCCCTGACAAACACATTTGCAAGGAAAACACAGATGGCTCTTAACACAGCCAAAAACATTTTTTTTACTTATCAGGAGGAGCTTGACTTCCAAGGACCTGATTAATCAGGATGGAATTTGAGGTTTAGGAATGTTAGATAATGTAAATCTCATCTTCATTAGGAAAACAGCCTGTTCTTTGAGGTGTATTTTATATGCCGAATCTGTCTGTAGACAACTGAGCATCAGTAGCCAAGGGAGAAAACCTAAAAAAAATAAAAAAGAATGCTCTTCCTAGACCTGAGAAAGGCTCTTGAGGTGATAAAGGTGTTCAGCAAGCCTGAATGTCCTGTATTATCCTGGCACAATGTCAAAGTATGTGGGGAGAAGAAAAAGCTTTCTCAGATCTCCCCCAAATGAAAAAGGTTCTAATTTTCTTGAAGTGATGCTAATTGTCAAGCTAACCTGTTTTGGTACCTGAGTTAATTTTTTAAGGAGCAAAAAATATGACTTTGCTGTCCCTTTGTCGAAGAACAAAAATATTGCTTTTTGCTTAAACCAACCAAAGAACAATTCATATTCCCTAGCAAGAATAAAAGTAATTTCAAATACAGACTAAGCACAGAAAATATGCATCTGAAGGGTGAATGCCTCTTAAAAGCATTCAGGTGAGAACTATGGACCCCAGAATTATCAAGTATTATGGGCTGTCAAAATTATTGAGGCAGGGTTCACTCTTTGAAGGCGCTGTTTTTAATGCACATTGTGCACAAGTATTAAAATGTGTTTAACTCTGCTGACAATTAGAAAAAGAAAGAAAGAAAGAAAGAAAGAAAGAAAGAAAGAAAGAAAGAAAGAAACAAACAAACAAACAAACAAACAAACAAACAAAAACAGAAATGCAGAAAACCAAGATACTCTTATCACTGTTAGTAAGAGAAGTCCTGAATGTTGGTCAATTATTTTACATTAAATCTAAATACTAGAAGTATCATACCCTACTGCAAAGAGCTAGTTCCATAAAATATGAAGATGGAACACTTCTGATTCAAACTTAGGTATTGATATTGGAAACACATTGGCATCTGCTTATTTCACTGCCATGAATGTCCCTGTGCTGCTGCAGATCAACTGTCAGCATCAATGAGGATGTCAATAGCATTACATCTCCACGGGTGACCAGAGGAGCACACCGGTTTCTTATCACTGCATAATACAGAATGATGCAAGACAACATGCATGGGGAAGGAGGGGAGCCACATCTTCCCAGAGGAATCCCATATAAATAGTTTTTGTTTGTTTGTTTGTTTGTTTTCCTGTAAGGAACCCAACAAAGTTGATATTAGCACCATTACTTGGGTATGAGATTTTAAAGACTAGAGATCTTCATATAACAGTAAATTTGTATTTTTGTTAATTATTATTATTATGGGATTTCCTATCTTCCTATCAAGATTTATTAATTTAAATTAATAGTTGCATATTTTTTTCCTGTAAAAGATGTGGCTTAATTTTTTTTAACTCACATCCCTGAAAAAAGTATTGCTGTAAATACTCACTAACCAAATGTCAGATTTATGGTAGACAGAAAAGGTTTCATATTTTGGTAACAACGCTGATATCTGGACAGGCTACATTTAGAAAACATTTTTTAGCAGAAGAGTAAATCAGTGCACACTGAACTGCTTTAAGTTTTTTAGCCTATTCCTAATAAAACTGTGCAACCATTACCAAAAGAAAGTGCCCAAATCTTTGAGTATTTTACACAAGGCACAAGTCCATTTCATTGTGTTCATGGGAAGATAACATGTAAACTTTGTGCAACATAGCTTTACTTTTTGAATGTTAGTGGGTTAAGTTCGTTATTCCAAACTGATGTCCTAATTTTTACTGACAGAATTTCCCAGAGCCTAGATTTCCAAGTAATGTGAAAACGTACCGGCATTGGGCAGTAGTTCGGTATTGGTTATTATGCTGCTCATTAACTACACTGAATTCAAAGCACAGCTGCCTACTAAGATTTAGTAATTTTTTGGTATGTTTAAATAACTTTGAGCTGTACCATACAGATTTCCTCATTATTTGTCTTTGTGCAATTGCTGTTTTGTTCTTTTACACGTTCCTTCTATGCATTTGGATCTCATCCTGGACACTGTCCAAGCAGAGTTAAACAGTATAACGAAAGTCAGATAAAAATACCAGGATAAAACTTGTTTGATTCTGTCGTTTCAGGCTGGCCCAACGTTACAGGCTGGTCTCTCACTCCTCGTGAGCTGGAAAACAGTTCAGCTGTTTGTGGTTGAGAACAAAATAGCAGCAAGTCAGCTCATTGGCCTGAGCTGTCATGTATTCACTAGGCCCCCTTCAAATTCAAACTCTTTCCATCTGTTAGCAAATTAAAGCTCGAGTATGGAGAGGAAAGCGTCTGAATCCTCAGATTTATGCTGATATTTGGAAAGCTTTAAATAAAAGGAAATCCTGTCTGTAAGACTTACTTCAGATGTATTATCATTTTTGGACTTTGCACACCTGCTGACATTTAACATTTTCTGAGCTCTTCTTACATTATTGATTTTGTATTTGCATTGATGACTTCAAATTGTAATCAGTCAAATACTGCATTAAGAATGACGTATTGGTATACAGGACAGTTAATAAACTAGGTTACTCGGCGCTGCCTTCGTACATCTGTGTGAGTCATTCTCTACTGAATTTTGAAAAGATGCAGAGCACTTTTCAGGTGTAGAGGGTTGCCCAGGAACTGTGTGATGTTCTAAAACAACTACTTTTTATAGCTTAAAATAAGGTATTTGTGAGTTTTGCTTGTACAGTGGATCTACTAATAGCTTACTGATGAGTCTTTTGAAAAGACTAGACATGGTTTTGTCACCCAGATTTAATCTGAGGTCTCCGTTAGCATTACCAGCTGCCCTGGCCAAACAGCATTGTTAAAGACAAGCTGTGGTGCATGCCTGTTGCTGTTTAATGCATCCCGAGGTGACGGGTAGGTTAGTCCACCTAAGGATTTGGCTGCCCACAGGATTAACCAGAGATTTCTGCTCCTGAGGATGTCTGAGATAATTCTTTTATCTGTTTCACTTATGCCAACAATGTTGTTGTAATGGTGAGATCTAGGTTAACGGTCTTGCTTTCCAAAACTGTTACTTTCCTTTGTAGTAATGCTGTAGGTTTTTAATAAAGCAAGATTAGAGCCTGATGTGGGTCCAGCTTGGGAACTGCACTGCTTGTCACTCGGTGTTTCCACACAGAGGGCTCAAATGCATTTTGTGCATGCAGATGTACCACCAACAGCTTCAGATCAGTCAGAACATGCGGTATGTGCCTACAGGTGCACTGTTGCTGCATACACCGTCATGTACATTCGTCATCACACAGTATTTGCTTTTTGCGGACGTAATTTGTCCCTCGTTTTTTCTAAAAGCCCTGCCAAACCGTGCTGCTGGCTAAGGTAAGGCCGCACCTTGGTGCCCTCGGGCACCGCCCGGGCCGTGACTCAGCAGAGGGGCAGGCAGCAGGGCGGCCCGCGGCCCACCGCCCCCCTCACAGACCCCGCTTCCCCCTCAGCGGTCCCGCCCAGCCCGCGGCCCGGCGCCGCCCGGCACCACGCGAGGGGCGGCGCCGGCACCACGCGAGGGGCGGTCCCGGCCCCGCTCCCGTCCCCGCGCCGTGCAAGCCCCGGCTCCGGCTTCTCTCCCGGCCTCGGCTCGGCGCGGCTCGGCCATGAGCGCGGACCCCGTGGTGTTCGTGTCGGCCGTCAGGACCGCCGTCGGTGAGGGGCCGGGCGGCGGGCGGCCCCCAGCCCCGGGCGCGGTGTCGCCGGGGCTGCGGGCAGGCGATGATCGCTCTCCTTCCTCCCTGTGTCTCCTCCAGGCTCCTTCAACGGCGCCCTGTCCGCGCTGCCGGCACACGAGCTGGGCGCCGCCGCCATCCGCGAGGCGCTGCGGCGGGCCGGGCTGGCCCCCGAGGAGGTGTCGGAGGTGGTGCTGGGCCAGGTGCTGGCCGCAGGTAGGGCCGGGAGCCGCGGGGGGGACGCCCCGGCTGGGTCCCCGCAGCCCCGTGTGTGCCGGGGCTGCTCCCGAGGGGGTCTCGGGACGGAGCGGGGCGGGCGGTGCTGGAGGGCCGGGGGCTGGCGGCATTCCCTTTGTCACTGCGCGTCTCCGACAGCACGGACGGCGATGGGTGGAGGCACAGCCCGCTGCTCTGTGCGGCTGGAGACCCGCCTGCAGGGTCTGCCCTGCTGCTCGCTACACACAAATGTTAGGGTTTCGTGGAAATGCAGATGCAGGGAATTGTTTGCTTTGACGCGGCCATGTGCTTTTTCCAGGGTAATGTTTGATCAGCAGAGTCACAGGGCAGACCCTCTTCGGGAGAGGGAGGAAGAAAATAAAGGAAATATTTTCATATTTAAAGCTGATTCGGATTTATGTGAGTCTAGCTCATGGTGAGAGCATGGTGTGCTCTCCTTATCTCCGCCTTTACATACAAAAGAGCTGGCCTCGCCCGGGGAGATGTAGATGAAGAATATTGCCTTTGAATATAGTGCTCCCATTCCCTCTGCAGCAGATTGCAAGCAGGAATGAATGGAAGCTTTAATTTGCACAAATGTGCTTTTGGTTTCCAGGGGAAATTTTGGGGAAAGTTG
Organism: Nettapus auritus; assembly: GCA_011076525.1. NCBI lineage: Eukaryota > Metazoa > Chordata > Aves > Anseriformes > Anatidae > Nettapus > Nettapus auritus. The sequence continues at coordinate 48,060,380 of CM021767.1, read as the reverse complement.
TCTATTCACAGTGTACAGACATCAAAAATAAACCCTTCAGCTAGCAGCAATTTAAATCAACTCATATCTTATACGTGTGCAACAGGTTAGTGCCAATTCGAAACTGAATAAATGGCGTTTCATTTCACCAGCAGTCAACAGCAGAGTTGCAAATAAAAAATTATCAGTAACGAGTGGCTGAAGTCACTGATCTTACTATTGATCAATAAATCATCTGTATAAGTGAGAGGGTTAACTGAGCTGCTGGGAACTTCTTTGTCTACCAACTAAAACCAGGAGGAACCAGCTCTAAATGTTGGTGGAATTGGGGTACGTGTCATTAGAAAGTGATAAGGCCTGCGTTTGATTCTGGGGAGTGGACAAGGAAAACCCCTGTGTGTTCTTGCAGGTGCTGGGCAGAACCCAGTTCGGCAGGCGAGTGTTGGTGCAGGCATCCCTTACTCCGTGCCTGCATGGAGCTGTCAGATGATCTGTGGGTCTGGCTTGAAAGCGGTATGTCTGGGTGCCCAGTCCATAATGACGGAAGAGTCCAGCATTGTGGTCGCAGGAGGCATGGAAAGTATGAGCAAGGTAAAGCAAAAGATTGCACTCTCATTTTCTGGCTTTTGGGGAACAGACAGCAGTTATGTTATGTTGAAACCATGTATTTAAAGGCTAATGCTTTGGAGGCAATTTCTGTACTCGGAAATGAATTTACACATACAAAAAATGGTCTTTTGTAGCTTTTTTTTAATGACACTGTAGCTACTTAACAGGTGCCGTGCAAACACACGTCACATTTAAAATTCCATTTTAATGCCCATCCAGCCCTTTAGTGATGAATTATTTGCTTGAGACAGCTGGCAATAGCAAGGGTTGCTTTTGTGCTGCAAGAGCCCCGAAGAATGAATAACTGGAAATGTTATTCTCTTGCAGACTAATTGTTTGGTAATTAGAGCCTGGAAAGGAAGCAAAGCGCTTTCATTTCATGGTTTCCAGCCCAAGGCTGTGTCATGGGTTGGCACTGGGCAAATGGTCTGATGCCTGGCAATGGTGGGGTCTTCTGCCAGGGCTCACTGGCTGTCAGTGCCGCGGGTGATGTTGGTGTTCCCTGGTAGTGGAGTGGGAACTGTTTGGAGGGACCCTCAGGCACCACAGAACCATTTGATTTGATCCATGCAGAGAAATGTTTGCTGTTTGGTGATCTGCTGCCTGGGAAATGTGGAGGCCAAACAGCACGCCAGTTATCACACCCAGGAGGGAGAGACAGATCAGACAGATGGAGAAACTCATGTTTTGACTGGCCGAGGACCCTAATTTTCCCTTTACCATGATGCTCGTTCTATACTGCAGTGGGAAAAAAGGAATTAGGGTGGTTGGGGCAGGAGGGTTATGGGTGTGAGGGGGGCTGCAAGAAAGCAAGGTGAGCTGGGATCTGGGGTTGCTACCTGCAGCCCCAAGATGGGGATCTGCCTCTAGCTGTGCAGCTGTCTTGGCTGTATTGTGTACAACGGATAGAAAAGGCATAACTCTTTTTGAAATACTTCTTGCAGGCTCCTCATGTAATTCACATGCGGGCTGGGGTGAAAATGGGAGAGGCTTCCTTGCAAGATAGCATAATCCGTGATGGCCTCACAGATGCTTTTTATCAGTATCACATGGGTATAACAGGTAAGTGGGGACAGTCCTGAAAATTACACGTTAACTGTGAAGAGGGGAAAGAATTCACTATGGGTAATTTCAGAAATCTGAAGTTTCAAATAAGATGTTTCAAGCCATCCATCCTTAAGTCATAGTCATGAAAAGAGAGCAAACCCTAATACTGAAAGGTGTTGAAGGCATTTTCTGCTTTGTGTTTGAAACTACCTTTTTTTTTCCCCTTTAACTGAGCTAATGAAGCGTTGACTTGAAAAAATAGGTTTTTGAACTTCCTGGCTTGAGCCTCTTTGTACCTTGTCTTACTGCATCTCTTGCATCTGAGCAATTTAAATTAATTTCAGCAAAAGTAACCAAAATAATTCTTATCTGTAACTGAAGCATTCAGCAGCACAGATTTATGATGGGAAGGAGTTAGGTAAAGTGTAGTGTGGATGCACATGGTTCTGCGACCTCAGGTTATTGTGTCCTAGATGGCATAGGCACCCAACTGCTTTTTCAGTTCCTGCTTATGAAACAGTAACTTCAGAATTGTTCTCTCCTCTGAAATAGCTGTTGGGAGATCCGAGCATCATGATCCAGAAAAGCAAATAGAAAAGCTTGTTGACGTTTGTATTTAACTTGTTATATCATCTGGAAGGAGATTGTACACAGAAATGTTCACCCTCAAACCAAAATCCGCTGGAGTACCATGAGCAAACAAAACAAGAAATCAGAATGAAAACTGGTCAACGAGCTTAGCTGCTTGTTACAGCAAACATTAATGACTACCTTTGTACTTACAATTTTAGCAGTTATTTTTGTTAACTTGTGTTTTGTTCTTGTTTCAGCTGAAAATGTGGCCAATCAGTGGCAAATTAGCAGAGGGGAACAGGACCAGTTTGCTGTACAGTCACAAAACAGGGCAGAGGCAGCACAGAAAGCGGGCTATTTTACAAAAGAAATTGTTCCTGTTCTTGTACCTTCTAAAAAAGGTAGGTGTGAATGGATAATGAGCCAATTTTGAATAGAAATTTGTTTGCTACTACGACTCCTATTATCAGTGCTTTTCCAGTTACGCAGCCTGTTTGGTAAGCGGTTCTGTAAGTCTGTAACCTGTTGCTCTCTTTTTCAATTTCCAGTGGTTATTTTTTGAAATTAGAGAGAACCAATGCAAATGTGGAATACCTAAGTGTAGCCCTGTGCAAATGCTACTACTGTATATTGTACTGAAGACAGAATTACTATCCAGGCCAAACACTGACTTAATGTAGATTCTTTGGATACTGTACCAAAATCAGTATTTTACCTTTATTATGTTTTTTCCTGTGAAAGACAGTGATGTTGACCTGGCAAACTTTGCCTGCTTACTAAAATATCCAGTAACAATAATTAGGGTTATTGGTTAATTAACTAGGTACTACATACACGTTTCTCTTCGTATCTGCTTAGGATATTAATGGGCTCTTATGGCACTTGAGACGAAGGACTGTTTCTAGAGCAGGGCAGTTCCTCCAGCCCTCCTGTGATGTGGATGCAAAACCTGAATTCTTCAAGAAATCACACATCAGGTGTTCAGTGCGTGCGTTGAATAGATCGTGTGGAAGAAGTTCTGGCATTAGGCCTTTGTTGAACTAGTGGAGGGCTTTCCTGAAAGCAGTTTAGGTACTATTTCATGTCACTTGACTACCAGTTCCAATGATATTCCTACAATTATCATTTGGAAGGTAGCATTCTGCTTAGAAAAGAAGCTGTTTTCTTGGGAACAGCAAGAACAAGATCTGCTTTAGTACAACTAGACAGGATTTTATTTGTTAGTGTTTCAGAAGTCGCAGCTGTCTGTTTTGCTACAATCGGTAGGAGGGAGCATTAATTCACAGACTTGGCTCAGTCGGAATGGCTTGCTGGTAGAAGGACTATGTCCTAAGTTCCCAATCAGCCTGTTGGTTGTGCCAGCTTTCTGTTCTAGACAAGCGTGTGTAGTTAGACACTTGGTGAATTTAACGCTCCATTTTGCAGGTCCCATAGAAGTTAAAACAGATGAACACCCTCGGCATGGGAGCAACTTGGAAACAATGGCAAAGTTAAAGCCCTGTTTTCTGACAGATGGAACTGGGACGGTAACAGCAGCTAATGCTTCAGGTGGGTCAGTCAGGCTAAAACCACAATGGAAAAGCTGAATGTTACTGTTGAATACACCCTAAAGGAAACAACAGCATGTTTGACGACACAGGTGTAACTCATAAAATATAGCTGTGGAGGAGTTTTTTCCAGATGAGATGTCTGCTTTCTGTGAAGCAATACAAGTATTTGGACAATAATAGCAATATTTGATTGTAGCTACCCAGAAAATACATAGCAGTTGTTTGTCATTCCACAGGTATAAACGATGGAGCTGCAGTTGTAATTCTAATGAAGAAATCAGAAGCTGCTAGGAGAGGTCTTATGCCTTTGGCTCGGATCGTGTCCTGGGCTCAGACAGGTATAGATCCATCTATAATGGGAGTAGGGCCCATTTCAGCAATAAGGAAAGCTGTAAGTAATTGTTTTTCTGTCTATGTATCTATTATTTTTAAAAAATATAGTCTCTTTTAATTTTATGGCCATATATTCTTTCTTCTATATTGTAGGGAAAACAGTAGAAAAAAGGAAGTAAGTGAAAACACTACTTAAAATAATGGAGAGTATATTAGATGTAGATTTCTTGTGCTACCAGGCCAGTACCTACTCACTGAAAAGGATTTTGTGGATGTAAGAGTTCAGAAAATACACTAGTCAAGTTTATAGAAGGCCTCATAGATAACGTAAGGGGCTAAAGATCAAATTTAATGGAAGTGTATGCTAACCGAATTTGGGGACGATTTGGTCCTGCCATCATGTGATTCTGATTGTTTGTCTGGCACAGTTAATTTTAATTTCACTAACTATGTTTGCAATGGTACAACAGTGAGAGAAGGGTCAGCACGTGGATCTGTGGTGGTGCCCTTTGTGGTTTGGTTTGTCCTGCAAAACAGTTGGCATGTACAAACCTGATTCCTTTTAGTTGAAACTGAACAAGAAGGTGCACTCCAGAACCACAACCAGCGTGCTCATACTGACATCGCATGCGCTGATGCACCGTGTCCAGTCTGCAGGACAAGACTTCCAACTAAAATGCCCTGAGGGCACGTATTATGAGCAGCTCCTATGGTACCACATTGCTTGCTAATATAGAAGTAGCCCATGGCAGCCCCCCGGGATTTGCTAAAACTGCTACGAAGCTGTGTTCAAAAGAGTTCTTTGACGACAGGGATAGATTTGCTTTAGTATTCCTTCAGGGTTTTATTTGTACCACGTAGACTTCATACTTTGCTGGGACATATCAGAGATGAACAATGTAGAAACCGAACGTGGTCACCCAACCTGTGGCTTTTAACGTGAAAACTGGAATCATAAAGTTGAAGCTTTTCCTAATCTGACCTCAAACTGTTCTTCTAAATCAATACCATAAATGTTCATTTTTGTACGTAAAACACACATTTCTAGTTTAAATTGTGGAATAACCAAGCAGTATTTAGCACTACCAAAAATTTTATAGGTAATCTGAAAAAGTTCACTTAATATGAACTCCCTATGTGCATTATCACATACTTGACACTTCAGCTCACTTAATTGCTTCAGAATTTCTTAACAGTTTCTAGAGAGACTGATGAGGCCATGCATTTTACTGTTGCAACATAATAAATCTTAGATACTGTTTCATATTGTTAGAAACTGAATGGAGGCAAAAACATGCCTAAGCCTGTACCTAAGCAGGCAACCTTGCAAGTTTCTCATGTGAAAACGCTTGCCAAATTGTCTTCTAAAATAACACTATGGAAAAGCTTTGTGACAACTTTCAAATAAGTGTGGGAGAGACCGGAGCAATTCCACTCCAGCTGCAACTACTGGTCATTTCGCTACTTCCTGTACTGAAAACCTAAGACTACTAAGCATTCAGAATCTTTAATGGAATCTGATTTATACCCTGACAAACTTGCTTTTAATCAGTTAAAACCTAGTTTTGAAAACTTCACTTGTTAAGGGCATCACATGCAGTTCAACTCCCTGGAATTTTAGCACTACCAATAGGTGTAAAAAATTAACCTTGATATTATAAAAGCAGCCAGCACGTTTTAGCATGTGGTACTTAGTTGTGCTCGCACCATGTAATTATGTTTGTCAAAAGTTATCAACCATGGCTATGGGGAAAAATCTTTTTTCCATCAACTTCTTAGAAATGGTGTGTTTGTATCAGGTGATCTGTCTTACGAACAGCTGCCTTGGGTGCTGAGGAAAACATAAAAGCTAATAAAGCCTGTTTTGTTCCATCAGATTGACAAAGCTGGATGGACTCTGGACCAAGTTGACTTGTTTGAAATTAACGAAGCCTTTGCATCACTATCTGTTGCAATAGCAAAAGAATTGAAAGTAAACCCAGAAAAGGTAATGAATAGATTTAAGGTAGTTCTGTGCAGCTGGATTGCATTCAAGAGGAGGCAGAAATGATGGGAACCACATTAGGCATTTCCTTAAGCTATTCAGCTGTGGGCTTGCTTTGCTAGCAAGCAAATTGTTTCATAACAGAACAAGCCATAGCTTTATTATAGCAGATTTTTATGCAAGTCTAAGTAACTGCTTGAGCAGTTTACAATTAGCTTGTTTGAACTTGTTCCTGGAAGCAGATTTGCCATTTTCTTCTATAGATGGCAAAAAAAATACAGACATTATTCTCCAGTTCCTAAGTTCACCTCAGCTAATGATTTTAACAACGGCAGTGAGTAAAGGTGGATGACTAGATGGGCCCCTGGGGGAAAGAATGCCACTTCTAACAGCTTCTACAGACCATGATCTAGTTTTCCTTAAACTGTTTGTAAAGGATTCAGGCTCATTCACATGCAGGGACTATACCCAGTACTCATTCAGGTTGAATTCCAACAAGGTTCAATGACTTGATCTTCTGTATTGCCTTTTTTTCCCCATCAGGTCAACATCCAAGGTGGAGCTATTGCTCTTGGCCACCCTCTTGGTGCCTCGGGTTGTCGCATCCTTGTTACTCTTCTACATGCACTGGAAAGAACAGGTGGAAAGCGTGGTATTGCCGCTCTCTGTATAGGAGGAGGAATGGGAATAGCTATGTGCATTGAGAGATGAATGTAACATGTAGCGTGCTGACTGGCATTGAGAGTTCACTAATAAACTTGTCCTGCAGCTTACTTTTTAAATTTTCCTTAAAAATTAAAGAAGCTTACTTTTACTGCTTTTTGCTGCTCATTAATGTCATAGCCTTGACAACTCATTAATGGCAACTACAGCTGCTCCTTTTTAAACAGTCCCAAGGACCAACCTCCCTCTCACTTCTGAAAATTAATTTGTTCACAAAAAATAGCAGCATTCAACCACTTGTTTTATTAACATTGTACGTACAAGAGTGGGAAGTGTAATCTAGACAAACATAAATAAAACCTAAGCTATTCTTCAAGTGCTCCAGACTGAACTGCATCCTCATAGCACCCTCTCTCTTCTTTAGTTTCAGGGTGCAGTTTGATAAGATCATCAATTCGAAGAATAGTAATTGCAGCTTCTGTTGCAAACTTCAGGCTCTTAGTTTTGACCATGGTTGGCTCAAAGACACCGGCTTGTTTGTTATCGCGAGGTTTTCCATTGATCAAGTCGAGACCAATCCTAGAAAGAATAATTATCATCAGGAGAGGTAGAAAAAAGTAAAAATAAGTTAGGAAAGTCTCATTTAATTCTAGGGCTCAGTGACACATACGTAATACTGAAGGGCAGAAGGGGAAGGTTGCAGAGTTAACCTACGCCTTTTTCAGATGCAAATCATACCTCAGTAAGCCAGCACAACGATTTTACATCCAAGTCACCAACCCATTTCACTCTGAAACCTTCTGATTGATACTTACCATTTCAGATTTTTGCGATCAGGGTTAACTTGAGCCTCGTTATGGAATGCTCTTAACTTCGCCACAAGGTCTGTTGCATCTTGAGCAGCATTTACTGCCAATGTATTTGGAATTATTAACAGGGATCTTGCAAATTCTGCTATTGCAAGTTGTTCACGTGATCCCTATAAAGAGAGAGAAGTTAAAAACCAACTGCTACATCACTAGATGAAGAAAAACTGGTTCCAATAGTATGTAGGAGTTTTCACATGCAAAACATTTAGGCCAAAAAACAGATGCAGTCTAATTATCAGAGACAGTAACTCATACCCCCCCCCCCCTGAAGGAGGGCGTCTCGCAGTTCTGTAGGATCATTACATTTCCATGAATCATGAAACTGACTTCTGGTAGAAGAAAAATACTTGAGAATTCACACTGTCCTAGTGAAAGTGTTACTTCTCTGTTCAAGACTTACCATACTGGTTGCATAATTTTCAAGATATATGGAAAGGGCTGCCTCTACAGCACCACCACCTGGAACAACAGACTTGGATTCCAACACCCTCTTAACAACGCAGAGAGCATCATGTATAGACCGTTCCATTTCATCACACATGAAGTCATTAGCTCCTCGCAAAATAATTGATGCTGAAGTACGAGCCTTTGTACTATGAAAAAAGGAATCGGAAGTCAGTTCTGTTGAATAGAATATGACTTCAAACTCTTCTTGCTAAAAACTTTGAAAAGTTCAGTGGAGTCACATGCTTCCAACATTTGAAAGAAGTATCTTAAGAACGTTACACTTCCTCAGAGGATACCTACGTTGTGAGATAAGACAGTATTTAAATTCTAATATGTAAGAACCTGAGTTTTAGCCTTTTAGAGAAAGATACTCGAGAGAAGTATGACAGACAAAATGTTACATATTAGGGGAAGAATACATTTACCAGGAAAAATAGAAAAGTGTTTTTATTCTCAGGACAGTTGTGGAATGGGAGGAAGAGCACAGGAAACAGCGAAGTTTTCTTTCACATGGCCATTAAGTGAACTCATGGCTGCTTGCAGTACAGTATGAGCAGTCATGTAAGGGATACCAGAAGCAGTGGAGAAGGTAATATGCAAGTATGTTCTTCTGAAAGAAAACTACAGTTCTCAAGTCTTCTGGTAGTTGACAGCAGCAGTGTGCTTAAAATTGGAGAATACCCTGTGGACCAGGATTTTGCTCAAGTTTTTAACAGTTTTTGCCCTTCCTAGCCCTAGAACAACCCTAAATAGAAGCCTTTTAACTGTTCTCCATTTGCTACTACCACCTGGATGACTGAATCAATGAAAACAGTGCAAATAAACACGGTCTTCTATTATAAAAGGAGGAGATTCAGTTTGTACCTCCTTAATCAGATGAAATGACGCAGCCAGTACCTACTTCCTTTTACTGCCTGTAAAGGGAACCCTGTGTGACTATGCTGCTAAAAGCTAGCTGAAGGAACACGATGTGAATGCTGTTACGTCTCCAGCATTTTCATTAGATTTTAGCATACATTTTAGAGGACTTTTTTTTAAATTTACCAGCAGAATTTTCAATAAAGCCTATCCAGCAATCTGTCTGATACATTATGGTTGACAAGACTGCTGTCCAGCACCAGCAGGCAAGAAGAAATACTAGTACCTTCACCTCTAATTTGCAGTGCACTCGTATGCTCTTTCCCATGCGCATAACTACTCATACCACTGACTTGGCATGGAAGCAAATAAATGGAATTTTATCTCAAACGTACACAAAACTGAGTATTTTAAAAGGGATCCTTACTTCTTGATTAAGATCAGCTCATCATCACAGATTCGCTCTTGAATCACCTCTTCGGCCTGTCCCAGCATTAATGCCTCAAAACTCTCCTCGCCTTCAAGGTTTGCAAGGGTTGAACATACAGTTGCTTTAACAAACAAAGAAGTGAAATTAGCATTCAGTTCCAACACATTCTTTGCAAACTTCCCAGAAGAGACATACAGTAAAAAAAAAAAACAAAAAAAAAAACAAAAACCCACACAACATCCAACAAAAAAGCAGAATACACAGATTAATTAATACTCAGTAGATTCAATATTCTCCAGTTTATAGTCAACATTACTAGTTTTACCCCATTTTCATATCACTTTTCCAGAATTAATACAACGTCCTGTGCTTTACCACAACAAAAATGCTTTCTTGCAAATTTCAAGCTCGACAGATAAAATCCATGTGAGAACAGACTTCATTTTTAGTATGTATTTACAATGTTTTAAAGACAAATGAAAAATTCCTATCCATGCAAGGTATGTAACACAAAAATCTCTCTCTAAACAGTGGCTTTTGCAGGTATGCTTAACAAAGACCTCTAAATAAATACTGATTCTGGTTTCCACTTGCAGAAAGAAAATCTTTCCAGTGCCAGGCAACATTTTTTCCACCCACTGTAAATTTTCAGCAGTCAACTCCTACAGTACTCAAATACTCTGACAGAGTGCTCACTTAAAAGCAACAGTAAAGTTAAAAACTAACAAGAGTGTCTCAGCTCTACTTCCCCTCTACTTGCATGGTCTGCACATTAACAAGCTGCATTTTCAAAATCAGTTCCTAATACATTAACGGCAGTTTTTATGTAAAAATAAGTAAATCCATATACACATACCTCCTGACGCCTTCGCAATCCGCTTAAGATCCTTTTTTACAACTCTTCGTACTGCCATGGCTCCAGCATCAACGAAGTATTTCAGACACATATCATCAATACCTCCAGTGGTGAGAATAACATTGGCACCAGTGGCCAAAATCTTCTGGATCCTTTCTTTTGTAATATCTGATTCTCTGCAAGGAGAGAAGTTATCAAAGACTTTTACAATTACTATCTGGTATATTTGGGAGACGTTAATATTTAAAACGTTTTTGCCTCTTGCCTTTAGTCAAAGTTACCTCAAGCCACCCCAACTGAAGAGACCAAACAAGCCCACAAAACCCCACTGGCTCAGTTAGTCAAGCTTCCACAAACCTCTGTCTGATCTGGTCCAGCTTCTCAGGGTCTGAGATAACAACCTGCACACCAAGCTTCATTTTTGCTTTCTGCAGGCTGAAGTCAAGGCACGCAATCTTTGCATTAACTATTCTCTTGGTCATACCTGAGGAGAGGGAGTAAGCAAAAAAAAGGATGTCAAACTGAATTAACAGATCCTCAAGTTAGCATTAGGGAATAAATTTTTTTGTTTCTGTCTCCAGTTCTGCCCTAGTACTGGAAAATACCGATGAAGACTTCCAAAGAGAGAAATATATTTTAAAGTCTCTACTAGAATCCTGTTAACTTTTTACAGACTCCCATCTCCAAAATGTTAATGACTGTGAAAAGCTGACCTATCAGTCTCGTGTAACTTGAAGTTACCTAATCACAGCACAGCTCTACCAAACAGAACAGTCCTCTATAACTGGCACTGGCTCCCCGTAAGGGAGGTGCTTATGGTCCAGAACACTGCGGTGTTACCAAGCCAACACTGAGCAAGGTACGCTACAGTTACTTACATTTTGGGGATCTCTACTAGCTAACAAACCCCAGCCTAAGAACCACCGGTGAAATGCTAAGGCTTTTTTTTGTTGTTCCTGTTTAATCATTCCACAGCTGGCAACCCCAAGTTTTGCAACTCACACACTGTAGTCAGATGCACACAAAAAGACCAAGAGGTGAGTTCACACAAGAACTTTATGAAACACAGTATGTTCTTACCCTGTGAGCCCACCACGCAGTTCAGAGCATAACCATTCACAAGAATACTCTCTTTTTGGCTGCGGCCGTGTGCCTTCAAAACGTTAACGGAGTTGATTGGATACCGAGCTTGACCCTTCTGGTCTGTGTATTTAACTGCCAGTGCAGCATCCACCACCATGTTGGCAAAGAAATCACCATCACTGAAGTGCTGAGTTAAGGTTAAAACTGAAGATGAAAACTAGTATTACGCTTAAGGAAAGGAGGGAGAAAAAACAACACACTATGGAAGTGCTACCTTTCTTCTATAAAATAGTTTACTATTTCTTCAAAGGCATTATTAATTCTTAAAACTGAAACATTCATAAGAGAACTAGGACAGTCTAATACGGTATTTGTATTTTACCCAGCTTTTGAACAAGAACACCTACCGTATAGGCAGTCTGCATCCCCTTACAAGCACAAAGGATAAGAACACTTTTTTTTCCCTGTGGCTACCAAACAAAATGCAACCTTCTTCCCTATAGCTTCACTCCCCTGGGTACTAGTCTGCAATGCATTCTTCCATTCACACAATTCCTTTGCTTGTATCACTAGCATGCACTAGCAGTAAGGAAAGTAATACACTGATAAACCTGTTCTGGTGTTCCTATCCAGGTTCAGATAATTTGTGAAGGTCTGAAGAGATTTCCCGTCCCAGATAACAATACCAACGAAATGCTTTTCGCGCCCTCGTTATGAATGGGAGAACAGTATTCAATCTGTCATTTTGTAAGAGCTGCTCCAAAAGGAAACAAGGCTAGCTGCCCAAGCTCTGGAAAAAACACTCATTTAAGTAACTTAACCAAGTTAAAGGATACATTCCTATAATCTTAGAGGACATTGATGTTTTAGCAGCATTAATTAGGCATTCCCTGCCCAATTCGTCTGTGTTAATAGTAAGATTTTCATTGATGTAGCGAACTGCTTCCCTGTAGGATAAGACAAACACTGGTAAGGAATGCCACTCCCACAGAAGCGTAAAGTATCACATTTCTCAGCCTTCCAATAAATTCATCTTCTAGGACTTTAAGATGACATTTTTATATAACACTATGAGTCCCAAATTAAACTACAACAAAAACAATAGACATATCTACTTGACACCTAAGAAATCTTTACGAAAAGCATGCAGTTATTGTACCTTGGAAGTGCAAAATACTTCAATTGTATCAGTTTCTTACTTGCAAGCAAGCCGGTATCCACCAATAATGGAGGTAGGATGAATTTTCTGTTTGACTAGTTCATCTGCATTTTTCAGAAGTTCTGCAGCAATGATTACCTGTTTGAAAATATAAATGTCAAACACGGATATCCCACATGAGCAAGACAACTACTTATTGTATTTGAAAGCAAAATCACTGGCTTTCAAGAAAGGAAAAAAAGAAAAAGGATGAAAAAACTGCAGCAAGTGACTTCCACTCCAGAGCACCAGATGTTACGGACACTGGTATCTCTTCACAAACAAACCCACCCCACATCTAATTTCTTAATGTAACCTCCTGTAAGAAAACTCTATTCAGACAACTGCAAGTTTTTTCATTCTGCATACTTAATCTGCATTGCATCAAGATTCCTAACAGATAAATCAAAAGCTGCATTGTCATCACGAAACACGTTTTGGGGTATCTGTCTGTAAAAGCTTTGCGTACCACTGAGGTTGTCCCGTCACCAACTTCTTTGTCTTGTAGGTCTGCCAGCTCACAAAGAACTTTTGCAGCAGGATGTTCCACTTCCAGCAGTTTCAGAATGGTTGCACCGTCATTAGTAATGGTCACATCCTAGTTTTTAGAAAGCAAACATTAATACAAAGTACATGTCCATGGCTTTTACTGTTGTCTTTCATCATATTTATGAAAAAGAAGGGTAGTTATTCTTTGCAACTATCCATAGAATAACTATTTATAAAAAAAAATACTGCTTCTTGGTTAAAAAGAACACCAGTGTCACCACTGCAATATACACACTTTATTTTCACCAGTAAATTATTTGTTAAAAAAACTCATTAAATGTTTTCCACTCACCACACTCATAGTAGGGTAGCTTCTAATATAATAGTTGATTATAGCAGTCTGTAATTAAACTTTCCTTCATTTGCTGTAAGCTTAAAGTATGGGTTATTGTTTTAGAATTGCTACGATTTTTTGAATTTGTTTTTATGTTGTCATAATGCAGAGATCAGGATAAACAAGTCAACACCACAATGAGGCCTGACTTTAATGGTGTTATTAATTTCCTTATCTCAACCAATGCTTAAGTGGTGACAAAAATTTACATGGAGAAAGGAGAAAACTGTGCTAGATACACTATGACAAAAGCAACATCGTATGAAACTCCTGATTGCTAACATACTTAATTTTCCCCAAGTTCTGCTCCCACTCCCTCTCAGCATCACACAAAACCCCAACAGGTACATGCAGTATCAATCAGACCAGTAAAACACACTATCTGGAAACATTTAATACAACTCGTCCCGGCACGTTACAGTTCAAGAAAGCTCGCTTACCCCAATATCATCCACCAGCATTTTATCCAGACCAACTGGCCCAAGAGAACTTTTCACAATGTTGGCAATAGCAGATGCAGCAGTAACTGTACAAATGAAAGAAATCAACAAAAACCTTTCTGATGATTCAGGTTTGCAGAAGACGTGCCAAGAACCTGTGTTTTAAAGACTTTTTTAAACTAAAGTGACCTTATTTAGAATTATGCTTTAGCCTAGCTAAGCTGCAAAATGGCTTCCTGCTATTTTAACAAGCCTTTCTGCCTCAATTAGGTCTGTGACTAGAAAAAAATCCTTAGTCTTTAACTAAACTTTTTAAGTTAAATGTGAATGGTCTTTAGTCACCAAAAGATGACCTGCTAACACAGAACCTTGTTTGAACGATGTGCTGCCAGCTTCATATAGGAAAAAGATACAATCAACCTTTTCCTTCAGACCGTGGCATTTTTTTCTCTATCCCACAAGCATAGCCACTTCATCTGGAAATTGAAAAAGTGGTAGTATAATGGGAAGAGTCAGCACGTAGACCCTCGCTTTGAACTTCAGACGATACAACCATCGCTTTCCTTTTAGAGCAGCAGCAGCTTTCTGAAAGGAACCACCCCTGTATCTGCAAAATCGCCATGATCAACTACATATTAAGGTGATCCTGATTTGAAGCAACCTGCGTATGGCTCCCGAACTGAATGACTATTACAATTACCAAAAGCCTTCAACTTCATCCTTTTATTTCTTATCCTAAAAACACAGAACCATCCCGTAACGCGCAGCCCTCCCCCCAGATTTAGGACGGAGCACTGAAAAACGTGCGATGCCTTTGAGAACCACATCTGGGGCCGGTCCCCGCTGCCCAAAGCGGCTCACTTCGCTGCGCTCCCCCGCCAGGCCCACCACGAAGCCGCAGCGGGGCCCAGCCCGCCCTGCGGGCCGGCAGAGGGCGGTGAAGCACATGGCGGCCGCGCCATGCCGCCTCCCCGCGGCTTCCCGCCGCTGTACCGAGCAGGCGGCGGCCGTTACCGTTCTGCGTGCGAATGGTGTCGCCGCTGGTGCGCTCCCCGAAAACCGCCAGGGGCCCGTCCATGGCCGCCATGTTCGCGCCGTGCCGCGGCGCCACACGCACTGCCTGCACGGGGCACGCCGAGCCGCGGAATGGCCGCCGGGAACGCCGGGTACCCCCCCGCGGCGGGCGGTGGCGGGGAAGGGGGCGGGCCCTACCGCCAGAGGGGCGGGGCCACGCGCCGCCTGCCCAATCGCAGGGCGCGGCGCGGCGCATCCTCGAGCCGCGATTGGGCCGCGCGGGGGAACAAAGGCGGCGGGCCGGGGGCGGGGCTGAGGGGCTTCCAGGACCTTCTAGAAGATGGGGGTGCTCGCGCATGCGCGCTGGCTCCTCGCAGCGGCCCCCCTCAGGGGCAGGATTACAGCCGCCGAGGAGGCGCAGCCCCGCGTGACGTCACCAAGGGCGGGCGGAAGCGCTCCGGGTGGGCTTCCGGGGCAGGTGCCGGCCTCACCCAAGATGGCGGCGCCCAGGCGCCGCTGAGCGGAGCGCTGCCCTGCCTGAGGCCGCGCCGGGCACCGCGTCCCCATGGCGTTGAGCGGCCGCTGCTGTCTGCTGCTGGCGGCCGGCAGGCTCCAGGCACGCGGAGCGGGTAAGCTCGGCCCTTCTGCGGCCAGTCAAGCCGGGCTTCCCCTGCGGGGGGCGCTCCTGGGGCGGGTGCCCCGGGCTGTGGGCGCTGCGAGCCTAATGCCAAATCGGTGATAGCGTAATTGGCAATTAGCTAGGCAGGATCAATACTTATAACTCACTTGGGAGTGCTGCTCCTGGTTTCTTTTGCAGTTCGCTTTCGGTGTTCTGTAAAGCCTTAACAGCAGGGATCTTGCAGGTGTGCTTGAACTTGTGCATGGGTCTTAAACCACCCTTGAAATGTCATGCACCTTTAATTTTTAGTTTACAAGCTGCTTCACAAGTCAGAGAATGAGGCTGAGCTCTTATCATCATTTTGTGTTGTATTTGTTCTACTGTTTGTGCTATATCTTTTTCCTTTTTTTTTTTTTTTTTTTAATCTTTCACAAGGTTTTTGTTTTGCATCAACTACAGCAAGTCTCAAACCAGAGAGCGAAGTGGACACGAGGGAAAATGAGGTTGTTGTCCCAGACTTCACCAACAGGAACCCTCGGAACCTGGAGCAGTTGGCACTCGCTAGGAAGGAGCGTGGCTGGAAGACAACGTGGCCAAAACGTGAGTTCTGGCACAGGTGAGTCAGAAGGTCACTAGCAGGAACTAAGACTCCAAAAGAAATAACAATTAAAAGAAGTACCGTGTGAAATTTCTGTAAAATGTACTTTTTGGGTTATCGAGTCAGTTGACTCCTTCCCAGTTAACAGATCTCTTATGTTCAGTGAGTTACCTGAAAGTTAGCATCACGTGAAAGTTAGTGTATGTTTAAGGATCTTTCCATCTGTTGTTAAGATAATAACATTGCTTGAGCAACTGCTCAGTAATTTAGGATTCTGCTAGTCTTGTGCTGGCCATGCATTGCTTTCTACTTGTGGTAGTTGACTCTGTTGTGTGTGGGAGGGTTTTTTGTTGTTGTTTTAAGAAAATGGTGTACTTGTCTTCTGGAAAATAATTACACTTAAAGCTGGGGATTCAAAATCAGAGCATCAGACTTTAAGAGACTATACGACAAACCTAATGTTTTTTTTTGACTAGAGCAGTTCGCCTGCACGATCACCAGTACTACCCTGTACAGGCGCACCGTGCTTGCTTTTGGTGTGAGTGCTGGTGGTGTGAAGGAGTGTCAGGCTATGCATGTAATTGATCAAAAGTCACTCTTGGATTTTCCCTCTGTTTAACTGGTAAAATGATTCCTATTTTAAGTCTTAATGAAGTAAGAAAAAAAAAAATAGATAAAAGTGATATTAAGAAATCATTATTAATAGTTCCATTGCATTCATTATTATTTCACAAAGCAAATAACTTAAGAATTTCAGTGTGTTCTCTTTCTAGACCTGGAAAAGATGTCATATCCCATGTTGCTTCTTTCCTTCACCCAGATTACGGCTGGAGCGGACGCAGCATTACGTAGAGGCCTTTGTTGAGCGCTGTAACGGAGATGTTGTAGTATCTGCCTCTACTCGAGAGTGGGCTATAAAGAAACACCTGTACAGCCCCAAGGGAGTAACAGCGTGCAAAAACCTTGGCCGTGTAATGGCGCAGCGCTGTTTGGAAGCGGGAATCAACTTTGTGAACTTTAAAGCTGTTATTCCCTGGGAACGTCGTTGTGAGTCGGCAAGTACCCATCTCCTTATACTTGTTTTGCCTTTTTTACCTTTTTAAGTGTTAATTTACTCTTCTTACTATTAGTTCTCTTACGTGGCTTGACTGTTCCCTTTTGTAACAGTCAAAACAGTAACGTGACAAGCTCTAAACCGTGGCATTATGCTTCAGTGAGGCTGTTAGCCTCTGATCTGCCGTGGATATTTGGTGCTGATTGCTTTTCTCTGTATTTATTCATGTCTCTCTCTCTTTTCAACAAGATTCAAGAGTTTGAAAAAGCTATGAAAGAGGGTGGTGTTGTTCTGCAAGAGCCACGAAGAATTTATCTGTAAAATGGAGATCATCAGGAAAACTTTCCAAGGGAAAAAAAAACACTTTAGGTGTGTGTACAGGCACAATGAAGGTCCAGAAATGGAAAAATATGGACTGTAGCATCTACTAATAAAACATTTTTAAATGTATACAAGTGTGTCGTATTCTTGGTTCCAAAACTATCAACACCTTTCTTCTAAGGCTAGGATAAACTGTTCTCATAGTTCAGCCTTACTGCTTGTCACTCAAATACCAGGTTTTATTTCAGAATTCAGTAGTTTCTGAACAAAATTTCAATATTTGATTTTTGTTGTTTTAACCTGAATGCTGGAAATGTTAGATATTTGATCCTTGTATGCTGTCAGTCTAATTTAGCAGACAGTCATCAGGTGAGCATTTAGTATGGCCACAAAGTTACATGCTAAACTCAGTAAAAGAAAAAAACAACAACAAACAAAAACACACAAATTTTAATTCCCCTAACTCACCTTTGCAGCCTTCTTGCAACCCTTACCTAGGTCTAGGTGCCAAGGTACCCGATGTAGGTGTAAGATGCCCGTTGCCTCTCATCCCGTCCGCTCCCCGGCCCCCAGGTGTGTCGGGTGTCGCGACCCGCCCCTTATATCGCAGCCCATTTCCCCTTTCCCGTTCAGCCTCGGGGCCGGCGCGCAGGCGCTGGGGGCGGCGGGGCGGAGCGGAGCCGGGTCCCGGTCCCGGTCCCGGTCCCGGTCCCGGTCCCGGTCCCGGTGTCCTGGAGCGATGGACGTGGGGGCTGCGGGCTTCGGGCGGCTCCTGCCCGGCCTGCGGGACCGTGTCCGCCGCGCCGCCTTCCTGGGTGAGCGCCGGGGCTGCGGGGGTCCGGCCTGACCCGCCCTGACCCGCTGGGCGCAGCCCCTCTGGTGCCCCCCTCTCGAGGCTTGCCTTTGTTTTACTGGTGTGGGAAAGAGGAGCTGTGGCTGCTGTTGTAGAGCAGTGTGAGAGGGGGGCTAGGTGCAGCAAGTGTGTTTGTGCTCACAGAGTGTGAGCCCCGTAGGGATGATTTTCAGAATGAGAGCCTTGGGAGACTATTGGAAAGAAAATGGGGATATGCAGTGGGAGGCATTAAAACAGCCTTTGCTTTGTAATGACCCCCGAGGAAACAGGAGAGTGAAGGATGCTGCTCTCATTTATTGTATTACATACAAGCGGTGAGGCAGGCTTCTCCTAGAAAGGGTGCTTCCCTTCGTTCAACTTGAGAAATTGGTCAGGGAGTGGAGCAGTTCACTCTTGCAGCAGTTCATCCCTTTCTCTTCTGAACCTGCTGTTTAACTAAGAGGTTGGGGTGAGGAGAGGTCCTTCGGAGATCCTTGGCCAGGTGCTGGTGAAATGCGTGCCTCATATTTTATTTATTTTGTTTTGTTTTGGTATTCTTCCTCTCTCAACAGGCCTTGATATGGAGTTTACTGGTTTATACTCGACCTTCCCACAAAATAACCAGCCCAGGTAAAGCTGCTAGACTTTAAATATGAGGAAGAATTGCTGTTCAGGCTCTGTGAAAGCCAACCTGTGCGTTGCCACAGTTCTCACTTTTGTTCCCCTTCCCCCACCCCACAATTCGGGTTTTATTTTAATAGCCTGTTTGATTCCCCCGCTGAGCGGTACCTGAAGGTCAGGCAGAGCGTTCAGCGCTTCACGGTCACCCAGCTCGGTAAGTGCTGCTCGACAGAGAGCACAGTCTCCCAAAGTACCCCTTGAAACTGGCCTCTTGCTGGCTGCTGAGCCTTTGAAGGGAGCTGTCTGCGTTCTGTTCACAGAGCCATTTGTTTGCAATGGTGGGTTGGTTGGTTGGTCGGTTTTCTCTGATGTTTCTGCTATCAGCTTTTTAATATTGTAAAGAATTGAAAGGTGGGCCATATACTTCTTACTGGTTTAAAGCTATCATATTTAAAGAGTACAGATAAAATACAGAGCTATAAAAAACAGGGGCACAAGCAAGAACTAAGCGATAGCAGCTCCTATTCAAAGCTGTCGTTGGTACGATGTATGTGTAAGGGGACTATGAGAGAGAAAGACAAAGGGTGATATTTCTGATGTTCCTAAAGTGGAGGAAAAAATAGTCAACAAGAGAAGGGGGTGGTGGCGGAGGGCTATTGAAAATTTTCTTAAGAACCAGTTAAAGGTTAGGAGCCAAACTCCGGAAGTGTTTTAAATATTCTTCAAACCCTTAATCTATGTAAGATCTTAATGTGCTTTTTAGGGATTAATAGGAAAATGAGGACCTAAATACCCAGCTCTTTCCACATGCTTTTGTAGTGTAGCTGGCCCCACTGGCCTATGTGTGCATAGTTGGAGACTTTTCTCACTGACTCCCCTCTTCTCACCCCTTGCTCAGTCTATTTACTGCTTAACCAGACCCTGACTTGCTTAAATGAACAGTGAAGAGCTTTTAGGGTTGTCAGGGAGCTGCAGAGTGGCCTGGCAGTTTCTGTAAAGGTTGCGGTGTGGTGTTAGTGACGGAGAAACATGCACTCCTTCAGGGATCCCCACATCACTGACTTCATTTTCATGGTGTTTGTAGACATCAGCCCAACATCACCACTTCAGTTCAGGTCTCTCTTTCTTGCAGGGCTGGCGATATTCTCAAAAGAAAATTCAAACAAGTAAGTAAAAAGCATCCTTTCCATGTAGACTCGTGCTTTTCTGTTAAAATGAAGGCAGCACAGTTGAGCCTTTTATGCAGATGTCTCTCAGGAAGGGCTGTGTCATTTCTTGTAATCATCTTCTAGAGAGATTTTTCTCTTTGTTGTAGGTATGTGGTGTATTCATACAACTTCTTTCTCTTTCCCTCAACGTTGGGAGTTACGGATGTTGAATTCACCCTCTCTGCAACTAGTATTCAATTCCTGTCTCGTTATGGCTTTGACTTTAATAAGGTATGTAGTCTCTATGCCAGAAATCTAGAGCAGAGGAGGTCTGTGCAATTCTAGGAGAAACTATGATTAATATCCCTAAATGATACATTCTTGGGGTAGGCAGCTTCTTCCTAATGTATGAATCCATTGTGTGGTTCATTATTGACAGGGAGTGTGAGCACTGGTTTTCTGAAGAGCCTGAGAGGCAATAACCACATCTTTGTCAACCTAAGACAGATTCCCCTATCTCCAAAGATGAAAACACAACTCTGTTGAGCTTAGAAGTTGCTAAACAGACCCCAAGTTTTTAACTTGCCATGAAGGTGGGGAAGTCTCAATTTACCTGTATCTTATGTATTGCCACACTTCCCATAAACAGAGACTTACGTTACATAAGAGCACTGTTCAGCGATTTTTGGATAGGTAGCATCATATGTTGGTATCTTGACATTTGAAGTATCTCAATAAAGGAATGGTAGAAACAGAGCAAAAAAAAAAAAAAAGTGTTCCTTTATGAACAAGTACATCTTGGATTACCTACAGTTGGTATTTTGAGAACGAGAAACACCAGCATTTCCTAAATACATGTTGGTTTTGGAACTGACTGACCTGCTATTCTTTAATTTGGTGCAAGATAGTCCAGGGGAGAGTTAACTAAGCAATTTTTTCCCCTTCAGTTCCTGAAAGATGGAATCCCATACATGAATGAGCTACAGGAGAAGAACCTGAACCAGCGTCTCTCAGAGGGTGGCTGGAGAGTTGGCAGGTGAGCGTTATTCAGAGAGGTGGCTCCTGTACTGATGCTGTTGACAGCTCACCTTCACCCAGATCATGTTTTGTAAATTAGTAAAACGTTGATCTGAATGCCTCGCTGCCAGCTCTTCCCGCATGCTGTGGTCTGCCCAGAGGACTGAGATCACAGAACCACAGATGGGCTGAGGTTGGCAGGGACCTCTAGAGGCCACCTGGTCCAACCCCTCCTCAGGCAGGGCCACCCAGAGCTGGTTGCCTAGGACCATGTCCAGATGGTTTTTGAGGATTTCCAAGGAGGGAGACCCTGCAGTGCCTCTGGGCAACCTGTGCTCAGTTACCCACATGGTACAGAAGCACGCTTCCTGATGTTTAGATAGAAAAGATCACAGGGCACATCTTGGAGAGTTGGGTGCATATTTTGGAAATGTTTCCACATTCCTACAGCAAGGCATGAGTCTCATCTATAAAACAGGCAAATAAAAAATAATTTCTCTTGCTCTCCCTCTTTCTCTCTGATCCTGCTTTAGTGCTCTGGACAGGGATGTGATGAAGAAGGCTATTGATGAAGTGACCAGTTGGATAGTAGCAGCAGAGGAAGGGGAGACTCTGATTCTGAAGGATCTGAGTGGTACGAAACAGGGTGCCTCCCTTAAGTACCTGTGGGCTCTGTGTGGCTTCATCACTTCTGAACATCTGGGGCTGCTCATGTCCTTTGCTGCCTGTTCTCTTAAACAAGTCTCTTGAGAATGAAAGCACACATGCCCATCCTGCCTTTACAGCTCTTTGCTTGTGTCTGTGCCTCCATTCTTGTCAGGAATTCATCTCTGAGCTCTGCTTTTCTGTGTTGTTGTGGCATTGGGTCTTCCTGTGGTGGAGGTGATGTCTAGGTGCTGGGATGAGGAAAGCTTGCTTTGTGGTAATTTGCTTCTATTTTGTGTTTCTTTGGGGTAAAAACTGGAGAACTGGTAGTTGATCTGAATCAGGAGAACTTTGGACTTGTTTGCGATTGACTTGTTTTCAGCTGTGGGTGATCTTTTTTATTTTTTTATTATTTTTCTTTTTTTATTTTATTACAGCGGTTAATTCGTTATCAGCTACCTCTCATCTGTGCTTGGCTACTGAGTGTGTTGCTCTGACACCTTTCATAAACACAGCCAGTCTTTCTCAGAGCACTCATGGTTACCTTCCTCCCTTTTCATGCTTTCAGTTGGTCTTTTGCTTTCCTCTATGTCCTCACAAAGGCTCATTTGACTGTGACTTTTTTTTTGCTGTTATCATGTGAATAGGCATGTACCAAAATCATATATTCAGGACTATTTTTTTACACTGGAGGAGAAACATCTGGTCAGTCCTTCTGTCCAGAAAAAACTGTTTTCCAGATAGGCTTTTCTGCACCTATGACAGTTTCACTACTTCTTTTCTGCTTTAGGTTCTCAGATGCTTGAAGTTCAGCTGGTTTTGAGACAAGCTCTCCAAAATGTTTGGACACAGCCTCTTGAAGACAGGGAGGTGAGCTGGAAACTTGAACCTTTTGAAAAGAGGGTTTCTGTCTAGATAGATAGAGCTTGCATTCTCATAGAGGCACCAGAATGTTGCTTCTACTTTTCATGATAAGGGTCCAGGAGGAGAAAACAAAAACAAAAACCAAACAAACTAAAAGAATGAAAGAATGTTCTGGGCAGTGTTGATTCTGGATCTCTTTCCTTGGGATATTACAAAATTGAATAACTGGTTTTTGTTTCACCTGTAGCAACAAAATACGTTGAGCTGGAAGTGCTTGTCCTTGGAGGGATTGTGCAGGACTTTCTTCCTGTCTTTAGATTTTAATAGATCTATCTTTCAATACCTTCACAAGAAAGTGCAGTTTTTAGCCTTTTTTTTTTTTTTTTTTTTTTTTTTTTTTTT
>CM021767.1:48008532-48037343 GCA_011076525.1 Nettapus auritus | reverse complement strand
TTTTTTTTTTTTTTTTTTTTTTTTTTTTTTTCCTTTGCTGACCTTTTGCCATATAGTTGCTTTGAATGCTTTCACTCTTAATATGGCTTGTTGTAGTGGGGTATACCTTTTTCATCTTTTTTATATTTGGTGCAGTATTTTCTGAACTAAACTTAAGACTGTGGACTTCTCAAAATATGGCACTAGTCTTCATAGTCAATTTCTTCGTCATAGATTACAGAAGTCTTTTTTTTTTGAACATTAGTACTCTTTTTGGCTTGATAAGTGTCAGGAGAGTGACAGATTTGCTCAGCCCACTCACCTGAAGCACAGCCTTTGAGGATTCAGTTCATGTGATTGCTCTTTATTTTTCAGAGCCACAAACTTACAATATTGGCATAAAGTTAAATTGAGTTATGTTTATTTGTGCTCCAAAATACTTATGGTAGGAACTATCCTGTTAAGAAAAGAAGCGTTAATAAGACAGCATTAGAACAGGACTTCTTTTTGTTACTGGAGCACTGGACACAGTAGGGAAGAGAAGTGATGCCGTTTTGAGGTCCCAGGAACGTGCTATTTCTCTATCCCTTGTAGCCTAGAAGCTGAACATTAATCCTCAGCATCACTGAACCCCAGTAAGCAATGCATATGCAACTAGTGTGGGAGGCTGAGGTATCCAATACCTAATCTTTACAGGTAGTGGTGAAAAAAGTGAGTCCTCAACAGCGTCGGCTTCTGGAAAACTCTTCACTTGACTACTGCCGGAAGGAGCTGATTCTCATGTCTGCCCGGGGCTTTACCAACCTTTTCCAGATACTTGTTAAAGCTAAAAAGGTAAAAAGCCTCGTCTCTACTCTTATTTTTCATCTCTCTAATTTGCTATGCTGAATGTAGAGTGACTCAGCTCATTGTGTGATCATCCTGTTTAGCTGTCAGGAAAACTGAGATGAATTCTTAAATTGCAGTCATGATTAGAAAAAATGTGTGTTAAACATAACATGGTCTTACTGACCAGGTTCCTCTCCCAAAGCATACTCAGAATTATTGACCCAAATGCTGGATTTCCCTGTGTTATGCTTCTGTTAATCCTGCAGACCAAATGAGACTGGGGAGAGTGAGTCAGAAACCGTTCTGCAATGTGTTTCACAAACTTCTTCAGAAAAGGCAGAGTCTGCAGCTCTGAAAATCCTTGTGTTACACATCATGAGTCACCATCTAAGAAAGCTGAGCAGATTCTTGCCTTTGGGGCAAGATACTGTGCTTTTCAGCATGTGACAGACCCATTTATTGGGCCACGTAGGCTGTCAGTGTGGTTGTATGTGGCAATTCTTATGTTATGTATGCAGATTATTGAATGAATTTCAGCTTCAGAAGAGTTTAGGCCTGAAAACTGTCCTTCATCTTCTGGTTGGGCCTACAAATGCAATCACTGAAAGATGTTAGCAACGTTCAGCTGAACTGAGAATCTAGCCCATAGTTTCTTAAATCTATTCAAAATAGGATAGTACTGAAAAATACCCTGTTCAGAAAGCCCACAAGTCTGATTTCCTGACAGCACTAGTCCTGCTGTGACCTTTGCAACCTGAGTGACTTCTGTGTGAGTGTGTGTGGATGCTGTCCATAGGAGGAAAGAGCTACAGCTGTTGAGCAGGTCTGAGATGGGTTACATATGAGTCCTTATGTAGAAATGTGCTCCAGCAGGCTGTTACATTTATGTTCTTCCAATAGCCACTGGTGGGACATAACATGTTCGTGGACCTCTGTCATCTTCATGACAAGTTCTACAAACCCCTTCCAGGTAATGCTGTACGTATTGGCTCTCCCTGTCTGTGCCCCAGGCAGCTGTCTTTGCAGTGGGGACGGGAGGGTAAGCACAGTGGGCATTCACCACCCCAGTGCTTGGTGCCAGTCACTTCTTCTGCACTCCAACTGCAGGAGCAGGGCATCATTCCTCAGGTGAAATATTGTTGGCATTTCCTTAGTTTCATATTTTTATTTTTATTTTTATCCACGTGTTTTGCTTTCAGAAAGCTATGAGGAGTTTAAAAGGAATATTCACAACCTGTTCCCTGTCCTCATAGACACCAAGACTGTAACAAAATCCATCTGGAAGGTAAGATGCAATGGTGCTTCTGTGTGGTGTTAAAGCTTGTCTTTGACCCAGAAGAGAAAATACCTTTCCTGAGTGCGTGATGGTTACAGAACTTGTGACCAGTCCGAAGTGTTGCCATGAGACACTCTGATCTGAGATCTCATTTAATGAATCAGCAGTACCAGTAAATGAGCTCATGTGGTTTTCTAATGCGTTCTTTTACAGAATTATCAGTTTCCTCGAGTATCTACTCTTTTGGAGGTGTATGAAGTTTTATGCAGGTCAGTGGTGGGCTATAGAAGCTTCTGCAATTGCTTTGTTTTCTTGGGAAAGATACTTTGTATATTCACTATTTCCCTTCTCCCAGATATTTTCTAGATGGTTTCTTGTCCTTCAAAACTTAAGAGTAAAAGATTTTCTCAACTTTCTTATAAAGTAACTGTGGAGTGAAGTATTTGTTCTAAAAGGCACTTCTCATATCATAGCATTACAGGCCTAGAGAACATAAAATAAAATATATTCTAGTCTATATCATGTAACTGAAATGTTTCATGTTAGTTTGTGGTTGTAGTGATGCCTACATTCCTGAATATCAAGCAGAGCTTTGTAGTAGGTTTCCAGCTTCATTTTATTGGTCTCAGGTTAGCTGGCAGATAGCCTTACACACAATTTTACATTTGTGTGTTGCTTATGGCACGTTATGAAATTAGAGTTTAAATTTTCATTGCAAACATGCCCTAATTTCAAATGCTAGCTCCCAGGAAAGAGCTGCTCTTAACACCGAGCCCAACGCAGTTATTAAACACAGTGCTCAAGTGGAGCATTGGTAGATACCCTATTTCACAAGCTTAACCATGATCTGTTAGACTTCCCTCTTTTACACTTGCTCTTTGGATAAATTGTGTTTGTATTAAACACTTGGTAAGAAAAGCAAAATTTCCTCTTTCTCCTCACCCCTACTCCCAAGAAATAGATGTCAAATTAGAGCTTATAATAACAGTACTGTTCCTTGTTTTGTAGCATTTTCAGACTGCAGATTCTCAGAGTTTTGGTGCTTTTTGTTCCATTATTTCAGTCACTCCATGGGTATCTATTTAATCTGTCCCCCATCCAAATAGCATTCAAACAGAGCCATCTAAACCAGCTCTCTCCTTTAAGTTGTCCATTGATTTTTATTTTAATTTGCATTTGTTTGCAGTTAGAGCAGATTTGCTGCTTAGAAGTTTGGGCTGGGGTAAGAGACTGAGGTAGTGTTTAGGAGATAGTTTTCAGGGAAACTGTTAGTGTTCAGCAAAGAATCTCACCCTTTAATAGGATACTACCAAAGTTCCCTTTAAAGTCTTCAATAGCTTTTTCTAAAATGAAGCCACAGGTCACTAGAGAACAGGAAAGCCTGGCATATAACTTGTCTTGTCCAAGGAACGATGAAAATCTCACGCATCTATTTGTCTTCAGCAGCAACCTAAACTCCACGGATCCAACGGGCCCAGTGATTGCTCTCGCAAGTGACTGTTCAAGATATGGTATGTTTTTAAGCACGTCTTCAAAGTTGGTTAGCTAAAAGGGTTTTGTTCTACCACGTGGATGTCCATATGCAAAGCATAAGTGAATGTTGGTAGGACTGCTGAATTTACACAGGGCTTCTGATGTGTGTTTTTGTCCAGGCCCAAGGCCTGGGCTCACAGAAAGCTACATGCTCTGCTCCTCCCTGGTAGCTGTTGGGGGTAACGCAGGGCAGGATGCAGAGGCTTACACTGAGCTGCTAGCACAAATGGCATTTGTACTCAGATAAGCTGAACTGAGCCCAACTCGGTGCAGTGAAGAGTCAGCAGCCCTTGGGCAAGGGGAGGTGGGAAACAACGATTCTAGAAGGGGAAGTAGAGGGAGCTAGTGGCAGGGAGGTCCCAGAAAACAGCTGAGCTAGGTGGCTCACAGACCTTTCACACCTCTTCTGGTGTCCTGCAGCCCACAGCCTCCTGTGTTTTGAAGCAGTTCCCATGCCATCAGTGGCATAAAACACAATTCCTTTTAGGTTTCCGTGAATGTTCATTTTATTTTTTATGTGCATCTTGCTAAGCTCTTCAGCTTTTGGTGTAACTGCTGCCTTTCTGTTGGCTGCATTTTTAAAATGCCTTGTAGAATTGTAGACGTGCTATTGGGTGTACAGGCTTTAAGGGAAGGAAAGAAACCCCTGATGGATAGGGAAAAAAGTCCGGATTCTGTGGCCAAGCAGTATCCCCAGTGTGCTGGAGATTTTTACTTTTTGATTTTTGTTGAACTCTTAACAGCCGAGAAGAAATCTCCTCATGAGGCAGGCTATGATGCATTTCTCTGTGGTTCAGGTAAAATGCTTCTCAAACACTTCTCCAACATTTTTGCTGGGGCTTGGCAATTCATTTCCTGCTTTGTAGCTCTGTTTACTTCATGCTAAGTAATATTTGTTTATACGCAGTCTTGTTCTTAGTAACTTTCCTGCACTTTGAGTTTACTTTCCATAGTTTCATTTATTTAATTATATTTCTATATCTTTGTTCTAAAGTGTCATTGTTATTCCTTCTAGTTCTTCTGAAGTCTGCTCATTTGCTACTATGCAGAGTGACAGAGTGAGTGGTGTTTAAATGTTTATCAAAAATCTTGTTACACAGATGAGTCTTGCAGAAAACAGTCCTGAGTTTGCTCTGGCTGTCTTCTTGTTTTTCAGTCTTCTCTTCCTTTTGGATAAGAGAAAGTGTTATTGAAAATGTCACTGTTCTAATTAGGTTATTTTATAAATCTGAAAGTAGTAGATTTATGTCAAAGCTGACATTTTGAAAATGTGATCAGGGGCCATGAGATGGCTCGGAGGTTGGGAAATGGCATAGCGAATCCTTTATCCTTGAACAAGCTCTCTCAAGTTCAGTTCACTTGGGTAAGGGTCAAATCATTTTCCATTACTTTCCATTTTTGAAATCTGTGTGATTCGGTGACTTCAGCCAGTTAAGTTCATATCCCTTCCCCCTGCTTGCAGCCTTTTGGTATCTTCTGCAGAAGCCAAGCCTTGATATACCTATTCCGTCACTAGGTTAGGGACTCTGTTCTAGAGACCTTGTGTGGCACCGCAGTACTGGAGAGACAACACATTGTTCCTTTTTGTTTTCAGGTGTAGTGATACAGTGGAGGCTGATCCTTCTTTCTCTCAGTATCTCACCGTGTTAGCTGAGTACCTGAACAAGGTGAATTTCATCCGAGGTGGTGCCTCAAGCATTGTGCGTATGAATTGCAGGTCTGTAACCACTTTGTGGGGTATGTAGGTCAGTAGCCTAGCTGATGGCTTCGTTAGAAGACAAAAATCCACCAGTGGCTGGGCCCACCTTGGCAGAAGTTGTCTCCATGCAAGTGACACAAATGACCTTTTAAAACGGCAAATGAGTTGAAATTCTGCCTCATGGAATAGAATCACAGAACCATTTAGGTTGTCAAAGACTTCTAATGTCATCAAGTCCAACCATTAACCTAGCACTGCCCAGTCTACCACAGAACCATGTCCCTAAGCACCACATCTACACATCTTTTAAGTACTTCCAGGGATGCTGACTCAACTACTTCCCTGGGCAGCCTGTTCCAATGCCTCACAACCCTTTCAGTGAAGACTTTTTTCATAATATATCCAACCTAGACCTTCCCCGGTGCAACCTGATGCCATTTCCTATTGTTCCACCACTTGTTGACTGGGAGAAGAGACTAACCCCCACCTTGCTACAACTACTTTGAGGTAGTTCTCCCCTGAGCCTCCTTTTCTGTAAGCTAAATAATCCCAGCTCCCTCAGCTGCTCCTTGTGAGCCTTGTTCTCTAGATCATTCATCAGCTTTGTTGCCCTTCTTTAGATGTGCTCATCGATGTCCTTCATGTAGCGAGGGGCCTAAAACTGAACACAGTACTCAAGGTGTGGCCTCACCAGAGCTTAGTACAGGGAGATAATCACCTCCCTGGTCCTGCTTGCCATGCTACTTCTGATACAAGCCAGGATGCTGTAGGCTTTCTTGGCTACCTGAGCACACTGCTGGCTCATGTTCAGATGGTGGTTAACCAGTACCCCTAGGTCCCTTCCCACCAAGCAGTTTTCCCACCTCAGTGTATTAATATTGTTGTCTTATAGGATGGCATTAGTCACTTTACACTGTTCTAATTCCCTGTGCTCTGTAAGAGAGCTTGCTGTTTCTCTGTTTTTTATATGTGACAATAGTGTGTTTGCTGTTATGACTCATGTTCAGAAAAATCCTGAGACAAAAGAAAAATAACCTTGCACCAACAGTTGTGCAGTACTTTGTCCTATTTGTTTGTCATGTTTTGCATATTTTCTGATTCTGTTGTTGTTCTGTACTATATCTGAACTCAGATATGTCTCAATATTGCATATTTTCCAGAATTTTTCTGGGGAAGATGTTCCCAGCCAACATCCCCCTCTCTTGGTTGTCCATGTCCGAGGCTGGCCACAGATGAATGAAAGGCAGATTTATGAGGAGTTAAAAGCTCTTTGTCGCTTTGATGTCAGAAGGCTATCAGAGAACCAGTTCATTTTGCTCTCCAATAAATTTAAGCAGTAAGTGACTGGAAAATCCTATCTTTCTATCCCTTGATCCTCTTTGATCCAAGTTTTCATCCTCCTCTCTCTCTGTTATGACAGCTCTTAGATAAAGAGATTTCTGTCCTGATCTGCAGGATGCTGTAAGCAGCCTGCAAGTCATGGTTAATGACATCTGCTTTCATTACAGTGTCAGGCTTGTTCTACGCGATTATAAACACCACCCTAATCTGCAGATCTCAGTCTATCGCCACTGGAGGCACTCTCCGCATGTGAACTGCTTGTTGCAGTGAGTTATGAAAATCATGTGAATGGGGAGGAGGGAGGGAAAGACATTCTGTTCATAGTGCCCGGGCCCTGCCACAAAAGCAGGGTGCTGCTCTTTCTCAGTGTCTTTCTAGAGATCAAGAAGTTGAGAAGGAGGTTGCCATGCTGACTGCTGTATTGCTTCTTGTGATCTCTCATCCATGGGCAGCAGGACTTTAAACTTTATCTCAGTTAACATGAGAACATTTCCCCATGGAGAGCACAAAACCATGTGCTATAACAGACAGAGGATTACCTTAATGAGCTGCAGTACTAGCTCCAATAAGCGTGAGGAGAAGAGAGGCAGAGTCTCCCAGGTGTGGGAGGGCAGTGGGTTTTTCTGGAGCAGAGTTGAAAGCTCAGTAGCAGGAGAGAATTCCAATTCAAAATGCATCCCTTTGGAAGGAGAGGCAGCAGTGCTCATGAATGGTGAATTTCTGGCATGACACACTTAGAAAAGTCTCAGTTTTTAATAAGAACAAAATTATGCCTTAAATATAAGTAGCCTTAACAATGTTTTATCGTTCTTGCCCTTTAGAGTCTCTGGTATTGTGGCACTGTGGTCTCTCTTGGCCTTTGTACTCGGAGGACCTTCTTGCTGTTCATAGTAAACAACTCTCACTCAGATGAGACATGAGGAACACTGATTTTTGTTTTGAATGTTTATGTTCTGTTTCATTTTCACTTCATTCAATAAAGTATGAAAAAAAAAAGAATAGTGTTTTAAATTTATTTCTTGGAAATGAGCTTTTGAAGAGGATGTATTGGTTTCTGGTTTGTGTTATTTTGTAATCTGTTCAAAGCATAGTCCCCTTCTGAAGAGGTAGAGGTGGTTCTTTTGATGATTAACTTACTTTGATCTTCTATTGGTTCTTCACAGCTATTCATAACCCCAGTTTATTCTCAGTGCGTATGTTGCTGCATAAAACACATTTGTGCTAAAGTTCTGGAAGTTATGAAATGAAAGAGACTATTTTTAACATCAATTGTAAAGCAGGGGAAATGTCACTCATTACCAAACGAAAACGGGCAGAGCTGATGGAGAAACCACTCTTGAGGCTCATGAAGGATTATGGGGAATGGAAAATAATTTGCAGTGCTGTGAGTGTTGTGCATTTTAGTGGTAGTGGAGCTGAAGATAGTCGCAGATAAGTGGAATTTGTCAGTTTGCACTTTGTAGAATATACACAGGTCAGGTGAGTTGGCATATATTTGTATTTGCTTCTAGTGCACAGCACGTGAGTGCTCCTTTATCCAAAAATATGATGAGACATGCACTCTGAGAAACTAAGATCAGTTTCTATGATATAACTAGAGTACTTGTCAGTCCAGGGACTGCCATCTTCAGAAATCTCTTTAAAATGTCCTTCTTAAAAACAGACTGCCCATCCGTGATTTCCAAATAATGGTCACTAGATTTCATCAGTCACTATATATTTTAAAGGGGCTCATGGTCATATAATATGTAGAATCTGCCTTTATTTTACTCTAAAATGGGAATTGCTGCAGAGGACCTTAAAGCAACAACACAGTATTGCAGTGTGCGTGAAGATCACGTGCACTCTGCTGCTAACGGTTAGCTGCATTGCTGGTCTGTAGGGCTTTGTATCTTCAGATGTGGTTCTTGAGTTCTGCACAGCTTGTGGTTTGCACCTCTCATTTCATAAGATAAGTCAGTTACTTGTCTGTGTAGAAGCTGAGTTTTTTTTTTTTTTTTTTTTTTTTGTAACCCCTTCAGTGATGGTGTTTTCTGTTACAGTGTTCCTTTAACTACCAGTGCAAGTAAGGTGGTTTTTTTGTTTTTTTTTTTTGTTTTGTTTTGTCTTCTAGCATCACTACAGATATCACTTGCATCAAGGAGAGCACAGACACTGTGTATTGTGTAGACTGGGGAAAGTTTTCACTAAGAATTAGATGCACTACCGTGCATTTTCCTATAAAAACACTTATTGAGATGTGAGCTAGGAAATGATACCCTTGTTCTCTGGGCCCCCTATTCAGCTAACTGAATGAATATCTACATGTGGGGAGATCCAGCCTCCCTTGCATCTAATCTTTATAATCTGGGGATCACAAGGTTGTAGATGCTGTTACCTTTGGGGAACACTGTGGTTTTTAAGGGAATATGCACTTTGATTTCAGGAATAAAGAAATGAATTGTTATATCTTTAAATTTTTGCTCCATTTCTCCCATTTTCTTTTCCAAATGACACAAAGACAAATAATGATTTGGCTCACAGCAGTAGTTTATCTTCTAAAGAAACATGCTTCTCTGTGGAGGAAAGCAGAAGTCCTTTCACCCCTTTTCTAGGAACAGCCCATAGCTCTGACAGTGCCTTCTTCTTTTCCAAGGCACGGACATACCTCATGCAGCCAAATACTGTACTCAATCAGGACTTAGGTTTCCTGCATTAGATCTGGGAGAACTTAAAAATAACAGTTACTCTAGATCTACTAGATGTTCCTTTAAGTTGGCTAAGTTTGCATTCAGGTTGTATACGTGAAGAAGAAATACAAGCAGGTTTCTGATCTTCCTCGGGAGAATTTTCAGACACGAGTTGCCAGTGTGTAATAACCTAGGGTCGCTTGCTTCTGAGAGCATTTTAAAGATATCAATCAGGTGTGCTATCAGTCAATTCCCCTGAAATAGGTTAGCTGGGGGTGAGTCTGACAAATCAGAGCAGCAGCTCTTATCTGTGGTAACAAGTTTACAAGTTCTGAGCAGCTTTAGATCAAGACAACGTCTCCCTGAACATGCCAATATGGCCATTCTGATCTCAGCTGTTGATTTTGCTCCAGACTAGGGAATTGTTACTAGTCCAAGCTGGAAGTATTAAAAGTAGTTCTGGTTACACCCATTCCTACATGCCTTCTGCAAGGAGGGGGAGGTACTTCAGAGTCTTGTGAAACCAGCTCAAGGTGGTGCAACCTGCCTCGTAACTCCAGCTTTGAGGAGGTGCACACCGAAGTTGCTGGGTGCCTCTGAGGGCATGGCAGCTCAGAAATCAAGCCTACCTCCTGAAGTCAGTGACAAAACCACGACCAAGTCCCCAGCAGCAGTTGTTGTATACCTGCTTATCAGCACTGTTAGGAAGTTGCACTTTAGCCTGTAAAGTTGGAAAGAATAATTCCAACACTCACTGAAACAATTGTTAAAGTCCCTGTCAAATATCTTACCCTGCAGTGGAACGCCTCAGGTCAGAATGTATCTACTTCTAAGAACAAATAGATTTTTGATACACTTTGTTTTAAAAAACAAACAAACAAAAAACATTCGTGATTAGATAGCTGTTTTCTGAGTTAACCTCTCTACCTCTGGTGGGTAACCTCTCAGTGCAGCTCCTGCTGCAGAACACCCAGAGAAGAAGTCTTGCAACAGAGGAGCTCAGCACTGCCTCCGATTAAAAGAAATACCATCCTGCCAGATCTTTGGGGAATTTTATCAAAACCATTAGTTTTGAAAAAAAAGGAACCAATTCCAAAACACTGTTCAATTATGCAAAAAAGTCTATGGTGCCATAAATGTAAGAGTCCAAATTATCCCTAATTATTTTATATAAATTATATATTTGTATTATATATATAATATATAAATATAATATATATAATTATATATATAATATAATATATATAGTATATAAATAATATAATATATATATTTTATATCCTTAATTATTTTATAATATAAAATAACATTGTCCTCATGGCTTCAGTGGCAATACTCCAAATACTGGCATTGGAGGAGAAAACGATTTACTTTTTGGTTTAAGCCAATGTATAGTTTTCATATAGAAGAAAGCTTTATATAGCCCTTTGTTCCACAGTGGTGTGAATTAATATTTCTTAGTAATGTTATGTATTCAATCAAAATACATTGTAGCTTGATGTATATTGGAAGGGCAAGGTTACAGATGCCTTGCTGGAAGAATCAAGAGGAACAGCACTGTACTAAGTGCCAGCGTCACTCACCCACTTGATGCTATATAGCCTAACAAGCCAGGGTTGCTCTGGCCGTGCTGCAGCATCATGCCTGAGTCTGAACTTTGTATGCCGATCAAGCAACTGAGGAAATTTCTGTATGCCTTTGAGCTTGACAATATGGGAAAGCCCTTCTGTGCAACTGCTCTGTTAATGTGTCTGTGATGTTCTCCACATAGAGTGCCTGGTCTGACTCTGATTTTCTCATTTTATCTTCCTTTTTCCTGATAGCCCACCATCTCCTGCAGTCTCCATTGTCCAGAAAAAACTTACTGAGGGGGCAGTGGATCAAATGCTGTGGGCATACATGTTCCAGCATCCCTTCTGCTTAACTAAAGGGTGTGACAGAAGGGGGAGCTCCCTTTTCAGACGAGAAGCGTTGTGTTGGTCAGGTCCCTTGTAAGGCAAGTGTCCAAAGGAGAAAACAGACCAGCCACTTTGGGAAGAGCAAAACTCTCTGTATCTCTCGTTTTGCCATGCAATAACAATAATTACTCCTGAGTAATGCTGAGCCAGCTGTAGGTGCCCTGTGGTGGGAGGCGGGTTCCAGTGTCTGGCAGCAGAGGTGGCTGCCATCAGAGCCACCACCAGAGCTAAGCCACATGTCCCCAGTGAGCACTAGCAGAGAGCTGTCCTGGTGAAGGTGTCTGAGCCCTATTTATTTGGTTAAAATGACTAGCTGAGCAGTGAGGAGGGAGGGAGGTTGCTGCCTGCTGCCCCAGAGACCTGGGGATTGGTGGGGCAGAAGGTGAATGAGGATGGCTGTGGGACACAGGCTAGGGCAGGCAGAAAGGGGCCTCAGCAAGGATGAAGACTGGAAGAAGAGCATAGGCAGGTAGGGGTGACAGAAAGAAAGATTTTCTTCTGTAGGGGCTGGGAGTTTGTTTCAAGACAGGAGGCCATGAAAAGTGATGAAGAATCGTACTGCAGAGATGCCTGGCGGAGGAGGGAGAGCTTATGCTGAGTGTCTCACAGAGCTCATGCATGTTTTCTCTTGCTGCAAAACCTGCCTTGTTCTGGCTTGTGGTTTGAACTGGTTTTAACAAAACCACTACTCCAAGTGCTGTGTGAGCACTTTCAGGCTCACCTTCAGGTACAGAGCATGGGGCAGTCCCAACCCCGAGGGGTACCTGGGCAGAAGCTGCTGGCCTTCAGGCAGGGGCACCACACACAGTGCCCCTGGCTGCCATTCAAGCACCTGCCCTGCAGCTCAGGCAGGGGAATGAGAGACCTGGATCCTCAGCATGGGGGCACTGAAGCGTGCCTTCCCATCAGCCTTCCTACCAGTCTTCTTGCGGCTCCTTCTTGGCCAGGTGAGCATATGGAGATGAACAGAGCAATGTTTTCCCATCAGTGCTGTTTCAGGGGTGAGATGGAGAATGGGCCATCTGCACCCCCCCTCTGTGTTGGACAACTGAGGTCCTCTTCTGGACACAGGACCAATCAGTGGTGGACTTGCTATTTCTGGAGTGTATATGTGCAGGTATCATACAAAGACCTGTATAAGGTCCTCTCCAGACAGCTTTTGAAAGAAAATAGCAGCAGCAACTCGGTAAAAAACAAAACAAAACAACCAACCAACTAACCCCCCCAAAACAAACAAACAAACAAACAAAACAACCAAACCATAATTCCAGTAGGCTTGCTTTTAAAACATTTATGGGATTAAAGTCTACAAAGGGTAATGTTACTACACAGGCAAAATGCATGATGTTCCGCAAAACACATCCAGATTAAAAAAAAAAAAAAAAGCGGGGGGAGGAAACAAGTTATTTAAAACATGAAAATAAGTTGTTTGACACCACACAAGACATACACAAATTGAGGAAATCCTAAAGTAATTCTAAGTCTGGATCTGGTCCCACCCACTGACACCCTTGAGGTTCATCTGGGTTTTTAAGCAGTGAAAACTGTGGAAGAATAATCAGCAACTCTCATTCTGTACTTTGAACTAATACAGAATGTTTTACTTGTTCCATAAGACCTGGAACAAAGTGATACTAGTGATCAGACGCAGCTGTGGCACGTTCTCTCTAAAAGATGCTGCTAGAAACTTCTGCTTTGCCTCCAGCTTTCAATTACCAAAGGACATGCTGGCTATAAAATTTCTCATTATTTAACAAACTGCTTGCAGCCAGCATAACCAAACAGGCTATGTTCATTTGCCCACTGGAAATGATCTGTCCTGTGAATGAAACATACACAGCAGACTTGGCTGTTCCTACACAAAGAAGAGGATTTGCAAACCCACAAGCTCCCACAGCCGCCTGCAGTGCTCGAAATTTGCCCCCTCCCCTGGGATGCGGTAGTGGAGCAGCTTGATGTAATTGTTCCATAGGGCCGCTGGGTCATGGGAACTGGTGCCACAGGAGACGTGCTGGGCTCCAGGGGCTGGGCTGGGGCTGGCGGCTGAGCCAGGGGTGCCTGGGGGCTGTCTGCAGCCAGAGGCACCCCCATGGAAGGGGGATGCTCATGCTTCTCAGCTTGCATTGATGAACATCCTGTGTGTACCATGACTTGGCACAACAGAAGAGCATGGTGATGGGGGACAGAAAGGCAGCTGGAGCTCTTCCCTAATCCCATAGGCACCTGTCACCATCTTTAAATTCTTAGTCTTTTTTACCTTTGTGCTTCCCGTGGTGTCACTGCTGGAAGAGGCACCCAGAGGAACAAATTTCTTCTGTCGGTGGCTGCTGGGTCACTGTGCTGAGGGACACCGCACGGAGCAGGAGGCAGGGCTGCTGCAGCGCAAGGCACTGCTCCATCCCCTTGCTGCAGGCAGTTCCCAGGCAAGACAAACTTGCCTGTGGACTATTTTTATTAATAGTATTTGTGCTGCAGCAATGGTCACAAATTGGTGGCACACATGCCAGGGCACATGCCTTCCTGCAGGCAAAGACAAGCATACTGGAGAACTCTGGACCCATTCCTTCCTCTGAGTTTTGGCTTCTACCAGTTTCCAGGGTCAGCGAGCCCAGGAGAGAGACTGGCTTTGCCTCTTCTCAGCGGAGGAGAGGGACTGGGAGAAGGATTTGGAGAAGAAGGCAGCAACCTGAGGTGATGTGAAGGGATTAGCTACTGCTGACCTTCGGGGTGAAACTGGGCAGCCTCACCTGCACATCACTGCCTCCTTGTTGAAGGTCACTGCTTCTCTCAGGTCTTTGTGCATTCACCCTCTAATTTGTTTCAGGCTAGCAGGGCCCCGGCAGCACGAAGCCCACCCAGCCCTTTTAGCAGAGAGAGGCAAGAGGGTCAGAGCAGTCCAGGAGAGGAGCTGGTAGTCTGCAGCAAGGAGCAGTGCTTCTGTCCTGCTGCTACCCTTCCTTCCCTCCCTTCTGCTGGGCACCATGCTTGGTTTCTGTGGTTCAGCTTTGGAACATGTCCTTCTGGTTTGTGTGTGTGGGTGGCTTTTCCCTATAGTTATCCTCCAGAGCCTTTGCCACCCAGAATGGGCTTTGTACCAGCAATTTGGCCTCCCTGAGTCCAAAGGCTCAGCTGGGGACCCATCCTGTCTCCCCCTCCTAGGGAGGTGCTGCTGGCAGGGTGCTCCCACAGCACTACTCCAGCCCCCAAAACAAGGTGGAGAGCCTTCACGTCTGCTTACACTGAAGACTCACAAATATTCCTGGGCAATCTTGCTTAGTGACTCAATGTCTTTATAAATGTCTAAATGACATTGATTTAGGAGTCCCACATTTCAAAATGCTTGTGAGTCTGATGGGCACAGCAAAGATAAGGAATACCATCATGGTGACAATGGTGGTGATGGAAAGCCTCACATGGGGCCTCTGCTGTGGAGACCTCTTTTGGACAGTGACGAACAAGATCAGACTAGAGAGAACCACAGGGTGTGTGAGTGTAAAATTAGGAAATTTATGTTGGAAGTGGAGATAATGATTGCATTGCTTATTCCAGAGCCCTGAGAGCAGAGCTTGTGAGTTCTTTACTTGGTGGAATGCCTCATCCCGCTGATCAGGCAGGAGAGGCAGCACACACACATGCTGAGAGAGGCTGAGGCTACCCCTGCTGGCACTGTAAGGGGAACAGGAT
This sequence comes from Nettapus auritus, assembly GCA_011076525.1. Lineage (NCBI taxonomy): Eukaryota > Metazoa > Chordata > Aves > Anseriformes > Anatidae > Nettapus > Nettapus auritus. Next base: position 48,022,376 of record CM021767.1, on the reverse strand, counting down.
GCTCAGGCACTGCTCTGTACTGATGGCTGTCAAGGGAAAGAGACTGGTGTTGTGCCCAGTGAAGAAAACAATTCTCAGCATGGAGATAGCTGAGGAACTTCTCTGAACAGGTGACTGCAGGTCCGTTAGTGCCAGCCTGTACATCACAAGGCATCTGAAGGGAAAGAGAAAATCAATGATGCCCAGATTTAAGACATATGCATCAAATTTGCTCCTCTTCATCTCGAAGCAAAGAAACCAGAGGATGTTACCATGCCCACCTAATCCCAACATGGTGCTGGGAAGCACTAAACTGGCAAAAGCTGCCTTCAGAAATTATGCGCTGTCTTCTAAACCTTCTAAAATGACTTGATCTCGTTTGGCTTTGCTGGTCATTTGCTAGCGAGGGACAACGTGGTGTTTTACTGCACCATGGTGTCACTTGAAGCATGAGCTGTTTTCTGTCAGCAGGAGGGGAATGTTCTGCCATCAGTTTGCATTACTGCAGCTGATGGAAACATATCAGCATCTAATCAAGTTATTTTTACCTTCCTAGGTATTATAATTCAGAGTGACTGCAAAGAACTTAATTTCTCAGGAGTCCCACGTATTAAGAACAGAATAGATAGAGTCTCTGAATGTGATTTTAATTAAATCACTTCACCAAAGGAGATAGGTTTATTGAACACCCTAGAGTCAGAAACTGATATGCATTTTTCTTCTGCATATTCTATTACAGATATTTTACTGAGTGACTCTCAATTCTCCATTACAGCTGGGTTGCAAAGATCTCATCTCAGATAGGAAAGAGGGAAAGTAAAAATAGTTTCTTGCAGGGAGAAAGTTACAACTGCTTCAGAGGTTAAAAATGAAATTCTGAAAATTGAGCAAATGTCTAAACTGACAGTATTCAGCTGGTGGCACAGAAGATATTCTCATTTAAATAGCAATGCTTGCAAAGAAATAACTAGAAAAAAAATATTATGTGGACCTACTGACCTTACTTTTATGCATGGGTATTAATAACCCAGAACCCTGAAGCAATGAAGCATACTTCTTCTCTTGTGGATCCAGCAAATGTGAAAATGTTAGCAAATTATCAGTATTATAAGGTGTTTGGTCAGATAGTAAGTACTATTCATAGAAACCAAACAGATAAAATCATAACTGTCACCAATGAAAAAAAATCACAACAGCTTTCTAAAGTTGTGTTTATTTAACCTAAATGTCTGTAGATTTTTTAGAGCACACAAAGGCAAATGATTTGTGTCCCTCTTTGTTAAAATGACAATGTGTTGTGTTAACACATAAACATGCTCATATAAATACATAACTCCCAGTCTCATTTGATCTTGTACTATTTGCTATCTAGTGTAGTTTGCTCATATTTACATAGATTTGGAAAAACAAAACAAAAAACAAATAAACACCATGATACAAAACAGATTCTACAAAGCACCAAACATCTTCTACTGCTTTTATGGTGATAATAGCTGATAATGTTCATTGCTTTGCAGGACTGAGACCTACATTTTCCATGAAAGTTAGGAACTTTGTTGTAATTTGCCTCCAAGGATCTTGCTGGGGTGCAAAAATGATTCCTTCAATTCTGGGTATGCTCATTTCAGTTCTTAATATTCAACAGAAAATAGGATAGACCTGTGCAAGCTCACCTTCTTTATAGGCTTGTGCTCACTGAATTCTTTTAATTCCTGTTACAAAGAAAAGGGAGAAATGATTTACTTGGAAGAAGGCAATTTCTGCAAAGATTGTTGCACTTTGGTGCTAATTAAAACAACTGAACATATTTACAAAGTGAGCAGAACCAAGTCTTGATGAAGAATGAAGAAAATTTGTGTTCATGGAGCTGCTTTGCTTTGCAAATGCCTTTCAATGCCATATGTGTCTATACACAGCACAAAGAGGCATTGCTGAAGCAAAAAAGGCACCTTCCTCCCCCTGTTCACTTCTTTTCTGTTGCCTCATTGGACTTTCCTTTGCACACACAGGGCTTTGCACTGTGTGGTCCTTCCATATTTTCTATTTTAAGTAAGCGCTGCTCTTAAATACATCAGGCAGACTTCAGTGCATCTCACCTCTTCAGATGGAGTGCTCAGAGATGGAGCTGATGGAGGGAAACAAGCCCAGGGAGAGCACAGTGCTTATGTCAGCACCTGGACAAGCTCAGCCTGGGCTCTGTCCATACTCCTTTTATGTTCTCCTGTGGGATTTGTTTGCTTGACGTGTAGAGCACACGTCAGAAATTTCAGTCAGAAATAGTAGCAGTAACAGCAATGGTAGCGTTACAGGACAAAAGTTGTGAGGGAAATGAGGGATGGATGTTTTTCCTCTGAAGAAGGTACTTTGGCTCTGCCTGGCCAGGCTGTGAAGAATGCCTGAACATCCCTTTCTACTGTGTCCTCTGCTGAAGCAAGTGGATGGGCTTCTCCTGCTGCTGGTGCCTGTCCAAGAGGCATTGCCATGCCACAGCATCAGCTTTGGAGAAACAGTGGTGATACAGCAGGCTGGGGGCTGGCTGAGAGCATCCTGAGGGCTGCGGCACTGTGCTGGAGGCTTTGTTGGTAGATGTTCTGGACTGTGGCAGCTGGCTGACACCGTACAAGAGTAAGACGGAAAAAATGAGGAAGCACAAAGTGCTTGAAATACAGCACCAGCATCACATGTTGTGACTGTGGTGGAAAAAACTGAATTCACTCAAGCGAGCGGACTGTCCTCCCTGGACCCCAGCCAGGAGAAGGCAGCAGAGGAGAAGCTCTGGAAATTCTGAGTGTCTGAGAGGCTGTTCCATGTCTCCAGGACAGAAAAGACAGGAAAGCTCTGCACCAACCCAATGAGAGAGTATTTCTGCAGAGGGAAAATCTATGTCCATTAAAGAGACAGGTTGTGTGAAAAAATGAAGATCAGGCCAGTGGCAAGCTCTGGGATATCAGCATGGCTGCAGAAGGCAGAGGGAAAGATAACAATGGCCCTTTTAAGCAAATCCTAAAAATACTTGTTTCTTTTGGTCATGAAGCAGAAAGCAAGAAGGCATTTCTGCTCCTGCCTGGACCTGAGGTGGTGCCATGACATAAAGTCCAGCCAGTGGTATTTCTATATGACATTTATCTCCTTCAGGAGCAGTCGCTGTGTCTCAATATGCCTGCTGAGAGGAAAGTACACAGCACTGTCACCACAAGCTTTCCCAGCACGTCCTGGGTTATCTACTGTCAGCGACGGTGAAGCACCACCATCAGTCTGTGTTCAGACAGCCCACAGGGCGTTCTTAAAGTAAATAAATACGAACAAAATTCAGCCATCAGCCTTTAAAAATGATACTATGTAAACTGACAAAAAAAAAAAAAAAAAAAAAAAAAAAAAACAAAAAAAAAAAAAGAAAAAAGAAATCTTAAGTCTGAGATTAAATCTTTATTTTGGTACATTTGATCTCCAAATTTTGAATGGAACAGGAAGAACCCTTTAGACCACTTAAATACTTCTTGTATACTCTCTTAATTAAAAGACTCAGAAAAAAATTAGTATTTGATGGCATTGATTTAAAACAGTGAACAAACCAGTATTACAATTCAAATTACTTTTCTTTTTGTAGGCAAAGTGGCCAGGAGGCATTCTCTATAGCTTATGCTATATGCTTGTAGTGCCCACACCTGCTGTCCCTGCAGAGGCAGGATGTGGGTCTCTCAGAAGCCTCACATGCTTTTTCAGCTCCTGTGAAGAGGAACTGAGAACAGAAAGGTGTACATGTGCTTTTGCAAAGGTTTAAGGCAGCTCCAGTCTCCAGGCAGTGTCAGGAGATGGTCTTTTTCTTCCTCAGACAACTCTCCTGCTTGTAAGACATGCAGAATCAAGCACACAGGACACTGAAGGCTGTGCTGGTCTTACAGGAATGGAAAGTCCTGGACATACCTGTGAACCAGCTGAAAATGAAATAAGCAGATCTTTACCAGTGCTGCAGATATAGTACTTGAATCTGGAATTCCCAAGAGCAGAAACTTCTCTCTGGAACAGACAAAAAGGAGAATATACCGTTTTTTTTTTTGTTTGTTTGTTTGTTTTTGTTTTGTTTTGTTTTGTTTTGTTTTGTTTTTGTTTTGTTTTTGTGTTTTTTTGTTTGTTTGTTTTTGTTTGTTTGTTTGTTTGTTTTAAATTATTATTTATTTTTATTTTATTTGTTTTTACTAAACTGGGGTGAGATCACTAATGTGTTGAAGTAATTGCAAACAAGGACCAGAAGGGAGCTCTTATATTTCAAAGTCCAATTTCTCATTATACCAAAAAATCCCATGTTCAAGCTCATCATACTCCCTCCTAAAGATGTTCAGGATTTTATGCCCATTCTTCTCCCAGCTTGTCCCAAAACAGAGCTCCTCTGACAGTCAGTTTAGATTCCAGCCTAGACGCAGTATCACGTTAGAGACGGCAGAAGCTTGTCAGACAGGGTAATGTGCTCTGACAATTTTAGATAATGTTTGACGAAAGTGACCATGTCATTTCCAAGCTGGAAGAAAAAAAATGTGCTTTGTTGGCAGTCTTTCTCCATTTTACAGAACAAAAGTGTAAGTTAAGATCCAAGAAAATTTCAGGCTGGGCCCTGTTCCCTGTCAAGCCGAGGGGCAAGCTTTGCTGGAGATTTCAATGCGAGCAGGATCAGACAAGTCATCTTCTCACAATTTTGCTTGAGGTTGCCTCAGGAAGAAAGAAGGAGAATTGGCCATGCATATGGATGTCACTGAGTAAATGGATCCTGAGAGTCCAGATGCATGACACAACATCTCCCTGGTCACTGCCAGGAGGCAAGCACCTGATTTTGGTCAGTACTGAGGAAAATTCTGTCATGATCACTTCAGAAACTATTCCTTGTCAGAGTTTACCCAATGCACCCATTACAGAAAACATTCACAGAACCTGCCTGCTACGTTTGGAAAACAAGAAGCTGTTTTATTCTCAGGCCCTACTGACTCTCCAGGAGGTTGTGGTTTTGCTGAGGACTGCTCGGTGGTGGAACCTCACTGCACCTGAGCAGGGCTAGAGGAACACCAACAGCCTTTGCTGTGCTGGCTGCTGCAGTAATTATTATGTTGAAGATACACCTTAAAAATAACTTATTTTCTCTTAAATAACACCAGCATGCTTTTAGGGTTCTGTCTGCAATGAGGTAAAGGAGATGGCGCATGAATTTTATCCTCAGAAAAAACAGGTGTTCCACCCCCCCCCATCGTTGTTTTATATATATATATATATATATATATATATATATATATTTCCCTTTCCTTCATTCTTCCCATTTTATTTTTCCCAATCTTTAAAGCCTTGTCTAGCAATTCAAGTGGTCAGAAGAAGGAAGTTAACATTTGGAAAGAAATGCAACACAAGGGTTTTGAGAGCCAGGACAGAGCAAAAAGTCAAAAAAGAGAAAAAATGGAGAAGAAGAAGGAGAAGGAGAAGAAGAAGGAGAAGGAGAAGAAGAAGGAGGAGAAGGAGAAGAAGAAGGAGGAGGAGGAGGAGGAGGAGGAGGAGGAGGAGGAGAAGAAGCAGCAGTAGCTGGGGACATAGGAGTAAAATGGCGGACAAAGGAGACACAGCTGTCATTTTAGCACTGCTTATTCTGCCCATTTTGCCTGGTGTAATCAACACAGGGCTGAAAGTTTGAAGCCAATGCAATGGCAGAAATACTATTTTAGGGTCTGTTTGTTTTCAAATCATCTGTCAGAGGGAAGATTTGGCAGCCCAGGCCTTTGCATAGCCCCAGGAGGGCATCTCTGGCTTCTACATCTATCAGCTTGTGAAGTTATCCAAGAGTAGAACGGACTAGGGCAGAGGCTCAAAAAGGAAATGGTTTCCCTCCTTGCCCCAGAAGTGTTTCCAAATCCTCATCTGAGAATCAGCTTGGCTTTGGCATATGAGAAAGAAATGACCCTAGAAGGGAGGGGCCACCTATGCCTGTTCCAGGAGAATTTTGATTCTTATGCAACGTTTTCAATGAAAAGAAAGGCTTTTCAAAACACAAACACACAATTTGCCTTGTGGTGCTACAACATGCATGTCTGAGAGTGATACAAGAGGCTGATTTGTTTGTGATACATGAATGTTTTTGAGATGTGTGAGCAACAAGTGAAAAAAACAGTACTGTCACTCAAAGATAGTGCAGGTTACTTGTAGTTGAGCGTGCTCTTGGCTGTGAATTAGGGCAGGGCATGTACCTCCTTTATTTTAATGTTGCATTAAAATAAAGGCTTGTTCTTTGAAGCCAGGAGGTATAATTAGGCTTACACAATCACATGTTTCCACTGGGGAAGTCTGTTTCACTGCTGACACAATGGGCTGAATGCTTGAAAAGCCTGGCCTTGTTTTGCCTGGCACAACATGTCTTCAGGAAACCTGCAACTGTAATTTAACCATCATCAAGAGGAAAAATTACATTTGGAAGTATGGGACAGACAGTGCCACCCTCTCAGATGTTTCTTCCCAGCTGATGAAAATGTGAAGACTGAAACATTAAAGCCTTGATTGAACAAAGTGCCTGAACGCGTGTGAATTTAGGCGATGCGATTTAAGCCATGTGTTTACACCATGCTGAACTCAATTTGCCTTTCAGAAGAGTTAGTGGTTTGTACACCATACAAAGTCATTGCATGCAGAGGCTCCACCTTGATCCCACACTCAGGTATGCTTACCAGCTTCTCAAGTAGCTAAGAAGATGCAAGAACCCCCTGTAAAACTAGTTAGCTGGGTTCACCAAGCTGGTGAGGAAGCATCATGTAGCCCGGGGCTCATTCCCTGTTGGGCTAGTAAATTCTGTCCTGCAGTTTAGCTTTCCCACATTAATGACATTAATAGATACACATGGAGACTACCACAGGTGACAGGAAAAATGCATGCATGTTTACATGTGATTACAGCACTCTCCTCTATCACCTCCTCTCTCACAAGGCAGTCATCAAACCAGAGGACATCATCCAGTAGACATGGGCTCTGAGGACTTGTCTGCCACAGGAGAGATGAGCCCCACTGTCTTGTCCTCCTGGCACAGGACCATGTGTGGCTATCAAGGCAGCTGGCCAGAGTTCCCCATCACACACACAGACCATCTCACCAGCTCTCTGTGGTGGGGAGAGGGTCAGTGAGCATCTGTCCTTGCCACAACCTCCCTCACCACAACTGCACAGGGTGGCTGCTGTAGCACCAGCTTCAGAAGTTCACCCATCTGCACAGTCCCTTGATGAGGAGGCCCTGTCTAGCTGTGTGACTGACACCTCGTTATCTCCTTCAGTCAATTGATATTTGGAGGAGCACCAAGGAAGTATCTTAGATCAGACTCTGATCTCTTTGTATCATGGCAGAACAGTCCGCGTGACAACATAGGTGGAGAAAACTCAATCTGTTATGGGTATTAAGTGTGCCTTGAGTCATGCTTGTGAACTCTGATCCTAAATGAGAATGTATATTCCTATCAGTGGGAACATGACTGCATGTATACCACAACAAAGTATTAAATGATTAGGCCAGGGACTGGGAGAAAGAAAAACAGGTCAGTGAGACAGAGAAACAGACACGATGATTGAGAGTTGCCAGCCTTCTAGATTTTTAACCAAGGTGCCTTGTGACCAGTAAAAAGTGCAGCTTCCTTTCTGGGGCTATACCTTGTAATTTTTACTGGGACAGTGTTGGTGAGGGGGCTGGTGGCAATCCAGGTGTTTCTGAGCTACCCTGGCTCTCAGCCGCATGGCCAGCTCAGCTCTGTTCTGTCGCATTGTGGGCTGCACACAGAGAAATTTTTGTTCACCTGGGGAATGCCTTGAGCCCCTTCCTGCAGCTGGCCCCGTTGTGGTCGGTGGCATGTATTGCATGGCCAAGAACCAAGCAAAAAATTCTGGCAACATTGTCGGGGAAAGAACATTGTGTGTCCTTGACACAGAAAGATAAAGGGAAAGCATGCCAAGGAATTAAAAATGTAGTCCTAGTGTATGTGTTCAACAGGAAATAGAGGCAACAACAGTACTTGGAGCATATACGTCTGAGGAAAATAATTTTTATTAACAAAAGACTCAGATTTTAAAACAGTTCAAGTCAGCCTCATCACTTTTTAGTTACTGGGAATTCCTACTACAGGGAGGGAGACTGCTGTGGTATCTTTAGCCTCTCCACCTCAGAGGAAGAATGAACCTGAGGTTTTAATGCAGGAAGAAGAAGTGATATTTCTAAAAATTGCAGAACTTCAATATCTTTATGTCCAGCTTCAACTGAGTTTGTTGATGTCCATTACCCAACATATTTTGTGTTATTTCAACTCTGCAGAGCAAACTGTGTTACCAAAATAATCTATGAATAGACAAGGACAAGTCAATCCTGTTTCTGAAAGTAAGCTGATGACACAGCCGATTGATGCTCATGCTGAAACTTTGACAAGATGTTCTACCATGTCACTGTGGGAGACAGAAGCCCTGAGCCTGGAATCCTATGAAGGAGAAAGTTAGAAAAGGTGGGGGGAAAAAAAAGTAAAAAAGCTAAGACTACTTGATTTTATTGTAATAGAATCAAACTTCATTCTTGCACTGGTGAGGTCAAATAGTAGGTGAATTCCTTGTATTTTTTATATTTATATTACTGTGCTAGTGAAGCATTTCACGAACTTTAAGGTATCCTCCCAGTGCTCCCGTATTACTACCATTTTGTAGAGGAGGAATTTTGATAAAGAAGTCTGACATGGAGTAAACATAGGTCCCATGGTGTCTACTATCAGAACTATTGTTTTGTACACTTGCAATGCTTTATAAATATCATTTTGCAAAAAAATATAATGGATTTTTTGATATTTTAGGATTCTAGATCTCTAGAACTCTAAGTACATACCCTTGTTAGAAGAGAGAGAGGGTTCAGTTTCCACTTAGTAACCGTCTAGCTTTATGTAGTAAACCTACTATATGAGCTTGCTTTACTGGATCACCTTGAAAATGCTAATCAAGTCTATGTTTTGTCTTTGAAAAGAGGTCAGTACTAGAAGCAGCTTAAAAATAATAGAAAAAAAATTACTAATATGAAAATGTTTGGATACTTGAGCCTTTCTCCGTTTTAAAAGTTCAACATTTTGTGAAAAATTCAAAAGTATGAAGTATTTTACTTCTGAAATGATGTTTTGATGTGTTGTGCTCCAGTTCATCTCTGTCAGTCAGGCTCTCAACCAGGAAGAGAAAAGAGAGCTGCATTATAAAGTCCCATTCCACGGTGAATCGTGAGGAATTCCATCTGGTAAAGAAGAAATGAGACATAAGAAAACTGGGTTACATTTTCCCTGCAATATAACCAAAATGGGATATCTACAATGAAATTTTGGTTTTAAAGTACTGTGATTGGGAAATTAATCCATTTACTTTAAGACCACTTTTACAGGTGAGATAGAAATTGCTTTATTAAATCTCAGCATCATATAACATAAAGCTCTTCCAGTCATGTCACTACTAAGGTCCAGTTTCTTGCAGCTTATTACCTAATTAGCGTCCATACACAGTAATAACATTTGCAAGCATGCCATTAGATGACTTGCAAAGATGTTGCCCTGAGGAATCACAGACCTATCCTGGCTGAGTCTAAATGGTGTTCAGAAAAGTCTGACAACGATTCCTATTTCATTTGTGTTTTTTTTTTTTTTTTTTTTTTGAAGTGCTGACACGTCCATACAGCAGTTACCATCCCTTTTAATAATTTTTCAGTACAAGAGCTATTTCTCTTGTGCATAGGAGCAGAGTTCAGGGATATAGGGGACTTCAGCTGAAAAATCATGGGTGTTCAGTGAATCCAACCAAAGGCACCGAGTTTTCACAGTAACAGGTATCAAGGGTTTTACCTAACCACCTATTCCTGCAATGCAGAGAGCAAATAAACAATAATGGCTAATTCTGTGGTAGGTTGGAAATACATGTACATGATGACTATGTGATATAAGATAAAAATAAAAAGAAGGGTAGGAGAAAAAAGCAGATTAGTAAAATCAGGAGTAAAGATTATTTCAGGGCACTCCTTATTACTAGCACTACAGGCACTTCTCGTAACTCAGTCTGATCAGCACCTCTGTTTCAAGAAAGCTTCAAACATCTTTAGATGGGAACCTCCAGAAACAATGCACATTGAATGACAGAGCACCAGGGTACCAGGGCATTTGTTCAATATTTTGACCAGTAACACAAAATGTCTTTGTCTATATAAGGTCACTGGGCATGACCATCTTGTCTCAACCTAAACAAAGTAAAAGCTCAGTTAATTGGCTGCTTGGCAGTCAGACTACTTCTTCCAACCTTTTATCATGGAAAGCTCTGACTCATCTCTCATGTGTCTCAGATATTTTCTAATCCTGTAACTTCTGCTTTGTACAACTGAAGCTGAAGTGGTCTAAGCTGCCCATACTAGTTACTCATATATGCCAGGCTATTGCTAGCTTTCTTATAGCATTGTCTCCCATGAGGTTATCACAAAGCAATTCCTGTAACACCTTACACTACATAGCAGTGGTGGCCCTCATGCTTGGTAGCTGGGACTGTCAGCAGGCAGGTGCATTGTATTTTCCCTTCTGATGTATCATGATGCTGGACCTGGTGTTAGCATTTGGGTCACCAGTGACCGGTCAATTTTAGCAAAATTGTGACTGTTGATTTTAGCAAAGGCATGATTTCTGCTGTGGACAGACTCCAGTGTCCCCACAACAAGAGCTGCCACCGCTATGTACTTTAGCACTGAAGGGCAGGTCTACAGAGAGGCTTGTGTAGCCTTTAAAACCTAGGCCTGCTGCAAGGAGACTCCTCACATCCAGTGTGTCTGAAGATAGGAGCTATCTGAATAAGCAAGGTTTCGTGAAAGGATCATGCGGATTTCTTGTGAAGAGGGAAACAGGGAACAAACTGTTGTTGAGGCTTTGCAGGGGACTGACTGATAGTGACCAGAGATTCAGACAAGCAAAGAGCAACCAACAGTGGATTAGAGTACAGAAGGGAGTGAGCCTGGTTTGAGAAGAAAGGAGACAGATGTTTTGTATGTTAAGGCCAGAGAGATAAACTGAAGGGATGCCCAGGCTTCCTCTCTGTGTGACTTGTTGGGAGCCTGGTGGAGACCAGGAATGTATTTCCACTCATAAATAACTGTTCTTCTAAACCAACAGATAAGAAATATGCCACAAAGATTCTTTGAGAGGTAAATCATTGAGCGTTTTAGTAGAGATATGCCTTGCTTTCTTTGTCCAATAATACCTTTTTTTATAACTTTTAGAATTGTATTTCATATTTTTTCTTTCCCCTTCTTAAAAAAAAAAAAAAAAAAAAGAAAAAAAGAAAAAAAAAAGGATGGACAATAAGAAACCTTGTTCATTTACATTAGTTTCTTTCAAGCTCACTGCACCATTAAGAGCTCCTCACTTTTTGTCTACTCTCCTGCATCTCATTACCCTTCTCTGATGTGGGAAACTCCCTGCAATTTCCCTCTGTCTGCTTCCTCACCAGCACTGATGGGATGCAGAGGCACAAGCTCAGATCCCGAATATCATGTGTGATGCACCCAAGTTGACGAATTCCACCACCTAGTATCACACGAATGTGACCATCCAGCTTCCAAATCCCACCTGGCTGATTTCACCTCTGGGTGTGGGGTTGCACAAGTGGTGTCAGCCTGGAGCTGTCCTGCCCCACTGGCAGAAGAGTGCCCCAGGCAGCACTCAGCTAAAATGGGGACTGTGGAGCTGGAGCTTTGCTTCTCCTGCACGTGGCATCAGACTGTGAATGCTGAGCCCTGGCATGCTGCCCCGTGCTGTGCTGCTGGAAATACAAACAAACAAACAAACAAAAGAAGGTTCAGATCAAGTCTGAAGCAGGACTATCTCCTGATCCTTCCATGTTCAGGGGGAAAGTCAGTCACTGAAGTTAAATACTCAAGCTAAACACTTCCACTAGCCTGCCACCAGTCTAGGCAATGCTGTCATGAGCCAAATATCACACTTATTTTCCAGAGATTCACAGAGCTCTGCACATCATTTTCAGGCTTGTCTATCCCTAGTTCTCTCTCTGCTCTGAAGACTTGCTCAGGAGAAGACTAAGAAGTTGCTGCCACAATTTGAAGTCTGGACAAGACTGTCTGACAGTGCCTATTGGCTGAATGACCATCAGGAAAAAATGCACCACCTAAAGCTGCTGGCAAAGCTCATCCGTTAGAGTTTTTTTACATGGTTCATGTAAGTATGCAATTAGGAGATCTGACTCCAAGGTATACTGAGGATCCTTTATATGCTTGCACCTGTGTCAGCCCAATAAAACCCTCTGATTTGTTTACTGCTTCTAATTTTGTTCTAGGTTGTTATTATTGTTATTATTATTATTATTATTATTTCAAGTATTAGTATTATTATTATTTCAAGTATTTCAAGTTCTTTTCAGTTTGCCTTCTGCTTCCAGTAACTGAAGACACAAGAACATGAAATTATTCAAAGGCTCAAAGCAAAAACAATAAAAAGGCAACACTGCCAGCTATGTAGTTACAGGATAGTTGAAAGTGTACATTCAATTTACATTTACGGCAAGGCTGCTTTGTGCCACCAAGTCAGTGTCTAACAGCAAAATTTTGGGATAAAATATCATTCATGCCATATCTTGCTCTATAATCAGTTTAGACTGAAATGTGTAGAATGCCTCTATTGGCAATCATGACTTTATTGTTGATACTCATTTCTAGTTCCGAGATCCACTGGGGTTCCAGGCCTTACAATCCCCTTCTTCAATATCTGAATAGTTAAATTGATTCAGAAGTAACCTCTCCATCTCTTGGCAGCACCTGATGCGAATACTCCATCAGTTAGCAGGCGCAGGGGCCCCCTTCCCTATTCAATATTCCTGTTGCTCCTGAGATCAGCAGGGCAGGTTGGGTTCATGATCTATTACCCTCTAGACTAGGTTTCACACCGCTGCCCTGGCCATGTTGATGATGACTGTCGGTGCCCTGGGTACCAGTCGTGAAGGAATTGTATGTTCACTGTGTGGTATGAAAGAGTTATCAGAAACCACCGGCCCCCATGGAGACACGGAGGCAAGGGCATTCCTGGTTTTGGAATGTGTTTGCACAGCAGACTGAATAGGCTATGAACACAGGTAGCTGCTCACTCTCGAAATACAAATGCATTCCTACAATGATCATCCTCATTATTCAAATACATGTCTCATTTTATGGGTTGGGAACAATTTTTTTTTTTTCTTTTCTGGAGGCACCTTGAAATTTTTGGTCGTATAGCTGTTGAATGTAAGGTAGATTGCAATTTAAGCCAACCAAAAGCAATTAGAAGTTGCTTTCACTTCACTTTGTTTCTTTCCTAACTTTATTTTGACCCTCCCGTTGGGGTCATTTATTTCTCATGTTAGTTAGTAGCTTTTCCCATTTGGGGATTTTGTAGTTTTAGTGAAACATCTGAAGGAGAAGACCAAGAAAACTCTCTCCTTTTTTGGCTAAGAATGTTTGTTCTGCTAATATCTGAATATAAAAACAACCTAATACTTGGGGCAAAAGCAGGGAACATCCTCAAGGGACTTTTATCTGCTCCTAGGCTTGTTTGAACTTTTCGGGGAGACTGTTTAAATCTCAAGAACAGACTTTAGCTTCATATTTATTTTTTTATTTTTTATTTTAGAATAATCTCAGGGTATGATTTTTACCAAGAGGAATGTATATATGAGACTAACTCAAAGGACTAGTCTATTTTCCTTTCTTTGTGGATTGGTTTTCCTTCCTTCCTTCCTTCCTTCCTTCCTTCTTTCCTTCCTTCCTTCCTTCCTTCCTTCCTTCCTTCCTTCCTTCCTTCCTTCCTTCCTTCCTTCCTTCCTTCC
>CM021767.1:47933788-48008522 GCA_011076525.1 Nettapus auritus | reverse complement strand
TCCTTCCTTCCTTCCTTCCTTCCTTCCTTCCTTCCTTCCTTCCTTCCCTCCCTCCCTCCTCCCTTCTTCCCTCCTTCCCTTCTTCCCTCCTTCCCTCCTTCCCTCCCTCCTTCCCTCCTTCCTTTCCTTCCTTTCCTTCCTTTCCTCTTTCCCTCTCTCACCCTCAACCTCTCCCCCTCCCTCTCTCTTTCTCACTTTCTCCAGCTTTCTCGCCTTCTTATATTAAAAAGCAATATAAAACAAATTCACACATCAACTTGTATTGTTTTAAATGTCATTTGGTGAAGTTCTAAACTGATATTTTTCCTTCAGATTTTATAATCCCCAAATAGATTTCCTGCTCACTTCGTGTTTGTTTATTTAAACTGTGCCTCTTGGTATTGTAGGAGCTCAGGACAACTTTCCATGTACTGCCATTCAGTTCCCACAATAGTTAACTCCCAGGCTCTCAGATAGATGACTTGCCAGATACTGAGTGATGCCATTTGAAGCACAGCCTCAGATGAAGAGCCTGGGGCCCTTTGCTTGGCATGCCCCAGTCATTTTGAGCAATGGGAGAACTGCACACTGATTTTTGAGGGAGTCATGGTCAAAGTGATTATTTGCTCTCCCTCTCACCAAAGGCAAATGGTTGGAGAAGGTAACCTTCAGCTTCTTCAGGGACGTTCTTCAACAACTTCAGGGAAATCTGAACTCACCATGGATGTATCTGGAAGGAGAAGATTCTTTCCATGCTCATCTCTGAATGCTTTCATGCGGGAATGACCTTAGTAAGTCCAGAACTTTTTCCTCTTCATTTTACTCTTCAGGGGCAGAGACTTGGGTCTTTTCATTTTTTTTTTTTCCTTTTTTTCCTTTTTTTCCTTTTTTTTCTTTTTCTGTTTCCTTTAACCCTTGAAGTAGATAGATTCTCCTCTCCTTTTCCCCTGTTAAGTTTTGCTACATTTCCAGCAGCACAGCTTTTGAGCACCCTCCCTCTGTAGTGTTTCCAGAGCACTGCTTTTCGGACTCTTCCCACTCACTCCAGTCACTTCACTTACCTGTTGCATTCACATTCACTTCTCTACCACATTTCCAGCTATGTTGTTTGTTCCCTCCGACTGAGTATCAGACGGTGGCACAGTCAACATACAGGTGAGATCATCATTACCATTTTTGTGTGGGTTTAAATGCCAGCAAGCCCTGAGGCTCCCCAGATTATTTACTGAACACTCTTTTTTAGGGTGTTATAACTTGTCTTAAGAAGCTGCAAGTGAACACAGGAAAGCCATGGCTCATGAGTGAAAATTTATTATTGGGGTCAACAACTCTGTTTAAATAATCATCACAAAAGTTAACCCCAGTAAAACTTCTTCCCCTAGCATTTGATGTTCTTGACTGCTTGAGGATATAGGTAAATTCCCAGCATGGCATGTTAACAACCAGGGCTGCAAATACAGATGAACCAAGGCAGCCGGACAAGCTTATTGCCAGTAGTTAGTCCCTGTTAACGTCACTGAATCAGCAAGTGCCCTGAACCTGACTGGGGCAGGTAGGAAGTTAACAGGGAAGCAGGCGTGACATATTCCTACATACCAACGAAAATTGTATGAAGCCAGTGCTGCTTATTCTCTCTTATGGGGTAAAAGAAGACATAGAAAAGGAAAACAATCCAAAACAGCTGTTATAAACATTATAACAATGTTAGGGAACCTGAACAACTACTTCACATTGTGATGGGTTGGATTCGTAATGTTTGCAGGATATTTGCAGTTTTGTTAAGTGGATCAGTGTGTTTAAACATGGTTAAATTTTGTTATAGTGAGTTGGACTTGATGATCTTTGTGGGTCCCTTCCAACTTGGGATATTCTATGACTCTATGATTGCATACTTTTGACAATTAAAGTTGGTCAAATACAACTGTCTCAAAGCAGTGGCATTTTGTATACCCTCTACCTCCACACCTGGAGGGAATAGAGTGATGAGTAACTGCATATTAATTTTACTTATTTAATTAAAACCTTCCTGGAAAAGGTATTAGTATAATTTTTTTTCATACACAAAATTTTGTGGTACACAAAAACGTATGAGCCAAATTCACTTGAAATACATATGTATAACTTCAAGTGAATGCTGTTAGCTTCAAAGGGAGCTTAATAGCCCTGTCTGGGAACAATCTAGTGCTGTACTAAGAAACACCAATAAAACCTCTGACCACTACAA
The DNA here is from genome assembly GCA_011076525.1 of Nettapus auritus. NCBI lineage: Eukaryota > Metazoa > Chordata > Aves > Anseriformes > Anatidae > Nettapus > Nettapus auritus. The sequence continues at coordinate 48,006,319 of CM021767.1, read as the reverse complement.
CAAGAAACTTCACAATGTGAAAAAGAGGTTGCTTGTCTAAGAGCTCTTCAAGGGCATCTCTTTAGCTGCGGTTTAGCATCGATGTGCTGAACCTCACAGAGAAGAAAGCTCAGTATTTCTCCTAGCATGATAGGCTTAGCAATCTTTAGTACTTGCTGAGCATAGTTCCAGCTGGGTTTCATCTAGCATTAGTATATCAAAGATGGTTTTCCTTTTGCTAAGACTTTCAGATATGACCAGAAAACCAGGGTCCACAAGGTAGAAAGAACAAGGGGAGGGGAGGAGCACCCAATATTCACAGTATATTTTTATACATATTTGCAGAAGGAAGAGCTGTGCTATCCAAACTTGAGCTTTCCCCATGGATGAGTCAAACATAACGTTTCATCCCAGCGAAGGCACAGAGAACATCTCAATGCACAGAAACATTTCTACACAGGAAAGGGTCTGGGAGATATTGACCCCACTTTGGGTAATTATGATCATCTCCTTCCTGGGTTTTTGTGAAAATGGAATTGTCCTCTGGTGCCTCTGCTTCCAGATCAAAAGAAACCCATTCACTGCGTACATCACACACCTGTCCATTGCTGACATCTCCTTACTGTTTTGTACATTTATTCTGTCAATTGAGTACATTGCTGGTTTTGGATTCGCATATGGTTTTTACTACTATGTAACCACCACACTGTCTATTGTTTTCCTTCTTGGATATAATACTGGTCTCTATCTCCTGACAGCCATCAGTATTGAGAGATGTTTGTCTATTGTTTACCCCATCTGGTACCGATGCCACCGGTCACAGCACCAGTCAGCAATTGTGTGCGCAATTCTGTGGACTCTGTCTTTTCTGATGACAATAGCTGAATATTTAACATGCAAAGATGATTCAACAAAGGAACAGTTTGACGATGCCAACCATTGCCAAGCAATGCTCATCTTCACATGGATCCTGACTTTCATGATCTTCATTCCTCTAATGATTCTGTCCAGCCTGATCTTGGTTATCAGGATTCATCGTAACTCCCTGAGACCTCACTCGTCAAAGCTCTACATCATCATTGTGGCCACCGTCATTGTCTTCCTCATCTTCGCCATGCCTATGAGGCTGTTGTATCTTCTGAATTACCACCACTGGTCATCTTTGCTCAGCCAGCAGAACCACGTCACCATTGTTCTCTCCACCGTTAACAGTAGCATCAACCCCCTTGTTTACTTCTTTGTAGGAAGCAGCAAGAAGAAGAGGTTCAAGGAGAGTCTCAAAGTGGTTCTTAGCAGAGCACTCGCGGATGGGTTGCGGCCGAGAAGCCAGGAAGTTGGCATGAGTTTGGATATAGCTGAAACGATTTTCTGAGGCTTAGGGGGGAAGTTCTGGGGGCAAATAATCGGACTTGCAAGAATTAATAAACCACTGCAAAACTAAGAGCATGTTTCTTCCATAGAGTGTAAAAGGAAGTAGTGAAATGGTACTGTTATCTTTGGTGGTTGAGTAATGGAAAAATATGGACTAGAATAAAGATAACTTTTATTTGTATTTTCTTAATTATTCAAACACATGCTACATCCTGATGTGACTATGTCAGTCAAGGATACCACAGTGGAAAAGAGACAGGCCAACAGAGAATATAAAAAAGAACACAAATATGTTATAAATAGTGTGACATTTATAAAAGCACTGAGCACCCATAAACGCTATTGAAGTCATCAGGGCCTGTGTGTATTCACATTTTTAAACGTCAAGCCCACTAAACACAGGATTTATGTTACATACTGGGATCTATTACAGCTGTTTCCAGCTTGTTCAATTTCACAAAAGAGCTGCTCCCCATGGGGAGCAGAGGACGAAATCCACATATGGTCCCCATACATACCCACAAACATATAGCGCAGCTTTGGTCTAGCAAGACATGCAAATATAAGCTAATGATCCAGTTCTTCTGTGGCTAAGGGGCTACTTCAGAGTCTGCTTTCAAAGCATACATTGCTTAATTTCCAGTGGTATCATCATCTGGTTCCTTGGACAGTTTGGTACCTGACACAAAGGAGTAGCTGGCAACATATGGATGTTGTCAACTCACACAGGGCTTTTGCCCTAATAGTGAAGGGTGGGGCTGGCTTATCCCAAAGTGCCAGTGTTCCTGTAGGTTTAGTTATTCAAGGGGTCTATGAGAAAGTCATCCCAACACTTGCTGTCCCTGCCATGTCTTCAGTATTTAGCTGTTCCCTGGAGAATATATGTTCCCCTTGTGATCTCAGTTTTACAATAATCAGCTTTGCATAGGAAGAAAAAAAGAGAGGTTCCTCAAGCAATGTATGACTAGGTCTATACCTCAGCAAAACTATTCCAGCTGACTGCATTCTGTAGGGCAGGGCACCTGGGCTGGTATGTTGTTAAGTGTAATTCCTAGGGCTGCTTGCCCACTTACAGCCAAGCTGCAGAGAGCAGAGGAAGACAACAGCAACAAAAGGATGGGGCTAGGCCACATTTATCAAACAGGCATGGAGTAAGGGGAGTCTTGGCAGCCAGAGAGCTGTGGCACTTTCAGAGACGTCTGGGAGATGCATTTGCCTCTAGCCCCCATGGGGCTCCAAATCCAGCAGGAATGGAGAGCTCCTGCCACAGGCAGCGGCAGCATCTTCAGCCGCCCGCCAAGTTTCCATTGGCACACTTAATAGCTGACTGGGGAAAGAAAAATACAACCTACCCTTCCTTTGTTGAAAGATTGCCAACCCTGGAATAAGGAAGATGGTAGGTTAAGGCCTAGGATTGGATGGGAATTAACATAGAGAAGAGCTCTCAGAAGGATAAATATTTCTTCTACGCACATTCCCTTTTTTCCTTACGTTAAAGTGTTGCAGTGTGTCATTGCAGAAAAGACTTGGGGAAAGGAAAAGGTTACCTTTATTATCTTTCCAGTTCCCTCACTCCAGTAACCCCCCCCCCCCCCGTGACAGCTCCTCTGCTTGTCCAAGTTCTTCTTTTTGAGACTGTAATCCCAGGCTTGCCTCCTCTATAGGTTTAGGTAGTAGATGAGTGCAGGCCTCTCTTTGGGTACTGATCTACTGAACTGCTGGAATGGCACGTCAGCAGAGCAGCTTCCCATTGCCAGAGGCAGGTGGACATGGCAAGTAGGTCTGTAGACACCCTGGGGAGCAGACACGCATGGGGGATGGGGTCTGCTTTCCACACATAACCCAGAGCTCTCAAAGTGATTCAGGTGAGACAAGACATGTTACTGTGTTTAACCATACCTTGTTTATGACAGGTCTGGCTTAAAGATCACTATGCATGCAGCTAGGTCAGTAGATCTGAAAGGGCAATGTTATACTACAGGACAATATGGGTGCTGGTAAGCTGCACAAAGTGCTCTGGGGTGTGTAACTTCCTACCCCATTTCACCTGAGTCTGTCCATTCCCTCAAACATTTCAGAATTTGGACAAATGTCCACAGATCAGCTTACAGGGCAGACAAAATTAACATTCATCATGAGACGAACATCCAGAAGTATGAATAAGAGTGAAGAGCTAGCAGTTGAAAAATGATTAATGCTTCCCAGTCCACAGATGAAAATATCTTAGGGATGTTCTTTCTTCTTTATCACAGTGACTGATGACTCTTGCCTGTGCAGACAGGCTGCAGTACAAGAGAAACTGATAAGCACATTATTCCACCATTAAAAAATCAAAAAAATCAACACGGAAAATGACATGTCATTTGTTGCACAACAAGAAAGTAATTCTCCACCAGTCTGACTTTTCAAAAATTATTTGCATTTGTGGGAGTGTGTGAAATAACCCTGTGCTGGTCAGGTGGTGTTAATAAACACTTTGCAGTGGTGCAGAAGAGGAAAGTTTGTCTTGTGGGTGAAGTCCTCTCCATGGAGTCCAGAGATGTGGGTTCTGCTTTAATGCATTCTGGGCATCTAATCTTTCTCTCCCTCACATTCCTGCCTGTAAAATATGGATTACAAAATTTTCTTTCTGGTGTTGTGCTTTCATAGTTATATTGTAAACACTTCGGAACAGGAGCCATCTCTTGGCTCTCTCTTGTAATCCAGGGCAATGAGAACTTGCATATTGCTGTGAAGTCAACACGAGGAATAGCTCAGGGAAGAAATGTCCAGTTTATTAATTACTACTTTATTAAAATACTTATTAAAAGTGCAGTCAGGAGTACAGAGAGGGAAGTCACCTTCCTTGGCACTGCACAGCGAGTTTTGCTGTTACAGTTCTCCCTGGGTGCAGAGGATGACATGGGACAGGTTGCTCTGGACTCAAGTCCACAATGTATTTCCTCTATACCTCACTGACTTTGTGAATGATCCTAGCGACAGAAAGGGCAGAGCGGTGAGGAAGAGCATACTGCCCAGTTTACTTCTCACCTGGAGCTTATTCCGGAAAATCATCTTAGGGAAGCTGAATTACTTCCCAGTTGTACTGATTGCTGATGTAGAGAAAACTCTCCCCTTGCTCCCTTTCCTAGCATGTGAATAATCTAAGAGTGCAGAGCATTTCTTGTTATAATGCCTCAGGTCACTTTCTGGAGGGAGGATGGTAGGGACAGTTAAACTACAGGGTCATCCGAAATATCCTAGATAGATCTCCATTTCAGTCCCAGGTGATTTTGTCCTTCAGCAGCTTGTGACGCTCGGCAGGGTATGCACCTGGGAGAGGTTTCTTCCCAAGTCCTCCCACTCTGTCAGTCTCAAGGTGAGGGTGATCCATGTACGGGGTCTTGTGAGCAGAGAAGTTCAGTATAGGGATCCCATTTGTCTCCTTGAATTCCCTGTGTCGTTGATGCTTGATCAGGCTGTACCCAGGGAGGCTGTTTGAATCGATAGTTGTTTTTCGTCCTGCTGCATTCTGCATTTCTTTCCTTGCACTGCTTTCTTGACCTGAAAAAATACCCGCAGCCTGTTGTCTGTTGTGCCAGACCTGCACTGTCTGGTCCTCGTGGTGGGGTGTGCACCCCTTTGGCATCCCCAGAGGGTGGCAGGGGGAGACCCAGCTGTGTGCCCACTGCTCCTCTCTCAGCACCGCCGGGTTTCCTGCAGAAAAGACAGCTAACAGGCTGGTGCTTTCAGTCACGCCTTCAGTTCAAGCAGTGGCCTGCTGAGGTTGCAGTGGTGATACTGGTCAGTAGAGGGTATTCTTGGATGGTACCTACATCAAGGGGAAGCAGAAAATCAGCATGGGATTGTGTGCATGTGTCTGTGTGCATGCCCGTGTGTGTACCTGCCATAGTATGCTGCCTGTAATGTGTGTGGTTAGATGCTTCTCTTCCTAGCTGCACGTATAAATCGTTTCAGACTTTCTGGTCTAGAAATCTTTGTAGTTTGCAACTCTCAGTGGATTTCTCTTGAACAAATACATCCACTCTACTGGAGGCCATACAACCTTTCAATATCTTCAACATCCCATTTCACAGCCTAACTAAATGCTTTCTGAAGAATATCCTACTTTGGTTGTTTTGAGCTGCCACTTCCTAGATCCGTTACTGTCCATAGATCCTGCACGGCCCTCCGACTGCTCCTGCAGCCTAGTATTTGTGTGCCAAGCTGAGGTGTACACAAACCACTTCCCGGCAGTGAGCCAGCGGTGCTGCTGTTGGCTGCTGCCTTCGCAAATGTCAGTAGGAGGCACGGTCTGGAATTCACTGTAACGAGGAAGGAAAGACCCTAATGAGAGGTTCACTGACCTCACACATATGCTCTATGAAATAACCTGATGGCACAAAGCCTTGTTGCTTCGCTACTCTTATGTCTATCACAACAAATTCATTTTCCTTGAGGAACTGGAAAGAAGGTAGCAAAGGGAGTTTAGAAATATACATAATGGTAATAAAGGAAACTCTAGCTACCTGAAGTCTGAATCAGTAGTCTGACTTGCTGAACTAGGGCTCAGGAAACTATTATTTTTCCACTTGTGTCAATGGCTTACTGAGTGACACTAAAAAAGTCATTTAAATCATATTGCCTTAGCATGCCACTTTGCAAAAAGAACAGTAGCATGAACCCTTTAATAAAACCTGCTTTGAAACTTGTTAAAAGCTTTGCACATTTTTTTTTTTTTTTCTCTCGTTGATTTATTTCTTCTTAAAATCAATGGGTCATCGCTGTCATCCCGGCAGATGAAGAAGCTGATGGTTCCAAAGGTGTGTAATCCAGTTTGACCCTTTCACCCAAGAGAGAGAGATCTGTTTTGCCACAAAGGGGTAGTGGGTAGGGAAGAGAGAGAAGTGATTTAATCTGGACTAGGAATTATTTTAAATAATGCATTTATTTACCCCTTTAAGTATTTACTTTATGCCAAATTGCCAAATATTGCAAATGGATATTCTAGCAAATAAATATTAATGATAAATGGTAAGAGATGGTTAAGATAAAGAATATATTTTTCAAAATATTTATAGAAGCAAGTATTTTTATATGGAAGTGTCTACAATGAGACGAAAAACCTCTAACAGCTATGAGCAGAAAATGGACTGAGCACTCTGGAGTCACTGTTCTATCCCAGAAGAAAAAAAAAAAAGCTTATACACATCAGAGGAGGATGTTTTATGTTCCTCGTTGTCTTTGGTCTATCTGGATTTATTTTTTGGCTGGAAGAGTAACGTATGTCTGTTAGATATAATTTATTTTGTTGTTTTTAGGGGAAAACCATCTCTACTGTAAGGAAAATTTTCAGACGAACACAAACTCTAAGCTCACTGAATATACTGCTACATAATACAGCAAAGGGAAATGACTTTTGTGAAAACACATATGTAAAAACATTTTTTATTTTTATTTTATTTTATTTTTTATTTTTTTAGGGGGCAGGGGTCTAATTCTGATAACTTTTTCCCTGGGCAAGGCTAGGGAAGGGACCTCTGCCATAGCCAGTGGCCAGACCAGGCCAGTCAGACCAGTGTCTGAGCAATGCACAATCTAACCCTGGCATGACTGAGGTCCTCTGTAAATACAGCTCTGCCAACCATTTTTTTTGTTATGAGATCCCTCTTGGTTCATTTACCCATTAGCACAAATCTTTCTGAGCACAGCACTGGCCTGTGCTTCTTAGCAGCTTTCAGCACTGAGAAGTGTTTATCTTATTTTTCCCAGTCTGGGTATGACATCTCCTCTCAGAGGAGCGCTCAGCTGTTGCGTGTTCCATTCTGGGGGTTTTCCCTACTTTAATTACTACGACAGAAGGCTAGAAGCCTACAGCATCGTTCTTTAAAGTCCTTGGGTAGTTACAAGCAAAATATATGCCATGCAACTCTCAGCTTTCTATCCATCCTGAGTTTTCTACTGTGTACTTCAGTCATACTTCCCCCAGTTTGATTGTACCATAAGGCTTGCCAAATTCTGCTGAGCATCTACTCAGAGTGACTACAGCCATTGCTTTCCTCAACTTGGCCAGATGGATTGAACGAGAGCTTTCCATACCACTGTCCATCATCCAACACAGTGTCAGTCTCCTCATTTATTACATTGTGTGGAGCAGCAAGAAGAAAAGTGCAGAAAAGCAGTTTTGCTGAAGGCTTCACAGACCAACTAGTGATAGTTATGTCAGAAAGCATAACAACGCCTGTTTCAGAGCATGTGCTGTATGGCGCAAGTGCACATCGCAGCACTGTGAAGATGACTGTAAGTATACAGAGAGAAGTTGTTTCCTCTCTTGCATGGCACAAGCCATCTATCCTATTTTGGGAGATAACTTACGCAGTATTTCCTAATGTTACTTTATTTCAGCTGCTAAGGAAATAACTGTCTGGAAATACCAATATATAGCACTGGTAAATTTTCCATCCACAATTTTTTATTAATTTCAGTCAGGTTATCTGTAAGATTTCCTTCTCCGTGATAACACTTGTCGTATCTTTAGATTTCTTGTCAATAAATGAGAAAATGCCAGAAAACTGCTCGACTGTTGTCATGCGTTGTCATCACATACAGATGCAACGCGTATTTTTTAGCATGTTCACTATAATATTTACATGTGTTCTGTTTCTTTTTCTCTTGGATCAGTTTCTGACTGAAAAATAGTTAAGGAAAATGTCATTACTTCCACTGACTTAGGTGGACATATTACAGATTCAAAACTGCACTTAGTCTGGATATGTCCTTCTTGGCTTGTGAATATAAAACATACAGAGAAATGTAGTATCAATTATTAAACAATGGAATTGTGCTTTTCTTCTAAATGAGTTTACATGTAACCTTATTTCTTATTCTTCTGTTTCAGATGCCTTAAAATATTTTTACGTACAAACATAACGGAAATAAAATGTATGTCTGTAAGACATTTAAATATAGGCATGGGCATATTTATGAATGTGGCTATGAAAACAAACGTGTATATATGGGCATAATATACAAATATGTGCTAGCAAGACAGGGTGAAGAAAAATCAACTGAATAAATCATACCACATATTTTAGTCCTCCACAAATAGCACATTATGCAAGCAATGTCTTGCTTCTTTCCCCTGAGAAGAACATGAAGAAAGAAAATTAAGGTTGAGCTGTCGTCCTTTAAACAAAATTGATTCAGTTGTTTCCCTGCTGTGTATGAAATCTGTTAATTCTTGAGTGTTTTGATGGAGGTGGCATTTTGGTTTCAGCGTCCTTCAATTACAAGTGAAAAAAGTCAAACCACACAGGGCCAGGAAAAATGAAGCAAAAAAGAAATGTATCAGCTACCTCGTGACAATCAAGATGGAGCAGATGACAGCTTATAGTCATACATAGTACTAATGAATTAGGTGAAATAGCTCCTGAATTAGAGAAAGTTGCTTATTATCTCTGTCACTGTCTCAGGACAAAAATACAACACCATGGGGTAGTATGTCTTCCAGGTGTTAGAAGTTTCATTTATTCACTTCAGCTCCACAACAGATACCCCTAGGTTTTTGCCAAGGCAAGTGGTCTTTATAAACCTACTAGCTAACATTGCTCATAACAGAGGAACCATATCTGGTTTCAGGCATGTCAGATGCAATTTCTAGCTACTGCAGATGAGGGAGCAGGCCACCTTTTCCATTATCACATCTTTCTGTGCTAAGCTGCAACTTACATGGAGAAAAACATATTATAGATGAGGTTCCACATGCAGGAAAGAGCAGATGAATGGAGTGCATCTCCAGAAATGAAAAAAGTGAATGGAAAAGTGAATGGAAAAATCTTGTCACTGGAGAGCAAAACATGATAAATGATCATGTTTGAAAAGAGATGGTGATATATTTGGAGTGCATGATTAATGACAACAGGTAGGAAAAGGAGGAGTCTTGGAGATTGCTGAGAAGTGTAACTCAGAAGGGGGATAGAGGAAAATAATTCTGAAATAGCAAATGCACATGGGGATGTTTTTCTTCCCCGAGCCTACCTTGAAAGTGGAGGCTGTTTGCTAGCACCACATTTATATCTGCTCATCTGCAAGACTCTGCTCTGAGAACAGAGTGAGTTCAGCAACAGCAGGGCAGTGTTGCACGCCAGTCTGGTACTGGCACAGGTCACAGAACCAAAGGTGGTGGTTAGCTCCAACACAACCATCCACAAGTGACCACAGAGACCAAAGCCTGTGGGAGACGAATAAGCCAAAGTGTGAAGGGCTCCACTGATGTCAAAGAGCCCCGAAGTTAAATCACTGGAACAGGCAATAATGTTGAAGACACTGAACAGACTTTCACCCTGCATTTATTGCCTTTGTAAGGTGTTTTGAGGTTAAATCATCAATGTTAATTTTCTTGTAGATGCTCCAAATGGAAGAGAAATAGCTGAGAAATCATACCATGCTCCTCTGATATCTAAGACTTGAGTGAGTGAAATTTCTTTTACTACCAGTGAAAGAAAGTACCATTGGTTAACTCTGGTGAAGTGGCTTGTATTTTACAGTTCTTGCCCTACTTGGTGCAAGTCCCCTGAGTAACCTAGGCCCTAGCTGGTAATTCAGATCCTTTATCATTAAGATATATAAAGTTCTGACCCAAGCACAAATAGTCAAGAGCCATAGTCCTCAGAAGCTAGACTAAGGATGTGAAGAAAAGAGATGGAGGAATACAGAAGTGCTGATGCAGACTTGCTCAGGCAGTGACTCGAGAACGGCCCTGACAGGGGCTGTCTTCCAAGGCACAGTACAAAACAGAGCTCACACTGAGTACACCGTGTAAGAACTTTCCCAGCATGACAAAGATTTCAGACAAAGTCAACGTGTTTAGACCAAAGTTGATATTCCTTCACAGTTTCATTGAACAATATCAGCTAGATTAGGAAATGTCATTAATTATCTCTGTAACTGCATTGGGAAGCCTAAACCTATGTCTGCAAAACAAGGTCATCAAATGCTGTTTTCCTCCTCTTAGCAGTCTTATTTGAAAGGCTATAAAGGAGGCTAACTCATCAAAACAAATTAGGGGGGGACTCTCATCAAGGGCTTGCCTTTGGAAAATGCTACACAGAAAGGACCAGGGAAGAGCAGAAGTGGAACAGAAAAGTGGGTATAACATTAGAAAGACAAAAGTTTAGGTGTAGAGAGCAAGAGAAACAGAAAAAAGAGATGAGCATTGCTCTGTGCAAGAGTCTTAGGAATAGTTTTCACAAAGTATAAAAATAATTATTTTATTATACAGACAGCTGGAAATAAACTGTCCAAATCTCACTGGAGAAATAACTTCACAGAATCAAAAGTAAAAACAGCTCTGGATTTTCAAAGAGGTTTTGTTCCTTTTTATTGAAAAGGCGCAGAGATCAGATACGAGTCTTAAAGGGAACTGAGACGACAGGAGTAGAATCAAGCTGCCTCTGAGACAGCCTGTTCCTCGCAGCCGATACTGGCCACATGAAGCAGGAGTGTGAATCAGGAGAACGTGAAATGACTTCGACATCTGAGACCAGGCAAGATGCAAGGAAGAATCCTAGAGTACCTGTTTATTCACCTCTGATTCATGAAACCCTGTCTACTGAAAATCATCTGCAACTACGAAGTTTCTGTAAGAGTTTCCAATCTTTGGGATATACTGCAACTTAAGTATCAGTCATCATGCTGAGCCACTCCCGAGGAAAAGGTAAGATTATGAGATTACATTCCAGAATATTTTAACACTGCCCCACAGCACCCAACTAGCTGACATGCCAGTATCATTAAACATGGCTGGTAAATATTTAAATTATTATTTATAGAAGATATTCAGAATGAAACAGTCCTGCCACGCTGTATTGGCAAAACATGGTTTAGGGTATATAAGTGACTGACACATAGCTCCTGCAAATGCTTCTATATGCACTTAGCTTTAAGCATGGGAGAAATCCCATGGATCTCGAGAACTGCTAGAATCCCCGGATTATAAAAGCTAAGGAAAATATATAGAAAATGGAAAAGTTTGCAGGCTTACTTAGAATCTGCATGTGAGATTTCTCACCCCTGAATAATCTTTTGCTTTTAAATTTTATTTTAAAGAGTTTTGTGTAAGTTTGTAGTTACAATGTATATTTCAGTGTTTATGCAGCTCCACAGCCACTGTTGCTGTGTGGCGACTTCGATTCATTACTAGGTTGAGGTTGGTGAATGTATATGTATTAGTACTGCAAATTAGAGAACATTTTTTTCCCCCTTTCTAGCTAGGGGGTTGATGAATACATATGTACCAGTATGGTCCTTTTTTTTTTTTTTTTTTTTTTTTTTTTTTTCCCTTTGGAGAAAAAAAATGGGAAGAACTGGGACTTTCTTTTGCCTTTTCAACTTCTTTCCTCCCTGCTAGGTAGCTTTACACACGCTTTTCTCTGTATGCAAAGACACTGCTCTGAAATCTCTGAGCCTTCTGCAAATATAGGGGTCAGCGCATACAAAGCAGTGTGCAGAATGAAGAATGCAACTTGCTTGTAACCTTCTTCTTTCCTTTATCAGCAAACAACTTAGAACTAGCTCTTATCAGATAACTGACACGAACTGTTCATGCGCCCTGACACTGCAGACCTTTATTCACGTTCCTAATGTCAGCAAGGTGAGTAGTCACATTGTCTTCAGTGGAGTCACTCTCATGTTTAAAAATACAAAAACATCATTTCAGGAATAAAGCTTGATTAGCACTACTGTCTGCAGTGAGCTTCGTGGTTAATACAGTTTTAATTCAACTTAGAAAAGCGATGGAATTTACTGGTAAGTCTAATGGATTTGCTCTGTATAGAGTGAGTGATGTTGGTACAGCTAGCAGAACAACAAAATTAAAAAAAAAACTGAAATAATATACTCGGTATTCTTTTCTTTTTTTTTTTTTTTTTTTTTTTTTCCCCTGAGCCTTTGAGTACATGCCGTTAGGCTTGTCCTTGAACTATAAAGGCTAGAATTTCAGAAACAGACAACTGGGATTCTTGGGTAAACAGATTTGTATCTTTAAGGAATCCGTTGAAGGCTAAAACAAAACTTCATGGGTTGGCAAGGATCTGTCATACGGTGATACAAAACCGGAATGGATAATGGCACATTTGTTGCTCCTCCTCCTCCTCCTCCTCTCTCCTCTTGTTTTTTTTGCCCTTGTACAGGATTCATCCTTCCACTAAGCTGCTACTATTGCTGAGCCAGCAGAAAACTATTATGTTTGTGTGTTTATTTATTTTCCCCGCAGGTCATTATTCAGTTGGTCTGAACTTCTGAGCCGAACAGCATTGAACCACCTTGTGCCAGCAGACAGGAGGGGACCTGGGGCTGAGGCCACACGTGGCAGCGGTGAGCTGTGGGCTAGACCTGAACTGTAACTTCTGACTCGGTCTTGGCTAGGGGGGCATTTCACTGTAGCTCAAAAGCTGAAGCTGGTGTACCTCCCATGCAGCGCCAGCTCTGCCTTCCTCAGGCTTTCTGAGTTGCTGTTGGTTGGTGTTTGTGCCCATCCAGTGCGGCATCTCAGGCCATGGCAGGGCTGAAAAGTAACTCAGAGCAGCCTGAAGGGCACGTTGGGTCTCACCTCGAGCCTGCTGGCTGCCCCGTGGCACTGCTGATGCTGCCGGGAAGGAGGGAAGCAGAGTATTTAACTGAGCGAAAGGAGAGGTGAAGGATCAGATCATGGCAGCTTGGAATCAGATCTGCCACAGAGGCAGATGTTCATGCTGGCTTGTTCATCTGGATGATGGTGATAGGACAAGAAAAATAGAAAGTATTCTAAATAGAAAGTATTCCAGTAATAAGCCATTAGTATTTCTTCGTGCAAATGACTTTTGGATAGCTTTCATCATCAGTGAATAGAATTTATTTAAACTGATAAGACAGGTATTTGAAGAGTCTAATTTTTATTTTTCTTTTATTCTCCCTATTTACGCCTCATCCCGCTCTCAGAGGCGCCTTCCTCCTCAACCGCAGTTTTCTTAGAACTACGCAGTAAGCCCTCCTTTTGAGCCCTAAGCGCGCAGCCGGAAGCTGCCAGCTCATCCACCGCAGAACCCCCGGGACCACCTCAGCAACCTCAGGGGCCCTGGGGACTTCCCCGCGGCGAGGAGCCGCCTGGTGCAAGCCTCCCACACCGCGGGGAAGTCGGTCGGTCGGTCAGCCCGCCTAACTTTCCCACCCCGTGCCCGGGAGGCAGCCGGTAACGACCGTTACCCCCAACGGCCGCCCCTGCCGTTACGGCGGCGGGAGGGGGCGTGGCGTGGCGTAGCTTCTCCCCCAGTCACGTGGCCCACGCCCCGCCCGCCGCCGTCACGTGCGGGCGGCGGTCACGTGAGGCGCCGCCTGACGCGCCGGGGTCGCCGCGTCGGCAGGGCCCGGGGGGAGCGGAGCGGAGGGAGCGGAGCCCATGGCGCTGCCCGGCCTCGCCCTGCTGCTCCTCGGCCTCCTCCTGCCGCCGGGGGCGAGGGGGGACGGCGGCGGCGGCGGGACCCCCCCGGTGCTGGGCGACGCCTACCGAGAGCTGTGCAGGTGGGTGCCGGGGGGCGCCGCCGGTGTGTGCGCCTGTCCCGGCCCCGCCAGGCGGCGTGAGGCGGGGCTCGGCCTGCGGCGGGAGGGGGGCGGCGGGGCACGGGGCTGCCGCACCTCGCGGGAGGAGGGTGGCGCAGCCGGCGGGGTTCGTGTTGGTGAGGGGCCCGCCCCCGGGACCGGGCCGTGCCGAGGTGGGGCGGAAAGGGGTGTGGAGGGCTTCGGCGGGGTGGTTCGGCCCTGCCGGCTGCAGGCCGCTCGGGGCCCGGGGAGGGCCGTGCCGGCTCGGGCAGGGCTGCGGAAAAGCCAGCGGGTGGGGGGGGAGGCGGCTGGGTGACCCGGGCTCCTCGCTGGTGTCTCCTCCGAGAGATACAGCGTGGGGACAGATCCCGGACCGACCCGTCTTTGCAGTGCCTTAGGCAAGGCTTGGATGTGTTTTACGAGAGCTGTTTTCGTGTGCCCTCGCTGCTGTGTGGCCTTTATAGGGCTGGTGAGGCTGCAACCGCCTCGCTCTGCTGTGTGAATGCCAAAAGCTGGGCAAGGAAGGAAAATGCTGGCGTAAGGGCAGGTGCCATTCCGCTTCTAAATAAATAAGCGCAGATTGGTACACAGAAGAGGAAGGCCCACTTGCAGTGGGGAAGAAAGATATCAAAGCTTCTGTCTGCAGGAACTTAAGTGTTAGGCTGCTTAAACTGAGTGGCTTTCTTTGCTTGCTTCTTGTAGGCTTACTACAGGTTTGCTTGGACAGTCTGGGGAAAGAAGACCTGCTTTACTTTTCTGAAACTTCGTGAAATGTCGTGGCTTGCAGTGCCTGGTTTCGTCATGCTTTTTCTATTGTTCTCGTGTGCTCCTAAAGCTGGCTGTGTGGCCATGTGACTTGCAATTAGCTGTGTTTATCTTCTGTGCTGAGGCGCCTCTAGGATTGCTGCAATATGAACACCTGCAAAGAATACAGAGGACTTAGTTGGATATATGAAGTTACTAGTGAGAATGGAAAGAGCAGTATGCTTACTCCTTTTAGCATTTGTCTGGAAACCGCAGCGTGCTCTCATGCTGCTGGAAGCCTTGGGTTTAGTGTTTGGCTTAGCCTCAGAGAAGAGGCATGCCCTGGGCACAGGGAGATGACCTGCAGGTGAACTTGCCCAGCTCTATTAAGTGCTTCGACACATTTAAATGGGAGATGTCATAAATAACTCGTTACTGGACTTATTTGCATATGTCCGTGGTTGCTTCATATGCCTGGGAAGTTGCCGCTGCGGTGGCCTAAATGTGACTTCTCATCACATACGCTTCCTATAGCTCTTATGTACTCGAGCTTCATGTTGCTTTTCCTTCACTCACACATTCTGTGATGCGTTGTAGTAGATGTGGTTTAGACTGTATCGCAGAAGGTGAAATGTCAAAGGGCACACAAGGATCGAAAGCTGAGGAGCATGTGGTGTAACCGTAAGGCTATTACGCATGACGTGCCTGTCAGAGAACTTGCCTGAAGACATGTGCCGTGTGTGATGATTGGAAAAGGTGACAGGTAAACTAGAGTGGAGCTAAGCGTGAGTAGGGATACACAGTAAGTGTTCTCTCAGCTCTTGAAGCATAGCAGCAGCTTTCTATGTTGTGCTGTTCAAGCTCTGGTTTTCCTCTAGGGAGAACTTCCTTTGATATAGAAACAAACGTGCTCTGTGCATGTTTATGCTAAAATGCTAGCCACATCTGATAGTGCTTTCTGTGGGAAGTTCAGCGTCTAAGCTGATTGCAAATCATCATCCTGGAAACTGTTCCCAAGCCTGTTAGCTTGTGATTGTGCTGGTTGAACCTGCTCACAGAAGTTTTCTGGTTTCAGTCTCACCTCTGCAATGTTTTCCTGCTGAGGAGGTGCTGGGCACAAGACTTCATGGATGCATAGTGATTTATGGGATTGCAAATCTGATGCGTTGCTGCAGGTTACCTCTGTGCTGGGCAGTCCGGCCGGCATGCCCCTTCAACATAGGGAGCTGGCAGTGCCTCCCTCGAGAGCAATGCCTGCCTTTTTCTAGCCATGCCTTGTAGCTGTTGGGGCAGGAGGTGTTCTTTCCTAGCAGTCATCTCATGGGGTTTGAGAACCAGGAAACTGAGCGTGGTTATGAAAATGGTGGTGGTAGCTCTCTTGTGGTTTGCTACCATTCAAACCCCAAAGTGGCTTCTGGTTCGAGTTAGCAGGTGCATGCGCTGTGTGAGCTGCCGGCCTTCTTTCTGCAAGCTGTTGATTTCAACACCAGAGCTGCTCATTCACGAGGTAAACTAAACTCACCGCTTGTATTCCTTTTCATGCTGCTTTTTTGCTTCTTTGCTTTGTCAAAAAATGCAAAGCACTTTATCGAGCTTAGGATTTGCTGGGAAATATTTCAACTTTAAGATACTGAAGCAAGGACATAAAGCTAGGTAGCTGGAAAGACCGACCTGCGGGCAAGTCAAATCCAAGTATGTGTTCGGACACTGCTTGCACAACTGCTGTCAGCCGTCACCTGGATTGGTGCTGCCTGCAGCAGGGGATCTTCCCTGCCTGCTGCTGCCTCCTGTGCCCAGCCAGTCGCTGCAGCGAGCCAGGCCTGGGGCTGGCTCCTCTCCTCTGTGCGCTTGGGCACGCACCTGTTGTTTGTGCTGAGGTAATTCAGAGGCAGAGCAGCTCTTGGATCCAGCTTGTGTCGCAAGCAGAGGCCAGAAATAAGCAATGGGGAAGGGGAAGGAAAAGAAGAGGGGAACTTCCTCTGGAAGGTGGAGGAGGATCTGTTTCGGACCTGTAACTGTGAGATAAAACCAACTGGGGGCTATCTGGAAGCAGGTGCTGTCATGTAATTTCAGCAGAAGTAGCTATTTCACAACTTCTGTCGAGGCGCATACTTCTGAACCACCGTCAGTCCCAGCTCTTGAACGGCACCAGGAGTGGCTGCCTGGGTGCTGTGAGGCACGAGTGTGCGGCTTTGCTCCTCTCTCCTGGGGTCTGCAGGAGCTGGGGGCGCCTCGTGGAGTGGTAGCACTGGAGGCTTTTCTGCCTCTTCTTGTGGCAGAGCGCAAGCCGAGTTTGCAGCCTGTCTGGAGGTGGTGCTGCGGAAATGACTGGATATTTTTCTCCTTAGGCTGTGCTTGCTTCTTTGGCTCTAGCTGCAGCCCAGAGCAGGCGGTGAGGTTAATGCTTGTGCACCCTCCACCCCTATAACCAAGTCTATTGCTTGTTAGAGCTGCTGCTGTAACAGCTCCCTTAGAACGAATTTGGGACATCCTGAGCACTTCAGATGGCAGGTCTTTGCTAGCTGGATGACCTTGGCTGGACCAGGTAAGGGGCCAGGCAGGACAAATAACTGCTGGCAGGAGGCGCCTGCTGAGCAGCTGGAGGAAGGCAGTTCACGTGGCTCGGCTGCAGCCGGTGGCAGTGATTGCAGACAGTTTCCCTGATGGCAGAGATCCGTCTGTAAGCATTGGAAAGTAGAGCACGTGCCATGGGGCTGCAGTGAGGTCCTGTCCCTGGGCATTCATTGAACGTCAGGAGCTTTACTTGTGAAATAAATAATTCTTTATTTTGCTGTGCATGTGCATTTTGCAGCTCTTAGGTGTGAGAACAGCTGCTTAGACTACATCCGACCTGCTGTTAAGCTCTGGCGTGTTTGGTCAGTGCAATGAATAAATCTTCCAGCCCTGTTCTTTCAAAGAAAAGGCCCTTAGGCTTCCCTGAAAGTAACTGCTCTGAAACCGGTGGGGTAGGCTTTCGTTTGTGCGTGCCATTGGAGGTGTGGTTTGGAACATGATGAACCAATAAATCCCACATTTACCTGTCCTGGATTGTTCAGAAAAATCCCTCGGACTTCCTTGTGCAGGGGTCGGTGACAGGCCAGAGAGAGGCTGACTCCAGAGTCTGTTTTGTTGCTGTTCTGTAAGCGTTCTCATCTTGTTTCTCTTCTGCTTCTGGCACGTGGGTGAGCCGACCTAAAGGTGTTGATGTCCTCTGTTTCATAACAAGGAACTGGGAAAGCAAGAAACTAATCTCTAATATAATGATAATTCTGTTGTACGAAGGACTCGGATTCTTGTTCAGTTCGCAAACAAGTTTTAGTTTCCAAATTCTCTACGGGTGTTGAAGAACACTCCAGCTTGATCAAAAAATGTAATTCTTTGCCTCTTTTGTAATCTGCTGAAACAAGTCAAAAAGAGCACTGGAGCCTCTGGGAGTTTTTCAGCAGAACGTTAACTTTCCAGGGCTTCCTCTTGAAGTTGTGTTGAGTGAAACAAATTTTCTGCTGGAGAGAAAATGATTTCAGTCTTACTTTCTGTTTTCAGAGCCCTTGAAGTCAGGTTCTTCCAACTTATTCTGTGTGATTGCCATGTCAGGCTTTCTTCCCTTCCTGTTTTTTCTACTATAACTTAATTGGCATCATTTTCCTGCACAGAGATCGTCCGCTTCTGAGGCTCTTTCTTGCATTTCTGAACTAATCAGTATGATTGTAAAACATCAACTCTGTGTACCTGGGAGGAAAGAACAATGGCAAGTATTTGTCTAGGATTGAGACGCAATCCTTGAATCTGATCCTTGATCTGATTAGAAAATAGTTTCACTAGTGTTTCAGGTATGACTCAGTAGTTGGCACGTTGGTTTTCTTCTGGGCTTTCTCTTTCTGTAATAAGATGTTTTTCAGTTTGCAGAGGGAGCTCTTGTGTTTGTCCCCCACTTGTTCCAGCCACTAGCAGATTGAAATTAAGGCTGCTGCAGCACAAGGAGGCCAAGAGCCCTGTACTCAGCAATTAAGTGGAAAATTGCGTGGTATTTTACTGCTGGATCTCCGGTCAGAGATGAGATTCACTGGGCTTCAGAGGAGCTCTTAGAGGATTCAGAAACTAGAATACAGGAGCTGAGCTGCTGTTGCCCCGTCCTTACCTAAGAACTGGGCTTCTGACATTGTAGGAGAGTGGGCTCCCCTCCGGGGGGCCTGGGGTACGGTGGGCCAAGTGATGTCGCACCTGCAAGTCGAGAAGGAGGTGGCCGAACCTTGGGAGTGAAGCTTCTGGTTGGCTTCTCATCTCATCACAAGGAGCTGAGCTTCTTCCTTGATAGGCTTGGTACTAATCTGTAGATGAAGGCAAATGCTTCTTTGGGTCACGTTCATTAAACCTTAGGTGAGCTGTAAATATCAGGAATACCTACGAAGTTGCTGTGTTGTCTTTGGTTTTCTGACGTCAGGAGTCTGCATCAAATCCTACTGAGGTTGCAGTTTCAGGTGGGGGGGAAAGCTAGGGAATCATTGCAGAAATCAATGTAATCTGGAGGATGCGTGCTCCTGCCGGAACTAGAAGAGCTCAGAGCCAGGCTGATGGTGCGTGTTTACTGAGCTGGGCCTCTCTAACAGAGCTTGGACGGGGCTCCCTGCTAGTAGGCCAGCCCGCCTGGAGAGCTCCTGACCAAAACCAGCTGACCCGGGCACGGCTCCAAAGTGAGCAATGCCATGTCATGTAGCTCATCACATCCGCACCGTCGTCTCAGTGCTTGTGATGAGGGAAACTAGGCCTTATTCAGCCTCAGAAATACAGTATGTTTGTTCTGTTTTGTTTTCTTGCTCTGATTTATTCCCCACTGTGTTATCTAGAGCTTCGTGCTCCTTTATCAGAATTTGCTCAGCTGGTTTTCTGGTATGGCTGTAGCTAGCTGTCACAATCCCTTTTTGTCCCTCATGGATAGCCCTGTTGCCTTTCAGCTTCTGACATCCTTCAGAAACTGTCCCTGCCGTACTGAGTTGTATATAAAAATGTGTAGAGGTGTAGTTAGTCCAAGGAAGCATTGTTTGCATCTTTCTGTCTGAATGCTGTAAGAATCTCAGACCCCAATTTTCACTTGAAGCCAGATGGATTTGCTGCTGGTGTTCTGGACGTGGCCTGCTGCTCCAATCCACTTAGACTTGTGAATTTTCTGCTATTGTTGGGTATTGCTGAATGGCAGTGGTGTGCAGCTAGCCTAAGGTATTTGACAAATTGGTCGGGCTCTCAAGGAGAAAGGTTCACCACCTGTGATGTACCTGTTCAGAGTGCCCTTCTCAGGGATTTGAGGGAGGGTGGTTGGTTGGGTACTGCAAGAACCGGGGGAAATGGATGCTTCTCTAGTAGCTAAATCTGTTTTGTTCTTGGCCCTGACACAGTAACAACTATTTCTGATACTGATACAGAACACAAACAAGAAACTTGATGTAGTGGTGTGCCTAACTTTGCAACTCGGTTGTTTCAGGGACTGGCGTCTAGAGGATGGCAGCACAGACAATGTGGATACTAACGGAGGTGCTTTTTTCTTTTCAGTTACACATGGGAAGCAATTGATGCAGACAGACATGTACTTTATAAAATAAACTTCTGTTTTGGTGTTGAAGAGTGTGGAGGGACGAGTGCGGTCTGTGCATACGACATCAATAAGCAGAACTATGTGTCAGTAGGTAAGTAAATAAGTGTCTTTCCAAGTAGTCCAGAGTCATATTAACGCATGGTCTCATAACTATTTTTCCAAACTTCTTTGTATTAGCAAAGACTTTTCTTAGAGCAGTTTAGCACTTCGTTCTGTTGCAGATTTACTATGTAAATTTGAGAAAATGTGATTTCAGATGATTACTTGACAGGAGAGTGAAATTTACCTCCTCATCTAGTTAACAGTAATCTGCAGCAGGAAACTATGCAGCACTATCCCAAGACGAAACAAGTGTGTCTGGCTGTGGCAGGATGTATTCTATCCTGTGTGTGTCCTCATTTGACGATTGATACCAGACATAGGAAAAGCTTGAATTAGAGATCTAAACTGTACTGCAGCCTAGCCTGATGTTAAATCAACTCTTTCACCAGGGCTAGGTGACACTCTGTAAAGCACTCTTGTACTGCTTAGCTTCTGGGATATCTTTAAGTTGTTACACAAAGGAAGTTAATTATGCACAATCCTGTTTTCAGTTTCATGTGTCAAATCTGGTGGCTGTTTCAGTAGTTCTGAGGCATCCTTGGTATCCTAAGGAGTGGTGGGCTTGAGGGGGCTGCTTGAAGTATGAAACGGGTATATTCCTGGCCACATGCTTTGCATGTTTTCTTTGGTTGGAAGCAGCTCGTGGTCTAAACTGTACTTGTGTACTGATTTGCGTGGATGCTTTTCACTTTTGTGGTTCCTTCTTTACCTCAGCAACTGAAACAAAAGCATACAGATACCAATAAAGAGGTTTTCTCATAGTTGGCTGCTACTTAAAGAATGATGTGTTAGCTTTCTGAAGGCTAGTATCTTTTCAGATTGACTCTTAGTTGCTGCAGATCTCAATTTGTGTTTGTCAAGCTTGCTTTCAGTTGGCAGGCAGCTTTTATGAGAAGCTATGAGTCTTCAGTAAGTGTTTGAGCTTGAATTTCTGAAAGATGGTGAGGGATATGATTCTCACTTGTATACAGATGAACAGCACCTAGTCAGCCTCCCTTTTACCCACCCTTAACCATGGAGATACTTTGGTTTCAGGCTGTGGTCAATCAGTGCTTTTCATGCTGTTGTGACCCTGACTTAAAATCACTGGGTGATGAGTAGAAGCGTTCCTAAATTTGTGGCTGTACTTTTTTAATGCAGTGCAGTATATCTAAGCACGAGTTTTCTGGAATGGCTGGTTGATGCATCAAAGTTCAAACTGCAGTTGCATTTTGTGGTATCTTCTACACTGAGGAGCATGACATCTTTCTAGACAGCTTGTCACTGCTGCTGATTTTTGTTCCCAATATGTATAAATTTTATTTCCTGCTGACCTCTTATGCAGTTGAGT
Source organism: Nettapus auritus (assembly GCA_011076525.1). Classification (NCBI taxonomy): domain Eukaryota; kingdom Metazoa; phylum Chordata; class Aves; order Anseriformes; family Anatidae; genus Nettapus; species Nettapus auritus. Next base: position 47,984,654 of record CM021767.1, on the reverse strand, counting down.
CTGCAGTTGCATGTGGATGCAAAATGAAGTAGCATGTGAGCAACTGTTTTAACGTTGTCCTTGTATATGAACTTCAGCACCATCCCACTGAGTGGAGGTCATGCTGATGTATTATTAAGCTGCTTGTTTGTCAATCCAAGTCACTTCTAACAAGAGAAGAGCAGTCTTTGAATCCATGTCTAGTTGGATGTCGATTCCCATTGTAGGTTAGTAGCCAAGACAGCTAAGCCATGTGTGTGTCTTAAAGCAATCTGGCTGTTAGGAGATTACTTGCCTGTGCTGAGTGCAGCTGGAAGGTTTTGATTTGGGGGAAGGAAGAGCAAAAGAACAGTTAATAAACTTTGCTAGGTAGTAAACTTGAGTCTAATACACGCTTAATCAGATTTCCTCTACTTTCTTGCAGAGAGGAGTTTTCACTGCAAGCAGTAGTTTTGCTTTTAAATATTAGCTGTGTGAGAGGTAACAGCTATAGGGAGCAACAAATAAAACCATCTCAATTTGGGTGGGGGCAGGACCTGTATGATCTGTGACTGTAATCAAACTGCATGCGAGGGAAGCCTTGTGGCCAGTGTCAGCTGCATCAGTGGGACATCCAGTGTCGTGTTGAGATCCCAGAGGCCTCTCCTAGAGAATGCTTTTCAGCTTTATTGATTGACCTTAGCAGTTCTCAGGGTGTAGGCAGAATGCATAGTTCTCGAATGTCAGGGGATGGAAATGACACCGTACCTTTTTAATTTGGTGTGATACCTAGTGACTCATGTTCCACTTAGTTGGACTGCTATTACAATTAAAAGCAGAAATATTGCTGTAACTGTGTTAACCCGAGTGGTGAAACATGCATTTTTTCAGCTGCAATAGGAGGGCTGGACACAAAATGATAGCTACCACCTAAACGCCCCCTTTCTCTTGGGTGACAGACAGATATCTTCCCTTATTGCCTTTCTCCTTCCAAGCAGCCTAAAAGCTGAAGGAATAAATGTGTAAAAAGTGTTGTGGATAGTACCGTTAATACTGGTCTAGTACAACCATGTAAAATCAGGTTAAGCTGATGCTAATTCTTCTGACCTGTAGTAGCTGGCTTGCAGTGTTACTTTGAGAGAATGCATGTCTAAAGTCATGAAGAAATGTGATTGGAGAGAGAGCTTGTGGGAGGGAAGGTTGCTGCAGAACTGGTACTCTGGAAGGACATTCATGGGAAGCTGACAGTGTGAGGGGGTGCCTTATAAGACTACTCCAGCTCTGCTCACAGTGTGCTACTGAAGGGTTTCTTGCGAAGATCTTAGCAGGTTCCTAAAGTAGCTTTAAGCACGCATGGGGGAGGAGAGGGAGAGGAGCACGCATACTGTCCCGGGTTAAACAAGATGTACTGGCTTTGCTTGTTTTTTCTTGAACATCACTTTAACTGAGGAAACTGGAGTTGACTAACAAGGCCTTGAGAACAATGTAATTAATGTGCTCTCAGAACTGAGAGAAACCTAATGCTTACAGAGGGCTAAGTGAGGTCCTCAGAGGCTGCTGCTGTAAGTTTTTGGCTAAACTGAGGCTTGAAACTGTAGACGTTTATACAGGGTTTTTAATAACTTGTGCATATTGTTACTATACGTACCTCTTTTGACTAGAAAGTTACACTGGCTTCCTTCCTACTAAATCTAGTGAAGAAAAGACACTGACAGCATCTTCTAAGCAATGATGTGATGAGTAGAAATCCTGTTCTCAGAGTAGTATGCATCTCTTAAGAGGGCTGCTTGACACTTTTGTCAGCATCAGTGCTCGTAGTCCTAAAAACCTGAAGACCATGTTTTGATAAGTGTCAAGAAATACAAAAGGCAGGAATCTGACCGCCTCCAGGTGCCTGAAAGCTGGTACTGAACTGAGTGGTGGTAACAGGCATCGTGGTGGCAGGTTCTCAGCCTGGCAAGAATTCTGTGCACATGTGAATGTGCAGGTTCTGTCTGTGCTGCCCTTCTCCTGGGCTGACAAGTCTCTAATCTTACCTTCCCTTGAGAAGGCAGGTGGTTATTGAATTCTGTCTTGTCTTGTTACCCTGGATATACAGAGGGGTGCTGTGAATGGCTGCTTGGGTATCTTAATGTGGCTTCCTTTAAGAGTTAGCGTGATGTGAGCAGGTACAGCACCAATGGGCAGTCCTTGCGCTACTTAGGGCTAGCTGTCATGGTCATGTTCTGCCTGTCACCGTTTCAGCTTTACATGCAAGCTTGATGGCTATAGCAGCTTTCCCCTTCTACAGTTCAAAGCAGTTAGTATGTGGGACTGGACTGAAAAACAGTGCTGGGGAATGTGATGGAAAGATGCCAAAGAATGTATGTTATTAAGGAAAGCCCTGGCAGCTGGTACCAGTGGTTGGAAAGGTATTGCTACAGAACATTGCCTTGACTATGTTTTTGAGCTTCTTGTACCCTCTTCCTTCCCAGTTCACTTACTTCTGCTGCTTTTGCTCTCAGAACTATATTACCCCAGATTGGGTGCGGTGTAGTTTTTTCTGCACTGATTGAGGAGTTAACAGGCAGGGAAATGTGGCTGGGCTCACGTGTGACCTAGATGCAAAGCTGCTATCTGCAGTGATTACAGATTTGACTTTATCTCTAGTGCAGACATCAACAAAAAAATAAGGAGGGAAGCCAGTCAATACTGGCATTTTATAGTGTTCTCTGCAGTTCAGCCCAAACTTATTGCAGCACTAAAATTTGCCTAGTAAAAATGGGCAGCATGGAGGACTTCGCTTAATGCTAACCAAATGGGTTTGAACAGAAACATTCCAGAGCTTGAGCTGACACTCATCATGACTTGAAATGTGCTTCACTGTTTCCCTTCCTGTCAGGTGCTGGAGAAAGAGGGACGTGCAGTGAAGCTTTGCTGACCCCAGCCTTCCTGTGCTACAGGGGATGAGAGCTGTAGGAGGACGTGCGTGGATGTAGCAGTTCTGTGTTGGATTTAGCAGGAGATAATGCCAGTGCTGCAGATGCACCCAGGCACTGGTGGAGTTTCCATTAAGTACACTCTGTATAAAAGACAGGCTGAGAAGCTGATAAATTGAAGCTGGTGGGAGGAAGGAGTGAGTTGTAGTACTTGAAGCTAGCTCGTAATAGTGTTTGCTTACAGAACCTTGAGGGAGTAGACATGTGATTAGAGAGATCAAATAGTCTTAACTTGGATCTGGACTTTAGATCACGAGAGCTGCAAGGGAAGTCTTCAGTTGTACTCTGTTCAGACAGTTCTCAGGTAGACCGGTATGTCTTACGCTGCTTGGTGCTTGAACTTAGAGCCTTTATGTTGAGCTTCCACGACAGCATGGTACTATAACCCCATTTCTCTTTTTCCTAACATTAGGTGATCTAAACTTGCAAAGAGCTTCTAAAACTCTTCTGGAACTCAACACTACAGCTAAGTGCTCGCAGAAAGACAGCCAGTACCAAATTCAAAGCAACATTAACTTCATGTGTGGGAAAACACTGGTGAGTCTAAATCACTTATTCTTATCTTCAATGGATAAAGCATGTACTTTTAACTTGCTTTTTAGGGAGACTTGCTGTACTAGTGGATGTAGTAATTAACAGGCTTCTTAGCTTAAGGAAGAGCCAGTTACATTTTAGTGCCAAATTAAGGACGTGGTCTAAAGGAGCATTCAAAATTCAGTCAAGTTAGGAAATAATGGCAGATCTGCAGTTTAGGTCTGGTCACAGCCTCTTCTGGTTCTTTAATGTTTCCAGTAGTATCTTCATGTTTTTCTGTAGTACTTTAATAGCGTGATACGGAGGAATTGGTCAACTGGGTGCTGTAACCAAAAGCTACTGTTTTGATGCTGGCTGTGTCTGAGCTGTGGACTTAGAATGGCTGCTTAATAAAACAGTACTGAAGAACAAGACTGATCTCTGGTGCAAGTCAGCTTAGCTGACATCAGTAAGCCTTAGGTTTTGTTTGCACATAGTTGAGCTTAGAGTGCTTGTGCATCTACCTGGGCTTCTGAGGGTGCAGTTGTTTGTAGGTATCTGCCTAAAGCGTGAACGGAGATACCTGGAGTGTGTGTATGCAGTTCATATCCATATGCTTTTGGAGTTGCACCTTCCAAACGCTTAACTGATACCACAGCTTGCTATTCTGTACAGACTGATCAGTTTATGTATTTGTGTATCAGAGATAAATACTTATCAGGGCTGCTGTTGGCACAGGTAACACCATTGCACACCCTCTTTTGGAAGCGTAGCCAATTCAAACAAGGTGCCAGTGCAGCAGAGAGGTTTAAAGGCTTCCTGTGTGCTGTTTTAGCAGATGATTCTGAAAAAAAAATAAAAAAAATAAAAAAATTCCTCAACTCCAGCTGTATCACCAAATCATAACCACCTTCAAACCTCTTCTAGCTAGTGTGTAACACCTATTTTCATGTGACCCAGCAAAAAGATTTTGTAATAGTGTCTGGAACAACTTGTCTCCAGCACTTTTTGTAGGGCTAAATGGGGGAGGGTATCTGTTTAAACAGGCTAAAGTGTTTCTAGCTGAGGTAATGAAGGGACAGTGTGGGGAAAAAAAAAATCTCATTTTCCTTTTATAAGCGGAGGTATTCATTTGAGTACCCAGCCCTGAAATACGTTAGAAGCCTTGTCCTGAAATAGATATGAATGTTTGACATGAGCCTATAAAAAAAAAAAAAAAAGGTAGCTGACTTCAGATGTGTCCTTTCTGTATAGCTGAAGAACTTGCTAATCAGCCTCCTTTGTGGGATAGGGAATGGGTAAACTACACATTGTCTTGCTGTTCATCTCTTTATACACACACACTGGTGTTTTCATTTTTAGTAACTAGATGTGCCTGGTATTCCTGCCAATGTCAGTTGGCACAAGTGAGTGCTTCCAAAAGATGTAGTACAATTTTCGCATATTAGGATTTGCACATGTTAATTAGAGAGCTTGCATATGCAGAGTGAGAAGGATTTGGCACCCTGCATTTTCCTGAGTTTATCAACAAATCTGCTTTAAAAAAAAGAAAACAAAAAACAAACAAAAAAACCACACCAAACAACAGTCATGCTATTTAAGCGCTATTAAGAAACTGTATGGCTTTGGTCTGATGTTCTGTATTCTTTTTTTAATCTCTTAAATTAACTTATTTCTGTCTGTAGATACAAAATAAAACCGAAGTCCGTTCTTAAAATGACTTTTTCTCTTTTAAATAGGGTACCCCTGAATTTGTAACAGCAACAGAGTGTGTGCACTATTTTGAGTGGAGGACATTTGTTGCTTGCAAGAAAGACTTGTTTAAACCTGTGAAAGAGGTAATCTATGTACTATATGTATAGAAGTTTCTTTTTATGAATCTGGTAATCTTATTCTTCCAACCCTTCTACCCAAATAAATCCCAACAGCTTCCATAGGCCAGACTTCTTCACACACATATAAAACAACTGTTGGATGCTGGTGGAGCTGAGAATTTTTGGTAGTTCTTCAACCCTTTGAGATCTATATGGTTTATAGTAAAACTGTAAGAGCGGGAGCAGAACACGCGAAGTTCTGGTGCCTTCTTTTATCCAGTGTATGTAGCTTTAAGTCTGTCTGAAAGTACACGAGCTTCCAGAAGTAAAAGCCTTTTCCATATATTGAAATGGTTTTATAAATGCCTGTTTATAAATTCTCCCTACTTCATTGGCCTGCGTTGTATGTATTTTCTTTTTCTTTTAGGTGCCTTGCTATGTATTTGATGAAGATCTGAAGAAACATGACTTAAATCCTCTCATCAAAGTTTCAGGACACTACTTGGTGGACGATTCTGATGATGATGACTCCTTGTTTATAAACATCTGCAGGGACTTAGGTGTGGACACAAGCTTGTATCGTCTGTCAGAGTTTAAATTTCTAGCAGTATGATTTTCTAGTGCCCCAGTTGAGGTTGTCCCATGACTGAAGACTGGTGGTTTAGGATTTTCACTATTGTTTCAAACTATTTCTGATGATTTGAAGGCTGCTTTTTGTGAAGCCAAGTTTTGTTCTCTAACTATTGAGCTGTTGAGAGAGATTTGCCTTCTGGAACGGCAAGGACTGTTAGAGAAGTTTACTTAAGCTCTTCCACTCAATCCAGCTGTTATGTTTACTGCCAAATAGGACCAAGATAGTTCATAGCATGTTTTAATAAATGTTAAATTTTAGTGAACTCTGAATACATTCATTTGTGCTCTGAATTTATTGCTTGTTTTGGGCTCCCATTCAGGCTGTTGCTTTGTTACAAGTCTATCCCAAAATGAATTTGAAAGTGTTTAGGTGCTTTTGAGTCATGGTGCATAGCTATCACTGTGATGTCAGTTGGGAGCCATATAGATAAGGAATTAAAATAGCAAAATCACTTCTTTGAATGTTATTGAAACTGCTAGTTCAGTTGTATGCTTGCAGTGACTTTGAAGCTGTGCAGTTATGTTTTGTGTGCCCGTGTTTAGTGGACAGCTAAACTAAAAAACTTCTACCTCTTGTGGCAGGTCTGTTCTTTTTTTTATTTTATTTTTTATTTTTTTTAAAAAAGAAACAAACAAAAAAACCAAACACATACACAAAAAAGTCTGAAGCTTTTTGCTGACAGCTTTGGATAAGAACCAAAGGAGGAAAAATGCCTCTCCTGACAGTAGGCGTTACTTGTCCCTTGGTACTATTTCATTGTTGTGGGGGGGAAAAAATAGCTAAAATACTTCTAGAAATTCTTGAGCCATATATATATCCAACTGCTAGCTACCAGAAACTAATTTCAGCAAGGAAAAAATGGGACAGCGTGAGCTTCCCCTTGTACATAAGTACTTCAGGTTTTGTCTTGGCAGTTACAAATTTTGTTACCCATTTTAAAGGTATTTTTAGAAAAGGGTGAAGCAATAGATATAGCAAGCGAGTCCACAGGTGAAATCACAAAGTACTCCGTGCAGAGCTGGGCTTAAAAATTGATTTTTTTCTATATTCTTCAACAGGAAGCTCAGGTGGAGAGGCCAACAACTGCCCTGCTGGCAGTGCAGCTTGCTTGATACATGAAGGTCATGCATATGATGTTGGCCGTCCAAAGGAACAGCTGAAGCGTCATGACCAAGACAGGTACTTCTGTGAATGCTTCTCGGTTATCTAGGCTGGATAAAGCAGTCGTATTAACTTCTAGAAGACTCGTGTTGCTATCAGCACAAGTTCAACTTCGAAGCATTGGCAGAGATGATTTTCAAATAGCGGGAGGGTAGAGTCTCTTTGCAGACGTCATATTGTACTGCCATAACACAACAAATTTTCTTCCTTGTCAGAGGCTCTTCTTTACAAAATTGCCAATTTCTCAGAAGCCAGTGTCAGTGTTCTCTGCCTCCAAGCAAAAGAATTATATTTAATTCTATCTCTCTGATGTCTCAGGGCTTACAGGGTAAATGTGTTGGCTCTACGTTTTGACTCACTTTGTTTGGCTCACTCTACTGCCCAGGAGTACTTTATACTGAGAGTAAGGCCAGATGTTGCCCTTCTGTAGTTTTGTATGAATGGGTTCTTAATATTAGAAACAGATAAGCAGTGCCAGGTTTATTGTTCCTGGTGGTGGCAGTGCAGTGGGGGTAGGAGAAATTGTTTCCTTGACGCTCTCTTAGCCAAAATGGTCAGATCTAAGCCTGCTTACCTTGTCTGTACAGTCAATAGCGTACTCTTATTTCAGATACAAGTTGAAACAGAGTAAACCACCCAGGTTTTTTTTTTTTTTTTAAAGACTAACAACTTTGTAAACTCGTTGGAGGGTTTTTCTCCCATGAAACAAATAGCTAAGGTATTCTGTACCAAGACAGAAGCTTGCATCTGAAGAAGCATAACTCTTTGCTTGTAATGAAGTACAACTAGTATTGGATTTAAAAGTGCTTGGCAAGAAAGCTTTTTCTTACCCTGTTAGGACTGAAGAGCTCTTCATTCTTGAGAGAGAAGTCATTGTATGTGCTGGATCAGACTAGGGTGGCCTGGGAAAGAAGTAATATGAAGTGTATGTCTGCATCCTGTTACAGAGGCCAGTTAGAGGTGCAGTTAAACTGAAGCCAGATGGTCACCCCTCCTCAAGTTGTCTTCTGCATGTTAGATCACATAGAACATCAACACTTGGTAGGAAAGTTGTATTGGGGTTTTCTTACCCAGTCACCTCGCCATTTTTCTTTGTCAGATAGTTATGTTTTGTGATCCTACTCCTACCTTGTGTGATCCATTCTAATTGTCCTCCTACTTTCAATTTGCTAATGAGTTTGTCTCGATCTCAATTCTGGGAGCAGGATGGAAAGAAACTGCATAGAAAAATGTAGGAATTTGAAAGAATTGTATGGAAATTGTAGGAAAGCCATGCAGAGGAACATGGACAGGCTGGATCAATGGGCAATGGGATGAGGTTCAGCATGGCTAAGTGCTGTTTCCTGCTCTTTGGCCAGAACAGCCCCATGCAGTGCTACAGGCTTGGGGCAGAGTGGCTGGAAAGCTGTGCAGAAGAAAAGGATCTGGGAGTGCTAATCAATGCTCACCTGAACATGAGCTGGCAGTGTGCCCAGGTGGCCAAGAAGGCCAACGGCATCCTAGCTTGTATCAGGAATAGTGTAGCCAGCAGGAGCAGGGAGGTGATCGTCCCTCTGTATTCTGCTCTGGTGAGCCTGCACCTTGAGTACTGTGTTCAGCTTTGGGCCACTCACTACAAGGACATCGAGGCCCTGGAGTGTGTCCGGAGAAGGGCTATGAAGCTGGTGAAGGGCCTGGAACACAAGTCCTGTGAGGAGCGGCTGAGGGCGCTGGGGTTGTTTAGTTTGGAGAAGAGGAGGCTTGGGAGACCTCATTGCTTTCTACAGCTACCTGAAAGGAAGGTGTGGGGAGCTGGGGGTCGGCCTCTTCTCACAGGTAACTAGTGACAGGACTAGAGGGGATGGCCTCAAGTTGCATCAGGGGAGGTTCAGGTTGGAAATGAGGAGACATTTCTTCTCAGAAAGAGCAATCAGGCACTGGGACGGGTTGCCCAGGTATGTGGTGGAGTCACTGTCTCTTGGGGGTATTCAAGGACACTGTCTCTGGGGGTGTTCAAGGAAAGTGTGGACGTGGTGCTAAAGGACATGGTTTAGTGGGTGACATTGGTAGGGGGATGGTTGGACCAGAGGATCTTGGAGTTTTTTGTTTTTTTTCCACCCTTAATGATTCTGTGATTCCATGGCTGTCTTAGTAGTTATTTAGTAAACTGTAAAATGAAAGGAATAAAGGCATACATAAAAAGTAACTTCCAGGAGTGGGACTACTTTGGTGTATTCTGTAAAAGAGAGGTGTCCTTTCAGCAGTATGCTTCTGCGCAGCGTGTCGTGTCTTGAGTGCATTTTTGGTTTCTTGTTTTCTCTTTCTAGGCTGGTACTGATTTATGAGAGAATATACAGTGATGACGAAAAGCCAGACTTCTGCCTAGGCCATAATCCAGCAGTGACAATCACTTTTGTTTGCCCATCAAAGAGAGGAGAACAGGTAACTTTGCTGTTTTAGTGTGCGTGTGTTAAATGGTCGGTCTTCTAACTTCTGTGTGCATTATCTTTGACTTTTATTGACAACTGAAAGGAACAGAAAAACTCTGCTGTTTTGTGGCTTGTCAAGAGTGTGGCGTACTGAAAATAAATACTACTTAAAAAACTGTCTTCTAAAAGTTAAATAAAACAAGGACTTGAATAAAATTTTCCCTGGGTTATATTCTTCTGTTATTTCAGTGAATTTAGTTATCCTTTTGTAGGCTAAACATTTTCATCTGAACGGGATTCTTAGAGCAGTGTTAGTCCTTGGCACGGAGCTCTCCTTTGGCTGATGAAGGTTTTTTCACCAGTCAGGCTTGGGCATGCTTATAGTTTTGTCTCTTACTTGTTTCTTATTCTGGCATTCCTCAGGGGAAAAAAAAAAGCAGGTGTTGCTGCTTGGCAAAAGTTTGTCACTTGCAAAGCAGGCTAATGAACTCCTTTAACTTTAAAGTCTGTACTGTTAAGCAGCAGATGAATTTTTGCAGGACACTGTTTGAATCAACTTCAATGCAGTAGGGTAATTACTGTTTGTGATGCCAGGTAATTTCAGCAACCTGCACTCCTTAAATTGGACCAGTGTGGATATTGCTGGTGCTCTATGGCTTCATATTGCAATGCTTTTGCTTGCAGGCTGGCAAAGGAGGAACTCTTGTCAGGCTAAGTTTGATTTAATGTTTTGTCCCTCCTATGACCTAGATAGGTACCATACATCATTATCATGACTGAAGAAGCAGACCATAGGGTGTCTTCTACTATCATTTTGTAATACATCAGCATAGCTATGCACACATACATTATGAAAAGTATTGCTAATGTTACCTGTGCCTGTAACTTCCTGATACTTACCTCTGTATCTGCCTGTTTTAGTTTTGTGAATCAGTGAGCTTCTAAATGTTTCACTTCAAGAGGTACAAAAATACTTCTCTACAGACAAAACATCTGATGAAAGTGTTGGCTAAAGAATTGTCAATTACTACCTCTTATCTTGATTTGGACTAAGGGAAGTTAAAGTTGCTAAAATGTGCTAAGAGGCTGCTTTGCCTTCAGAGAATACTTGATCTGTTCCCTTCTTTGAGGAATCCCCAGAGGCAAACATGATCCAAGCTGTGCTCCGCAATTTGACCTCCATATTCTATTCTTTTGCCAACATGTAAAATAAGAGCTTTTTTTAATGTACTTTACTTATAATCCTCTGCTAATGGCTGATGCTTTACCTCTCTTTAGACTTCTAGTAGTTTGCCACATAATCAGTAAGCACTGTTTTATTCAGTTGTCAATACCTGAATTAGCCAGAGATGGTGTTTGCAGATCATAAGCAATTTATTACGGGTGAAGCTGCTCATTACTGACCTGAAATGGATGTGACACCATTAACTGATGGATTCCATTTCAAGTACATCTCTAGACTTGTAATCTTAATTCTGATCACTTCTGTATCAGAGTGCAGGTCCCAGACTCACAGCAAAAACAAATTGCCGGTATGAAATTGAGTGGGTGACTGAGTATGCCTGTCACAGGGATTACCTGGAGAGTAAGAGCTGTCTTCTGACTAATGAGCAACATGATATCTCCATTGACTTGACACCACTTACTCAACTTCCAGGTAAGGTCACTATTTTTCTTTTGAGTCTGTGGTGCTACTAATCAGTTTTGTTTCCATGTTTGGAGACTGGGAATAATATCCTATCTAGATATTGGGGTCACACCTGACAAGTAGATTTTGGTAGATTCTGTTTATATCTGTTCTGCTATAACACTTATTTTTATTTATTCAGATTATGTCACACCGTATTTAGCCAAAGATGACAAAGATGAGTATTACTATTACTTGAATGTATGTGGGAAAACCAGTGCAGGTAACTGCAAGGACAGCACGGGATACACTTCATCTTGCCAAGTAAAATCTTCGAATAACCAGCAAAAAGTGGCAGGAAGATTTGAAAACCAGACCCTAAGGTATGTGAATATATATATGTATGTGTGTGTGTATATACATATATATATATATATATATATAAATATATTCCCAGGCTCTTTAGCTGTGCTAAGTTGTCTGAATGATGATTGTCCTTTGTTTCCTACTTTGATGCCCTTATTTGTCTTGTAAGCAATATTAGATATGCAAGCGTTCTTGCTTGGTGTTGTATAGGAAAACATTAACAGTATGCCAAGATGGCATTAGCAGACAGGAGCAGATGGGATTGGTAGGGGCCAATGCCTACACAGGAAGGAAACTCACCAACTTTGTCAGAACTGCAGACTGCTGTACTGCATCTTGCCCTTCTCGAGTTTTGCATGCAATGTGGCATCAGGGCTGGATGTTTTTAGCTGTCCTCTCAATCTCCACCTCATTTGCAAGAATAGGCTTTAATTGTATCCAAGATTACTTGAGTCCAGGAATTAGTGTGTTTAAGAACATGAGGATTCCCATACTGGGACAATAGCAAAGAGGTTCTTCACCTAGGTATGGTCTTTCATTCTGTCTATGCATATCGCAGACTTGTAAGAGCAGTCATCCAGGGAGTATAGCTTCTTCCACCTGCAAAAATAGCCATGAAATAAAGTAATATGAAGAAACGTTCCACTAAGGCTGGAATAGCTTTATAGCATTTTTGAAACTGTACACATTCATGGAAAGGAAACATAACTGTGGATGGAAGCCTTTGTTGCAGTAGAAATATCGGTATTAATGTCGAACAAGCATCTGTCTTCCCTCTTCAGTGAGATGATTAAGTAAAGAAAAAAAATGTCTTCTGTTATGAGGAGAACACTGCATTATTGCCTGATCACATTTCTATCTAAAACTGACTTTTCACTCAGATATTCTGATGGGGATCTCACTTTAATTTATCCGAATGGGGATGCATGTAGTTCCGGCTTTGAGAGAATGACAGTCATAAACTTTGAGTGCAATGAAACAGCAGGTGAGTATAACCAGCTGTGGTGACTCTGCTCAGAGTTCAACTTCTGTGTTTGCTTGTAGACCTTAGGCTCAAATGAATGCATGCTTTGAAGCGCATTCAACACAAGAAATAAATATTGCTGGAGTAAGCACTAATTTCTATGGCTTGCAGGATCGTTTTGTATTCTGTAGTAGCACTGCTATGTTAAATTAGCACTGGTGGTAAAGATTATTGAGGCATGAAAAGACCTACTTTTCTTAGTCAACAGTTTAAAAACAAAATAAATCATTTTGCTGCACAGGACTTGTGGTTTTTCTGTCTGTCTTGCTTGTTGCATTGAGTTCTCAATTATCTCTTGCTTTTCTCTCTTCCTACTGGAAACCTAACCTCTGTGTATTCATCTTCAATATTAAGGTAATGATGGTAGAGGGACTCCAGTGTTTACTGGTGAAGTGGACTGCACCTATTTTTTCACTTGGGATACAAAATATGCATGTGTTAAAGAGAGAGAAGATCTCCTTTGCCGAGTTTCTGATAAGAGGAGACACTATGACTTGTCACCTCTGATCCGCAGTTCAGGTATGGCAGTGAAAGCTCCCTTTCAGTTACTTTTCTTTTGAAACTTCTGTTCTGAATTTACGTGCTATTTCTAGTGTCATTGCAATTCCATAGCTGAGCATGATAACGGCTGTCACTTTCCTTGGTATTTTTCTGGGGGTACTGGCACCCAGCTCCATCCTCTCAAAAGAAATAGTCGCATTAGGAAAGTAGTCTTATCTCTGACTGTCTTGGTTATTGTCATCTCAAGTGGCTTTAAGCGTGGATTGTTTTTCTGTGATAAATAGTGTTTTGGAATGGAGAGGCTGGAATGATTAAGCTAGCTGACTTGTTCTCAGTGACTGTCTGTATTTCAGATTCAGCCCAGAACTGGGAAGCTGTTGACAGTAGCCTTTCAGAGGCAGGAAGGAAACATTATTACATCAACGTCTGCCATAAAGTGCTGAAGAGAGGAGGAGCTTCCAGCTGCCCAGATGCTGCTGCTATTTGCTCTGTAGGTGAGTCTTTTTAAATCTCTGAAGGCTTGGCATTTCTTTTTTGTAAATGCAAAAGGGCTGCACTGGGTGCCTTCTGTTATTTGAGGAAATGGAAGTTAGGAGCGTAGTTCCCTTGTGCTGCTAAAGACCTCAAAGACCAGTAGACTTACCTAATAGCTGGATGGTATAACACTTTCCTCCATAGCTTGTAGAGTGGTCTAGGGAAGGTTGAAAAACAACTTGTAATGGCATGCTTTCCTAAGATTTTCCATTTGGCTAGGTAATATTCTCTTCATAGAGTAAACTTTGTAGGGGAAAAAAGTGATGGCTTTACTCTCCTTGCAGATAAACAAAACAAGAGCAGGAATCTTGGAACATTTGTTTCTTCACCTAAAAAGGTTGGAGAAAATATTCAACTTACCTATTCAAATGGAGACAGCTGTGGTGTTAACAAAAAAATCAAAACGGTCATCACTCTTGTATGCAGACCAGGTAAGAATATCCACACCTTTTTCTTTAATCCAGTTAAAAAACGGAGATCGTTTAATATTCCCAGACATGAGTGCTAAGTCTTAGTGTATGCCTTTGTCTTTTGTTTTCTTGTATGCAAAAGCTGAAGGACTGTTTGCTAGGATGATAGCAATATAACTGCAGGTATTTATCTCTGTTCATGTTTTATACAAGTATTCTTTAAATATTCAAGACCATTGAGTAATCTGTTGAACTGAGATTTTTTTTTCAAACAAGTTGAAGGTAAGTTTAAGAGACTAAAGCCTTGAGAATACCTGGAAGCTCTAGAAAGCACTTTATACATCTAGGTTGTCTTGATAGAAAAGACTGGTTCTGAACCATGTTCATTTACTTTAAACTTTTTCAATAAATTTCCTCTGAACTGCTTGCATTTTACAGTAAGCAGGAACACTTGCGGAAACTGTTAATTTTCATCTCCCTATAATAGCTCACTAGTATAACTTCTTCCAGGGAAATATAAATTTTGGATTCTTGCACTTCAGCATGAGGAAGCTAAACCCTCTGTATATTGGCTGTTCAGATCAGGTCATGCACTAGTTCTGATAAAGCTGTTGCTTTATAGCCAAGCTCCAGGCTTGCATATCAAAAGAAACGTTTTTTGGAGTGTGAGAGAGTACTTGGGAACAGACTAAGCAGTACATCTTCACCTCTTGGCTAGATTTGGGGAGAAGGATGCAAAGAACTAGTGTAAAGAATTGTGGATTGTGGTCCTTATTTTCAGAGGAGAGGTACTTCATTACTTCTGTTCTGCTGTTGGGGAGGAGTTGGTGTTTGTAGGCTTAGATTAATAGTTTTGGCAGCCTGACTATACTGTGCGTTAACACATTGCTCTTTCAATACCAGGTGATCTAGAAAGTGCTCCAATCTTGATGTCTGAGGGTGTATGTTCGTATGCTTTTGACTGGTATACTGCTGCTGCATGTGTCCTGTCTAAAACTGAAGGAGATAACTGTCAAGTCTCTGATGCTCAGGCAGGTATGTACTTATGTTGGCCAAACTGAAGAGTCTTCAAGGATAGGACTTGTGCCATGGCATTGAGCATTAAGTCCTCTTTCTGTGCAAAAACAAAGTGAACTTGTTGCAAGTTTAAGCACCTAAGACACTGGAGCACAGAGCTTTAAAGTATATGCACATGTTAAAATGAGAGCAGTGTGAGCTTAATGCTCTTCCTAGTATATGTGTGTGGGGGGGAAATAGGTGTAACTTGTACTTGACGTTAGTAAATTCTTCTATAGGAAAGCATATGCTTCCAGTATGTCTGAATTTCCATGTTTCTGGAACAATTACATGGAAGGGGAGATGTGTTTAGGGGAACATGTCTGTATAATAACTAGCTGTGTGGCCAGTAGAATGAAGATCTGAGAGATGGTGGGGAAGAACTGGGACTGAAAGTTAGGCTGAACAAAGTTTTATTCCTTCCCTGTTAGGCTTCTCTTTTGATTTATCACCATTGACCAAGAAAAACGGGTACATAGTTAATACTTCAGAATATTTGTTCTACATAAACATCTGTGGCAGTGTGCCAGTTGAATTGTGTCACGCACAATCAGCAGCGTGCCAAGTAACACAAAGGTAAGTTGCTGGTTCTGTTGCTTGTACTAGATCTCCTGTTGTGATGTTATCTAACAGTGACCAATTTTCATGTAAAGTAATTACTACCTGCAGTAGATTCAGGTAACTTGCATGTGAAATAAGTGTCAGCATAGTAATTATGCTGCCAGTTGTTTCAAGCAAAGCGTATGTGATCTTGCTTGCAGTTAGCTTTTGAGATTGTGTCCATTGGTCCACATTCAGACATATGATTTAATTTCTTTCGGTGGTCGTGTGTGCAGCCAGTTGGACTTGATGATCCTTGTGGATCCAACTCAGGATATTTTGCTGTGAGTGTTCCCAGAGGGATTTTAAGCTGTGTATTAACTGCTCCATCTGTATTAAGCCAACCTGCACCTTGGATTCAAATCAGCTGTGTTTGAAGAGTGCTGTAAAAAAGCACTACTGCCTAGGTTAGCTAAGGTCCTAAGGCTGGGTGGTAGCTGCCTTATGTGAGGTAGAGCCCAGAACTTGGGTGTTGCAGCACGTTTCTATCACTAAAAGTGCAGGCACAGTCCCAATGTGCACAACTACTCTGTGAGCAGCATTGTTTCATCTTCTACCAGCCACATCTAAGGTGTAGTATCTGTGCAACACTTCACATTCCAGGTCAGCCTATTGCTAGAGATGTGGTACAGTGCACTCACATGCAATTGTACTTGATGTTGCTTGATCTTGAGGTATTCTTCAGCTAAGGAGAGTTTGCTGCACCTATCTGGGGGAAGGTGGTGAGACTAGGTCTGACAGAGCTAGTCTGACACTTAGTCAGAGTAAAGAAACCCTCCTAGACCAAAGCTGATCCTGAGCTAAGAGCATACAAAGGTAGTTTTCTTCCTTAAGTGAGAAGACTTGCTGTTGTGCAGTCCTAGATCTTCACTGACCTCACATAGTTGCATTAAACCAGCATGAACTTGGCATTAGGGTGTCTGCAGTTTGAAACCCCTCCTGAAGCCCATAGGAACTTGACTTTTCTGTCACTGTTCTAGAGAATGGAGTATTAGTATTTTAGGTACCTAAGTAAGGTATAACTTCCTTTCCTTCCCAAAGGACACTTGTTCATGGTTTGTTTGGTTTTGGCAGTGCTTTTCTTCCTAGTTTTTGACTTTGTCTAGCCAATCTTGCTGAATCCTTTTGTCCTGTTCCAGAGTATTCTATAAACATACCTCTGTGCCTACTATTTGGTTGACTTTTCTTTAAGATAACTACATCTGAATTTGCACAGTCTCAGAGCCTGTTTTTCTTTTCTAGTAAGAACCAATTTTGGAGTCTTGGAATGCCCAATTCCAAACTTTCATATTACGATGGTCTGATTCAGTTAACCTACAAAAATGGCACAGCGTATAATGATGAGAAGAAAACACAGCGATCTACTCTCATAACTTTCCTATGTGACCGTCAGGCTGGAGTAGGTCAGCCTGAATATCAGGTAAGAAGTTGCATATGAAGAAGGGAACTTAACTCTCTACATCTGTAAATCGTGAAAACAATCACTGTTAGGCTGGTACAGCAGAGATTCATGGATGGAAATAAACATCTATAAAGCAGACTGCTCAACAAAACAGGTATTTTTCTTGGTATATTAGCCTGTACTTGTCTCGCCTACTGAACAGTAAACTGACTTGCATCAGAGTTCGCTATCACTTCGCTATTCTCTAGTTTCTGGGCCATATAGTTACTAGTGCTCTTGATCCTCTTGTATTTTAAATCGGGGGCCAAAAAGCCTTATTTCTTGGCCAGAGATCTGAAGTGCCAGGACTGCCCTGTAACACAGCCAACAGCAGTTATGTTGCTGTGGTTGTGTGTTACAGCAGGGCAATAATGGCAAGATCAATATGAAAATGAACCTGTACTAATTAGTCTGAGAAAGTGCATCCCAAAACTCGGGGGGGAATAAACCTAACATATAAAGGAATAGTGTTGCTTCACACAGTAGTCTGTATGAAAGCCTCCCTTGACCTATTCTGTTATTTTTTTTAGGTAGAAGATAACTATACCTACAACTTCAGGTGGTACACTGAATATGCCTGTCCTGAACTGCCCTTGGAATGTGTTGTGACTGATCCCAACACCATGGACCAGTATGACTTGTCGAGGTAAAGTAACACAGTCTTTGTGTGAACTTGGCTATTCTAGTTTAGTATTCTGGGTGATTGTTTAGCACTGGATGACACTGGTTTCATGCATAAAAAGCACTAGAAAAGCCATCTCTTCAGTTTAAACTGCAAGTATCTTGAAATGGAGATACTTTTATCTTAATTGGAGATATTGGTATATTGATTCACCTCTAAGATATAAGTTGGCTTTTTGGGTTGGCTTTGCTCAACTTACTTTGTTAATTGTTTTCTACTTTACTAGGAGTAATTTTTTGCGACACTTAAAAATGAGGGGAAAATGTTACATGAAATGCAAACTGAAACACCGTGCAGTTTCTTTCTTGAAACTAACAAAACTAGAGGGAATCTATGAATAACGTGTTCTTAGCATTGAACTTTTTCCTCCCACTCAGTTTAGCAAAATCTGAGAAGAGAGGTGGAAACTGGTATGCTATGGATAATTCAAGACCAAGTGAACGCAAGAAGTACTACATAAATGTCTGTCGACCACTACTTGCTGTTCCAGGATGTGACCGTCGAGCATCTGTGTGTCAGATGGAATATCGACATGATCATGTGAGTAGTGTTTTCGTCCCAGCTCAGAGCTGATTTGCCCAAGTGATTGAGTTAAGGGGGAATACAAGATGAGCACATGAATTTTGGCCCCTTTGTGCAACATACAATGGTATCCTGTGCATCCATAGTGTTGGCATAGTCACTGCAGTATGGCAGACTTCTACCAGCCTCTTGAAACACCAAAGCTTTAATTTTTACAAGGTTCCCACTCTCATCTTCTGCTAGTGATTTTTAAACTTCGCTAGGCATGGCAGATAAGTAAGGTCAACTCTAAGAATGACTGGAGCCTTCTACATACTCTTTTAAAGAGCTGCACAAATTAAATTGTATGCATTGCACATGAGGTGTAAGCCTCTCTTAACTCCTGAGCTGTGTAGCTGGTGGGATGGGGATGATTTTTGAGGTACTCTAGGCACCTTATTATAAAGTAAAACTTCTGGTGCTTAAATGTGTATCTTAAATATAGAATGGGGGAGAAATACTGGGGAATCTCTAGACTTCTCAGTTGCATTCAAAACTCAAGGTAATCTTTTGTATACAGGGTTATTGTGGTAGGTACCATCTTCTTGGGCATTTCTGTAACAGTGCACTTGAGTTCAAAATTGCTGACAGTTTTTTATATTTCTAGGATTCTTACTATGAAGCCACCTCTATTAGCAATCTTGGTGTTGCCAGCAAAGAATTAGTAGTTGAAAGACCTCGTCACATTCTTCTAACATATTCAAATGGCTCTGTGTGCATCAATGCTGATGGGAAGACGACAACTTATACCACCACCATCCACTTTGTCTGTTCCAGGGGCACTCTAGTAAGGACAAATGATCATTCAGTTGTTATATCATAGGAGGCCTTCCATCAAGGGTTTCATGATAACAGAGATTTCTTGGGGACTTAACTTTGTTTTTACATCTGTTTTAAATGCCAGAGAAATGTGTATCTGAGATTGAGTGTTTTATCATAAGTAAGAAATAGTTAACAACTAATAACCCTAGTGGAAATTGATGCATCAGACTAGTTTAATTAGCATGAAAAAGTGCGTGAGGAGTCGAATGAAGACTGGAGTTACACATGCAGGCATTGCAGATCCTAAGAGGAAGAACGTTGTGAATTGCATCTTCAGGCTGAGGTTTTGCATCTCTGTAGCTTGATTCTAGATGACTTCTTTATTCTATAAAACTTGCTGAAGTTTAGACTGGGGGGGACCACTGAGGCTTGCCTAGACTTTTTCATGCTGGCTGAAAGCACTGAAAGGAATTTTGAGTAATCATTATTCCAGTTGCCTGGGCTGACAGTGTTTGGTGGTACTTGATTTTTTTTTTTTTTTTTTAGTGTTCTGTAGCTTATATACCCCAAACTCTCCAAAACTTGGACTGAAGAAAGGTGTGATTATATGTGTTCACGTTGAGTTTTGAACTGCATTAGAATATTTGTGTATCAGATTCAGTTCTCCTGACTTTCAAAATAAAAAGGAGTGAGGAAATTGGGTTGGGAATTGTGTGCTTTTGTAGTGAAATCTTTTAGAACATTGCAATGTTAAAGCAGAATCTCAAACATGGAAAGGTGTGTTGGCTGTTACATTTTCCTTGATTCTGGTCTTTTCTCTGCAATCTGTTTCCAGAGTAGCAGCCCACGGTTTATATCTATTCAGGAATGTGTAGTTACATTCTTATGGGAAACTGAAGCTGCTTGTCCAATTAAGGAAACAAAAGATGATTCTCAGGTGAGAAAGGGTGAGACAAATCTGTTCATGGTATTCACATACTATTTTCCTAGCATTCCTGTTCTCTGCATTTTAATGAATCTTAACGAAAACTAACGAGTGAAGTATGAAGTTGATCATTATAGAGTTTAGTGCTGTCTTACTGCTTTCTTCTTGATGTGTTCATGAAATACGTAACTTTTGGCCAAAGCAGCACAGTGTGCACTGAAGGAAGAATGGCCTGCTATAGCATTGGATGTTTCATTCCCTTATGAGGTTGCTAGTAAAATGGAATGGAAGGGCTTCTATTGTCCTCGTTTGTGTACAGATCAAATGAGGCTCACTTCTTTACACTGGGCTACTCAGCTTCTTCTCATTTACAGATCTTGAATTGATCACATTAGAATAGGAGTATCCTTCAATTAAAATTTCTTTGCTCTTAGCTAACCTGATAAATGGTATCTGTTAAACTACACTTTGATATCTTGATATGTGATTGTCAATGGACAACTGCAAAAGAATTTAAGTGTTGCTACTGCCGGAGCTGTACTCTGGTTGTCCAAATTAAGCTGCTGCTTCCTAGACAGAATATGTAAATCACTACTTTGATTCTTTAAGCAAGCTAGAAGTAGAAATTAAACACCAGAAATGCTGAATGAGAGAATAATGGTGTTGTAACTTTTCTCTTGTAGACCTGCTCTGTGCGAGATCCAAACAGTGGCTTTTTGTTCAATCTACAACCACTAGCTTCAGGAAAAGGCTATATGGCAACAGGAATTGGGAAGAAATTCTTGGTAAGGATTCTGACTTTACAGTCTGTTGCTTATGGATACTGCTGTTGTATTTCTTCTGGTCAAGCTCAGTGAAATGGAGCTCTTGTAAAGTTTATTAAATTTGAGCTGACAAAAAAGTATTGTACTTGAGAAGAATAACTTGCTTCATCACTTCAGATGGTCTTAAAAACATCAACATTGTTTTATAGCAGAGCTAAAAAGTAGTCTCACTGTAGTGGCACCACTAGGCTATGCATGGCTAACTATGGACTCTGTATAATACTAGTTTATCTACTAGTGTTAAAAATGGATGGTGTAAGCCTAGAAATTGATTTAATCTATCCATATTAGTGCTTTTCTGATGTGGTTAACGCTGTGTGCACTCACGTTTTTAATACTTCTAGCTGAACATTTGTGGGCCCATGCCAGATTGTGGTGAAATTAATGGAAAACAAGCTGCTGGATGTGAAGCAGAAAATCTGACATCAGTGAGGATGGTGGAATTGGACAAAACTCTTTATCTGTCTGGTGAGGGAGTTCTAACTCTTACCTACAGAGGTCCTCTTCAGGTGAAATCAGGTGAGTTCAGGAAGCTGTGACAGTGTATTAATGTTCTGTGAATGGTCTTAATTCCTTACTTTGTTCATGTAGTAAAACCACCTGATCTTGATGCTAATCACTTAAACAGGCTAGTTCATATTAAAACTTTAGGAAGAAATCCAATCATGCAAATGATAATGGCTCAGTTTTGTGTTGGTTGTCTGTACAAATTGCTGTGGTGATATTTTCTCATTTTCATAGCCATGATGGTTTTTCATTATATATAACATATATATGCGTTATATATGTTCACTATAACATATACACAATGGCTCAATCACTTGTTTAGGTACTTCACCGTTAGAGCTTCTACCTTCTTAATTACTGTAGGATACAATGAAGACAAATACTCCCCTCCATTTAATTCTTCTAATCATGGGCTGTAGAAGGGAAAACTAAACAATGTGTACAACTTAACATGTGCTGCTTAAAAAGTATCAGTACTTGTTTTCCAGTTGTTACACAACCTAAATAAAACCCCACCTTTTGTGTGATGCAATTTAGAGGTTGCTGGTATAACTGATTTGATGTCTTGTGGGTTTTCTTATTTCTTCACATATGTCAGACATGGGGAGCACAGTTCAGTGAATGTAATTCTGCTCTTTGAAATGTGTTAATGCTATCTGGTCTCCCTTTTGGAAAGAGTTGCTTGAGACAGCTAGGCACTTTAGCGCAGGTCTCTAAAGAAGGACTTTTTTATTTTTTATTTTTAATTTTTTTTTTTTTTTTATTTTTATTGTTCAAAAGGCATATAAACAGCATGTAGTGTTTGCCTAAACAGAAGAAGTGGTTAGAAAATGTTAAAGTTGAGTGCTAGCTTGAACATCAACTTAAATATTCTTGCGCGAACCAGCAGCGGATAACTATGTTTTACAGGGACATCAGACACTTTCACGGTGACTTTCATTTGTAATGATTCGTATCCTGGAGAGCTTAAGTTTGTGCGTGAAGAGATAAACAGCGTGCTGAACATCCATGATACTTTTTTTGAGTTTCACACAGCTCTGGCCTGTGCTCCTGCTCCTGTAGATTGTCAGGTTACAGGTAAGTACCTGGGATTCGGGTGGGCTTTGTCCAACAAGTCTTGGAAGGATTAACCAAACACCACAAGCTTCTATGGAGTAGGGCTTTGAGATAACTTAAGGATGCCTGGTCTGAAGAAGTTTGTGAGGCCTGAGGTCTTCAGAGATGTTGTAGAGAGGGAGAGGAAATGGGTTGTTTAAAGCAGGTTTAACTTATAAAAACAGGTGAGAAGCTAATATGGAAAGTAAGTGCCACTTCAGTCTAACTCTGAAGAAAGTGGGCATTACCTGTATTACCTGTAGAAAAATGAACCTGTGAATTGTGGAATAGTTGCTTTTGGTGGTTAAACTGATTATCAAGAGAATTCGGTTTTAATCTAGTATAGCTCTACCTCTGTGAACAGTATCTTGTCTCAATGGATGTCTAGTGTGATTCTGAAAAATACCTTGCATTATGTGTATTCATCAGTGAAACATATAATTTGAAATCTGGTACTATACTGCAACTGTCTAGCAGGTCTTTCAGTTTACTGTATGTACCACATCTCTTCCAGATGCTGCTGGTAATGAATATGACTTAAGTGACTTGAGCAAAGAGAGTGAACCATGGGTTGCTATAGATACTTCCAAGAATGCAAAGAAGCGAACATTTTTCTTGAATGTTTGCAAACCTTTGCCCTCTGTGCCTGGATGCCCTGGTAAGCCAAATGGCAAGCGTTTCTTAACTTCTGATTTCTGGTGCCAGACCTTGCATGCAGAATGACAACCCTTGTTATTTTAATACCATTTCTTTAATCCTGCCTGTTCAGTTGCTGAACTTGACATACCTCACAGGGGTATAATCATAGAATCATTAGGGTTGGAAAAGACCTTCAAGATCATCTAGTCCAACTGTATCCCTACTACCAACGTCACCCACTAAACCATGGCCCTAAGCGCTATGTCCAACCTTTCCTTGAACACCCCCAGGGACAGGGATTCCACCACCTCCCTGAACAGCCTGTTCCAATGTCTAAGATAATAAAGTATTGCAGATATTCTCAAACTGCGAGCAGTTTTAAATGCTAATCAGGACTCTTTCATTGAGATGTGGAAAAGCACTTGGGGAAAACTGTTGAGTGGGGGCAGTATTTCCAGTATCTGGACTTTTTTTTAAAGGCAAGTTAAATGTTGATGCTTCTTAACTGAATAAAGTCTGAATGAGAACCTTATGCCATGCATGTCTTACTGCCTTTCTAGCCAGTTTGTCTTACTTAAACTTGTTGCTCTAGCCTTCTGAGTCTATATGGACAGATTAATACAGTTTTAAAGACTTCAGTGAATGTAGAACAGTGACTTGTTCTCTTCCTCAAAGACTCTAGGCACACAGTGTCTCCACACTTATGAAAATGTGTCTGCTGTGTTGTGCTTCGTGAGTTTCAACCGTGTTGAATGCTCAAAGCTCTCTTAAAGCGATTTCGTTATGTTGTCTTACAGTAAGGATAACTTGTTGACAAAGCTTTGAACTACAATGTTTTTCTGCTGTTTTCCTGTAGGTGGAGCCATAGGATCCTGTGTGAAATATGCTGATAAAAGCAAGAACCTTGGAGTCATTCAGATAAATCCACAGGCTGCTACTGATGGGTCACTAAGCATTATTTACTTGAATGGTGATACGTGCAAAGATAAGCAACGTTATTCTACACGTATAATCTTTCAGTGTGATCAGACAATGGTAATTTTCTGTGCTAGTAGCTATTAATACAGACTTAAGAGCTTCGACTTACACCATAAACAATTTCCCTTCTTTTGGAGTAGACTGATTCGTTTAGAACAGCAGTATCTTGTATTTAGGCATTTTACTTGTCTTTCAACTGCTTTCCTCAGCCCTTTGAACACAACAACGCACTGTATTGCAGACAGCTTTGTTCAAAATGGGTACAGAAATTTGATAAGAGACCTTAGACTGTGCAACTCCATTAAAAAGGGATTCTTCATGTATGTTTTGGGACTTGCAGTGTAGTTTCTAGTAAATCTCCTTCACATGGCTTTTTTTTTTCTTGTAGGGTTCACCAGTGTTGGAGCAAGAAAATGACTGTGAGTTTGTATTTGTTTGGAGAACCTTGGCAGCCTGCCCTGTTCACAAAGCAGAAGGTAATTGTAGTTAAGCTTTCAAGTATCAAATCTGTACAAGAACTGAATATATGGTGGAGCTCTATTTGTTTCTTGTCCTACAAGTCTTTCTGTGAAAGATGCTGGCCTGTAGAGGGAAATCTATTCAGAGACTTAGTCCAGCAAAGATTTCCCATCTAACACGAAAAGTACTAGTTAGGATAACAGTCAAATGCACTCTTCTATCTAGGAAAAGAAGATACAGTAACAATGCTTTCTGGTGCTACCAAATCATGGTGCTACCATGTTAAATCACAATGAAACTTGTTAGAGTCTTGCAAATATTGGTGTTAGATTTCATGGAAATGTGGTTGATCCTGTGCCTGTCAAATATTTTCTTATCCCCTATCAAAAATTAGAAATTATATTATGAACTTGACTCTCACTAGACAATGGTGGAGCCACCAGAAGGGAGAGTATCAGTTTACAGTTGACTTCAGGACATGAAAGAAGGTATCGCAGGTTCTAGTTCTGATATTCAGTTGGTAGGAAGCTGAGTGTGCAGGTATCTTCTCTGCTCTTAAGAGCTTTGTTTTGCAGCTTGTAGATAAGACCTCGTGAATGTAGATAATACTTTGAGAAATATCAGACTTCCTGTTAAGTATCTGTTGCATCTGTACCCAACCTAGTTGACACCGTCAGTCATCTCATGTGATGCAAGAAGAATGCTTATCAAGCTGCCGCTCTGTAGCGCACAAGTACAGTGCAGGATGGTGTTGACGAGAGTTGTGGTTTTGAAGAGAGAAACTGATATGTTGTCATTCATCTTGATATCAACTTGTTAGGTGATTGAGGAAAGCATAGTCGTCATGTGGTATGACCTGATTTTTTTAAAATCTTCAAAGTATTGAGCCAGCTGTCACTTCAAAACTGAGGGCTTAATCAGCAGTAATGTCACAGGTGCTTTTCAGCTGATTAAACCCATGTAACTAGACATTTCTCAAACCTTAGACCTCCATAGACTCTGTATGGCTTTAAGCTGTAGCTAACAGTTCCTCTATCAATTATAACCTAGCTCTGCAGACTTGATAACTGTTAAAGGAAGATGCAAGACTGACATCTAGGACAGCTTTTGCTTCAGCCTTGTGTCCTCACCGTTCTTTCCAGATAACTGACCAAGTGCTGGACTTAGTGTCTCTGGTCCTGTCCTTAACCTTCAGCCTTGCTGAAGAAAGAGCCTATGAGGACAGGCTGAGGTAGTTTTTGAAGTACAGTGTAGATCTTACATCTTTATTTTTTTATTGTATTTGAGCATTAGTTTTATTGTTCTAGGTCTGAGTGACTTCTCAAGACAACCTGATTAGCTGGATTTAATAGTGTCATTCCCCTGAAGTGCCAGCTACTTAGTTTTTCTGGCCTCAGTTGTGCCAGGAGGCCTTTGTTGTCTAAGTGTATTTGGTATGGCTCATAGATATAAGATTGTATTTTAATTCTTAACTTTCTTTTAAAGGAGAGAATTGCCAGGTTAAAGATCCAAGGTATGGTCATGTTTATAATTTGAAGCCACTTTCCAATAAAGACATAAAAGTGAGTACAGAGGAGTATGACTACTACTTCAGAGTCTGTGGAGAAATAACAGAACACTGCAAGCCAGAGGCTCGGGGTGTGTCATCGTGTCAAGTGAAGAAGATGGACAGTACTTTCAGAAAAGTAGCAGGTATGGCACTTGATCAGAAAGAACTTAGTGGGAAGAGCAGCAAGAGCTATTAAATTATCACATTGCAGTTTTTGTTACACCCTGGTTAATCTCATGTTTTATGAGATAAAGTACCCTACCAGTTGTACTTCATGCGCAAATAAAATCTATGTATATAGTTACCTTACCACATGATTGGGAATGAGCTCAACACTTAATACACTGAAACGGTATTCACTAAATAACTAAGTCATGTGTTTTAGAGGAAGGTCTAGGTCTTTCTATCAATGCTTATTTTATTGTGCCTGTTATTGCTGTGTAACCTTGTTGCCACATGCATGACTGCAGTTATGTGTATTTACTGGATTAACTGTTTAATTTTCTCAACTCTTTGCTTTTAGGCTTGCTTACAGAGAAACTGACTTTCAAAAATGGTTTAATAATGATTAATTACACTAGTGGAGAAAAATGTCATAAAATATATGAACGATCAACTGCCATATTATTCTATTGTGACAAGACTACATCAGAGGTTAGTTGCAAAACACAATTCCCGTGTATATACTGTCTTCCAGATTTGTCATCTTAATGTGTGGCAGGGTAAGGTGAAGAACATGAATTAGCTTCCTTCAAGGACTGTTTAAATCACTTGTAGGTTAGGCAGGAGACAAAGCTCCCATGAGGTTTAAAAACAGTTCTATTTATGGATGATACCTTCCTTGTGCCACAGGAAAATGAGAGCATACTGTTCATTTAAGAGGTGCCTGCTACTAGCAAAGCCCTTGGAGAGGCTGGGAAACTTGCACAGAAATAAGAGCAATCCCTTAGTGAGAAATAAAAGCTAGGGTAATGAATCTGTAGAAAATCATGTAGTATGTGGCCTGATCAAAATAAGTTGGTTACTTGCTATTTTTAATAGTTCTCACTGTTCTTGTGCCTACCTTCCTGTTCATAAAGAATGGTGCCTAGGTTTACCTTTGGCTCTTCTCCTTCCCCGTGTCACGGAGGATGGCAGTAGCTCCTAACGGTTGATCTTTAATCAAAAGCGTGCATGTGGATAAACTTGGGTTTGAGAGAAGCCATGCTTTGAGCTTTTCAGGCCATACTGTTCAGATCAGAGGCACAATATGTCTCTAGGTTACTACACAAATACAAATTGCTGGACCTTCTTAAAGAAAGACTGAGACCTTTTGGTAGTTTCTATATTTAAATTGGAGAAAGTAAATTCCTTTTTTTTTTTTTTTCAGCCTGTATTTTTGAAGGAAACTCCAGATTGCACCTACATGTTTGAATGGCATACGCAGTATGCCTGCCCACCTGTTAAATCCACTGAGTGTTCCTACAAGTAAGTTGATTACACAAATGTAAGATGGGGCTGTGTGATGGCAGAAATGAGTACAGCCTTACTGCAACTCTGCAATGCTACCTCTTTAATTATTGTAATAATACGTGGCAAGTGTGGTCAAATATGGACTGTGAGTTTTAACACGTGACATCAGGATAAGTTTCTACCCTAAGACGAAACAACCTGCTGCAATGCTGCATTTGTGCTTGCCATGCATTAAACTTGTGTACTTCAATGAAGTCAGAATTACTCTTGCATTGGCTCTAGGCTGTGTACACAGCCAGTTGCTGTGGATTAGCTGATGCAGTGATTTGTCTGTACTGAATTTGAAGTTTTTGGGAACCAATGAGTCCGGTCCAGAGCTCTCTTCTAGCAAGAGCCTCTGATTGTAGAGTTAAGATGAAGCTTATTGTAAACGACAATTTTGAAGTTACTGGAAATGCCTTTTTAAATACTAAATTTAAATTCTTTATCTTACAGGGATGATGAAGGAAACTTCTATGACTTTTCATCTCTGACACGGCACAGAGAGAATTGGGAGGCAATTGCTTTATCTGCTTCTACACAGAAATACTATATTAATGTCTGCAAGTCCTTAGTACCATACGGTGCTGCACGTAAGAGCTAAATAAAAATATATTCTAGCTACAGATGGAGGAGGCAAATGGTAGGACAGTACTGCTAGCTCTTCAGAGTAAAAGATCATAAAAGCAAATTATGTGGAGACAGTGGTGTCACTTTGGCATGAGAGGGAAAGCTAGTTTTTGGGCCCTATTTCCATGTGTTTGATATATGAGATTTGCTTGCAGCTCATATCTTGATCTTTTCAGCACTCCAGCTCTTCCGTTCTCACACAAAGTCTTCCATAACTCCTGGAGATTAAAATCATCTGGAGTAGGATGTTAATTTAAGGCTTTTTTTCTCTGGCATCTTCTGAGACTGGTTCCACACGGTAGAGTGGAAGACCAGGCATCAGGCTCTAGCCTTTCACTATGAGCAATAGTCTACTTCCCCAGTGCTAGCTGCCACTGCTTTTCTGTGTGACGTGAGGTGCTTGCTGCTACTTGTGACTGGGGAGAAGGTGGGTGGTTGCGAATATGATTGGGCATTTGTTTGGAGGTAGAACAGCCATGACATAACTGAAGATGGAGTTCTGTTCCAGGCAAGCCAGCCTTAGCAACTTTTAGAGTAATGCAGTATATTCATCTGTACAGGTTCCTGTCCTTCTGATGCTGCTGCCTCCATTGTGGAGGATGCAAAATGCATAAGCCTTGGAGAAGTGGCTGATGGACCCCGGTGGGAAAATGGCATTTCTGTTCTGAAATACGTTAATGGGGATCAGTGCCCGGATAAAATTCGCAAGAAAACAACAATATTGCGCCTCAAATGTGACGAAAGCAGAATAGTAAGTGGGCTTCTTCTGGCAGGGCTTTGCATTTTCATGAGTTAGTACCACTGCATCTGTGTAAAGGACAGGGGGACAGTTCTTAACTATTCCCTAGTCTTCTGCAGTTGGTTGGGATGCAGCCCTATGAGCGCTATGAGTAGACTGTGAAGTAGTACTTGACCTTTAGATGATGAGCAGTTCTTAAGAGATCATCTTGTATCATCTAACAGTTTTTACCATCTGTAATACCTTCAAGTTGTCTGTCTGTATATTGAAGGTGAGCATGTTGTGGGGTAGGAAACATAAGGCAGTGCCAGTGGTCAGTGCTTGGTTGTGTCCCTAAGCATTAAATACTCACTTGAGGCATTTCACCGTAATGTTTTGGATTTTCTGTTGTGTGGCTAGACTGCATTTAGCTTCACTATCATCAGTTTTATTGCTACTGATAATGATTTTGGACTGTCCTGAGTATATGAGATAACTATGGTTAAATACTATAGCCTTGGGTTTATTCACTGCTCCAGAATGGGTTAATTCTTAGGACTGGTATTTGACTTGAAGCTCAGCTAGAGGCTTCAGGAATAAGCCTATGGCATGAAATCTTATAATATCACTTGAATTCCAAGTTAACTGCTAGTGTTTTGTGTTTAGGAGTCAAAACCAGAACTTATAATGGCCATTGAAGATTGTGAATATAGCTTCTTATGGTTCACTGCTGCTGCATGTCCTCTTAAAAGCAATGTGCAGAATGACTGCCGGGTAACAAATCCTGCAACAGGTAAGGAGAAAGGCCAAAAACTTTATGGGTGGAAAAGACTTCTGGCGGCAGCATTACTGTTTGTTCTCAAGGGATTTATTAGAAAAGAGTAGTGACTAACAAGCTTATTGGTCGTGGGTAGAAATACCTTGTACTACAGTGTCCTTTGGGAAAGGTCTGTAGAAAGCTTGCTATATATCTTTTCTGAAACTAGTTCTGCCTCCTATTTTTGGTATGAATTGTAACTGTCTTTTAACCTAGTGGGCAGGTAGGTGCTAGTTGACTTTCCAACTAAATGAAGTTAATGAAAGCTTTTAATACAAAGAAACATTGCGACTTTGAATCTGCAAAAAGATTAAATTACACCCTGTTTTGCCTCCAGGTCACCTCTTTGATTTAACATCACTGAAGCGAGAGTCTGGTTATGTAATCAGTGATGCACACAACAGAAGAATTGAGTTGAATGTTTGTGCTGAAGCTAAAAGTTCATGTACTAATGGAGCTGGTAAGCATTTCGTCCCTATTACTGTATTTGCTGACGATGGTGTACCTGGGGGAAAAAAAAAAAAAAAAAAAAAACACAACCAAACAAATTACTTATGCCCAGGTTTGTGGTAAATTGCAAGCGGCAAGTTTTACTGAAAACATGGAAGGACGGAGGAGAAAATTGTATCTGAATTGCTTAGGAAGAGATACAAAAACTGTCCTAGGAAATAAAATGATGTGGTTCTATTAAATTCCCTTTTTAACCTTAAATGGGTTTACTTCCAGTCCGTGCCCTTATGTCTGTAAGGATGGGTATCATTTTGGTGATGAGGGCAAGACTGTAGATGCTGATGCTAAATCTCTTGGCTGTTGTGAAAAGAAAGAGGATATTAGCTTTCAGCTAGAATGAATTGAGAGCACTAACTGCTGTGTGGTGATTGCTGTGTTGATGTAATGCATCTCCATTCAGCTTTGTGTCCATGCTTCAAAATCTTGCCAGACCCCTTTCTAGCTTTCTGTTTTTTGGGTGTGTCTGAAATATCACTAGCAGTTAACTTGTATTTTAGGATTCTTACAGGCAGGCACCTTAATGAAATTATGTGTAGTCAAGGTGGTACTTTTGTGTAAATGTCTTGGATTTTCAGAGAAGTAATCAAAAGCTGTGCTCACATGTATATAGTTATACTACATTCTACTGGTTAATAAGTTAGTAAAGACAGTATTTGGTTTGTTTCAGTGCAGCTCAGCTGAGTTTAATGGTAACTCCAGATAGCATGAAGAAGCCTTTCCTATGGAAATTAGAATAAGGCTAGAATCTTAAGTTTCCTGCTGATCAGTAAGGTAGGTGTGTAGTGCAGGTTTGAAAGGCAGTGCATCAGACTTCATCTGCTTTTTTCACTTTTTTACTGTAGCTGTCTGCATCACTGGTGGTCCAAAACCAATTAATGCTGGAAAATTAAGTAAAACTTTAACTTATGAAGATCAGGTGTTGAAGCTTATTTATGAAGATGGAGATCCTTGCCCTGCAGACCCTGAACTGAAGCATAAAAGCTATTTTAGCTTTGTGTGCAAGTCTGATGCTGGAGATGACAGCCAGCCTGTTTTTCTGTCTTTTGATGAGCAGATGTGCACTAGTTATTTCTCTTGGCATACGTCCTTGGCTTGTGAGGAAGAGGTAAGAATTATTTCCATGGAAAATACTTCTTTAGGACTAAATTTCTGGGGCGCGTTATGCATAATAATGTATACTTTAAATGCCTTGAGAGAAAGGTCTCTTTGTCTAGTACAGAAGTGAAATTCATATAGAAATTCGGAAAGACTCTTTTATTGGTATGTTCAGCAGGGATGAACAGTAGTTGGCAAACTTGTGAGCACGGTGAGTATGTTAAAACTTGAACTCCTTAGATCAGCCTCTCTGGAATATACTCAGCTCCCTTTCTGTACAGCTTAAAAAAAGCCGTAAGTAGCTTCTTGGGAAGTAATAGTTAAGATCCTCCAACAGAACAGGCCAATAAATCAGGCTGAGTTGAGGATGGATGGCATTGCTGTGCCTGGGGCTAGTCTTCTTGTGTGCGAGTGACCTGAAGGCTAGGTGAGTCTGATCAGTTCTGTGAAGTGCAGTGACAATTGTGAGAAACAAAGTTTTTTTTTTTTTTTTTTTTTTTTTTTTTCCACACTATCTGATAAACTCTGAACAAAGGATCTGCCTTTGCTTTGTAACACAAGTTGTGATAACTTGATTTGGTCAACTCTGGGTGAACTGGTGTTCCAGACAATACCTTGAGCTATTCTTACTGTAGCTAGTTTTAGCTAGTTAAATTGTTGCTGGTAACAGGTACACAGAATGAAAGCCAGTAATAGAAATAGAAGGTTAAATGGTTTGTGTTCCTTGAGCCATAGGGTAGTTAAGGTCTCTTAACACCTGAGCATTCAATTTTATGAATGTTTAATCCTTCTTGCTACTTCGAATACTTCCTAGTGTGACCATTATTCTCTGACTAGTTGTTCCCCCCTCCCATGACCACCACAGTTTTACTATAGCCCTCAATTTCATTCTTCCAGGTGCTCTTTTAGCTCTCAATTTTAGTTCTCAATTTTAGAGAAATGCTTTTCCAGCTCTTCACTGATGGAAAATGTCATGTTGCCACTTTCAGTCTTCTGTAGGAGTTGTGCAGCACACAGCTGTGGTTTCCTCTCCAGTATTATGTGCAATATGTGCTCACATAAAAAAAAAAATCAATAATGCATAAAAACCATTATTTTCTAAACTATTAACTCTGATCAGTTATCACTTGTGTGTTTCTGAGCACTTTTCAGTGTATCCACAGTGCCCCTAGTTTGTTTTAGAGTGGTAGTGGCTACCTATCAATAATGATCTCCTGTACTGAAATGAAATGAAGACAGAAACTAACAAAACTACCAATATTTGAACATGAATAAACTCCCCAGATTTCAAGTGTCCGTAAGCTTATGCACTTAAAAAATGTTTCCTCGGACCCTGTTCCAAGCAGTGCTCAAGCCACAAGCTTGCAGTGCAATAACTTTACATTGTTACAACCAAGCTTTTTTTTAATTGGAAGTGGTCCTCATCTTACCCACAACATTGAATAGGAAGGAACTGTAGGATCCACTGATCTAATGAGTGTAGTGACTATGTATGCTGGAGGCTGCATTCCAGAGCTTTGTTTTGATGTTATATTCATATGGAATCAATTCTATAAATGTTTAAGAACTTGACTTTTTTTCATATTTAGCTTGTAGGCGCTTAGTATCTATAACTAAGCAGAAGTCATAATAAATGCTGCTTTACTGAAAGAAAACTTTGAACTTTTAAATGTAGCTACATTTTTCTCTGTGAAGGAGAGGATGATTATCAATAAGTTAAAACAAACAAAAGAATAAAAAATATGTTCTCATAGGTGAGGTGCTCAGTATTGAATGGCAGTTCTGTTATTGACCTGTCCCCTCTGATACATCGCACTGGATATTACGAAGCATTTGTGGATGAAGATGTAATGGATGTTTCTCCAGACTTCTACATCAATATTTGTGAGCCTCTCAGCCCTATCAAAGATGTTAATTGTCCACCTGGAGCAGCTGTTTGTATGGTTCCTGTTAATGGACCACCAATAGTAAGTATTATGTCAGAAATCACGGAAACATGCTTTTTCTTGCTAGCTTGTAACAGTATCCCTGACTAGAGACCTGATTTGAACTATAGGCTTGACGGTGAGATAAATAAATGGACCACAGAATTAAAATCTACTCTGCAAAATTCCTTTTCTTTGCTTTCCCTACGAAGCAGTATTTACTTATCCTGAGCTCCAATGATTTTTGGGTGTAGAGAGATTCCATGCCCTGATGAGTATGAACAATTACTATAGAGAATTTGTGTATTGCTTCATGATAAGCACCGGGCCTGGGAAGCAGAATGTCTCTTAATCTTCTGTTCAGTGGTGCAGAAATTGTGCACTTGATTCTATGTAGGCTGTTTGCAATGTGAAGGAGGATGTGTCCTAGTATGCTCCAAAACATGTTTAGTATTTCTAAGAACTCGACAACTGCACAGTCTTAACGAGACTGTGACAGGATGTTGGGCAACTTGTTAGTGTTATATTTCCTTAAGAGATTTTGGAGGCTCTGACATCTGAGGTCTTGTGTGCATCTTCTACAGCTCGCAAACAAAAAGTTATGATGGTTTTTCATGTGGGTGGTTTTTCACACTGATCTAGGGAACTTACTCCATTGCTAATACTACACAATTTTCAAGTGTTGGTATTTTTGGCACAAAGAATTTTAAAAAAGAATCCACCCTCAAGATGCAGAATCTTCCTGGCTTTTATGGCTTTTATAAAGTTTAGGTAAAGGGTGTTGTGAGCTGTGCAACTTGCTTTAAGATTAAAATCTAGTTAACTGTTCTGTGAGTAAAGAATGCAGTTTTCAGAAGTGCATAGGAATTGTGCTCCTAAGTCAACTAAGCAGATGAATCTCTGAACTGATTTAAATCTGAGTTGATCTGAAATCTACATGTGCCCCTTTTCTTACTGCGTGTTTTTGTTTGTGTAGGATATTGGTCGTGTTACTGAACTTCCCAAGCTAAAAGAGGCAGTAAATGAAGTTTACATCACATACACCAGCACTACTCCTTGTCAGATAAACAACAAATTGAACTATACTTCTCTTATTGTATTTCACTGCAGCCAAGGAACTGGTCTGGTAAGACATCTATTAAATTAATGTTGATATTGGAGTGCAATTGGAAGTGAGGAGTAACAAGCATTAGCTTTGCTTAGAGCTAAATCAATGATTTGTTTCTAGCACATAAGGATGGTCTTGTTTCATATAGTCGAGCAAGGAATACGCTTAGTATTTGTGTTCTAAACTAGGCAAAATTTCGTAGAGCATGAACTTTAGGCTTGAAAGTATCAAGTTCTGATGGTTTCAAGGATC
This sequence comes from Nettapus auritus, assembly GCA_011076525.1. Classification (NCBI taxonomy): domain Eukaryota; kingdom Metazoa; phylum Chordata; class Aves; order Anseriformes; family Anatidae; genus Nettapus; species Nettapus auritus. The sequence continues at coordinate 47,950,102 of CM021767.1, read as the reverse complement.
AGATTCCACTGAAGTAATGTACTGATAACTTATTGCTGGCATTAAGCTTAATGTTCTATTGTACTTTGTCTGGGTCCAAAAGATTGAACTTGTACCATAAGCTAAAACAAAAACCAGTGTAACTGTTTATAAAGCTATTATGAAATATTTTACCTGTGATGTAACCACTTCTATAATCATATACAACTTTCAAAATTTGCATTCAGATGCTATGTTTTGATTTTTCATTGACACCTGAACAATTGAAGCTGCATGGTGGTATGAATTTAACATTCCCTGAAAACAGCAAAGAAGCACTTGGGTATGTGTGACACACTAGATCTTGGTAAAGATGCTTAGTGGAACTGTTTTCCATCCATTTTCCATCAAGATCGGAGATGAACTGAAATCCTAGGCGGCTCTGAGTGTTACACATACTGTACTACTCCTTTCATTTAAAATAGAATGACAAAGGAACCAGCGTTCTGTCCATACCTTAACTCTGTTAATTTTCTTAATTTTTTTTTTTTGTGGAGAAACACAGAAAACTCCCACTTTTTTTTTCCTGCTTGCAACCAAGGTGAACATCAAAATCTCAACGCTAATTGAAGTAGTCAAGTTCTCTTAATTATAATTACTATTTGTTTTCTGTAGGTAGGTAGAAAGTTCTTCACCGAGAGCTTTTTTGGTACTACTTGCAATATTTAAGGTATGGAGTTTGTCCTACAGTCAGTAAAACATAGTCAGTAATAATTGAGGTGAACCACTGGATGGCAAGAATAATGCAGAAAAGAACAAATTTTCCAAGGTTAAACCCAATCTTCTTTTGCTGTGGTCTTTGGTAACAGGGCAAGCCAAAGATGATACGGAAACTTGACTGCAGTTTTGTGTTTGAGTGGGAAACTCCAGTTGTGTGCCCTGATCAAGTGAGAACTTTGGGCTGCTCTGTGACTGATGAACAATTACACTATACTTTTAACCTGACCAGCCTTTCTGGAAGATCATTTGAGGTAAAGTCTTCTCAGAAGGTTCTTCTAAACTTCCTGGAATGTGAGAAGAGACTGAAGTGTGTGCTGCAGCTGTGGTCAGTGTCAGTGGTGGTTTGCCTTTTGACAGAGGGCATTAGAGCATTAGGGCATTGACATTAGAGTATTGCCTTTCAATGCTTTTGAGGGGGAAGTTCATGAATCTACTGTTGGAAAGGGAGGAGAACTTTTCACTAAAGGGAATTTTGATTTGGCCTTGAACACAAAGACGTCTTCTGAAGAAGCTGTATCCTTGGTCCCATGGGTAGCTTTGCTGCATAAATAAAGGCCAAACTTGCAAAATTAGTTATCTGCATTATGCAAAGACTGCATGAGATGTAGTTTCTAAAGCACTCTTTGTTCTCTGTAAGTATTGACTTTCAGGCTGCAAGAGGCAGCCTTAGAATCATAGAATCATTTGTTGGAAAAGACCTAATCACCTAGTCCAGCCTTTAAAGCCTTGTTTCTGATGTTTCTGGGTGTCTACACAGGTACTTTCTGGATCCCAAAGTTACCATGTTAGTGTATGCAGCAAAGCAGAAGATGTGTACCAGGGAAAATGCAAAGACGGAGCAGTGTGTCTGACATCTGAAAGTGGCGTGTCATCCTTTGGGAGCCTAAAGGAAATGAAAATAGACTATAGCCGCCAGGACGAAACAGTCATCTTGCAGTATACAGGAGGTGATCGGTGCCCTCCAGGTGAGACTGCAGCACACCCTCTTTATATAAAGAGTTGTCAGCTTTCTTACCCTTAAAGGAGGGAAGTAATATGTATTTTGCATACCATAGTAGAAACATAGTTTTCAGTCATGTGCATCATACTAATCTGCAACATCAATGCTTCTCTTTTGGAAGAGCGCAATTTTTCTGTAGGGGTGGTCATAGCTAATTGTATGCTACATCTGAGTTTTCTAATTGGGTTTTGACTCAATGTTTCAGTATTTGTCTGCTTCTGCACATGACTCTTCTTGAATGGTGTTGATGTGCAGCCTTTGGGTATGGTCCTGGATCTGGATATGCCTGCTATTCCACTGCATGTTGTTCAGAGAGTATACCTTTCTTTCTCAGTGACTGAGAAGGGAGAGCTCTGCGTGTTTCCCTTCATCTACAAAGGGAAGAGCTATAAGCAGTGTATTACAGAAGAAAAGAAGAGGCCATGGTGTGCTACAACTACAGACTACCAGGGAGATGGAAAGTGGGGATATTGTGTTAATGGTAAGAACTTCTTATATCTAATATAAAAGGCTCTGAGTTAACAGTGTGAGTTAGCCGTTATCGGGCTGGGCAGAAGACATCTGATGTAATGCAATGAAACAAAAGGGGTGGGAGTGGGCAAGATAAGGAATCTATGGAACAAACCTAATTTTACCTGAGTGAGTTAAAAGAGAAAGTTCATGCCTTTAGATATCACAATGGTTCACAACCACAAGTTCAAGTGCTGACTGCCTTGATGGGCATCTCTCATCTTGGAAGGATGAATTACACAACTTCCTGAAAAAATAGCGTGGAAAGTTAACCTAAGGAAGGAAGTTGCTGGATAAAGCATTTATGCTGCTTCTCTCTCTGAAACAATACCTGATAAAATTTCTTATACCTCCGAATTGCTACACTAAAATCCATACATGTCTGGAAGCCTCTTGCAAAATAATTTTCTTCCAACCTCCCTTCTTATAGCAACTGCAAAAAGGGCGTCTACCATTATTTTTGTATGTGATGAAAATGCTGGCAGTGGGAGTCCATACCTTATGAGTGAGATGCTGGGCTGTGCTGTGACGTTTGAATGGAAAACACAGGCTGTTTGTCCTCCAAAGAAGATGGAGTGCAAGTTTGTTGAGAAACACAAAACTTATGACTTGAGAATGCTGTCTTCTCTGACAGGCTCATGGATCTTCTTCCACAAAGGAAACTCGTGAGTAATGAACAGGGAGCAGCTTGCTGCTCAGTGTAACTGAAGTTATAATGTGGCATAGTACTTCTGTTCAGGTCCACGTTCAGGGTTATTTAAACTTTTGACAGCATCTTAAATCTGTAGATGCTTAATGTTGTATGTAGACCTTAAAAAAAAAAAAAATGCACAAAGGGACCCATTTTATCTGAACAGGATGAATAATTATGTTCTTCATCATCACCCTTTCCCTTTATTGGTATCTATTTAAAGAATGAATAAATCTACAGCAAAAGCTTTTTAAAGGCTTTCTGCTTAAATTATCTTAAAGTAATTTTGTAGCTTAAATGCCTTTTTACTAATTCTTAGTTATGTTGATAAAAAATAATCTTAATGTTTTGTTTGTTCTCTCTTGACTCAAGCACATAACATCTAATCTAAAGTTCAAGAAGGGCTTTATCTCCATAAAGACAGGGCAGAAAAAAATCACCAGTATCAACCTAAAGGAAAATGTAAATGTCAGGAAGTCATCAACCAGTCCAGTCTGATCCACCTGGTTAACAAAGAAGTGAACTGGCAAGGATAAGAGCATCTAATTCAAAAATTAACATCTAATTCTAAAATTACAGTAAACTGTGTGTTAACAAAACCCTATGTAAATAGTAACGCTCCTAGTTCTTTTGTTCTTATAAAACTTAACTGGTATAACTCCAAAGAGGCTTAAATTGAGAGCACTAAAAGCTCTACAGCTGAGAGAAAACTTGAGTATTCCTTGTCTTGGTTCAAATTTCTAGTTATGACTCGAATCAAAACTAACTAGTGAACGAATCTGGTAATCACTTTCCATGTACAGTCGTTTACTGTAAAATGGTAACTAAGAGTAACCTGCTAAGTGTTAACACGTGTTTTGTTCCTTCAGCTAGCTTGAATATTTGATCTTTCAATGTGGCTAGCTCCTTGTAAAGGAGTTTATATTTCATCTTGACAGTTTAGCCTAAAGAAGTTTTTTTCTGCTGTGTTTTTTGTTTAGGTACTATTTGAATCTCTGTCAGAGGGTACATGAAGGACCCACAGGCTGCCCTGAAAGAGCCAGTTTTTGTAGGAAAAGCAACAATGGAGATGTTGAAGTTCTTGGGCTTGTTCATACACAGAAGCTGAATGTGACAGGTATAATTAACTTTTGTTCCTGTAGGGAGCTGAGAGAACCAAATCTTGCAACCTAGCTGTAATGGCTCTTAAAGGATTCTACTCAACTTTGAGATACTTTTGCCAATGTGTCTTCACTTTTTTCTGTTTAAAGAGAACACAAAATTGAAAGTAGTGTTTATGCCATGAGAAAGCATTAAAGCAAATACGCAGTGTTGTAATTAAAGCTGTAACAGGTGAATTGTCTGAACAGCAGGAAACACTTCCTGTGAGGATGACTAGTGCACGTTGCATGGAGTCTGTGCAGTCTCCCTCCTTGGAGATCTTTCAAAGCAGTCTGGTCATGGTCTCGAGGAAGTGACTCTAGGGGACCCTGTTAAACAGGGAGTTGGATAAGATGACCTCCAGAAGTACCTTCCAACCTCTTACTGTGGGAGGGGAGAATATTTTTGGTTCATCCTGTTTTGAAAAACTTGTCCTATGTCTGCTAATGCTTCCAATTAAAGCAGCGTGTGAGAGATGACTAAGTGGCTTTTCTCCTAAGAAAAGTAGTAAAAATCCCAACTTTATTCAAGTTTTTGATTTAAATAAAGAATCTTTTAAAAATTGCTGTTAAGTTTCTGAAAATGAAGTCTTCCAACCAGCTATGAAAAGAAAAGGAAGTACTGCATTTGTTAACTGCCTGAGTTTGTTTATAAGCTGTTTACTTGCTCTTAAGGTGTCAAAAAGGACATGTTAAATATAAATGTTAGTTATACCCATACTGGCAACCTGAACATAAGGTACTATGTGAATGCAGAAGTGTTGGAGGAATGACTTTTAAATGATCATTGTGAAAGCCTCACATCACACAAGTGCTGTAACTGGTAAATGGTCTGTGGGGTGCAGGGACCTAGAAGTTAGTGTAAAGTAATGAAGTCTGGAGAATGAACAAAGAAAACTTGTCAGTTGCTTACAAAAACGTTGCATCACTATTTCTCTTCCAGGTGATATAGTGTATATTAGTTATTCCAGTGGGCAGGAATGCAGGAAAAACAAGAAAGTAACAACAGTTATAGAACTGAAATGTGCAAAAACAGTTGGCATGCCCATGCTGAAGAGGTGAGTAACAAATTAGCATACTACTGACTGATCTTCATGGTTTCTGTTGGACCTCAAATAACTAAGTCTCAGGACAGCGACCCTCTATTCTGTTGGACAGCCCCTAGCGTAATCTTGGTCTTTATTTGTAAAACATGGATCTTCTGAAGCTTCTATACTCATTCACTTTCATAAATAGCTGTATTCTGTATATCATAAATTGCCTGGGCAAAAATCTAGGCATTCCATTCCTGAATTATGCTGGGATGCTGTTACATTGTCAGTTGTGGTATAACCGCTCTTCTTAGTAACTTCGCTGCAAATCTATTTAGTAGACAACACTTACTGTACATAAGCAATTTAGATAATAAAACTTTTTTGCTCCATTACTTAAACATACCAAAGCTTTCTTATGTCAGTAGAAATTATTTAACTAGATGCTGTCTAGAATGAGTTCTATATGCATGATCACAAGTACTAAAAAAGCTTGATGGCTTTTTGCAGTCTGGTTTTGGTTGACTGTATATTGGCAGTAGAATAACGAAACTGAACAAGAGGCTGTGCCTGAGTCAAAGAACTAGGCAGCAAAATCTGACTAGCTTATATTTCCTGTCCTGTCCAGGTAAAGTGCAAAGCATTAAACCTGCCAAGAGCAAACTTGCATCTTAGTGAGCTACAGTATTTAAATAAAACCCTGTGATACTGTGTGAATTCTAGAACTTCTGAAGCAGGGAGTTTAAGTGAAGTCAGGTGACTGTAGTCTTGTACCTCAGATAAGATCAATATAACTCAAGTAGCTTTTTTCAGTGTATAAACTATTCTAGCTTATACTCTGCATGATGCTTAGGCAGGAGATTCTCATACATGAGCAAATAGCTATGTCGTCTTTTACTCAGGAGAACTAAGTGCTTGTTACTCTTTCCTGGAATAATCAGTTATCTGTTTGGCAGGATTGATGAAGAAAACTGTGTTTACTACATCACTTGGGACACACGTGCAGCTTGTGCTGTGAAGCCACAGGAGGTGGAGGTAGTAAATGGAACAGTTATTAATCCTACAACTGGGAAAAACTTCTCTCTAGGGGATGTTTATTACAAGTAAGTTAAAGACCAAAACAACAACAAAAAACACACACACAAAAAACTAATATATAATTCTGTAGAACTCCACTGCAAAGAGCTTGGTATGAATGTTCCAATTTGCCTTAACAATTCCTAGCTGTTAAGTGGGAATTCACTGACAGCCTTGTACCAATGGCTGGCTTAAAGGTCTGCTTACTGCTGCAGCTTACAGCTGGGCTTAAAGCTTTGAGCATGTCCTGGGGAATTCAAGAATAATCTGAAGTTTGCACATATGCCATCTTGATGTTAGAATGCTTTATTGTGGATTGTTGCTCTTTTCCATAATGCGTAGACACTGGATCATTATCAGAGATCCTGATTTCCATCTACAATACTCCTTGACTCTTTTCAAAGCACCTTTCTTCCTGCTCAGCAGATCCGTATGCAAGCAAGAACCCATGCTTTAGTAACCGTAGAAGCGAAGGAGTACAGCTCTGGAGGAAAGTTCAGGCATGACTGAACTCTGGACAGGCAGGGGAAGACCAGCAGTTACAATGATTGTGCTAACACTGCACACAATTCTGCTCCAGAAACCCTTATAACTATATTTAACATCAATTCTAATGTTATGGAAGGAAACCTGTCTAGAGTAGCGTTACGGGAAGAGTAAACTCTGCCTGCAGGGCACAATTCAGTAGTGTGCATTGAAGAGCGCAGGATTGGTGTAACTGAGCAAATGCATTTTGAATAGACCTGCTGCACATACATGTTTCTCTATGCTTATAACATCAGGTAAAATCAAACGGGCCTGGATGAGGGGAGTAGAGGAGGTCAGGATGAAATGAAAAACTTGGTGTAATGTGTTAATTCATGAAAATTAAGCCAGACTATTTATCATAGCTACAAAGCCAGCAATATGGATTTTATGGCCAGTATGCTAGCTTGTGTGAGAGCTGCTAAATCATACTTATAGACTTCAGTCTATCTTAATCCTTTAGAGGTGTTTAAGTGCACGTGCACCCATTGAGGACAGTATAACTAGAAAAGTTTGGTTTTGGTGTATTCTTTGAAGACTTTATGCTAAATATAATACACAGTTGTAATGCTCAGGGAGGAAGCCTCTGTCCTGTGTCTCTTCTGGATGATGAATCTATCACTCCAACTTGATCTGGAATCTGCTTGAGGTAACAGGTACTGCTGTTGCCAGTCTTAAGTCTTGGAAATGACCTAAGTCTGAGTTTAGACTTCACATAGACCTGCCCTCTGTCTTCTCAGGTTGTACACAGCTTCTGGTGACATACGGACGAATGGAGATAAGTATGTATATGAAATTCAGCTGTCTGGTATAACAAACTCAAGTTTCCCAGAGTGCTCTGAAGCTAACATCTGTCAGGTTAAAACTAATGAGCGTCGCTTTCGGAGAATTGGATTTGCCAAAAAAGCTAAATATTACGTTGAGGGTAAGTACTTGCTCACTAGCTGTAATTGCTTGATCTTCTGAATTGTTTCATTAAAAAATAGCTCTTGTTTCATGACATCTATGCTAAACCATTTCTGTGAAGTTGTTCAGAGTCTCTCTTCCAAGTCTTAAACTAAAAGAGGGTAAATTTAAATGAGGTATTTAGAAGAAATTCTTTGCCACGAGGGTAGTGAGGCACGAACAGAAGCTGTGGATGCCCCATTCCGGGAGGTGTTCAAGGATGGGTTGGGTGCTGCTTTGAGCAACCTGGTCTAGTGGAAGGTGTCCCTACCTGTGGCAGGGGGGTTGGAACTAGGTGTTCTTTAAGGTTCCTTCCAACTATTCTATGACTTCTATAATTTAGACTGCTTCTTTCTGTTATGTGAGCCCAGTTGTAAATGTGGACTTAGCAGTAGATTTGGGCTTGACGCTTGTTGACAGACTTCATTAAAAATAATGTAAGATGAGACTAGGTCTCCTGTTTACCTCTGTGCTTGTGCTGTTCCACGTAGCTGCTTTTCACTGTAAAGAGTTTAACCCACTGTTCCACAGCAACTGGGTGGAATGAGCTATACGAAAGTATAAGATCACCAGCAGGTGCTGCAAAATGTAAACTTTTACTGCAGAACAAATATACGTGAGAATGTAGACATAAACACTCAACTTCTTAGGGTATAGTGGCTGTTTTCAAGGAAGTGCTAAATTATAAGGTTTTCTTCTTGTTCTAGATGATGACTTGGATGTCATATTTTCATCGGACTCCAGATGTGGTAAAGATAAATCAAAGTTTGTCTCCTCAACAATTTTCTTCCACTGCAGTTCACATGTAAAGGAAGGCATCCCTGAATTTCTCCACGAGACAGCAGATTGTCAGTATTTATTTACCTGGTACACATCTGCTGTGTGTCCACTAATGTGAGTAGTCAACTGTTTTCTTAAAGTAACTCTTCTCAGCTAAAGGCTTTTTTTGTCTTTACTTGGCAGTAATGGGGTGGGAGGTTGAGGACAAGCTTAAAGAAGTAGACTTATGAGTAAATGGAATTAGTGTCCATGTGTGCAATGTTTGGTGCATGGCAAGCATATATTTAGCAGTCAAATTGATCTGGATCGAAAAGTTTCCTGTTAGCAGTGGAAATAATGGAGAGGTATGGTAGGATTTATTACTGTTCTTCCCATTAAGTAAAACTTACTGTAGCTGAGAACATGCTGTTTCACATTACTGAGAGGAGTAATGAGTATTTGGATTTTTGTCTTTCTTGCCTTATTGCCTGGAAAAAAGTGAAGGCCAGAGCAAAAACTGGCTTTTGTTTTTATCTGCCCACTTCTTCAGGCTAGAGTGAAAAATCATTATAGGTCATGGAAATAATGAGGTATTTCTGCAGAGAATTGATCTCTTTATTCTACAGAATTGAACTCTTTATTTTACAGGTCTAGAAAGGAGTAATGAGGTGACAGGCAGTGGTTTAAAAGCTGATCTGAAAAGATGCATCTCAGTGCTTACTTGTATTCTTGGTGCTGTGGGCAGCCTTGCTGCAAAGAATGAAATAATTCTAGGACTGTAATTTTCTAGGCCCTAGCTTAAAAGCACAGGAGAACCGTTCATTCTGTTTTAAATGGGATTATCTGTTAAGGCAGTCTAGTCTGTGTAGTGTCACTGTCAGATGGAAGGTAAACAATTGCTATAGCTTCTACAGCTTGCTCAGGTGCACGCTTAATTATTTGAGTGGATAGCTGCTGCTGTCTAAGATCTGGTGTCTAACTGCACACTTTAGTAATTGCACACTTTAGTCTTGACTGTTATCTCAGCTTTATGCACTGCTTAAAAGCACATCAGAATGTAGGCACAATACCTATCTTTGTTTTTTCAGTGACTTATTTAGAATAAAATCCCCTAAATTCTGTTCTTCATAAATTCTGACAGGCCGGTATAGTATTTTTAATTTAAGTCTGTTCCTAATCTAGTTTGATGCAATTTGTCAGTAGATCTTAGTCTTTCTTTTCTTCCCAATTTGTTATTAGATCAACCAGTGTTCCAGGAAGCCGTGAGGGCCAATCTGATCAGGAAGCCCAAGTACATAAAGGTCTTTCAAGGAGAAGTCAGGCAGTTGGTGCTGTGCTGAGTGTCCTTCTGGTTGTTCTCACTGCATGCCTGATCATCTTGCTGTTCTACAAAAAAGAAAGAAGGTAAGAAATGATTGGGAGGATTTGAAAAATTTTGGTAGGACGATTTGGCTTCCTCAGTGAAGGGGAAGTGGTGAGCTTCAGAGACTGAAGTTCTGTTTTCCAGCTGGCAACATCAAGTGTCAAGCAACCGTTTTCCAAACTCTCCATTATTGTTTGAAGGTCCACGTAAAGAGGGGTGGACTGCACAATTGATTTGGGCTGCTCTCTGTTGTGAGCAATACTAACTGAGGATAAACTAATGTAACAATATTGTTAGTATTTGTCCTTTTCCTTTCATGATGTCAAGCTGGAACCATAGCAAAGAACAAATGCAAGTCATGCTACTTCTCTGCTTTCCAGATGAGGTTGCTTTTTTCCCTTAAGACTAAAACACCTCTGGTCTTTATTCACCTTGAAGATGTGATAAAGGGGGAAGATGTAATATTCAGTCCATGATGCTGTAGTAATTAGAATGGTTTAGGGTCAAATGTTGCTACACGACAGCTTACAGCCTAATTGGTAAAATGCTTTGATAGAAATCTGTTGAAATGTGAGGGCTATTGAGGGGGAATATAGTCTTCCTAATGCAGCGTTCTTCCTTTTCTTTAGGGAGACTGTAGTAAACAAGATAACAAACTGCTGCAGAAGAACATCAGGCGTTTCCTACAAATACACGAAGGTAATACACTATCAAAACGAAAGGTTTTGTTTCTTGTCAAATTTTAATGTGAAGTTCTTCTAATGAATATATAAAAACCTTTAATTTCTAGTTCCTTCAGTGAATGGAAACAAATGCATGTGGCTTGAGGAAAGCTACGCAGCTAATTGTCTGCATTTATATTGTAAGATGGGAACCTTTGCCATTTTAGAACAGTTGAGGAAATGAACAGTCCATAAATAGCCAAATAATAAATCTGCCAGAAGAGTACACCTCCGACACAGTAAAGCAATAGTAATACTGCAAGACTGTGCTTTTAACTATCTCAGTCTAAATTAAATCCAAGGATATGTGGAGTGGGTCTGACAACTGGGGAGATCAATGTATGTAGAAGAGTCTAGAGTGCTATACAGAACCTCTTGCGTTGTTTTTTTCTTGCAGATAAACAGCGAAGAAGAAGCTAATGAGAATGAAACAGAGTGGCTTATGGAGGAAATCGCAGCACCAAATCAAAGAACAGCAAAAGGAGTGCAGGAGAATGGTCACGTTACTACCAAGTCTGTTACATCTGAAGCCTTTACATCTCTCCATGTGGATGACTTGGACAGTGAGGATGAAGTGTTAACCATTCCAGAAGTAAAGATTCAGACAGGAAGAGGACTAGACAAAAGCAAGCACCCACAAAAGAAGCCACCGAGCCTTGGCAGTGATGACAAAGCTTACTTGCTGAATGGGGGAAGGGAAAGGAAAACAAAAGCCAAGTCAGGTCAACAGCAGGCACAGAACTCTACAAATACAGCATCATTTCATGATGATAGCGATGAGGACTTGTTGAATGTTTAATCCCTCTTGTGCCTAATCAAATATATAGAGAGAGATTATATATAAAATGGGACAACAATTCCAACCAAATATGAGGACTTCAGCCTGAAAGTTTTTTCTGAATTTTGCCTTTAACAAGAAACCATTGAAAAGGGAAGAAGAGAAAGATGTCTTGGTTGTTTACAATGATCTGTTCAGTAATGACTGGATTTCTAGCATCCAGTTAGCTGAGTTATGTTGACTCTCTCTAGCCAGGACAACTTTTTTAAGCCTCAGCATAGACGTTAAATGCTTGCTTAAAAAGGAACCTTTCAAAGGACAAGATTAAAGCTGAATTAAGCCCCTGGCTCCTGAGATTCAAGTTATCTGACTACTAGCGTTTTAACTCCTTGTATTTATTGATCCTCACTACTCAGGTTTGCTTATAGCAACGTGTTCTTCCTGCCGGCAGGGTATTATTCTATGGGTTCACCCTTCTATGGGTTCATCCATTGTAAGACAAGGAAAAATATAACTTTTCTGTGTTGGGATGATTTGATGTAAATTTCAGAACTGGTCTAATTTATCCTGTAAATTTGAATATCCATTCTAATTTAAACAGATCATTGGTTCAAAGGTATTGACTGAAAGGTACAATTCTGTATAGCTTTAGCCTGGAATGGTTGCTGTTCTTTGCATGATATTTTCTTGGTACTGGTCATATGACTGACTTCATCAGTATTTGCCAGAGCAGCTGACAAGCATCCAAAGATTTTTTTCCTAGATCATGGCTGGACTAGACTGACTACATAGAACAAGATTTTTCAAGGTCAGAGGCAGAATTCTTAGAATACAGCTTGCACTGCCCAGTTTGTCATCACCAAAAAAGCCCAAAAACCAGAGGAGCCCAGGTCTGCATGATACCTCTCTGGCATTCATTACAAGAAAAGAATTGGGCTAGTCTTTTCTCATAGTGTAAGAGCTAGGTCTTGGGCTGAGGTCCTGGCCGTGGTCATCGATTTGCAGTGTTGCTGGCATTTAATGGAAGTCAAATTTCCTCTAGCAGTTTTGCTCTTTTCCAGGTGTTTAACTTCTGGGCAATGATAAGGTTTCAAAGAATTTTACAAATACATGTGTTGGTCCAAATTCTTTTGAAACTCTTCATTGTTCATTTTGGCTGGCTTATTCAGTTTCAGCAATGGTTTCTTTTTATAAAAACTCCATTTTGAATCAAAATAATGTAATATGAAGTATTCAGCAATTTCAATAAAAGATATGACGTGGGTATTCTAAATCCCCACATCTCAAGTCTGGAATCTTTCTTATGCTGGCCTAATACTGGTCATCAGCTTGGTGATATCATTTTCTGTTGTCATAGCTAATAATCACATCACTCAAAATGTTTGATCATAAAGATCAGAATGTACATATATATGTAGGTACTCCCCAGTACCGTTTTTCTCAGACTCAATTATTTTTCCTCTTGCATTGTTCCCAGTGAAGTCTCAAAACAGTTTGGCTAAAACTGCATCTCATCATTGTTAAAACAAAAGCAGCCTTTTTCATAGTTGGCATTAGTATACTCTGGGGGGAATAAGGCTTGCCAAAGAGTATTTTTTAATACTGTCAATTACCATTGGAAGAGTTCCCTGAATGGATATTGACTAATACTGCTTCGCTTCCCGAAGTCTTTAAGGCTTGCATTTTACAGTTGTTTGGTCTGTAAAATGCTGCCTGAAATGACTTGGTATATGACAACCAAATGGTTGCTTCATGTTTACTGTGCATAATAAAACCTATGTAGAACAGGTACTGCTTCATATGCATCCCCAGGTAGTGTATCAGTGACCTTTTCTAATAATATGTAGCTGACAGCAATAACTGAAGTGTTTAGTCTTGGCTGTTGCCCACTTTTTATCTAAGCATTTGTAAGTAGACTAAATCTCACATTCATGGCTGTATACATGACTTGCTTCCCTGAGCTATTTTTCCAGCAAAATATGCTTTTCATACATAGAGGGAAGTGTACTCTGGTCCTGCCATTTTCATAACTCACAAGTCTGAGCAGTAATGATTGTGGGTTAGATGCTGAACTCTGCCGGTCAACAGCATGGTGCCCAGTGCTCTGTGTTGCTGTGTCTCTGCTTATGAGTCAAGTGTTACCTGACTCCTGACTGCACTGTGAAGGAAGAGAGATCAGAAGGGGGGAAAAAATATCAGTCGGGATCTGGTTTTTTTTAATGTGGAAAACAAGTGCACATCACTAGCAACTGTTGCAGCTGTTCAAATAGAGCTGCTAGGAAAGAAGCAGTGTGAGGTTTTCTGGGGTGGTGTTTTTTTTTTTTTTTTTTTTTAAGGAATGGTCTAATAGCTTTCAACTGCACCCATTGTCCAGGCAGGCTTTGATTTCTGTTTCCTTGGCCTCACTGACTGCCCCTGTGAGCATGGTGGGTGCTGTGCACTTGTCCCAGCTCTGGCCCCATGCTGAAGCATTGCAGCTGGGGAGGTGAAAGTCCACCATGAGCTGGTGGTGGCCACGGGGTGCTGGGCTTGGGGTAGTGCTGCTTGAGGTCACTGCAGGAGTAGAGGTCTTGTTCCTTGCTTCAGTGGCTCTGCCTGGCAAGAGGAGATGTGCAGGGAGCACTGGGCCACAGAGCCGTCCTCGCAGCTGCCTAGGCCATAATTGTGCTGGTGGTCTGCTGGGCCGGGGAGGAACTGGTTCTCTCTATACCCCTCTGCCAGAACGGCTGCCTAAGCTTGTTTTTTGCAGTGTATTAGAAGGAAGCCTTCGGTGAAGAATGAAACAACTAATAATGGCTAATTTAAAAGTTTTTTAAAAAAGAAAAACACAACACAGCAAATCAACACAATGTAATAGCCAGAGTATTGTTGTTTATTTAGCTGTTTTGGGGGAGAAAAACATTCTCTGATTAGGGGTTAAATGCAAATTCTGCCTGGGTGAATTAAGGTCTGATTTCAAATGAAACCTTAAAAAATAAAGCTTGCAACATGTTGTTTAATAATTTATGGAGTTAGTCTTGACTTTTGGTCAAATGTTTTCGTTACTTAAATAGCTTTGCTGCCAACTAAATACATCAGTGCTGCAGAGAGGACAGATGAAGTTTTGAGGTGGCTTTGATGCCAAAATGCTGACATTTGATGATATTTTGGAGCAGGTTGGTGAATTTAACAGGTTCCAAAAGCAAACCTTTTTCGTCCTGTGTTTGCTTTCTGCTACCTTCACTCCCATTTACGTGGGTGTCGTCTTCTTCGGGTTCACCCCCGAGCACCGCTGCTTCAGCCCTGGTGTGGCGGAGCTGAGCCAGCGCTGCGGCTGGAGCCTGGTGGAGCAGCTGAACCACACCGTGCCCGAGTGGGGTGGCCACGGGGCCGCTTTCGGCAGCCGCTGCAGGAGGTACGACGTGGACTGGAATGCGACGGGCCTCAGCTGCACCGACCCCCTGGGCAGCCTCGCGGGCAACCAGAGCTCCGTCCCCCTCAGCCCCTGCCAGGATGGCTGGCTCTACGACTACCCAGGGACCTCACTTGTCACCGAGGTAAAAACCTATATCCATCTCCCCTTGTGTTATTATGGATGTTATTATGGTGTGGGAGATGATTGATGTAGCCTATGTCGTATTAAATTGCGATTACCTGTAAGGGGATAGTCTCCGTCTGTGACCTTTGAACGCTTTGCAAATAGTCTTCACTCTGTCCTTGCTGTGAGTGTTGCCTTGGTCTGCTCAGGAGGTTTATATCTCCAGCTGTGGAGCAAATAAATCCCTAGGTAGATAAAGTCCAGTCTGGACTGAAACTCCCATTGCATGAGAAGTCCTATTGGTGGAAGTGTGTAAACAGTGTGTTAGAAATCAAGAACCTGTAACACTCCAAACAAAACCGGCTGTCTGGGCTGGTGCCTTCCAGAAACCACACATGCTTTCTGCTATATCCGCCCAGATTTGAAGGTTTTGACTTCCTTAGTTTAAAACAAACAAATCTTAGTTTGTATCAAATATGATTAAATGACTGACTATGGGTGGGGAAAAGTAACTGCCTCCCGCAAGTAAACAGTTTAATTCTGGAATAAACCGCAGAAAAGCTAATGGCTGTTTTGTGTTCTCAGAACAGATGTGAAAATGGTATTTAAGCTATTTAGAGTGCTTTAGGTTTTTAGGCACTTAACCTTTAAAAAAATAAAAATCTGGGATTGTGAACTTGATTTCATCTTAGGGAAAAAAAAACAACTGTCTTGTGCTATCTCTTAAATTTGTTGTTACTTTTTAACAAATGTAAGAGTAGGTAAATTCTGTGTTGTAGTAAATTCCATATTTGTAGTCCTTAACAGAGGGTGTAATGTAAGGATATTTCTTTCCACAAAGTATGGACCACACGACATTAAGGTGAGGAGATAAGCAACCAAATCTTTTCAGATAGATTCTAATGTGGAAAGTCCTGGTGACCCTCTCAGGCAGCACCTCAACATCTTCACTGCAAAAGGCTTGAGCAAAGTCTCTGCTCCAGATGGCCTCTGTCATTTTTTGAGACTGTGACACTGAAGAACTTGCAGCCTGACTGGATTTTTACAGTTGTGCTCAGTGAAAGTTGTCTTCCTTTTTCTTCTGAAGGTGGTGCAGGGCCAGGCCTTGGGTCACTTCCTTCACAGGACAGCTGGCAGATGTTGCATGCCTTTGGGTTCATTTTGGCAATGTATCTTGTTTCTGTCTGAGAGTTTCCTTTAAGGCTATCAGGCCTTGTTCTCCCTTGCCTGGCAGCTAAGCAAAAAAGAAGATAGCACAGAGTAAAGTAAGTTACTTTGCTCAAAGGAGGAAAAAAAATAAAATACCCCCACATGGAAGAATATCCTCACAGGCACCCTCACAGAGTATAAGGAAGTTTATATTGATTGAAAATACATCGTGTTAAATAAACCCAGCTACTGGTAGGCTGGGAAGATTCAATGGCAAATATTTACAAGTAACCATGTGATAAAGCTTGTCCTGGGATGCAGAATGCCTGATCTCCAGACATGTTAGGCTGTGGGGGGGGGGGGGGGGGGG
>CM021767.1:47913112-47933688 GCA_011076525.1 Nettapus auritus | reverse complement strand
CAGAGCATAACAAGAATGCCATGGCCTCAGGGACAGATGTGGCGTACCTCATCCCATGTTCCTCTGGAGCAGTGCTGCTGGTGCTCCATGGGAAGAGGGACAAGGCAGGCTTCTGCAAGCGCCTACAATACTTTTTTGTAATACTTCTTTGTAATACTTCTTTGTGAAGCCTTCACCCTTAGTGCTCACCCAGGGGCTGCTATGGCATACGAGGTTATAAGGCAACTGGAACTGCTTGTGTTCAAGGGGCATCAGCCCCTAAAAATCTGTTTAAAATGCCCAGAGTAATCAACAAGTCCATGCTGATTTGATTAACTTGATATTTGATCAACTTGGCAATAACTTGGTTACATTCTTTTCAGTATTGAGAGATGAACCATGACTAGGTAAATACCAGGGAATTGCCCAAGGGCTTGATCTTGTTTTCAGTGTTGAAACTTAAGTCAGTAGGGTTCCTGGGTGCTGATGAAATTGGCATCAATCCAGAAACAAGTTTAAATCTTTAAATGAAGCAAAGGAGGCTTGTGAATATGAGCAACCTCCTGGTTTCACTGTCTTGCTTCTAACTGTAGTCGTTCTTTCAGTTTAACCTGGTGTGCGAGGACTCCTGGAAATTAGACCTCTTTCAGTCATCTGTGAATGCTGGCTCTTTTATTGGCTCCGTAAACATTGGCTACATAGCAGACAGGTATGTGTGGGACAGCAGCAAAACCATCTGGCCTCCCTTATCAGGGTTCAGCAGCTACCCTTAGGTAAAGGCAGAAAAAGGTTGTGCAACTGGTATCACCTGTTGTTCTCTTTTCAAAGTAAGGTCAACCACTGGGTGTTCAGTCACGTTATCAGAAGCGAGTACTCTGTCTTAGGCGAACAAATCGTCCTGGGTAGTTTGCACAAATCTCTCCTGCTCTGTGAGTCCTTCAGAGTTTGCAATGCAAGCTCTTCTAGGATGGTGCCCCCAGATCTCTGCTGTGGTACTGGGCATGTTAACAGAAGCCAGGCAATGCTGATCTGGAGTTATCGCTTCATCTGTCATACTTAGTGTGGCTACAGCTTGGAAATGTCATGCTTCCATTTGAGAGACTTTGATATAGTAGACACAGAGATCTCCAGATGGGTACAGCTGGTTTGGAAATCCCTGGGCATCTTTAACAGCCCCTTCAGAACCAGCAGAGTTGTCCTTGAGTTGTCCTTGTCCAGGCAGCTGGGGTTAAGAAGCAAATGACAGTATTTGAAGGTCCTTTTTTTTTTTCTCCCTTGTTCCCCTCCTGCCTGGAGACTCAGTAAAGGAAGATCTGTGTGTCTCCAGCTGTGAAATGCAGCCCACTCACAGCAAGATCTGTATGCTCAATTTTGGGGATTAAGTTCCTGGCATATAAATCTGCCACCCTGGTGCATACAAATACGAATCGGAAATCTGTGCATATTTTTCACCCCATTATATATAACAGACCAATAAACTGATTGTTCTGAAATTCAGAGAAAACACCCACAGTCCAAACATCTGTGAATATGGGACTATTGCTGCTCTCACTTGGGAAATTTTTCTTCCTCTGAGAAGCCTGAAAGTTTTGTGGAATTGCAGAACAGTTGGTACAGTAATTTTTCAGGGAATCAAAAAGCAAATAAGTGAGTGATGGCCTAAAAATAAAAGTTGGTATGTGCCTAGCCCTTGTATAGCAAAGTGTTTGATCTTTTTTATTTTTATTTATTTATTTATTTATTTTTTCAAAATGCACAAAACTTGTATTTGATATCTGTTCTCATTACTAGTGTTTTGCTGTACATGTAATATCTTCCAATCCAGGTTTGGCCGTAAATTTTGCCTCTTAACTACAATTCTTGCAAATGTGGTCTGCGGCATCCTCCTGGTCTTCGTGCCCTCCTACCTGTGGATAGTGATTTTCCGCTTCTTGCAAGGGCTGGTCGGCAAGGGCTGCTGGACTGCAGGCTACATCCTAGGTGAGTTCAGACCTTCTCCAGGAGCTAGATGGGCTGCAAAAGATGGAAAAAAAAAGGCCTTTTAAAAAATGCCTCATGACTTTTTGAAATCATATATGCAAGCTGACATCACAGGTGTGCTTTCCCTCTGTCTTGGTATTCTTTAAAACAGTGTTGCTTCTCCCACAAGACAGTAGCCTTCAAAAACCAAGCGAGTGGTGGTACATTAAGGCTGTCACCTTCAGGTAAACTTTTCCCCATGGGTCAGCTCCCTGTTGCAGATCAGGCCCCGCTTCCTGCAAGTGCTAGCTGGGGAAGAAGTTGGCTCCAGAGCTGCCAGCAGCCACCCCTCTGCAGCCCAGTCACCCACGGGGTAAGGACAGAAGAGGACATTGAAGAAGTAGGCAGGAGGGTAGGGAAGTCTGGAGGCGTTGTTATGACACAAAGAACATTAAAGGGCAAACAGGCTTTACAGCCTAAAAATAACTGAAGAACAGCATGTACTTGCTGAGGAAAAGATGAGCTCTTTGGATATCTATGCACTTGGTTGAGAGAAGCCAAACCAGGGGATTTCAAAGCAATGTTCAGAGCCAAGCTATGCTGGTGTTCCTCCCAGCATAGAATCACAGAATCATTAGTGTTGGAAGATACCTTCAGGATCATCTGGTCCAGCCATCACCCTACTACCAATGTCACCCAATGTATGGTGGAGCTGCCTGGAGCTTCTCTGTTGTGGAGTTCAGGCTCATGTCAAAATAAAACTCCAAAACAAACAAAAATACGTAAAACCCCACCAAGCAATCACTGAAGCAGCAGATTAAGTATTGTAAAAGCTGGCCAGTTGAGACTTATCTGGATTATTATGGCTAGTGGCTCTACTGGCTATCTCCAAGTGATTCACTTAACTGTAGCTAAAGTGTACATGTCAACACCCAAAACATCTGTGAATTCTTTTAGCAGAGACATTGTGCTGATGCAGTTATCTGGATGTTGGAAATAATAACATCTAGTTCACAGGCTGGACCATCCTCTGCCAAGATGTGGTTGTTTCTTCCCGTGCGTGTTCTAGATACCTTGCATCTTAAATACTTTCCTGGCATAGAGAAAACCTTCCTCACCTCTGGGGAACTTCACGCCATTTTAGTGTAAAATACCTCTCAGGATGACTACTTGCCCCCTCTTGATATTTCCCCCTCAATTACATCTTGTTGTTTCTGGTTTCTCCTTGAAACTCTCTCATGAGAGAAGTAACGTAGAATCAACCCCAAAGCTCATCTAAACTTGTCTCCTCTCCATAAAGGAGGCTGATTCTGAGTGCCCAGAGAAGGGTACAAGGGCAGAGTGCAGCCTCCTTGTCATGCTCTCCTGGGATATTTGATATTTGTTTATCCTGCAGCTGTTTATGGCTCAGTTTTACAGAGCCTGAGGAATTGCTCTTGTCTCTGCTCATCATTTGGCCAAGCAGAATTAGCTAATCCATCATCCCCAAACCAAGGGGTTCCTTGAGTTGCCAGATAAGTGCTTTGTTCTTTATCTAATTTGTTTGCTTTCTTGAAATGATGACTGGATGCAAAAATGAGTATGTTTATGCCTGTCTGCTGGAATAGTTACTCTTAACTCTGCATTAGCAAGACTCAAGCTACCTGGTGTGTGGTTGCAAACTGCAAATGGATGAAGCTCTATGCCATCCTGTGCACAAGCATTTTTGTGCTTGGAGGCTGAAAACCTGCACTTGGGAAACAAAACGTACTGCTTCATTATTGGGTTTGGAGGCATTATGTGGGTTAACCCCAAGTTTTGCAACAAAATCCCTCTGCACATTTTGAGGACTGTGTGAGTTATTCAGAGATTTCCATGACAGAGGACAATGCTTGGATGCCTCAGGTCAGTGTGAGAGTAGGAACAGGGTTTTCTCCTCTGCTGATAGTCTGGCAGCAAAGCAAGCCTTTCTCTGCAAGCACTGGGGTATTTTTATCCTGGGGTTTCATGCCAGGAAGCCCAGAATTACCAAGAGGCTTTCTTCATGGTGTTGGGGCAGGTTTTATTTTCTGTGGATGCTGCTGAGCAAGCCACCACTGCTCTGTGTGGTGGCAGAGCTATCAGTCCCTGTCTGTTTCCAGTGACCGAGGTTGTCGGGCCGCAGTACAGGAGGACGGTGGGGATTCTCTACCAGACGGCCTTCTCCGTTGGGCTCCTGGTGTTCGATGCCATTGCTTATGCGATCCCTCACTGGCGGTGGCTGCAGCTCACTGTCACCCTGCCCAGCTGCTGCTTTCTGCTCTTCCACTGGTAAGCCTGCTTTCCTTGCACTTCTGCCTGCTACCCAAAAAGCAGTTTCTCTCAGCTCCCAGGATTTGAGATTGAGGGAGATTTGGCACTGTGTTTTGGATGCATGTGTCTCCTAATGCAAAGAGGAGGCACACGGCAACAAGGGGTGGGAAACAGGACCCCTCAGCAACTGGTGCTTTGTTGCATCTTACCTGTGTGCTGCACCTGGTTTCTGTGTAAAAAGAAAGACCAACTTGAAATGCACTGAAGGAGATTGGTCTGGTATGATAAACTTTTCATAAAGGAAAAGAAATGCCTTGACAATTAAGTAAGTCCTATACTGTAAAATGGTAATAAAGATTCTATACTGAAAGAGGTTGTTGAATGCCTATATATTTGTAATATGTTATTTACTTTTTTTTTTTTTTTTTTTTTTTTTTTTTAAGAAAAAACATCTTTTGTTGTCCAACCAAAAGAAGGCATTCATTTTATTTTGGATCTCTCCTAACTTCTGAGTAATAATTTTCTGTTTTTGAGTATTTTGTATATAAATTGTCTGGGTTGCATTGTTAGGTTTAGTAGAAAAAGATTTGTTGTTTTCCTTTTCCTTTTATTTTTTATTTATTTTTTATTTTTTTGTGACTTGGTAAACCAAATTTAACTTGTTCATTTTTTCTTATCATGTGATGGCACAGCTGGACAATGGCTCCCTAGAGGGACTTGACAGTTTGCTGTCAACAGGCTGAATACAATTTTGGCACTACTCTTACTCAAAGCCCTGCCCCTATTTCTCTTTAGCAACCACATCTCTGATCAAAGCCACTCTGACAACTGCTCCTCTTCCTATTTCAACAGGGGGATATACTATTTTTGCTTTCAGGGGGAAAACCAACTCTTTCTTATCAACAGAAATATTCTCCTCACACTCTCCATACGCAGGAATGCTATGTGTGCTTTATGTTTCGGTATAATAGCATCCACTCACTTACATTGTAGGTTCCTCCCGGAGTCTCCCAGGTGGCTGATATCTCAAGGAAAAAATGATGAAGCTAAGAAAATTGTCAGTGATATAGCTAAAAAAAATCAGAAAAAGATGCCTCCCCATTTTGAGGTAAGTTCAGGGATTGCTTAGGCTTGTAAGCAAGCACCATGATGGCCCCTTCCATCTGTTCCTGCCAGTAGAAGTTCACTGTACTTTGAATATTGGAGAACCTGGCCCTGCAGTCAGGGAGGTGGTAAGCTCTATCACGCTAATGGAGGTGAGATAGCACAGCTGTCTTAAGACTGTTTAAACAGGAAATTGAGTTTTCCTGTGGAAATAAGATGGAAAACGTTTGAAAGCACAGACCCATAGACAACCTTTGGGGACATCTGAGGGAACCCTTCCCAGACATGGCCTGCTGCATGGGAGGAAGGGACCAGCACACCCTTCTGGGACTGTTGCCTGCTGTGAATGGTTGTAGTGTCAGGACATGTCCCAGGCACTTTCCTAGGAGAGCAGGGTGCATTCAACTCCTATGAACACCATGCTGGCTCTTCCACAGGATATTAAATTTGAAGACGATGATGAGAGTGGAAAGCAGAGTCCTTCACTAATGGACCTTGTCAGGACACCACAGATGAGAAAAAACACATTCATTTTAATGTACAACTGGTAAGAAGATAATGTTGGTGAGTTGTTTTTGAAGCTCTCATTGTGAATGCTCCAGCTAGACACAGACTGCAGTCTTTCTGACTGACTAACAAAGCTGGGACACTCTCCTCTGCCTAGGTTCACGAGCTCCGTCCTCTACCAGGGGCTCATCATGCACATGGGACTAGCTGGTGGGAACATTTACCTGGATTTCCTCTACTCTGCTCTTGTTGAGTTCCCAGCTGCATTCATCATCATCGTCACCATTGACCGCGTTGGGCGGCGTTACCCTTGGGCTGCAGCAAACCTGGTGGCTGGGGCTGCCTGCCTTGTCACAGCACTGATTCCAGCGGGTAAGTCACCTGGATGAAGCCATGTGGTGGCTTCCCATCCCAGCACTGCCTCCTGGGGACAGCACCTGCCTCTCCCTCCCCTTCTATGTGTTCCAGCCCTGAAAGGCTGCAAACATATGTCCACCACTGGGTGCTGCCTCCTCATTTTTAGTGGTGCTCCTCGCTCTGCAGAAGTGAAATGAAACTGTTTTGTAGCACTGCTAATAATAAATCTCAAAGCACCTGGGTCCCCTGTGCTGCTTTCCAAGCTTTCCTGTGGCACAGTTCATGCAGTGCTGACTTTCCATTTCCTGATTTACACACGTGAAAGGAAGCCCCTTAAAAACATTGTGATATGGGATCAGCTAAAATAGCACTGGTGTGTCAAGTGAATCCTAAATCAATGGGTTAAGTTAAATGCGTTGAATGAATTTTCTCTGCAGACATACATTGGCTAAAACTGATTGCTGCTTGCCTTGGGAGAATGGGAATCACAATGGCTTTTGAAATGGTTTGCTTTGTAAACACTGAGCTATATCCAACATACATCAGGTAGGTGCATCCTTCTCCCAGTGGGCTGTTTGGCCAGGAAATGTTGAAGCCAATGTGTATTTCATGTTATACTAAATAAAGTGATCCTCAGAACTACACGAGTAGTGCTGATCATAAAGCAGGTGGGAGCTTTAAGGTGCTTTAAAGGTAAGTTGCCGAAGAAAATAAATGTGCTACAGGACAGGTGGAAACTGATGTGGATGAAATAAAGGTAAAAGTGGGGACAACCAGGATGGGTGGGGGATCTGAAGTTCCATGTAGAGCTGAGATTTGTATCTCATTTGAATCAAAATAACATTGAAAAGGATCTGTCCATAATGGCTGCTGCTTTGGAGATTGTACATTCACCCAAGCCCTTGACCTGAAGACTGGAATTTTCCTTACTTGTAAGTGGGCTGCAGGGTGCATAGCTCAGATGTAGATATATGCACTGCAGGTAACTAAAGCTTGGATGCTTATTCTTCAAAGGTTCCTTTCTTGCCTGTCACCATAGACCATTGTATGCAGGGAAGACGTCTGTACCGAACAGATGAACCTTACTCATCCTTTTTTCACTGGAGTGAAACTGGTTATATGAAGTTACACAACATATGAAAATCTTATTTGTCTCTCTATAATCAACATAACAGAAGATACATTTTGTGATTTTATTAATGGTGTATAACAAACAGAAGCATCATTTGATACCCATTGTACTAAGTCACCCAAGAGGTACTGAAGTAATGGTTTTCTTTTTACTATATCCGGAGACTCTCCTCAGATACTTTGGGCCTGATTCTCTTTTATGTTTAAGCTTGGGAATTTGCTCACATCTGCGTGAAAATACAGGTATATTCTCCTGTTCCTATTTGCTAAGCTTTTTATTCTTTTGGTGTTTACGTCTAAACTTCTGGATGTGCCCACCGATAGAAAACTAGGGCTTTGCAAAGTTGATGTTTAGCGGTTTGCAGAGCCACATGCTCTGTGCAAAGACATTTGTGGTCTGTCCTCTTCCACCTGCAGTACTTACTAACCTGATCCCTTTGCTGTCAAACCAGGAATCTCGGGGTGATGGTCTGCTCTGCCTTGTGCGATGTTGGTGGAATCGTCGTCCCGTTTATTGTCTACAGACTGGTGGAAATCTGGCACGAGCTGCCGCTGGTGGTCTTCAGTAAGTGCTGCCTTACCTCCTTGCCAGCTGCTCCGGGGGTGTAGCAGGGGGGCCCAGCTTACAGAGGGGAGGGGAAAGCAGCTGAGGCATTTTGCTCCAACTTCAGCAGAAACACCTTCCCCATCCGAATGTGTTGTAACCTTCAGTTGGTAACAGACAGGAACTTGTCTGTGCATTCGTGTTTCCTTTGCTCTTATTATTGTTCCTTGCATTTTAAAAGAACCTGGAGGTGAGATTTGATAGATGGTGAAAAGCTGAGAAATGTTCTAACGTTTTAATGAGATGAAATGGGGTTCTGTTTTGATGGATTCAAATCTGACAAATTACTGCTCTTCTCTGAGGTATATTTTCTCAGTCCTGGAGCCAAAATCTAGAATTTCCCATAATTCATTTTTTAATGGGGAGCAAACATGGCTGCTGTACTGCAGCTTTTCCATCAGTCTGTTAACTGTCTGTTCTCCACCTAGCTGGAAAGAGATGGGTAAATAAATGCAAGACGAGTGTTTGTAGACTAATGGCCTGAACTTTCAGGTCGAGGTCTGCAACTCTTCTCTGAATCTTTAGATCAGCATGCTATTTATAGAAAAATGTCTTGAATGGCAGTACGCAGTTTTTAACTGACAGCACATTTAGGAGGGTGCCTAGTAGATTCAAAATAAGGACACCAAATGTGCAAAGTGGGTAAATGAAATTAGCAGTGGAGAAATTAAACACATTGAGCAGGAGCTGATGTTGTGTATGTATTTTCTAAATCTAGTTACGTAAATAGCATCAATTTTCTGGCTTACACTCAGACTAAAAAGGGCTCTTCCCTTTTTACAGCTGTCTGCCCAGTTTTCAGTGCCCTAGGTCAGTGCATAACTCATAACTGAACTTGGTTCATTACCGTGTCTGCTTGGCTGCCAGGTCCTCCAGAGACGGCATTCTGGTCTTGCATATCAAGCCCTGATGAGTACATCCTCTCTAAAGAATGAAATAAAATGCTGTTTATGAATCCTTTGTGTCAGGCAGTGGAAAGTGAAGGTATATGCTGGAAATTAGTATATGCTAACAAGCTCTTTGTGTATTATTGATTTGAAGCTGTTCTTGGTTTAATTGCGGGTGGATTGGTGCTGCTTCTGCCTGAAACTAAAGGAAGAGTTTTGCCTGAGACTGTTGAAGATGTTGAAAATTTTCACAGGTGAGTTAGGGTGGTGAAATCTAGACAGTTTTCACTTGAAATTGTACTAAATCCCCAGCTAGAGCTCCTTGGGGAAGCACAGGTCTTACTTGGTTGCCTCCTATGCTTTCATGAAGTTGCTTGCTAATTCCCAGACTAAGACTAGACTGATTTTGCACTCTTTTACCGCTGTTCTCTGCATCTGTGGAGAAACTGCTTATCTTCTGTGGGGAAGAGGCAGGTCAAATGAGGAATTTGAAGTCAGGTGCTTGCTGAAAGTATTAATTCCTGGGTAGCTGCTTATATCTTGCTGTTCTTGCAGGCAAAGTGCTCCAAAGGATAAAAAGATATATCTCCACGTCCAGACATCAGAAGTAGCACGTGACTGAAGATGGCACAACCTTCTGGGCAGTCTGCTTTAGGGCACTGGCATGGAAAAGCAAATCGGAATGAATAGCCTTTTGTCTTGCCTCTTCTCCTTTTCTTCACAGAATCATGGAACAGCACAGGCTGGAAGGGATCTCGAAAGATCATCAGGTCCAACCTTTCACAGGAGCCTAGATGAGATTATCTAGCACCCTGTCCAAGAGCAGCTTGAAAGCCTTCAGTGCCAGGGTTGCTCACTCATCCCTCCTTTTTTTTTTTTTGGTCTGTCTATACTTTGCTTACAATGTTTTCTGATCAGTTTGTCCCTGTGACTGCATAGCTGCTTCCCTCTCTGTATGCTATAATATTATTGTTTTGTGGCTGGAAAATGTTCACGCAAGCTGGACCTAAAAATGGGAGCAGGTCTTAATTTGAGGATGGAGCGTTCCCAAAAGAACTTTGTAAGTTCCCCCATGAAATCTGACTTTTTGTCTTATACAGGGACAGCAGAGGAGTTATGTTGCCATTACCTCTGTTGTGGAACTGAGGTGACTACAAACCTCATATAATCTTGTTAACAACAAGCAACAGCTTTGCACAGACCTTTTTGCTATCCCGTATGTGTTATGGTGTTCATGCATGCCCATGTGACTGTACAGTTGTCCCGACTGGGGATTTTACCGGCTATCCCTGAGCTTACAAGAATGGGCATAGGCATGGGCATGAAGAGGGTGCATAGAAGAAAGGTTACTGCCCTTGTGAAGAACTAGGAGTCTTTCTCATTACTCAGCATAGCCACTACATTTTCTTGTCTAGTTAATATCTTCATAGGCTCTATACTTTTTGATATGACACTGTTCTCTTAAGTCTCCATGTCATTATAAATGTGTGCACGCAGACGTGTGGAACTTCATTAATACCATTCTGTTGAGTCTGATCGGAGGATTGGGGTGGGGAACGATACAGCTGTCAGGGATCCCAGGGCCTGACAGTGCCTTACTCCACTTAATACTTTTATTAGGGTGGGCTGGTGCCAGCACAGAGCTGTATCTCTGGAGTGGGGCTCAGGCTTAGGGCAGGGCTTCTGAGCTGGGATTTGTCCAATTTGGGATTGTGATCCTGTGCCACAGGGAACGTTAGGGGCAAAGCCAGATCTGCTAGGGCCCGTCCAGCACCTTTTATGATTCACAGTTGGCCCAGAATTGGGGTCTGCCTTATTCTGTGTCTCCTGCTCCTCTCTGCTGTTGGTGGCAGTAGTGTATCCCCTGCCCATCTTTCCTGTTCATGTTCTGCTTTTTCTTTTCCATACCACTAAACAGCCCTAACAGTCTTGTGGTTGCAGAGGAGAAGGGGCATGAAATACTGTGGCCTTCACTGTTTGTCTGACTGGTCCCTAGCACTGTTGGGGGAAAATGAAAGCCAGTGAGGATGCTGCATGTGTTGCACAAGATACTTCTGCCACTTACTGATCAGCTGCAGGGAGAGAGCCCCCACCTGAGCAAAGAGTTGCTGGGCTCCCGTGGGCAGCGTGCAGTGGCCCGGGGATCGCTTCCCGGCCCAAGCAGCAGTTAATATTCAGCCTTGCTGTGGGGGCCTCAAAGGCAGGGCAGTATGTTGTCCAGCAAAGCAGGGCCCTCAGATGACTTTAGCCTGAGCTGTTGCAAAACTAATGTTTGCTTCGGGGTCAGTGAGGAACTGACCTGGTCCTGAGACTGGCAAGAGGGCCTGTGGGGATGCAATTGTGTGTGTCCCGTGGAGCTGCTCCCCTGCAGTGATTTTGTGATGACTTAGCTCACTGCTGGAAGAAAGCTGGCAGAACATCTGTTTTTATTATAGTACATCACTTTGAAACCCGATGAAAACTTTGTGCAGAAAGAAAAAGGAGGGTGGGGGGGCAGGGAGGAAGAGGCAAGAAGTCAAGTAAAACAAATACGGGGGTGAATAAATGGAGAACTCCACAAGCTGAGTCTCAAAACCCTGATATATCACAGAAGTGTGTTTCCCTGTAAGCAGTGCTCCTCATGCAGCAGGAGCTGTGGAGGAGCAGGTGCTACCATGCCTTCACTTCTGCAGCCACCTGTGAGTTATAATGGACCTTTGCTCTTGGTGGCATCATCAGTAAAGCAGCACTGGGCTAGCTCCTGTTGCCTGTAGCAGCAGCTGGGCCCAGCTCTGTGCCACGGTTGTACCTGGAGCCCAGAACCTACTGAAAAACCTCAGCGCAAGGAGACTGTGCCTGGGAAGAACATAATGTCTCCATTTTCAGGCTACCTGTGAGCCTACAGTAGCAGAGTTTTGGAAAGAATTGCTGTTTAATTCATAAATGATGGATAAAAAGTTTCTGGTATTCTCCCTGGCATTGTCTGAGAGACAGCCTGACTGCAGATGTGGTTTAGGGCAGCAATCCCTAAGTACGCTTCTTGTCCTCTGCTGTTGCTTTCAGCACCAGCATCCAAACATCCCAGTGCTGGCATAGCTGCAATTTGGAGGCTTCACTGCTAATTTTATCCTTTTGAACATGGCCACAGCCTCTCTAGTCTATCAGAGACTCATTAAGTGTTATCGTCTGGAAGCTCCAATCTTAACGTGGTTGTTTTCTCAAGGTGGTCTTGTGTGTGTCCCATGATTTTCTGCCAATTCATGGGTCTCTGAAAAACTTATGTCATTTCCAGCTCCTGTTATAGTGTGATCAAAGTTGTAAGTGTGCTGCATTGTGCTTGAGCTTGCTCCAGTCCAATCCCTACTGTATACACTTGTCACATTTCATTTAGTATATCAGTAAAAAAAATATGAATAAATGAGGCCTCTTCCGAGAGCTGTGGTTGGTTAGGAGACAAACCCAACTCCACAGAATATACAGAAGCTGCTGAACATAATGTGAACCAGATTGCAAGGGGTTCCTAAGGGCTACAGAGAGCACCTTCAACTTTAAGCCCTACAGCAGTGATTTTCCAGCATGTAATTCATGAAGATCTGCTTAGAAAGCCAGATCCTTCATGGCTCATTTTCCCCTTAGTCCTGAGCCATGTCCCAAGGCTCTACTGCCTGCAGCTGTGCTTTGCCTTGCTTTTCATTTTCCAGCTTGTCTAACAGTCAAGTTCTGGGATGCTAAAGCTTAAAAGCCAGTCTGCACTTATAAGTGTTTATAATTTTTTTTACTTAGATCTCCAGAAGAGGAGGGATCACGTAGGTAGGAAGAGATGCTTCTGAATGCCCCGAGGCTCCACAAGCATGCTCTGCAGAGGTGCTCGCTGTAGGGTGGCTAGAACTGAATCTGCTGAGCAGCAGGAGACTTAGTCAAATAGTACCAAGGTTTTCAGAAGTGTAGGGGGAGTGTGGCAGTAAATCAGCTACTGTCTACATGCTTTCTTTCATGTAAAATCAGATACAATGCGTGTGGGGGTTGTGAGAAAAAATACACTCCTGCTTGCTACAGAAATGAGCTGCAAGTGAGCAGCACAAAGGACTGCTTTTTTTGTTTGTTTGTTCATTTGCTTGTTTTGTTTTGGAAGGAAAAAGCATTCCTTCATGACAATCCTGCCCACGTTGCAAGAGTCACTGCTGCCAGATGCCCAGGGACACCAGAAGCATGACAGTACTCAGAAGGCAGAGAAATTCAGGGAAGAACGGTCCATGAAGGGCTGAAGTAGAAATCCAGGAAGCTGATGCGCAGCTTGGGAACAGCTCTGGCTGCTGGCAATGCATGAGCAAACTGGGGAAGAGCTGGCTGTGTTTGTGCAGCTCTTCCCTCAGTGCTGGGTGGGGGCTGTTCTGCTGCCCCTCTGCCCGGGCAAAGGCAGGTCTGGGGCAAAGCGGGTCCTTTTACTTGGGAGTGGCTTTTGAAGTCAGAACTTGGAGATAAATCAAATTTTCTTTTCTTCTCTTTTGCCTGCAGAAGGAATAAGGAAAAGGCAGGTGACGCTCTGGGTGGCAAAGAGCATGATCCACTAAGTAATCCATATGCTCACATTCACTGAAAACTAAACGTAATGGTTATCTCATCACGGGCAGTTTTTCAGATGAAGCCAGATTATTTCAAAGAGAGCAGAAAAAGAAGTAATGTGGAGATCTTCTGTGGCCTTGTTGCAGCTGCATGGCTGTCTGAAAATCATATCAATGGTTGCATTAGTAACCTTGGCATTTCCTACTGTAAGAGCTGTTATTCTAGGTGCTTTCTGAAGTAATGTCTGGTTGTGTAGCTCTATGTGTGGACTTACTAACTTCTCCTAGAGACAGCCTCTTCCTGTCCTACCCTGTGTCACATCGCCAATCCTTTCTGGCCAGGTCCTATAGAGCCCCCAACTCAGGGCTCCTGAGCTCTGCCCAGGATTTAGCATCTCTGTGGCCCTCTGTAGCCTTTTCCAGCTTGGAGGAACCACTTTAAGCTGCTCCCTTTCTGACTTGTCCTATCCCTGCTCCATATATTTTTCTCCATCTGTCTGCGTCCATCCTCTTTGCTCCCTTCCCTCACCCAGTCTCTCAGTGTACTGGCAGTGAAGCATCAAGGCATGCTGGTGAAGATAGTGACAAGACAGTTTTTCTTCCCAGGCCTTCCTGGTGCGAAGGAGAGCTGCCCTGCCCTGTAGGGCCTGCGCTCCATGTCGTACCTGTGCATGTTTTCAGCATCTTCAAGGGTCTCAGGCAGAGTTTTTCCCTTGGTCTCAGGTAGGAGCAGAACCAAGCAGCCACCAATGAAGGCGATCACAGCTGCAGAGACAGAGCAAGAGCTGGAGTCATGAGGGCAAAGCAACTTCTAAGTTGCTAATTAATTCTAATTTAGAAATGGCTGCCCCAGTGATTGAATAAGGGCTCCTCAGAGTGGTAATAACTCTTGGTGTTTGTCTATGTGATGCTCATTTCTCAGAGTAATTGCAGTAATTTCTGAGGGGCGCTGGAAGCCTGGAAAGCCACACTGGCCCATAGGCCCACAGGCACTCTGGCTCCCTTCTCCCTTGCTTTGTGCATAGGAAACAGGTTTTGGCTGCATTTGTTCAGCTGGCATGGGATGGGGGTGATGGTACCTAGCTGCCATCCCTACTTTTGGCTAATTAGGACATGAAAGAAATGTTGCTACCAACCCCCCAAGCCCATTTTGTCTTCTGTTTAGTTTTGGACCCTGCTATGTCTGATGTGCGTCTGTATACACACAGGTGTGTGTGCATTTTTCTCAACACTTTTTTTACAGGAGGGAAATAGGTCTTCAGACTGACTGATCTAGGCTGTGGCAAACCAACAGACCTTGTAGCTCTTACCAAAGACAACCAGGGGCAGCTCATGCCAGAGCTCTGCAACTCTGTACACGATGAAGGGTGTTATGATCCCGCCGAGGTCGCACATGGACGAGCAGGCCAGCACTCCCAGGTTCCTGGAAAGGGCAAGGCTCTGGGCTAAAGCTCATTAACATCTCTCCCATAGTATAGGGCTGGTTTTGCACAGCTTTCTTGTGAGCTTTTAATTTTAAATGATGCTTCTGCCATTTGACAGAACATCTGCAAAGCTGATCCGTAAGCTCCCAGGATTCTTCTTTTTCCACTGTAGGCATTTCTGAGGTCTTTACAGTAGTCTCAGGTGGATACATGGGAACACCTGCTGCTTTTAGTCCCTAACAGAAGATGGTGCACTTACCTGAGAAAAGTGGGATACAGCTCAGGGTTTACCAAGCAAACCATTTCATAGCACATGGTAATTCCCATCCTTCCCAGGCAAGCTGCGGTCATTTTAAGCCAATACAGAGCTGGAAAGATATTATGCATGTTTAAGTTGGAATATAAAACTGCGTTTTTTCTTAACATAAAACAGCATTAAAGATTTAATTTTAGAAAAGAGTGATTTTAGTGGCATGAAATGTCATGAAGACAGCACATGACTGCATTCTGTTTCATTCATTAAAGAACTTATAACATTGTTGCATTTCAAACAAATCTGAGACTGTCAAAGAAAGGAGACGGTGATAAAAAGTAATTTGGTTTGTCCAGTGTACTAACCAAAAGCTTGTACAAAGCCACCATTTCCTGCTTCCAATAAAACTAAACAGAGCACAACTCCTTTTTCTCTTTTTTTTTTTTTTTTTTTTAATTGAAGCATTGAAATCTCTGAAATTAGCACTGAAATCTGCTAGTTTCCAAGATAATCTGTACTTTTACACAGAGACTTCTGATGGCTTTCAGACGGGGCAAGCTTGTGCTGTCCCCTCTCTCTTTTGGTGTGTGCTCTGTAATTGCTTTCACACCTGAACATGCAGACATCTGCTGCCAACAAATGACTATCCCAGCCCTGCACTGGGTGTCAGTCCAGGATGCTGCTATGTTCCCTTGGGTTCTTTGATCCCAGACTGACCTTATATTGTGTTTTTGGCAGTTACAGCAACTAGTATACATGCAGCACTGAGTTTCTCCCTCATCTACCCAGCTGAGGGATGCACCCAGCCCTCAGCAGCATTTCACCAGCTGATAGCTGCCGATAACCCCTTCCTCAGACCTCCTCTAGTGTCATGCCACTGGCTGCTGCTGCATGTGGTTGGCATTGACTGCAGCTGTGGGCAGCAGCTGCGGGCTCCCACCCCAGCAAAGCACATCGACATCGGACCTGTCTGTGCCTCTGCAGTCCCCAGCTGCTTGTTAAAGTGTCTACTGTCTGAATACATTGC
The DNA here is from genome assembly GCA_011076525.1 of Nettapus auritus. Classification (NCBI taxonomy): domain Eukaryota; kingdom Metazoa; phylum Chordata; class Aves; order Anseriformes; family Anatidae; genus Nettapus; species Nettapus auritus. The sequence goes on along the minus strand of CM021767.1, from coordinate 47,917,644 downwards.
TTTTTTTTGCCTATGACATTTTTCCGTAACGCTTTGTGGTTTTTGCCTTGTCCCTCTGTGAACTGATAGTTGTTTGGCACTGCAACTTCTGTGGTTTCAGCCTAATTATACTCCATAAAGAGAAAGGAAAGATGTTTCTTTCAGTAGCCCTCGAGGGGCACAATTCTTTGAGACTCTGGCCTTGCAGAGAATGCCCAGCTGAATACACACCAAGTGCCTGTCACCGTGGTTGCTCAACTTCCTACACTGATGGCAGCAGCACTGCAGAAAGCACTTACTGTACCCAGATGGTGTCTAAGTATGTGTATGTCCCCCCACATTTTTCCTTTTTAGAAATGGAAACAGGGATCTGGGGATGAACATCCAGAACTGCGCATTTAAATCCAAATTTTAAGTTAGACAAAAATCATAGAATTAGCATGACATGCCTTGGGTCTAACACCTGGGGACTTGCTATCTGATTTGATGCCGTTTTGGAAATGTTCACCACCTTTCTCAAGCCTCTCATTAGCTGGTGTAAACAGTGGTGCTGGGTCATACATGAGCTTTTACAGTATTTGTCTTCACTGGATCACAACACTGACACGGTCTAGGTTCACAAAGATTGCTTTCTGTTTCCAGATCGATAATAAGGAGATGGGGGAGAACTCATTGACCAAGGAGGTCTGAGCGACTCACTGTCTGGGACTAAAGCTGTAACAAGGCAGGCACCACCTGTCAGCATGTTTGCCACAGCCCATGGGTAGCGACGGCCGATGCGATCCACTGTCAGCAAGAGGATGAAGGCAGCTGGGAACTCAACAAGAGCAGAATAGAGGAAATCCAGGTAGATGTTCCCACTGGCTATTCCCATGTGCATGATGAGCCCCTGGTACAGAACGGAGCTTGTGAACCTAGGTGGAGAATGGGGTGCAGTTGAAGCCAAACTCTTTGGGAGAGAGTTTGTGCAAGGAACTCAGATTTGCAGCTGGTCAGGAGCAAAACAGGCTTAAATCAATGACGACAGTTTAAGGCACTGAATACACCTCCATCTAGGCTGCAAAACCATTTCCTTACCAACTGTACATCAAGATGCATGTGTGCTTTCTTATCTGAGGTGTCCTGACCAGGTCTAGAAATGAAGGTTTCAGCTTTTCTCCATCATCGTCCTCAGATTTGAGATGCTGAGAGCACAAGCAAGAGAAGGATAAAAGATTAGAGTGGGCAGGGGAGAGGGTGGTGAGCACTGCAAGGATATTTTCCGCTGGATTAATGGGGAGATGAGGTGTTTGATTTGCCAGTTTTGAAACTGAAGGGAAAATAACTTCTCCAAAGTGTTTTAGGGAATGGAAACTTGAATATTTATGCAGACAGTCCTCATGTCCGTGCAGCCACGTGTATGAGGCTGTTGCATGGCATGAAGCAGCAATTTAAAAAACAATGAATGAGGATGTCTTGGACTGTTCAGTCATGAGACTGGAAGAGTTTATAGTGTGTTGATTGGTACTAATTAGAGAAGGAATGTTCCTTGTCTGCTGGCTACTTTTGCAAGCTTCTTCTCTCAAACATGCTCTGTTAGGGTCCTTGGCAGTCAAAGAGAAGTTGCTCTACTTTAGGGAACTGCTGTCCTTCTGGTCACTGAGCTGCTCCCCACTCTAAGCCCTAAGCAACCTGAAACTCAGAACATTGTTTGCCCTGAGCTTTGCATACGTCTGCTTTCAGCAAATGCAGGGCAGTAACCTGGAACGAGAGTGGTAGCTGCTTCTTATTTCCCTTGGCAATGCGCTTAATAACTTCCATGGCTTTGTCGTTTTGCTTCTGAGTTATCAGCCACCTGGGGGACTCAGACAGACACCTGCAACACATAAGCATGACATCTACAAGACAGGAAAGTGCATTTTTCTGTTAGACATAAAATTAAAATGGAACTGAATTTCTCATGCTAGGGTCCCATGGTATATTGAATACCTGTAAGTGGTCTTGAACTCAGTGGTATTTGTGGCTGTCAGTGATTGTGTTCTGATGTGGGCTCTACTTGGATGATGACATGGCCTGATTTTTATTTTTTTTTTAATTATTATTATTTTTTAATGTTAAGACCAGTTTGTGAAAGTTTGGAAACATTCTTCTAAGACAGACTCTGTTGATATGTTTTGGAAATGACTCGCAGCCAGTAGGTACTAAAAGAACATCTGTAAAACTGATCCTTAAGCTCTTCTGTGTTAAAAATAAACTTTTAAAAAAATAATTAAACCAAATCTGTTCCTCAATCTGGTTATGAAACTTTCTAGGGACTTTTTTTTTTTTTTTTTTTTTCCAAATAATCAACTAGATGGTGTTAAAAGCAAAGCAAATTTGATTAATGATTAAAAGATCCCACTTTTCACAGTACCTAGAAGTACTTTTCAAAAGCCAATGATTTTTTATTTTGGGATGGGTGGCAAGGCCTCCAAACACAGACACATTACAGTGTGTAGTCCCTTGCTCTCAGGTGGCTCATAACAGATCTTGTCAGATGTTGCCTTGGAAGACCTACCAAAGGCAACAGTCCTCCGCAAAGCAGCTTCAGCTCCCAGGTGCATTCCCCAGCTTTTATCTGCTCGGCTTGGGGTTGCTGGGAGCTGTGACACTGGGGACTTACCAATAGTAGAGTAGGAAGAAGAAATTGGGCAGGGTGACAGCGAGCTGAAGCCACCTCCAGTGCTGGAGCACGTAAGCCACAGCAGTGAAGATGAGCAGCCCCACGGAGAAGGCCAGCTGGTAGAAAATGCCCACGGTCCTCCGGAAGCTTAGGCCAACAAATTCTGCAGCTGCAAAAATAATGTTACGTGAAGCACAGGGAAAACACACGGGGCTGGGGAGCTGGGGGAAGGGAACTGCCACTGGCTGCACAGCCCCTGCAGCTTGGTGTGGGGGTATGGGTTTGGATGGAAAAACACAGCAGGATGGGGTATGGGCCGTGGGCTTGGTGCAGGAGCCGGTTGGTGCCACTGCTCTGAGTTTGTAGGAGGTGTGGTTTGGTCTCTCTGGAGGTTGTCCATGAAAGGGGCTGCCCATGAAGCCTCCACTGTCCAGCGGGGGTCTTTGTCTCTGCCTCCAGGGGTGTCAGGGCTCACCCATAACATGTGCAAAGACAGCCTTCTCCCTCCCTCCCCTCCTGGCTAAGGACTATCTGGGAACACGAGCAGTCTGCTGGCAGCCCTGTGCCCCTGCCTCACCCCCCTGGGCTGCAGCAAAAGCCATTTTGGCACAACATCTGCGAAACATGAATGTTATCTCTCCCAGCACTGCTGCTGCTGCCTTTCCTGGAAACGTGGTGGGTATCTCTGCAGCATTTCCAGTTCTTGTCTCTAGTCTTTGTCCTCCATTTTGACATGTGACTCTTCAGGTATGAACACTCCCTAGTTTCTATAGCCACCTCCCAATTATTATGCTTATATGTACGAGCTGAAGCAAGCTTTCCAGGAATATGATGTAGGCATGATAACAAAGTCTGAAAGCCTGTAAACCCTCAGACAGACATCTCACAAAACACAGCTTGGCTCATAGACACCCACTTTTGGCAGTAAATAGCTCACGGTCCCTGTCTGCCCTGGCTACGCACAGATCCCTAAAAAATGGAGGGCCCGAGGTGAGGTGAGTCCTGCTGCTAAACCGGGGGGTCGTGGCCAGAGGGTGCAGTTGTGAGGTGCCATAACTAACTCAGGACGTAGCCAGTCAGCCAGCCCCCCTTGCTGACCAGTCCCTGGACCAGTCGGAAGACCACTGCCCATGTGTAGCTGGGTGCGAAGGCCATGAGAACCCCTGAGACCGAATTGACGAGGACTGTGATCAGGAGGCAGAGCTTGCGGCCGAACCTGCAGAAGGAAAGAAGAAAAAAATAGAGGGAAAAAAGGCTCATCTCGTGTCTGCACAAAACCCCAGCTGAATGGCGCAGGCATCCCTCATGGATTGCTCATTACCTCTTGGAATAACAGGTGCTTTCTTCTGGCAGATTTTTTTCCAGGTGGTTTCTCAGGTACAAGGAGAGTAAAGGCCTACTAGCACCTGAAGTCCTGACCTGAGTAGTAACTTACTGTTTTCTCATCTACTCAGTGATGTTTTTAAAGAGCTGACCCCTCCTTCCCAAGGCACTTCCCTGTCCCTTTCCCCTCATTTCCCTTCACACCCAGTAGGCCCTTCCAGGGCACGGATCTGTGGAGGACAGCCCAGGTGTGAGGCACCCAAGGAGCCACGATGCTTGCTTAGAAATGCTATTGCCGCAGCAGTCTGATCACTGGTATCTAACTGATGGTGTGAGGTGCAGTCCAGAAGCAAGACTAGGTAGAAAGGACAGGGACCACATCTCTTCAGAGATACGGTTGAAAAGGGGGGCAGCCACATGAGGGCTTCAGGACCATTTCTGGGCACTGGAAAATCAGAATTCATGACAGCACCATGCTCTTCTGGCTTTGTGGGAGGAAAGGTAGCATGTGGGAGCCACCTTCTTTGTTTTGTTTTGCTTTGTTTTATTCCTGAGCTCTGGTAGTTTTCTAGTTTGCACAGACAGGTGC
>CM021767.1:47885732-47913012 GCA_011076525.1 Nettapus auritus | reverse complement strand
TTTTTTTTTTTTTTTTTTTTTTTTTTTTTTTTTTTTTTTGAGTAGTGGTCTAGATATACTCTTCCCTTTACAGCATTTTTCATCTTGATGAAAGCTCAGAGAACTTTCTCATCCTGTATTTTCAGCTCACTACTTACTTCTGGTTAATGACTTGGTTAATGAGTTCAAGAAATGCTCTGATGTAACTCTTCAACCCATCTTTCAAAGCTGCAGTAGTTTTCATGTGTACAGTGTATGATAACTGTTATCTTCAAGTATTTTCTCAATAACTTTTGCTACATGCTGAGATTTTCTTGAAGGGGGTCTTGTACATCCCTGTTATTTGTCATTCCCTGTATCACAGTGACTCACTGATAGTCAGGAATAGATTGTTTCCAAAAGAAACAAGCTTACTGGAGGGAGCACTGGGAAGGCATTTGTTCTCTAGCTGACACAGACAAATATTCACTTAGAAGTATGATTTATAAAAAACATTAAATTTGTCAATGTCCACTGACAAAAATAGCGTGATAATAAATGCCAAGCAAAATAAATGTCTTTAGTTCTCCACAATAACACGGGCAGAACAAATCTCTCATACTTTCCTTCTCTCATGAGTCTGATATACAGACATTTTTGACTCTGTCTTAAAGGCCGGCTCAAGGGAGCCTTATCAGACCATGAGAGAAGCCCTCTCCTGAGAAGACCTTTTCCCAGAGCCCTGGCAACAAATGACAGACTTGCAAATGCTGCATCTTAGCACTGACCTCAGCAGCTGCCTCAGGAAATGGGTATGCCCTCTCCAAGACACCCATGCCTGGAAGCGTGCACGGAGACTGATGAAGTAAATGAGTAGGTCTAATTCCTCTGGGAGAAGCGTATTTCGGATTTGAGAAGAGCTGATGAAATCTCCCTTTGAATCACCTAAAATGTTCTCAGGAGTTGTCCTGAGTACATCAGGTTGCAGCAATCTAAAGCACAGGAAAAACAGCACTCCATATGCATTCCTGATTTCTGATTAGGAGAGGATGGACATTTCAAACACAGGAAACTTGGGCCTTTTTCTCATTCCATCTACTAAAATTGAATCTTCTGGGGTTGTTTTTGCCCTGAACATAACTCTCTATGGGTATGAGATTTTGTTTAGCTCTTGGGTGCTTGTAGTGATTTAGGACCCTAGAGAACTTGGAGAGAGTGCCAATGAGTAGAGCAGCTGAAAACCCCTCAGCTCTATGACAGCAAGCACTTGCATTATCTTAACATCAGTGATATCCTACTCATGTCTTCTCATACTTTTGCCTGATAATAGAACATGGTAGAAAGATTCTTCAGTGTTTTGACCCAGAGAAAGCATTTGAGATATAATTTACTGTGGGATGGATGTTTCTGGTTTCTGTTGGTTCACATAGCTATACGTAACCAAGAAACGCCTTTGCTAGTTGATGTTATTGCTTATTCCATCTCTGTCCTGGAAAGGGGATTTGAAGAGTAGCTCCTCTGATGGCCACAGGATCTGCTCACTGCTGTTTCATGTCCTATCGTTCCTGGAAGAATGGCTGCTACATATCTTGTCCTTTGCTCCCATAAGCTGTGCCTTATTATCAAAGCATCAGTTCTGGGAAAAAGGGTGGAATACTTTCAAGTATGAAAGCCTGGAAGACTGGCTAGAGAACAAGAGCTTTGATTTCAGAGAAGAGAAGATTGTAGTTTTACAAATGTTTCTGGTGTAAAAAGAAAACAAGATATTTCAAAATCTATGAAGAAAAGCAAAAAATGGCTTCAGAATGTGAATGTTTATCCTTCAAATCAGACAACAGACTCCAGCCCAGGCCTGAAGACTGGACATTGGGTCTTTATGGTACTTCTGCAGCCATATGATGTGTTTCACCTGAGAAAGCTTTCTGCCACAGGGTAGCAGCACACAAGAGGTGGCCAGAAAGAGTTACTTTGATAAATTAGGATCTTCTGATGAAAAAAATCTGTTTAAGCATAAAGCTTTCAACATGCTCTGTTTCACAGACAGTAAGATAATGGTTTTCTGCAGACCGGAAAGTGGTCTGTCCAACCTATGCGTAGATGAGCTTCTTCATAAGCATGTTCATCCATGTCAAGGGACAGCATGGGGGTAGCAGCTTTTTCCACTAATATTGTGCTCACAGCCTAACCAAAGATGTGTTTGCATACAACAAAACATGATGTGGGACCAGAAAGACACACAGTCCCATCCTTATTGTGTGACACTCTACAGAACTGCTAAGGGTAACAGTGGTGCACCTTCCTGTTAGGTTTTCTTCTCTGCTTGGGGAAGGAAGGAAAGTGAAAAGAAGGGAGCTGTGGCAATATCTATTCAGCAAAGTTGATTTTGGGGCCTGCTCATCATGGCAGGAAAGGCTGTAGACATCAGCACTCTCATAAATTCTGAGAATTCAGGAAAAAAGAAAACACAAAAACATTTCTCCAAGATGGACTGGCAATGCTAGAGAAGGAAGTCTTTGTCTCATTGTTCAGCCCCCATTACTTTCACCTCTCCAAATTCCAGTCTCTGTTACTCTTTTGCTAAAAAAAGTGTCAAAGAAGAAAATGAAGGTCAGTGACAAACCATAAAATTTGTTTTGAGTGTAACCTAAAAAAAAAAAAAAAAAGTGAGCAGATATATGGCACAATGACATTTATCTCGGAAAAGAGAATGTGAGGGATAATAAAATTCAGACCCAGCTATGTATGCAGCCAGCTGAGAAAGGGATGGATCAAAGAAAATTTAGGAAGGAACAACTATTTCTGTTTCTGCATTTGACAAAACCACTCCTATTTTAAATCTGATTTATGGCCAGCTGGATAGTGTTAAAATTAACGTGAAACAAATTTATTACAAGATGGGTAAATAAATCTTGGTGTGAGAGTTACAATTTCATTTCAAACTCTGAGCTCCCATTGCAGTTTGCCACTGGAAAAGAAAAAATCTCTTCACTCGTAAGTATGCAAATTCCACACAAACCACTGGGAGAGTGAACGCCGTGACATTTCCATGAATTCCTGGATCATAACAGCCTTTGAAATCAAGGGCTTAGGAACCACGATACACCCCTTTGTACATGACACATGGGCCTTCTGAACCAAGTTCTGCGTGCACTCATTTCCTCCTTGAATCATACGTGTTGTTCAGTGACATGGAGAAAACAAAACCGGAGGGAGCAGTTCATCTTACACCTGCCTGCACGCTACCTACCTGTCTGCCATGTAGCCGATGACCATGGAGCCAATAAAAAATCCAGCATTTACACATGACTGAAAGAAGTCAAGCTTCCAGGAGTCCTCACACACCAGGTTAAACTGTAAGGGTAAACATAGGTACAAGGACGGGAATGTTAACACAAACCATGGATTGTCAAGGATGGGTAATGGAAGGAAACCAATGAGAAAAAAATGAAAAGAACAACAACAACAAAAAAGGGTCTGAAAAAGAAACTATCTAATCTCTTATAAATAACATCTGCAAGGCTTGTGCAGATTATCCCAGACTTTGCAGAAAAGTTACACCCTGGAAAATGATTACACAATGACACATAAAGGAGTGAGAAAGGCAGAGACTCTTTGAACGAACAAATGAAAAAGCTCAGAAAAATCCCACCCTCTCCTCCCCCACATCTGCTTGAAATCTGGAGGACACTTGAGCACCGTTTCCTTCCTGGATGTCAGAGCCTGCTTCAAATTGTGTATCATCTCGCTGTGTGGAAGCAGCACAGGGCACAAGGTGGTGGGGCTGCCGCCGGACCAGTGGAGGTCTGTGTGTATGGGGACTATAGGCAGGGGTTTCCATCTGTGACTCTGCTCTGTGCTTGGGTGACACTGCTCGTGGGTGAGGAGATGTTTTCCCAGCCCTGGCCAAAATGAATGTGTTGCAGCAGCTGGGAGAAGCCAGGCAGTTGGCCAGATGTAATTTTCATAAAGGTCAAAGAGGAATCTTTAGTAAATCCCCGAGCTCCTTGTTGGAGCCTTCATCCAGGCTTGTGTGTGACAGGAGAAGAGGCCCTGGCATAGCTGAGATCTGCCAGCCGGAGTCTTTCTTTTGTGGCTTTGCAGCACCTTGAAGCACGCTGCAGTGAGCCCTGGCAGGGGTGAGCCGAGAAATGGTTGTCGTGCTCCTCACTAGCACCAGCAAAAGCCCAGGCTTTGACCAATTCTCACTGCACTGAAAAGGAGCTCTGTAACCTCCTGATTTACAACTGGCAGGCTGCCAACTGGCACCCAAGGGAGGTTAACTTCTGAGGTTAAACTTCTCTACAGCAGTGTTTTCTTTTGGGAGACGGGAATGATGCTTCTTTTTTTACATCAAGGACTCCTCAGAGGAGGAGGAACTCAGACACTGCAGCCTCCAGGACAGTCACCTGTTTTAAAACAAGGTTCTGCATGTAGGATGCTCTGGAAAAGCAAAGTTCACAGCTGCTGTGCACCGCTTAACCTGCAGAAGCAATCTGCACCGTTTTGTGGGATAAAAGTAAAACTTGTTTTTTATGATTTATGGAAATACTGAATCATGTGTAACCAGAATTCAGCCTGGAAACCTTATTTCACCTCCTCTTTCTATTCCAGGCAAGTTTAAGGTAGGCAGACAAGAGCGATCATGTTGGATGAACCGTGCCTTACCTCAGTGACAAGTGAGGTCCCTGGGTAGTCGTAGAGCCACCCGTCCCGGCAGGGGCTGAGGGGGATGGAGCTCCGGTTGCCTGCGAGGCTGCCCAGGGGGTCGGTGCAGCTGAGGCCCGTCGCATTCCAGTCCACATCGTACCTCCTGCAGCGGCTGCCGCGTACCTCCCTGTGGCCACCCCACTCGGGCACGGTGTAGTTCAGCTGCTCCGCCAGGCTCCAGCCGCAGCGCTGGCTCAGCTCCGCCACACCAGGGCTGAAGCAGCGGTGCTCGGGGGTGAATCCGAAGAAGACGACACCCACGTAAATGGGAGTGAAGGTAGCAGAAAGCAAACACAGGACGAAAAAGGTTTGCTTTTGGAACCTGCCAAATTCGCCGATCTCCTCTAAAATGTCATCCAGGCTTGGCATCTTCCTCTGTTGCAGCTCATTAAAATATCTAACTGCTGCTTTTCACGGCTTTTGCCTTTGCTGGGAGCTTAAATCACAGCTGAAGTGTTTGTTCAAAACCCACAAACCAATAATTAAAGAACATGGTCAATCGTCAAGCCATGCATTGCAACCTTTGTCTCTCAAATGCCCCTTCTAAACAAACTTTGATTCTCCTTTTCTGGCCTTCTTTTGTTGCTTTATTTTGTATATGGCAGGCTTGAAATACAAGATTTGGTGTCCTACATTACGACCATTTCAAGTCATTGACAGTCTGTCACAGCACAGTATGGGGTAGGCAATGATTCCTTTGTCCAGCATTTTCCAGTTAGCAGAGACCATAAATATCTCTAAAGCAATGTCATTCTCTCCTTTGTATATGAGCAACTGAAGGACCTGAGCATGCGCTTAAGGAATGGAGGCATCTTCAGTCTGTTTTGCTGTGTGGGATGATTTCTATTGTGTTCCTATAACTGCAGTTACATAAGGTCCCTTCATGTTGTTTCCAGTTTGCTTCCTCTGTAAAAATTAGCTTGTGTCAAGTAATGTAAGAAGTGATGGGGAACTGGAAAAAATTCGGTGCAGTGCAGCTGGGCATCAGAGCTGTGGATTTGGACAAAAAGATCTGTGGGCAAAGGCTTTGGCCTTTTAAATAACATTTCTTCCTGCAAATGTTCTGAAGACAGTTTTTATTGTCACTCTTTTCCAGCCAAAATGAAACAACTTTGCTGCTTGCTCAGTGCTTCTGAAGGGAATTCCTGGGCAGGCGGGTGTCATAGAGTTAATGCCTCTCCCAGGGACACTCAGTGACCTCCCTGAGATTTATGAGGTACAAAACTAAATGAACTTTGGAGGAAAACAGAGGTGATAAGTAATGTGATATTTTAAAGGGCTATTAATAACAAGCCCTGCTGAATTGCAACGACAGTCATACCTAGGAGTTGTCATGAATCACAAAAGGGACTGCTGCTTTGCAATAAACATCTTTTACCGTTAAGAAAGGAGCAGACCTTTGACCATTTACAACTAAACTGTTCACCTATCTCTGTTCAAGTCTGTTTTACATCAGAAGCAGGGAACAGACCATTCCCTTTGTGAATTCTCCAGGTCAGCGACAGAACCTCACTGCACAAGCATCCATCAAACCTTACTCCCGCCTGCACACAAGTGACTCAGCAGTGCATGTATCTGGCGCATTCATTCTCAGCTAAAATTTGGGTCAGCCAAAACTCAATTAATTGCAACAAGGAGTGCATAAAGCATCCTGGATGTGCACTTTACTCCCTTTCCTGATTCTGCCCAGTGTAGTTTCACAGTGAAGGAAGACTGATACAATTACTGGGTCCAATGCCAATTCTGCTGGCAGAAGGTTGTGTCTCCACTTTTACGGGACGTTGATGTTCCTTCTCTTGGAAAATGTCCAGTGGCACTTAGGCGTTCTCTTGTATTGCCAGGAGGCTACTGAGTAGCTGCAGATATTTCATGGCATCCAGAATATTTTGTTATTGATATCTGAGCTGCCCTTGAATGTCTTAGCAAGACTCTCTCCTGTGTACAGTGACACCAGTCTTAGGGAAACTGAGTAGTTTTCCCTAACATTGTGTTAATCCTTCCTCATGTGCTGGTTCCTCAGTGACCACTTTGGAAAGCAGTTTCTGTGAAGAATAGCTGTTTGGTTCAGCTTTGCTCCCTGGCCAAGGGCACAGCTCAGCCTGGTGGACTCCATCCTCCCGGACTTGTCTATCTACAGGGGTTCACCCAGCAGCTCAGCAGGGCTCAGTGTGCCTGTCAGCATCTGTGCTGGTAGGAGATGGCTGAGGGGATGGAGCAGGGCATGTCTTGGCTACAGCACTTTCCCTTGATACACCCTCAGTGGTACATCCTGCCAACATAATGGCACGTCACTCTTGTCACCTGAGCATACCTGAGTCTGTCTGTCTGGTCACTTTAAGGTGTTTTGCAGACAGACTTTTTCAGTTTTGAGGGGATCGGAGCAGGGAGCAAGCATGCATGCAGTTCTGCTGCTGGAGACAAGTGCATGCAAACAGAGGCAGCGTGATAGCTCACCAGGGTGACATCTGTACACCAAGAACCTATATGGGACTGTATATGGGCTCTAGCATTTTCCCACATCCACACTGCTTAATCCTTACCACTCTCCCTAATACTGCTTTGCCTGATTGTCATTGGCACAGTCCTCATGACACTCAGGTGTGTTTGGAGCAGTGACACTGGCTGGGGGCTGTTGCAGGTGGGCAGAAGAGAAGAGATCACCCTGGCTGGGGATGGTGCCATACAGATATAAGCCACACTGTGCCATACACCTTCAGCAAGAAAAAATCGTCCTGCCTGTTTTATTTATTAGCATGGGTGCAGCACAACATCAATCAATGCATAATGTGTGAAGGCAGCCAGAGGAGCAGGGTGAACAGAGCCTGAGCTGCTCTACTAGCAAAGGGTATCTGAGCCTCCAGAAGAAGAACCATGTTGCCCTGCAGTGGCAGGTCCATGGAACAAACCATCGGCTGTGACAGCTTTACTGTGTATAATCAGTAATCTCTTCAGTTTACGGCAGTGAAACATTACCATGCCCGCTTTGCACTCAGCCTTCCAAAAGATGTGTTAGGTGTTGCTGTACTCTGACCTTCCTGAGCTTTAGAGGTATGCTCGCAGGCTGGGTGAAATGGGAATGAAGGAAAGGCTAAAATTCTGCTCTAAAAAATTATGGATACAAATGCAAGGCAGGTCTAATCTATCCATAATAGTAATGGATACTGATAATTACGGCATATATAAATAACACTTTGCTACCAAACAATAGCCCTGACTTTCGAAGATCTGAAAGCATCTTCTTACTCCTGAAGACCAAGAAACTGAGGCAGAGAGATGTAACAGGATAGCTCTTTCAAGAGCTTAGTTTTCAGGTCTTCAAGGCTAAAATGATTTACTAGAGGTGAGCTGGGCATTTCCGATGAGGTGCCTCCTGAGGTGTTCTAAAAGTCTTCTTGCATGAGTAATCATTGCTGTGCTGAATTCCTTCTAGTGAGTCACTCTGTCATCCACATCAGTTAGTGATGATTTTGGTGAGGCATTTTGCTGTATGTATAGGCCTTATCCCAACTCCCTTTCCTGTGAGTATAGCAAGGACATAAGCATTTAACAGTGAGCTATAGGCATGGTGCGGTGTGCCAGAACCACACGCTGCCATGGACTTAAGGAGGAGATACCATGTTCACAGGAAAGCCACGGAGAATCACTGCAAGCCTCCAAACAAATGGTGAGCTCTACTCCCACTGGGGTTCATGGCCTAAGCACTATGTGAGGCAGGGAGAGCCAGTCTGAGTTGTTGGTGTGAAGGTTGCCATCACTCCCAATCCCCTTTCAATGCCCAGTTCTGGCACTCACTGGCCCTGTGCTCCATGAGTGGAGCCAACATATGAATTAGTCAAAAGCTGGTCCTTGCAGCTGTCCTTCTATATCCAGATGTTTAGCAGGAGGCTCGGTGGTGGCTGACAGCAGAGGTCAGCACCCAGAACTGTCAGTAGCAGCTGGACCACCAAGCAGTGTGTATTTAACCTAGATGAGGTGATGACACATGCAGGCATGGCTGACAAATTAAACCAGGGCATGAAGTGCTGAGCTCATGGTGGAGCTGCACTGTTATGTTGACTGTGGGCATCCAGGCAGTACCTGATCTGGCCTGACTTCTGCTGGGAGAAAGGTGCGTGTCAAAAATTGTTAAGCAAGTTTGGGCTGCCAAGGAGACTGTAGTCCACCAGTGCCTGGCATGATGGGATCTCGATTTTTCAGACCCAGCAGTGGGAGCTACATACCTAAAAGCTAGGAGCTGGCTATAGAGGGAGCCTACACACTTTGTTTTAGGCTGCTCAAGTTATTAGAAGCAACACGTGTTTGTACTTGGTATTTCTTTACACCATGAGAACGTATTTTATAACTTAGAAAACATAGTGTACCTTATAGTTGGCTCACATACTAATAACATATTTTTCTTAGATGGTAATCACACTATATCTGGCAAACTCCTCTAGCTTTGGTTTATTTGCCTTTAGATCCAAAAGTCACAGCTTGAGCTCATTTCCTCATTGAACCCTAATTACCACCTAGTATTGTGCAACCTGGGAGTAGCTTTGCCAGTGACAAAGACAACTCAGTGCCCAGTACTCACTCTTTGGCGTCTGCTGCAGCATGGAGCATGATGTGTTGCTGGAGTTTGCTCTCTGCACGTAGCAATTCTGCACTTGTGCAGGGGCATGGCTTTGCCAGGGCCGGGAGTGCTCCTGAGCTACTCTGCCACCAGCACTAGGGTGCATGGGCCACCCATGGTTGGGTGGAGGGATGCTTGTGCTGCCTGGGGAGAGAGAAGCAGCCCTAGGGCGTTGTGAACCTGTGCCATGGGGTCCTGTTGCTTTGCCCTGAGTCACCAAGGAGATGGCAAGGTCACCCTGCAATGTGCCTGGGGTGTGTGCAGCCACTCTTATCAAGTGGGGCAGTGATAACAGGTTACTGAGGGGAGCAAAGGAGCCCAGACAGTGCTGCAACTACTGGTACAGAGTCTGGAGGGAGTGCTTGGCATTGGAGGAAAAATACACATTTGATTTTTAGATGGCGATTGGGGCTTTTTGTCACAACTTCCCACCTATCTAGTCACACAACTTCCACACAGGTCCTGGAGCTTCAGCCTCATGGTGAGCATTCTTTCATGGCTGGAAATTACAATCCCCTTCCCCAAAAGGCTTGCAGTCTAAGTCCCAGCTCTATTTCTCTTGTGTATGAGAACTGCTGGCACCTGCTCTAAAGAGAGCAGGACTTGGCATGAGACAAGCAGTGCAAACACTACAGGTATTACAAAGCTAGATCCTACTCAAGAAACTTGATAAATAAGTGAGGATGGAGTGAACCTGGAGAGACTGCAATGTAACATACGTTTTTGCTGGTGGCAAAGGTAGCTTGCACCTCTTGCACTGTCAGAGGCAACGTGTTGGGTAATTGCACCCTTTGGTACACAGCATGCTGAGGCAGCATCTGCCTCACAGTTCTCAGCCTGGGCATCATTACTCCTGGGTAGTTTAATCACATTGATTCCTTCTCTCCTTCCTATAAGAAGGAAGAGGAAAGTTAAATAGGTTTCAGACAAAGCACAGCCCAAAGGAAGCATGTGAATTTGTAAGTGAAGAGAAAAAACAGGAGAAAGCAAACAGCGGCACTGCAGTAAGTGGGTTTGATGTCAGGAGATCCAAAAGGTACATTTCTACAAAGGCTGAGAACTGGCCCTGTTCAGGAAGACTTAAATACACAGTTGATTGCAAGCATTTAATTTTGTACTAAGTTCTTGGGTGTGTGAGTGCCTAACTAGTTCCTGCATTACATATATTAGTCATGTACTTGTCTCTGCTCAGGCAGGGTATTACAGCTGTAGAGCATGATGTGAGGCTTGGACATGCCCCAGGCACCTCATGCCAGCTCAGGGGCAAACCAGGGGGGGAAGGCTGTCCCCCTGTGTCCTTCCCACTGTGGGGCTCTGCTCCCAGCGCATCCCAGTGGCCGTGAGCTCCCACCCCCTGCTTCTGCAGCTCTGCTCTGGCACATGCCCACCAGCCTCAGCATCATCACTGGAGCAACACGTCCTGACCCAGGGAACACAGAGAGGAACAGGAGGGCATGAGGAGAGATGGCTGCTGTCCTCCAAGACCAATTGGTTCTCTTTGGAGACCCTAACTCACCTCTCTGCCCTGCCTCAAACACTGGCTGCTCCTGCAGCCCTCATCCTGGGCATCCAGCTGAAAACCCTTGGGATTTTGAGGCAGCAATATATAGTTACCTGGAGTGCTGGGCTGTCTCAGGCCCTAGTAGAACAGGCCCTAGTAGAATAAAAAGTGGTATAGCACTATGAGACCTGATTTTCTGATTTTCTGACAGCCCTTCTCCTGGCATATCACAGAGCAGCTGCTAAGGTGGCTGAAAGACTGTATTCAAAGACCTGTATTGAAAGACTTTCCAGCCTCTGAATTTAAGGTAATTTTGTTGTTGTTGTTGTTGTTGTTGTTGTTGTTGTTGTTGGATGCAAAAGCAGTTCAAATATGTCCTGCTAGCTTGGATCTTTGGAGAAGTAAATATCAGATGCACACAGCTGTGATGTAGCTTCCCAGTGTTTGTTTACAAACACAACTGCTATTAGCCCTGGTATTTGTCCTCCTAAAACATATTTCTGTAAAGTAGCAGATGAAGCTATTGCTTCTGTTCAAATTGCTTGTAAAACCCACCTTTTTGTAGCTGAGAAAAGGCACATTTATAGGTGAGGTTCAGTGCTTGACTCTGGTCTGCTGCCTCTGGGTGCAGTATGGGTGCAAGTGAGTTCATGGTAGGTGTTCTCATGTCTTCCCTTCTGGAGACATGAGAGCTCCTGCTCTTTAATTTTATTTACATATCTTAGCTTGTGTTGTAACTTTTTGGTTTTGATATCTTGTAGTTTGGTTTCATGAACATTTGGACATCGATCTGCAGTTCTAGGAGATAAAACACATATATGACACAAGGCCAGTTGCAACTACAAATGAGATAAGGTAAGTGCAATCTCACTGGGTCTTCAAGAATAAAGAAAGCTGCCAAGGAACGATGACCAGTAGCTTAACTCCAGAAGGGACAACAATCACGGGGTTGGATCCATCATGAATGCAGACAGCCCTCCCTCACTTTATCCCCAGACTCCTGCACCTTCAGTGGGACTTAACTAGACTAAAGAGGCTGGTCAGGGAACTGGGGGTTGTCCAGGTTGAAGGGCAAGGAAACTTGCTAGCAGGCAGCATTGAAGCCAAGCATACTGTCTAGAATAGGGCTTAGGAAATCGCAACCAGTTTTGGGGGGTTTTGTACAGGTGAACTATAAATCCAGAGCAAAGCCACTCCGGGGCTGGAGAGGGTCTGCTCTCGGGCTCGGAGGACCTGGGCAGCTGAAGGCAGGGGAGCTCCCAATGGAAGAGCCTCTCTTGGTGGCCTGGAGCTGAGGTGCTGAGTCAAGCACATTATCTGAGTGACTGCAGAAGCTTGGCCTCAAAGTCAAATAAAGATAAAAACAAGGACAAAGTGCAGGAAGCGTTCACAAAAGGAGCCACAAATTCAAGTATGGCAAAAGCGGTGTGTCACTGTGAGTGGATGGGAGTAGTGTGTGCACAGGGAGGATCTTGTGTTACTGAGCTGGTGGTGGACAAACAGCCACCCCTGGCCAGCAGGCACAGACATCCTGACAACCACCTTCCTCTGGGCCTGTAGTGGCTTTCCCAGGCAGAGGCGGTAGAACCGGCAGCACAGACGGTTTTACAGAGCACAGACTGTTCTGCAAAAAGGTATTTCGGACTGAGTGACCTTGTAAAATGTGTGCCCTGACAATCCTATTGAGCAAGCCATCCACCCGTTACAAGAGGTTCCCAATGACTTTCTGAATTATTGGGCTATTCCCATGGGGATTAAACACAAATGCAGGTGGACTGTGAATGCACCAGGAAATTAGGGGCCTGAATTCAATGTATCTCCATGCGTCCCTAAGACTGGCAGGGGGTGGTCAGGGCTGTAGGGAGCATCCAGGTCACTGACTGTTCACAGTGATATATGTGATAACAAATGTGTTACTATATCCTTTGGGGGTGTGGGGCTGGTGGTGGGTGGGTGGGAAGTTAGCCCATAGCTACATCACAGTGATGTTCATATGTAACTACAGCTGTTCCTTGGTGGCAGCAGCAGATGGCACAATCTCAACTTTTCCACCCGATCTCAGGGTATATATGTCTCCACTGTGGCCTGCAGCAGAACTGAGCACACAAATAACACAAGCGATGGCTTCCAGGTCACACAGCACACGGTCCTGACCTGAATTGCCCCTGGGTAAATGCATGCCTCTGTTGAATTAGTGCACATGATGTAGGGTCTGTGCCAACTTTCTGCTTTTACATGGGTCTCAATGCCAGCCCCCAGATGACAGCATAACATGAGGGACATCAGCCAGAAGGTCTCTTCAATACTTTCTGGGTGAACCATTATCAGCTGAGCAAGCTCATGACAGCTCAGTGTTTGGCATCATTTTTACCCAGTGATAGGAGACTTACAGCGATACCGATGAGAGCCTCCATGTCTGCCACTGCTCCCAGTACTGCATAAATACTCATCAGACACATCTGGTGTCTGGGATATACGTGGCTTAAGTTCATAAGAAACACTGTTTTCTTTGACTCTACAGACATAAGAGGAATAGCAGATAGAAATACATCTATCAAGGACCAGGCCAAGTAGGAGACAGCATCTTCTTCAGTGAGTTTGGGCAGGGTAGATGCAGCTGGGTATGCAAACCTCAGCAGAGAGCTGTACCTGGTTCAAAACAAATCTGACAGCTACCAAGCAGGGAAAAAATACATTGCAGACTCCCAAACTCTGATCTTATCAAGAACTTACTGTAACAGTTGTATGTGCTCTTATATAACTGCAGGAGGCAAGTGTTCAGAGAAAAGCTTTTAAGTCAGATGATAGTACACAAGAACTTTGTTTAAACTTCTGCCTTGCTGTGGTTATCTTGGGGTTTCCAGGCACAGTGAACTCTATGAAAAAAATAATCTTAAAAAAAAATGCATCTAGAGCTGCTAAATGAAACTGTTGGATAGCAAGAGAGAAGCTGAGTAATGTCTGGAAAGGCTGTAGGTGACTAAAAGACCAAAAGAGCTCCAAGGAAATGAGCTAAGTTTCCTAAGCAGCCACTGGGGGTGGCCAGTGACATGGGCTGAGTGAATGCAGGGAAAAACCATGTCACTGTGGACATTTGAGGTGGTGATAGCATTATTTCTGCATTAGCAGTCACGGGTGCTGTTTTTCAGCACTGACAACCCCTGAGGAGTGACAGCCACCTGTGGAGCAGTGGCTCCCCCTCTGTACCAGCACCCCGGCTGCCCTCAGGAGTCACCCATGCCACCTTGCCAGGGCCTGGCCTGGCTGCCACTGACAGCCACCAGTGTGGTGCCACTGAATCTCAACAAGCCTCAGCCAAAGGTGTGCACACCTCAGTGTTTTCCACCCGGGTCAGCAACTCCTTCAGGCTGCTGCTGTCCTGCTGACAATGAGGAGGAGCACCTGCAGGAGCACTGACAGCCCCTGTGCTCGGCTGGTGCAGGCATGATCAAGGTGGTGCCAGCAGCTGTGCTGATGTATATGTGGAAATAATGTGGTAGCACTGCTGTTTTCATTTATCAAACAGAACTGAAGTAAGCCCCTTCTGCTTTTCTTCAGCTATCATTTTGCTAAAAATGCTGTATGAACTAATCATCTAAATCGCATTTAAATAAAGTTCAAGTTTGGGCGAGTCTCCTAAATCTGAGTTTGAAGGATCTGGCTGTTAGTCCAGTAAGTGCTCACTCACTGAGGTGGTCCATCTCTGTCTCCTCATCTCAGTGCAGAGGAGCAGATGGGCAGGACTGGCGGTACTGGCTCCCCCGCAGGCCTCAGGGTGGGCCTGTCTCCAGGGAAGGCCATGTGGCCTGATGGCACAACCCCACAGTTTCCATCACCTTGCAGGGGTCCTTCCCTGCTTCCCTATTCTACTGCAACTGGCTAGCGTGGAGCTGGGCTGGAGCTGTGGTCTCATCCCTTGCCCATGGCTGTTGGTGTTCCCTCACAATTTGGTAGCCCCAGACTCCCGCTGCCATCTGCATTATTTTGTCTGGTCCAGCTTCCAAAGCCATAGGTGTTAGACTTCCCATCCAGTCACTGCAGGACTTTTTCTTAGGAAAAAGGAGGGGAATGCTGCAGCTTTTCAGAAACACTCAGTTTGAACTGCCCTTTGTTTCAGCTCATCTGCTTGCTTAGTTTTTCAGGATCTCAGACCAATGAAAACAGTTCCTTTTCCGCCTTGATTTTTAATGTTTGTTGAATCAGCCTTGCTTTGGGTCTCCACACCATTCATTTACATCTTTGTATTTTTTCTTCAGTATGCTCAGAACCATTTACTAGGGAAAGGAAAATAAAATGAATCCTGTGTAATAAATGTACTGACATTTAAAAGCAAATAAATATTAAAACAACTGAAAGTACAGAGTAATTGTAATACCCTGTGGTAGGTCCACACATCTAAAGATGCCTATTTTGAGTAGCACACAAAGTGCTGGATCATGAGCAGTGAGGGTGTATGCCCAGTTAAACAGCCTGATGGAAGTGGCTTAGTCCCTCATCCTATTAATAAAGCATCCTATTAATTCTCACCAAGCAAAGGGTGAGAACCCAGCTGTAAGGAATTATCTCTGGTTAGTATTGTGCAGTTAGGACAAAGGACACTGTGTTACAGGAGAGATAAACTACAAAAACAAAGTCAACTATAAATAGATCGTTACCACTAAGAGCTTCCAAAAACAACTACACGGAGATTAGAGGAAGGTGTTGAAGAATTACTCGTTCCCATCTGTACTTCCAGGATGATTCCAACTTTTGCTGATGGAGCGCACTGAGCCTCTGCTGCTGCTCTGAACTTACCCTGCTTGGGCAGCCTTTTGTATTTTCTACAGGGCTGTATCTTGGGTCTTTCTCAGTGTTAATAATAAATAAATGAATAAATAATAAAAAAAAGGAAGAAAAAAAGACTATTTTTTTTTTTTTCATTTTGTTTTGTTTTGTTTATTTGTTTTCATAAGTATGAGATGTATGTTAATTCTCCCGTGTTGATTTTGATCAGCAAGATATTCAGGCTCATTCAGGGTATTTTTAACCTCAGTTACTCTCTATTCTGAGTCATGTTTCTTCAACATGAAGCTGTCCATCAGATGAGTAGTGGTGATCTCTAGAGAAGAGCTCTATTGCCTTCCCTGAAATGTATGACTGTTAGCTTTCTCGTTACAGTCACCAGCTGAATGGTCTTCAAAGATCCTAAGTGTTCTCGGAAAGAGATTATGCAATAGAAACATCACCAAAAAAAGGCTCATTGGCAATTTTTGATAAAACAGCAAACTGAGAAATGGTATAGAAGTATATTAAAAATACTAATGCTAGAAACTTTGCAGGGGTTTTTGTGCTTTTATGTGCGTGTATATGTGTGTGTGTGTGAAGTCATGCTTCAGAAACAGCTAGAGAAGCAAGCAGCTATTGAGTGGCAGCCCTGGAAATCCAAATTACACTGACACCATCCTTTATGTAATGTAAATGTTTAACATTTATTGTCACAAAACTGGGCTGTAAACCTCTATGCACAGCCTTTTTGTTAGCTTTGAGAAATGCTTGCTTCCAAACTGGATGGAAACAGAATCAGAGCAGAGGGGTGTGCAACAATAAAAAAACACAAGCAAAAATTTCCCTGTCTTTCTAGGCAGGAGATGAGTCAGGGGCAGCTGAGACAGAACAAAATTTTGTGATTGACAGCTCTCTGGTAACAGGAGGATACTTTTTTTTTTGTTTGTTTTGTTTTGTTTTGTTTTGTTTTGTTTTAAAGCAGGCCTTTACACCCATATCTGGAGAAGCCCTTGTACATTCCATTGTATAAAATAGCCTTTGTTGAACTCGGGCTGTCTTGTCTTGTGACCAAAATACTCGGTTATTCAAAGTCATTTTCAAGGGTCCTGACAAATGTACTCTGGGATTGTGGCATATTTATCTGAACAGGAAGGTAGTACAGCCTCTCTGTGGATCTCCACAGTGACTGGGTGAAGTGGAAAAGGACAAGGGAAGCCACTTACTGACTGTAAAAATGCATGTGCAGGAATCCCTTTTCCTCTGGCTGTCCTTCCTTCCCCTGGTCACGGAGACGCTGTGATGCTTTTTGTTCCCTCACAAGAGTAGGATTAAAGCCAGTGGGATATGGGTGCGCGCTATCCATGGGCACACAGATGCCCAGCGCCTGATCTTCTCCGGCAGACAAAGAGGAACATCATGCAGCCACCCTGGCATGCCTCGTGCAGCAGGGAGGGAATCCTTGACACTGGCAGCAGTGGGGATGAGCTCCCCTGTAGCCATGGTACCTAAACCCCTTGGCCTCCCATCCTCTGCACCAGGGTGGCAGGAGGAAAAGCTACAGGTGTAGGAGGACGGCTTCCTCCCCTGCTGTAAATTCTGTCTATATGTGCTCAAAGTGACAGAAATACAGGCTGTCTCAGTTGTGGTCACTGCTGCTCTCTCTCTCTTCCCCCCCCTCTTGTGTGTTCCTCATCACTTCTGTTTTGCTTTTCCCTTCACACTTTGGTTTTTCTTTCTTGTTTAGGCTTTCCCTTTTCTCCCTGTGTCCCCATTTTTCTCTGCTGTTTCAGCTGCTGTCCTAGTGATGAGTACAGATCCCCCTGGTTGTTGTACTATACAGTTCCTAGAACTACATTTATTTATATTTGTTCTTGGAACAAAGATAGTAAAAATAGCCTAAAGGCCATGGAAATAGTGAGGGAGGGGAGTACAGTGCATTGTGCACTGCTTTCATGGATTGCCAAAAGGTGGAAACCCCGTTGTTTGGAACTGACTTTTCCCATGTCACACAGTTAGCCTGCAGATAGCTAAGTTGATCCTGGAGGCCTGGGAAAGGACATACTCCATTGAATAGATTTGCACCTCTTGGAAAGAAAAAGGATATCTTCCTGGTTTGTTGCAGTGGTCTCTTCTGTGGGGTCACCCACAGTGAGGGTCGTGGAGGTTCAGACAATCCTGAAATGCAGGGTTGTGGTCCAATAGAAAGGCAGCCCCTTCTCCTGGCATGGACAGCTGAAAAAAGGCTGGTAGGCAGTCTCCTGGCCCTAGGATGATGTGACATTGACTGGTTTGCACCCTTCATGCTTAGGACTATCTAGCCTATAGCAAATTTGTCTGGGAGACAAAAATTTGGTGCAATGTGAAGCAGCATCAAGCAGTCACATAACATGAAGAGTGGTAGATTACTGCCCAATCTCATTCCCAGGGCATCTTTCATATAGCAAGAGGCATATGTTTGTAGGACATCAAAACTTAAGTTGTGTAATTTTATCATGGAAACAATGCTATAATCTAGGGTGGTGTCTGCAAATTGATTGATGTCACTGCCTCACTGCTTATGTTGTCCAAAAGAAGAACGTTGAGGTTTATTAAGTGTTTCTCTGAAGTACTGGTAGCAATTATCCATGGTGTTGCATTAAAAACTGGAACTTTCCAGGATTCGATCAGGGCAGCTCTCCAGGCTAGTATAAACAGTAGTCTAGTGCCATGAGTAGACAGGGAGCATATGCATCTTCTCCTTTAGACTACACAGTTTTCATTCTGTTTTTGAAATAGTTGTGACATTTAGGGGTTTAAAAACAGCTCCAAAGATGTTTATGTTTGTAGTCTAGTTGTTCTTCTATATCTCTTTCTCCTCTGCTCCTCTTTCATGGCTCCTTCTGTATCTACTCCTTCCCTGGCTTGCTGCCTTTCCACTCTTCCCCTTCCCTCTTTCTGTTCACTTCTCTTCATTTATTTTTACTGCTTCTATCTTCTTCACCAGTCAACATCTTTCTTAGCTATTTCTTCCCTTGCTTATCTCCCAGTATCAAAGAGCATATTTTTTTTACTGTATGCATAGGATAAAATGCTTAGAATTATGGTTTGACCCCAAGATCTGTTCTCAAAAACATTTTTTTCAAGAGGCTACAGTTGCAGGCTTTGTATACAAACCCATCATCTTTCCGTTCTCAGATGTGTTCATCTCTCACAGCACACAAAGTTCAAGTTCCAGGAAAGCCTCAGTGAAAACGGGAATTGCTCGCTGTAGAGTAACAGTTATACATAATCTCATGCAC
Source organism: Nettapus auritus (assembly GCA_011076525.1). Classification (NCBI taxonomy): domain Eukaryota; kingdom Metazoa; phylum Chordata; class Aves; order Anseriformes; family Anatidae; genus Nettapus; species Nettapus auritus. The sequence goes on along the minus strand of CM021767.1, from coordinate 47,894,192 downwards.
CTCTCACTGGGATATTTAAATTTCTTTCACAAACCGGAGTCTTGCAGAACATTGATATGGTGGCAAATACTGATAAGCCATTTCTGGAGCAAGAAATGAAAACACTAGTGAATACTATGGACTTAAGGTCACTTTGACTCAGTCTATACCAGACAATTGAATTGACTTTACTGAATGAACCTTCACATCTACCAGGAGCAATTACAGTGGGGAATGTTAGGAACATTCCCAGATTTCCACTGCTGTAACATCAGTGCTGATCTCTCTCAGCTGCTAGGTTTTCTGGCAGGCTGTGGTGCAAATGCCGTGCACAACTGGAGCATAATGGGTGAGACCCATGAAATTTTGAGATCCAGCTACTAGACCATACGTACTTTGGGGAAAGAAAGTAGCTCCAGAAGCAATGCTTAAATATTGGACCAAATTCTCCCTCAACTGTGTCTGGTCTAACTCCACTGATTAACTGGAAACTGATGGTTTCTTAAACAGGTAAAATGCTGAGCATGGCTGTCCTGTTACATGGCTGACAGGGGACCAGCCCTCATGGTTCAGAACTGAGCCAATACCTGAGAGGGTTAAAAGCCACATTTCTTGTTGGGGAAAGGCTTGAGGAGCCATGGATTGCTGATACACCCTCAAGCGGAGCTGTGAGGGTAATGCACAGGCTGCGCTGATGCCTGCATCAGGCTCTGTCCCCATTTGTTCGTCTTTGTGGAGGTCCCTGCAGAGATGACCTCCTCCTTGGCCACTGCGAGCTGTCAGGATAAACCACTTAACCTTTGACATCCCAGCACGATCAGTTAGCCCAACCGGGATAAAACAACTCCTCCTGTTCGAAACCAGCCATCACACTGTGCCTCTTTTTCTTTAGACACAGGCCTGTACCCAACAGTGATGTGTTCATCATCTCTAAGTTCAATTACTGCAAAACAGCATAACCAGGAGCCAAACAAAATTCCCTTGAAAGCATCTTCTGATGCAAGCACAGCAGCTCTTCTCCTTACAACGCATATCTTTGCCAGGCTCACACCACAGCACTGGTCTTCCTGGTGGTTACAAAATCCATGTCAGATAGTCTGCACAGTGATCAGAGCCTTCCTTATATGGGATCTAACTGTTCTGGAAATTCTAGTTCTACCCAAAACATCCATGGTCAAAGCTACAGGCAAAAAGAGAGAAGAGATTTCTGGAGACATCCTTCATCAGTGCTGGCCCTGTGTTCCTTCCTGCAAGGGAAGAGAAGGGTTGTGGACCTTAAAATCCTGAGCAATGTGCAAAATACTAGTTGTTGATCTCAGTCAGGGCAACAAGATGTGCCCATGAGCACACAAAATGAACCCCAGCCTTGGCTCTTCCTTCCCTTCTCCCCTCACTCAAAAGAACAGCAGAATAGAAAAGTGAAACAACTTGTTTTCCATTCATTTCTGAGGGAGAGAAGGGGAAAGTCATAATTCATCTTTTAAATTTTTAGGACACTGTGAATATAAAATGAACAAAGTCATATAGAAGCCTTTTCTGAATAGGTGGAGCCAACTTAAAAAAAAAAAAAAATCCTGTATTTTGGACAGGAGTAGTTTGCGAGCCTCGCTTTAGTTACACTTTACAAAGGAAAGACTTGAGAATTAAATCTTTGCGGGAGGTGAAGGGATGAAGTAGAGCTCTGGCAAAGTAAATAAACATTGCCACAGTACTCACTTCTACTTGCTAAAGGAAAGGCTTTATGGCTCACGTTGAGACAACTTTCCTTCTGCCCCTGCTGCCCCGCAGAGCAGCTGCATCCCTAACTGCTGCTTTCAGCAGCAGCCCCTGGCCTCCTTCCCACTCAGCTCTCTGCTTTGCCCTTGCACCCGTGTACTTACCACAGCCGGGGTGGCAGCGGGCACTAGCGCCTCACCCACCCCTAAGGAGTTAACAGGTTTTATTACACGATCTGTTTAACATTCTGGATAAAAAGGAAACGCACGCCCCTCCTCTCCTTCAATATGCTCGTGCACTTTAAATTGCGCTGCTCGCGGGCTGCCTGTGAGCCCCAGGCCGCCTGGCACACCGCGAGTGGCCAGCTGGGCGTGCTCGGGGACATAGGCACACCCGTGGGTGCTGCCTCGCCCCGCCACGGCTCCGCTCATGGTGTTGGGGCTGCGCACATGAGTGGCGAGGACACACGCACGGCCGCGGGGAACCAGCGCCGGCTGCCACCGCAAGGCGTGAGAGCGAGCCCTGCCACCCCTCCGGGCACGTCAGGCCACCTTGAACCATGCCCTCGTTCGACGAGGTGTTGAAGGAAGCTGGGGAATTTGGACGGTTTCAGAAAAGAGTCTTTTTCCTCCTTTGTCAGACCGGCGTCACTTTTTCCTTCCTATTCGCCAGTGTGGTTTTCCTGGGGCAAGCACCGGGCAACTACTGGTGCAGGATCCCTGGGGCAGCCAAATTAAGCGAAAGATGCAACTGGTCACTCGAAGAGGAGCAGAACTTCACCCTGCAGTCCCTGCACCTGGCGAACAGCTCGGCCAGTGGGCACTGCGAGCGGCTGGACATCTCCTGGGATGCCTCCACCAGCTGTGCCAGCCCACTCGCCCACCGCCCCAACGTCAGCGCAGGCAGCCTACGGCTCGCTGCCTGCCAGGGCAGCTGGGTGTACCACCAGCCTCACTCGTCCATCGTCAGCGAGGTAAGGAGAATCCCTGTCCTGTCATCAGTGCCTCTGTCCCGGGGCAGAATGGAGGTAGGGGTATGGGGCTGCTGCTGTAAGGCGTGGGGAAGGGTTGCTGCTTCGGGCGCTGCTGCTTTTTCTTAGTGGGTGTGCTCTGGTCCAAGCCACAGACAGACGGGGAAAGTGAGTAAGATCAAGTGTCAGTGTCAGGCTTCTAGGGAAAGGTGAGCTGAGCCACACGGTGCCTCTCTCAGTGACACTGCCAGCCAAACGCCTCAGGCAGAGATCGCCCTGTCACTGGGAGGACGTCAGGTTAAAACTGTGATTACCTTGCAGCTGAGGCTAATAATGAAAACCGGTGGCTGGCTGCCCTTCCGAGGTCTGACAGGAACCAGTGGACATGGTTGTGCTTTCTGAAGAAGAAAAGCACAGTTGTGCCCAAAGCCATCGCTCTGCTTATCCTGAAATGTCTCACTCAGAGGCTGCCTGTTACCACTGGTGGTAGGCACTCACAGACATGGTGGTTTTTTATAAGGCACTGAAAGACCACTAAGATGCTGACCTAAGAGGTAACCAGTGCAGGCTGCAATCAGATGGTGGCTGTGCTGTGGTGTGGCTCCAGCGCGCGGTCTGCTCACAAGTAGCGTGTGCTTTAAGGTCATCCTGACAGTAAGTGTGCCATCGGTGTGGTGCTGAAAAACCAAAAGTGTGTTTCGAAGGGTTGGGTCGGAAACAATCCAGGTGCACTGCAAAATGTGTCAGGACAGCCATGGGCTCTGGCTCCTGTCTGTCTCATGAGCCTCCTGCATTAACTTTTAACTCAGTGCTCACACTGGAGCCATGCCGTCCAAGACACAGAGCAGGGCAAAGCAGACAAAGCCCTGAGCAAACACTAAGCAGAAAGCAGTGCCTGTCCCCAGGACATCCTGCCAGGACACCCCTGCTTGCAGCTTGCAGGTTCTTGTGCCCTGAGCACTGCACCTGATCTGAGCAGCTTTCAGCAGGCTCTGTACATAAATAAGAGCAACTGGCTGGCCCTGGAGCAAAGTGCCTGCACTGGCTTTCATGTGCCACTGCTGAAATCTGGGCTGCTCTGAGGGCTGTAATAGACTTGTGCGGAGCCGGTGTCAAACTTTGGTCCTTGGGAGGGTGAATGCTGGTGAGGACTTGGTGGGGAGGTTGTGCTGCTGCGTGCCAGAGACATTCCCCTCACAGCTTAAAAAAAAAAAAAAAAAAAAAAAAAAAGGAGATTCCTCTTTTTTTTTTTTTTTTTTTTTTGGTGCAGGAAAGGGTTGTGCTCACTGTATTTATGCCAGCCATTCGTGCATCTAACAGTCACCATGATTTCCCAGCAGCACTGAGCCTCTGGGTACTGCTTAAAGAAAATGAAACCAGTGGTTGTGTTACTGTAGTGAATGGGAGTGAAAGCTGAGTGTTCATTGGCTTTTGTCCAGCTGCACCTCCTTCTCCTTGTCCCAGGAGACACTCCAGGGCCATGTGGAGGGGAAGAGAGATGTGGGGATGCTCAGGGAAGTTCTCCCCACCTCTGCTCCCAAAGGGGCATGTTGGCAAAGGCGGAAAGGACCGGACTGTGAGGGTAGGACTGCCTGTCCCCTGCACCACGGCAGCAGGTCCCCCATCAGTGTCACCGCTGCTCCTGGAGGGGCTCCGGCTGACCGGGGTGGCAGGAACATCTTGTTCTGTGGCACTTGGGTTCATTCACAGTTGTGCAACATTGCCAGACAAATTCCATCCCATGAGGGTCGGATCCTTTATGTAAAAAGCAAACTTGTGGCATGCACATCCCAGTTCAGTTACTTTGAAATCAGATATTAAAAGGAACTCGATATCTAATAATGCGTTATTAATGCAGATCTGTGCTCTGCTTAACCAGATCACCAAACAAGTCTTCTCTTTTCCCAAGTGTCTGCTTGCAAATGCATCATTTTGACCATGTGTGTGCAGAAATGTTTCTTTCAATTATTTCAAGATTTCTGGCACTTTATGTCTGTCGGAATTAACAGTGCAAGTGACCAAAGAGAGAAACGTAGAAGGATGAGTTATATGGCAATCTGAAGAGCACATGTTCAGGGAGAGAAAAAAAAAAAAAAAAAAAAAAAAAAGAAGAAGAAGAAGAAGAGGGAACACTAAAGGAGATCTTCCAGGCCTGTGGCCAGCACAGCTCTGGTGTGGATTTGCAACATGGCAGGGGAAGCAGAGGGCAATTGCAGGCATGTGAAAACTTCACTGGAAAAAGATGTCAATTCACAGTGCAGATCCTGCAGCCAAAGCACAAGCTATTGCAGTCCTGAGCTCCCCAAAGAAGCTAGATCTTATGGCTGCAGGGACTGACTTATAAGGAGATGTGAAATGAATGATATTGCAGTACCTGATGTCACTGCTCTGATTTCTGTGTAACCGGAGGATGCTGCTCACTAGCAGCTATCTCATCTTAGATGGCTATCTGTCAGCAGGTGCTTACAATACCATCAGCAGAAGGAAATAGAGGAAAAAGGGGGAACACAGACTGATTAAAAAGCCCCTGCTGCTTTGTGATAAGTACCTGAGACACCTGTGGCTGTGGGAGCCCGGGGTACAGCGGGGTGCTGGGAACATACCAAGGTTTTCCTCCTCCCTCATTTGAAAAGAGCAACATCTATCAAGAAGTTATTATAGGAGAAGTGCTTGGCAAAGCCAGTTAGCTAGGTCTAGTGACAGGAGAGAGAGCAATTCTAAGCAGTCCCTCTTAAAATCCTTTGATGTCCAATGGGTCCTGAGAGCAGGTCCTTGCTTCTGCACTGAGATCAAGGGTGGGAGTCACCCGCTGCACTGCAGTGCCTGGAGTTGAGAAAACTGAATGATTTAAAGGTTTTGAGATATGGGCAATGGCTATGCTATGTGAAACTTGGCAGAAATCCCTCCAGTGCAGTGCTGTCACTGTTGGTGGGTCTGAGCAGAGGACTGAGCCCAGCTGGCCCTCTGCTCCCATTTAACTTGGTGGGGTCTGAGGCAGCTCCCCGTGAAGATAGGAGATGTCACTGCATGCACCAGTGTCCTGGTTTTGGCTGGGATAGAGTTAATTTTCTTTGTAGAGGCTGGTATGATGCAACATTTTGGGTTTTTGATGAAAATAGTGCTGATAACACTGTGATGTTTCAGCTGTTGCAGAGTCTTACTCACACAGAGCCCAAGACTGTACTCCTGGCACTGCCCTGCCCGCGAGGAGGCTGGGGCTGCACCAGGAGCTGGGGGACACAGCCAGGACAGCAATAGCAGCTGGGGCAAGGGAAGAAGAAGGGAGGAAGTTGGGAGTGATGACATATGCCCCCCCCCCCCGAGGAGCCGCTTGGCATGCTGAGCCCTGCTGGCCTGGGAGTGGCCAAGCCCCTGCCTGCCGACGGGAAGTAGCGAGGGGATCCCTTGTTTGGTTTGCTTGTGTGCCCGGCTATTGCTTCACCTAGTGAACTGCCCTCCTCTCAACCCATGAGTTCTCACACTTTTACCTTCCAATTCTCTCCCCCATCCCTCCTGGGGAGAGTGAGCGAGCGGCCCAGCTCACCCCCCGACCCCATAACACCTGAAGTGTGCTTCCTGCCACCCCCTTGCCAGGTGAGCCTTGCAGTGCTTGATGAGGTGCATCCCCACTGCCTCTGAGAAGGTCTACTACCTTTGTGGGCTGCCATACTGTTTGTCATTCAGTGCAGTTCGTTTGATCAAAACCAGCCTGTCATTGCAAGACTTGCAGTGAAAGACTGCATGTACACAGGACACACAGAAGTCAATAAGCCTACTTTCCCCAGGAAACTGTGCTGAGTCGTTGACCTTTAATACTGCCAGGCTTTGGCACTGTGCACCATAGTCCTAGAGGGGAATATCGAGCACTCTGTGAAAGGTAGGAGTCTACAAAGTCGTAGGTATTTTACTCAGATGCTTTTTGGCGACGATGACTCCTGCAGGCATGCACGTGAATTACAGTCACACCTGCAGGCTGGGTTTTCTGGCGGGGCAGATGATAGATAGGATGAGGAAAGTCTATGTGCTCATCAGCAGCTCCAGCACAGCTGGCATAGTTGGGGCTTATTAGCAGCTCAGCTGGCAGGAGCTCAGCAGAAGGGACTGATTCCAACATGCCCTGTCTGCAGCGAGTCTCCATGCTGTACATGATGTCATTTCAAGACCTGGCCATGATTTATTGCTGAAGTATGAGGTCTGAGGTGGACAAATGATCATCCAAACATATCCTGTTGCACCGGCTGTGAATAAATCTCACTCCTCTGCTTGCCAGCTGTTTCAGCAAAAAACGGTCAGCCAACATTTGCGGAGCAACCTGCAATCAGAGCAGTAATGTTTGTCTCAGAGTTCTTGCAGTCCCTCAGAGCAGGGGATACTGTGGCAGTGCAGCTCAGGGTGGAGAAAGCACAGCTGGTCCTTTAGCTCTCCTCCTCTGACACAATAAACACCACAATTCACCCTCAACGCACTGATCTAGTATGATAATTGTCATTGGCAGAGCGGGACCCTGCCTTATTTCTACCGTCATGGAGGGATTACTATTAAGTGGTGAAGGGAAGGGGAAAAGGGCAGACAGATGAGCAGAGAGAGAAGCAATTGCTAAATTCCTTATGAAACTCTAAGCTTCCCTGTATGAGAGGGGCTGGAGCAGTTCCCTGCATGGGCTACGTCAGTGGGGTCATGTTTCTGTCACTGCAGTTGAGCCAGCTGAGACTGGCTGAGGGTTTGAGCCTTGAGTTTTCTTACTGTATTTTGGAGAGCTGCTGTTTTTTTTTTTAGGAGATGATACATTTCTCCGCCTCCTCTTGCTTTGGCCATGGATAGAGAAAAGGGAAAGACACAGAAGGTTTTCTGTCCTAGGAGGCTCAATGATAAAAAAAGATAACAATTTGACTACCCAGAGGATGGAAGAGATGGGAGAAAAGTTGCTCAGCAACAAATAAACAACTATGTGCATCTCCGCAGTTTTCCTTTAACAACAAACATTTACCTAAAATCTTTGTCACTTGGAGTGGGAAGATAAACTAGCCTCTGTTTGGCCACTTGTATGGATGCCACTCAACATATATGTGGGTTTTCCCTGTGCTGTTGGAACTGGGCTGATGGATCCCTGTAGATCTCTTTATTGAATAAAGAGTTTTACCCATCATTTTGAAATTTAATTCTGTCAGGTAATAAAAGCTCTTCCAAACTCCTACTTAAAGGTGCAATGTTAGAGGAGCTTTCAGTGACATGTTGTCATTTAAGGCAATGAATTTCTGCAGGCAGAGGTGTGCTGAAGTATTCTGGGACTATCTCAGTGCATAAGTCCTCTCAAGGAATTGCAAATCTGCTGTTAGTCTGTACGTCAAAGTGAAATGGAAAATGTTTGCTTCCTGCTAGAACTATGGGGAAATGAGAGGTTGCCACAGCTGCTGTTTCCTGGTCATTAGTCATATATGAGCATTTCTTCTCTTTCATCTCAACTACTTCCCACTCCTTTTATAAAGATTGCTTCACTAATGAAATAGAGAGGCCCAGTGCAAAACCTCTTCCTTCTGGGTGGGTGCAGTTGTGCAGTGAGGCACCTGGCTGAGAGCAGGGCAATGCCAAGGAAGGAGACGTGCCCTTAGCTGGGCTGGCTGGCTGAGCTAGCTCACCTCTTGATGACTGCAATGAGAAGATGGCAAGGCTTGAACAGGCTCTAGATGTAGCCAGTGCTATACATGCCAACAAGTAGGCTTAAGAGCAGGGGAAAATAACCTAAATTTGTCCTTTCCTTTCCTTTCCTTTCCTTTCCTTTCCTTTCCTTTCCTTTC
>CM021767.1:47791186-47885722 GCA_011076525.1 Nettapus auritus | reverse complement strand
CCTTTCCTTTCCTTTCCTTTCCTTTCCTTTCCTTTCCTTTCCTTTCCCACTGCAGTAAATGTTTTTACAATTCAATTTCAAGTCTATGGAGCTAAGGGGACTGAATGCAGTACACAGTGATGTTCCTTTTCTGCTGTGTTGTCCTGGGTGAGCTGAATAATGTAGTACAGGTTAGTGTGTCATCACTAATCTTTTCAGAAAGATCACATAGCTTCCTTGAAGTTTCCTCTATTTTCCTATTTCCCAGAATATTCAAAAAATTGACTATGATGCTAGCCAAGAGCTGGTTTCAGCTATCGCCTAAGCCATTTGAGACTAATGTTGAGATGAAAGAGTGTTCTCCAGTAAGCAGATCTTTCCCTGTATGTTTCTGCCACGTGTTCTCCCACCCTCTTTCATGACTGCTTATTCACTGCCTGGTTATAGAGAAGAGGGATCAAATTATTTAAAGACTAAAAATATACTTTGAAAAAGGATCAAAAGTACACACTTCCAACACAGCTTTTAGGTGTTAGAAGTTTGGGGCTTGAAATTAACAACAGATTTTAAGTGTTTCTCAATGTTTTTATTTATGGATTTTCATGTCCATGTAAGCAGCATCTCATTTTGACATTGCTTTAGCAGTTCTGTTATTACATGAGTTTTTCATTTTGTTCTCACACTCATTTATGGGTGTTTCTGGCAAGGCAGTAATGCTCTTAATTTGTTCTCTGCTTCCTCTTTGACTGTTTTGATTTATGAGGGGGAATCTTCTCTCATAACCATCTTCTATAGGAGCAATGAGAACTGTCAGATGACTTTTTGCTCTCTGACTCAGGCAAGCCTGTGAGGGCTCTTACATCTACTCCTGCATGAAGCTCTCCCTGCTAATCTCCCAGCCTGATATTTCTCTCCAAGATCTCAATCTAACAAGGAGCTGATAAGATGTTTGTGAGGTGCTGGAGTGATCTTAGCCATAAGGAGAGGCTACTCATTCCACAGGCCACGAGCTCGAGCTCTGTTATTCCTGAGAATTGCCAGCAGAGATGTGTGAGGACTCTCTGCCTCTCTTGGGGAATGGCACTTCCAGGCTGACTCCACAGGTGTCTTCTGGAAGGAGAATAAAGTAGTGAGAAGGTTCATGTGAAATTATGTTCAGAGCTGGAGCACAGGTGCAGACTGAGGTCCTGCGAGAGCAGCGGCTGCATTGTGCCAAAGCTCAGCTGAGCAGCAGCATTCAGCTGCTAGCTCAAACACATTGCTGTACTTGAAATGCAGGCCTAGCTGGCCAGAGGAGCTGTGCCAATGCCCTGCTGACCTGGCGATATACACACATCTTTACATGTACAACAAGTCCAGCAGCTGTCCAGATGGTCGCTATGGTGTGTACATGGCAGTGCCAGCATGGGCCCTGGCTGGGGGTCCCACACTGGGCACACGTCTTGTGAGGTTTCTGGCTTGGTACAGCTCTGGCTAGGTCAGAGAGGTTTCCTGGAGCTCATCTAAAGCCACTCTTCCTGTTTGCCCTCTCTGCCTACTTCTTCATGTGGTCATTTCCTTCCCTGTTACACTTCAGCAGCACACTTTTGAAGGCAGCACTTTCTTGTTGCTGGCTTTTAAGCCTCTGGTAGTCTTTGCAGGTGACCTCAGATGCTCCTCTGAGAGTCCCAACATGTGCCGTCACAGTCAATTGCATTCCTGCTTTAATTTAGTGGTTACTCTTATCAACAAACTGTTTTCCAAAGCCACATCCTTTAGTGCGATTTGCCAGGACTGCCATAGTTTCAAAAAAGCAAGACATTAAGCAGCATTTGAAGTCTGAATGTGCTGCTCTATGTCTAGGCTATTATAGGAAAGCATTGCAATAGCTCTTGAATATGACAGCTGAGAAGAGGTTTCATTCCTCCCACAGGAAGCTGAACTTTCTGCAGCCCCTGGTCGAGATTTACAGAAGTGGAAGCCAGATGCTAACGGCCTCACTTTCTGAGAGGTGGCTAGTCAGGCTCACCAGAGCACTGAGACTGACACCAAAGCCATGACTTCGTGTACAGTAGGTGGGGCTGGGATCCATCGGATTGGGGACCTGTGGGTTTCCTTGGCCCAGGTTCCTGCCAGTTGTGAGAGCCAGCTGGAAGCTGCGCTTCTCAGTCACAAACTTCAAGAAAAGCAGAATCCCACAAGAAAACCCACGTCCTGGACTTCCAGTAAAATCATCATAACTAACAACAAAAATCTGTTATAATTACTGCCAGTGACAGTGCAAACACTACATTTAGCACCAAAACTAAGCCAGATTCAGGCTCAATGAAACCTAAATCTGAGTGCCTGGTGTGTCCTTTGTGTAGGCACCTCTGAAATTTGGTCCCAGCCAACATGGGATCGTGAGGGGTCCTGCCTAACAAATTTGATTTCCTTTTACGATAAGATCACCCGTATAGTCGACCAAGGGAAACCAGCTGATGTGATCTTTTTGGATTTCAGCAAGGCTTTCACCACGGTTTCCCATAGGATCCTACCAGACAAAATGTCCAGCATCCAGCTAAACAAAAACATCATACGATGGGTGAGCAATTGGCTGATGGGCAGGGCTCAAAGGGTTGTGGTAAATGGGGCCACATCAGGCTGGCGGAAGGTCTCTAGTGGGGTTCCTCAAGGCTCCATCTTAGGGCCAGTCCTCTTCAATGTCTTTACAAACGATTTGGATGTAGGACTGGAAGGTGTTTTGAGCAAATTTGCTGACGACACCAAACTTGGAGGAGTTGTAGACTCGGACGAGGGTGGAAAGGCCTTGCAGAGAGATCTGGACAGGTTGGAGAACTTCACCAACTGCATGAAGTTTAACAAAAGCAAGTGCCGGGTCCTGCACCTGGGACGAGGCAGCCCTGGCTGTATATACAGGCTGGGCGACGAGACGCTGGAGTGCAGCCCCGCAGAGAGGGATCTGGGGGTCATGGTCGACAGCAAGTTGAATAGGAGCCAGCAGTGTGCCCTGGCAGCCAGGAGGGCCAACGTATCCTGGGGTGCATCAAGCACGGCATCGCTAGTCAGGTGAGGGAAGTGATTGTTCCACTCTACTCTGCGCTGGTGCAGCCTCACCTTGAGTACTGTGTGCAATTCTGGGCACCACAGTACAAAAAGGACATTCAACTGTTGGAGAGTGTCCAGAGGAGGGTGATGAAGATGGTGAAGGGCCTGGAGGGGAAGACGTATGAGGAGTGGCTGAGGTCACTGGGCCTGTTCAGCCTATAGAAGAGGAGGCTGAGGGGGGACCTCATTGCAGTCTACAACTTCCTTACGAGGGGGAGTGGAGGGGCGGGTGACCTATTCTCCACAAACACTAGTGATAGGACCCGCAGGAACGGAGTGAAGCTGAGGCAGGGGAAGTTTAGACTAGATATCAGGAAGAGATTTTTCACTGAGAGGGTGGTTGTGCACTGGAACAGGCTCCCCGGTGAAGTAGTCACTGCACCAACCCTATATGAATTTAAGAAATGTTTGGACTGTGCACTTAGTCACATGGTCTAAACTTTTGGGTAGACCTGTGCGGTGCAAGGAATTGGACTTGGTGATCCTTATGGGTCCCTTCCAACTCGGAATATTCTATGATTCTATGATTCTATGAAATCCCAGGCCCAGGTAGTATTCACTGGGCACCAAAACAGGCAAATGGGCTAGGACAGAGCTGGGGATGGCACCAGGATATTTCAGAGTCTGGAGAACTGTGGGTGGCAGAAGAGGCTTTTAATCTCTCCAAACACTCCATGGCCACCCTGCCCAGGCACAGAACTTGAGCTCTGTTGTTGAGGTATGCATCTTGCTGAGTACAAATGCGACACCCTGCATGTGCCCCAGCATCCAGCACTTTGTTAGTGACAGAAATATTTTTTTACAGCTCACGTATGAAAGCAAAAGTCTCTCTAGAGTAAATGGTAGCAGCTGCTATTGTCTGTTGCTTCCCTTGGCTTGAAGCTACATGGTTCGTATAAGGTTTCCTCAGGTATGGATCAAAACCTTCCAACTCCTATATGGGCTGCAGAACTTGGCAGGCAGCAGTTGCTTTCTACTTATTCTCAACAAATCTCTAAAGTAATTTCCAACAACATGTTGTCTGGATAACATTTATTTTTAGCTTCACTGTTTTTCTTCCTAGTCTCTTTGTCTTCCTCCCTCTTCTTCATATCCCCCTGCACTCCACGCCTGCCCATCCCTATCCTTGCTAATGAACTCTTCAAACACGCACCAATCTAATGTTGTGTTAAAAAGTAAAAAGTGTGTAAAGTTATGCCTACTGCAGTATAATGAATATAAAAGTCAATGAAATCTACACCAAAAAAACACATATTTAGTATGCCCAAATTGATTGAGATCTGCTTTCAGTTTTCTCAGCAGCCACGTTTTTGCTTTTATCCAGGAGACACTAAGAAAAATAATTTAACCATTTCTCTAAGCTGCAGGTTTTGTTAGCTATAGCTGTACACACTTATTCTGCACTAAACAAAGTTGTGGCTTTGCCTTGGCAAGGCTTAAGAGTGTTGTGTTTGGTTTGTAAAAGAGCAATATTTTTTCCCTGTCTGGACAACTGATGTATGAAATACAGCATCTGTTTGGCAAGGAAGAGCTTTCCCTCGATCTTAACAATAGTTTGAAGAGCATTGAGGCTTGCTAAGGCTACTGCACTTTCCTGGTCCGCTGACGCTTGTTGAACAAACACATTTGAAACAGCAGAGATGACCAGAAAGGGAGACAGGAGGAAGACAACAGTTGGGAAGGAGAAATGTTTGTGAGATACCCTCAGCATCCTCTTCAGGGAGCTTAGACAACAACAGAAACCCTCCATTGCACCAAACCATCCAGTTCCTACATGCGAAGCCACAGTGCCCAAAACTCCAGTCCATTGAACCCCGTCCCCATCCTTCCATCCTTTCCCTTCCTGCTGTCCCTATGCAGTTTCTATACACCTTGTTCTGGGGATGATGAATAACCACCTGGGGTGCTTACGTCTCTCCCTTGTTCCCACAGTATAACCTTGTGTGTGGCCACTCCTGGATGCTAGATCTCTCACAGGCTATCCTCAATCTGGGGTTTCTGGCTGGTGCATTCATCCTTGGCTACGCGGCAGACAGGTAAAGTATAACCACTGCTGTCCTTCAGATTTCTGGAGATGAAGTCACTTGTAGTGACCTGCAGTAAACGTGTTTGACTGCTTTGGAGATTTAGTTCACTTTGGGTAAATATCTCCATTCTGAGTTAACAAAACCCAGCTAGTAATCTTCACTTCCTTTTGGGCTGGAAACTTCACACAGTGGTGCTTCCTGATCATGCTTGGATTCTAAAATGTCCTGAAAAGAGCCTTTCTTGTGGTTTCCAATGTGTTCTGTGCACGTCTGGACCCAGGAAGGGCAGAAGGACACAGAAATGAAAAGGAGGCAATCAGAAATGCTTTCTGGACCAGTGTTTACTGGAGAACATTTAAAGGCACCACTGATGAAGAAAGCAGCTACCTGCGGAGAGGAGGAGTGAACTCCATATGGTAATTCTGTTCCTATGCTGGCATCATACGCCGACCATGGAGGTCATAGCTCCATACTGCCCTTAGATGTGTCAGGGCTGGATGAATGCTAAGGAAAAGATGTGGATGGTGATCAGGCTTTCGGCAGCAACCTACCCCAGAGCCTCCATTAGCCCTACCTTGCTCTTAAAGTGAGAGAAGGAGCCTGGCTTCTGCTTTGTGTTGGTTATTACTGACAGGCAAACAATGTGTTGATTGAGAGCACCACTGATGATTTCACTGGTAGAGCATATTTCTTCATAAAATACATTCTATCTGACTGTTCTATTTTTCCTTGGTATTTGCGGTAATGATAATAATAACTTAAAGTATGATTTCTTTGTAAGAAGGAATTCTTATAGAATTATCCAGAATGTCATCTCAGATAACAAATTTTAAACTACCAAACAAAAATACTTTTAAGGAAAACCTGATTTTTCCAAGGGATATAGGAATAAGGAATATAGGAAGGTGAAAGTGGTGCCATGGCACTGGGTACCTTTAGATATATCTGCTCAGTGTCTGGCTGTGCAGTTATGATACTGGTACCTTAAGACTGTATAAATGGAAAGATATTATGGCTAATTATTAAAATAAGATATTATGTTTAGCAGTACCTGTGTATTAATGATAATGTAATTGCAGTACAACTACGAACATTGTACCTTGATAGCAATCAGGGAATGTGCTGCAGCCAGACCATTAGACACTCCTTGACAGCACTCAACAAAATTGACCTGATGGAAAATATGCTGATCTTTGTCCCATGTCAATTCTTCTCATAAAATGTTTAGAACAAAATGAACAAACGTATTCTCACTAACACTTTTTGATCTGATAAACAGCTACATCAGTTTTCACAATTTTTCTCAAATTCTTCTTCTTAAAATGCAACAATAACAACAGCAGAAGAGATCAAGATGGAAATTCTAGTTGTGTTCCAAGGACACAGTTGCTATACAATTGCAGGAAACAGGAAAGTTTTTTTGTTTGTTTGTTTTGTTTTGTTTTTTTTTGTTGTTGTTTTTTTGTTTTTTGTTTTTGTTTTTGTTTTCTTCTGCGATTATGGCTTACCTTCAGCTCACCTGCTTATGACACCGTTTGCTGGAAGATGAGATTCCTGCAAATGCTAGGCAGACGTGAAAAACAAAACACTGGAAAATCAGATAAAGTAACTAAAGAAGAAATATCTTGTTTTCACAGAGCTGGCTGTACTTAAGATTAGGAGACTAATTTATGAAAGTAGAAATCCCCAACAGAATTTTCCCTCATTTCAGTGGTATCAAAATTATGAACTGAAACACATAGGCCATAGTTTAGCTACAAAAATATAAACTGTTTTTTAAAATAAAAGGGGCATCACGAGTTTTTAAAATCAGTGATGTCAAGACAGGGATAATTACCACAGGGAAAAGAGCTTCATATCCTGTGGCAAACAGTACAAAATTTCAGGCAGCCTCCATTTGGAACTAGGCAGGTCTCAAAAAGGCACCTTGGGATCTAACATTAAAATGAGATGATAAGAAAAAATCTCCATGTCTATCATGAATTTCACTTTCTTTTCATTTTCTTCAACAGATACGGCAGAATCCTCATCTACCTGCTCTCTTGCCTTGGGGATGGGATATGTGGAATCATAGTAGCATTTGCACCAAACTTTACTGTATTTTTGATCTTCCGTTTTCTCCAAGGTGTGTTTGCCAAGGGAACCTGGATGACATGCTATGTGATCGGTGAGAGCTGTTATCTTTTTTTTTTTTTTTTTTTTTTTTTTTTTTGTCTTTTCCTGGTTAGGAAAAGCTGGGGACTGAGGGATGGAGGACAAAGAATTGGCTACATCTGCTCTTGATAATAATTTTTCCTTGGAAAAAAGCACTGGCCCTGGGGCAGCAGATGATGAATAACCCAAGTCCGTCCTTTTAATGCACTATCCTTCAAGACAAGGTGACTGAATACAAAATGTAACTTGGCATGATCTTTGGTCTGGGCTCATGCCAGAACACAGTACTTGGGGAAACAGCCACTGGCCTGAGTCCAAACCACGCCAGGGAACCCTCTAACAGCTAAACAAGGTAGTTTCCTTGCCTGGCAATGTCTACTTGTTTACTAATACAGAAGTGGCCTCTGAGAATGGCTGCAAGTGCAAACTCTTCTCAGTACTGAGTACAGACATGAGATAGACATGAGCAGCAATGTACTTGCCTGCCTGATCTCATGAGTTCCAATGGGGAAGAGTGAGGAAGAAGTAATGCACAAGGGCAGCCCAGCAAGAGTGCCACATCCTTCAGATCTGTCTTGGTTCTGCTCTCACACCCATCACCATGGCAACCGAATATAACTGTGTATAGCTGGTAGTAGGCAATTCAGCAGCAACACAACAGTTCTGTTGATGTTATCTGAGGGCTTTTATGGCTATCTAATATGTGGACTCCAGTGGGGAGGGATAGGGTATTAACAAACAATTAAGAGGTGGAGGAGCAGGACGTGTGTATATAAAGTTATTATTATTATTATTATTTATTACATAGAAGATCATCAAGATGATCAAAATCCATGAAGTAAGCCCACATTCAAACAGGAAGTGCAAATACAGACATGGTTAACTTTGTCAGAGTATGAACATCTTCCACAGAAGCTCAGAGGAGTTAACTGCTCCTCCACACTTGGAGGACAGACACTTAGGTGGCTGTTCATCATCCTTTAGCTAAAGTGCCAAGCTGGACATACTGTCTACCAGGGTACACATTAGAATTATTACCTCCTGAAAAGGGAGAAGGAAGGGAAGCTTTTTTATAAATAGCATCAAAACAGCAGGGATCCAGACTGTTTAGTAGGTTATACTCATGGCTTAGCAATGAAGCTCCTTCATAACAAGCTTACTTTTCATGAGAAAAGGGTATTGTTATGGCATTTTGATTGACTGCCAGGTTCAGAAAGGGAGATTTTCCAGCTCCTTTCTAGAGCATGAAATAAGATGGCACCAATGAAAGCATCCTACTAGAGATGATGCATCAGATTTACTTAAAAAGAAGATCAGCCCTTTGATAATCTACTGCGATATTCCAAAACACAATGGAAGCACCAATATATAGCACAAAAATGTGTACCGTCACTGTAATCTGTGAGGCCTGGGATAGTATTTTAAAATGCCAGGATGTAGTCAGTGAGTGAGAACAGAATTGCAACCAGACATAAAGGATTACTGTGAGACCTGGGAACATCATGGGGACATAGGTACAAACATGCTTCCACCAAGCCCCTCAGCCCTCTCAGCATCTAAAGTCCAGAAGCACCTAAATTTTCTGGGCAAAGTTTCACTGTTGAGCAGCTCAGGTCCAAAGTCTGGTGAAAGGGCTAGAAATTGCTTTCCCCTTCACTTTCAAGAATATTGTCTAATTTTAAAGTGAGCTCCTATCCTACAACATTGTTAAGAGCTCTAACCAGAAAATGTTTTATGACATGGACTTCCTCGAAAGGGTGAAGTTTTACAAGAAAGGAACATTTCTTTCTTCATTTTGCAGTACTCAAATTAGACCACCAGACTTTAGGGAAAGTTTCAGGTTTCAGCCATAAATAAAACAAGCTGTGGGCCGTATCTCAGCCCTCAGAGCAAATAAGCATGGTAGGGCTAAGCTCTGACAAATGTCTTGCCCATATTAACTGTTGGGTGCATCCCATGCCAGAGGATCCTCTTCTCTGAGGCATGAGCCAAAATAATGACAGAGAGAGTGCAAAGAATTTGCCATTGAGCATGATCATGATGCGGTCTCAAAACCCTGTGCTGGCCCTGTTTAATTAATTAGTTAACATGCAGTCAGAGACCTCTCTGTCTGAAAACCTGTGAATGAGTTGATGGAGAAGTATCACCCATGCTTGCCCTAGACAACACAGTGACACACTTAAACAACTGAATTTAAGATGCTAGGCTAGATGGATTTATGAGTTGATACAGTATTATCCTTTCTTATGTTCCACCACCAATATTCTTCTTTTGAGTTAGGTTTGTTTCTGTGTTGTTTATTTTGGCTTTCTATCTCCTCAGTGACAGAGATCGTTGGTTCTTCCCAGAGGATCATTGGGATCGTGATACAGATATTTTTCACCCTGGGAATTATGATTCTCCCTGGAATTGCCTATTTGGTTCCCACTTGGCAGGGTATCCAGCTGGCCATTTCACTGCCAAACTTCCTTTTCCTGGTCTACTACTGGTAACATTACAGTTGTTGCTCTTGTTGCTATTACTATTGCTATTTGAGCACCTTGAGACCCCCACAGTGGTCCAAAGTCTCTAGTGTGCAAGATGTCGTAAATTAGGAAGAAGACACCTGTATATTGTTGATTCTGTCTTTCTAAATGTTTTTTAGTGAATCACAGATGCACATTTTCCTTTTTCTGCCCAGAATCTGTCTCTGCCATTAGCCACATCCAGTCCTTCCTAGAACCCTGCTCTGCTGCTTGTTAGCCCAGGGCTGGCTGTTTCTCTGTTTAACTTGCCCAGATCTCTTTAACTTGTCTGCTTTTCCCATCAGACATTGTATCCACCTTTACTTCTAATTATGTACTCAGTTCAAACTTGCCCTGTAGGTCCCATGATTTGGGCAGTATGGGTAATAAAAAACAGAGCACTATGCCCAGGTGACCATCCATCCTAGTGGACTGCAGCAGTCCTGTGGGCTGAATGCAAAGAAACTAAGCCTCATATCCTCTTCTTGTACATTGTACTTCTTCTTCAAACATCGCCTGTCATTGCGATGGCACTTTTAAACTGTGAGTCTTCTTAACAGTGGGCTAGCAGAGGCTGAAACACTGATCTGTAGTCCTTGCTTTGGGTTCAGTTTTTAAAATGTGTATATATTTGAGCACATGTGTGTTTATCCTATAGTGATACAGCTAGAAGCTTCCTGGTCTGCTTGTTCTAGTTACTACATGTAGATGATGTTGACTTTCATTAGTTCCTTGCTATTCTACAGACAGCCTGTCATTTTGTTGGTTATCTTTTGACGTACTTTTGATGTACGCTGTGGAAATTCAGATGGGATTAAATGCCTGATCTGCAGGCCAGGTGGTCTAAATAAAGAACTCAGCAAGGGAGGGAAGTCTTGTACACCTGAGAAGTTTTCTCCCTTTTCCAACTTTGCAGAACATTGATACAGTCTATTTTCTCCTTTCTTATCCTCAAGGATGAAACATTGTACGGGAGACTGGCTGGAAAAGACTTTTGTCTCCCAAAGACTGAAAAATGAGTGTGTTGGGTATAAAGGCAGGAAAAAGGCAAAGGATTTTCTTTACTTAAGGTAGTAATGGATGAAATCCATGTTAATTTCTGTGTTCTTACAGGTTCGTTCCTGAGTCTCCACGTTGGCTCCTGACACGCAAGAAGGGAGAGAAGGCATTAAAAATCATGCATGATATTGCAAAACACAATGGGAAATATCTCTCACCACATTACTCAGAGGTACTGTCATCTGTCTGAACTAGAGTTTTCTCTGAACTTTCCTAATCATGTGAAGGTTGAGTTTGATTTGTGTGGTGAGCAATACTCTCATAGTATCACACCAGAACAAGATTTTCAGTCCCATATGTACATGGTTATGTGCAAGAGGGTTAAAAGCAAATTGGGTGCAAAGATACAGGCTAAAAAAGGGAGTTTGCGAAGCAGTTAGTTGAGTCTTTCATTTGCAACACTCCTACTTCAAAAAAAAACTTTGGAAAATATGTGAAACTAGCCTGAGGTCCAATGGTATTTCACAGCAGCTACAGTTTAAACTGACAGAGTGAGTAGAGATGGAAGGATCCACTTCCTTGGCTCCTTTGCTAGATCTTTCTTCTACAACCCAAACAGAAGAACATGTAGAAAACACAACTCTAAATATCAGTTTGCTTCCATTCCTATTAGGGAAAACATGCTGAAAAATTTAAAGTACGGGAAGCACTGTCACTGTTTAAAAATAGGAAAGTGTATGTTAGAATTAGAGTCCTTTGAAGAGTGGTTTTGACAGAGCTGAAAGGACTGATGCATTTCACATAACGCTTTTATGTCATTATAGCATTTGCCTCGCTTTGTTGGTAGCATAGCCTGGCTCTTGGAACATGTTTCCCACTGTATTGACCCCATGGACTAATGATAGCAGATGTGAATGGGGGTTTTGTTCCAGAAAAAACAGGTTTTGAGATTAAATGCTCTTAACAGTAATGTTTGAAATCATTATCTATAACAGGGAAAACACTGGCAGATTAGTAGCCTGAAGGTGACTAGCTAAACATTCTTTTAGAAATTATTTTCATATTGAAAAGGAACTAGTTACAGAAAATGGCTATCTATGAGTACACAGTGTTAGCATATGCATGTAGCCTACATATTTGCATATGCATATACATTCATTCTCACACATATACAAAATTACCACATGTGACTTTTAATTAGAGTGTCACTTAGTCTAGAGGAAAAGAGTTTGGGTTGGTAGTGTTCAGAGAGGACTGGTGTGTCCTGTCAGGAATGGACATCATGATGTGTATGCTTTATAGTAGGTAATTGGCAGCCTGGGTTCCCACAGCTTCATATCTTACCTAGTTCTTACCCATTGCTCTTCTTATCAAGGGAGAAAAAAAAAAAAAAAAAGTGAAAATGCTTCACCAAAAATCCTAGAATGTAATATGTAATTCTGGATGAACCCCAGGCAATAAAGTTTGGCACTCTCTACTTGAAACACCAGATAGCTGTTTATCTGTTTCCAAATGCACAGGATTTTATTTATCTGGAAAGAAGAATGCTTCATAAATCAGGCACTCAGACTAAGCAGCTCTGCTTATTCAAAAACATTCTTGCTATAAATACAGACTTCGCATGAAGTGCACACAGGAAGAGGTATACGACAACAGAAGTATTACAGAAATGGCCAGTTTATTTATACCAATGTTAGATTATATTTTCATTTCATTAAGTGTACGTTAATGACAGTTAACAAGTTAAACTTCATACAACAGGCTCTGTAGAAAAGCTGTGCCCTGACCTATTCTACACCTCCTAAGACAAATGAATCTGGACTAATGATTTTTTAAAGTCAAATGTCAAAACTAATCAGATCAACAGAGATGCTGTGTGGAAACTTCAAAAATGAAGGTTTTTTTTGAATGTTATGTTGTTCAGGGTAGCAAGCAAAAGTTAATGATAGGGAGGAGAGGTTGTCAGAAAAAAAATAAATTATATATTACTTCTTTAGCCAAGAAATGGGATGTAAAGAATAAGATTGTTGCACATTAGTGAAGCATTGTGATAGAGGGAGCTTTGATGAGAAGTAATAGGCTGGGCCAGAAATTAGTGAGCCATTTCTGTGAACTTCAGGGCATCACTGTGATAGCAGACAAGGTCAGGAAATCACACTCAGCTGTCCCACAAAACAGGATGAGCTGTGCTAGGCACTTGAGAGTAGCCTCTGGCACAACTGGGGGACTGCATATTGGAAACAGTGAGAGAGAAACAAATTGAAAGGACTGGCTAAAGAGAGAGAAATGGCTACATCTGCTCATTGTGCTAGAGGTTCACTGAGGTTTCCCTGTCCTGGTCAGTATTACCCGGTGCCCAGGAAATGTAGCGGGAAATCTGTGCTGCTGCAGCTCTCCCTTCATGTTCAGCCCTGCAGTCCTGCACCTGCTGCCTCTTGCTAGACGTGAGCATTTTCTGAGCCTCACACCAGAATGGAGATGTGTGTCTTTCACTACTTATTGCTTAAAGTCGTATTTAATTTCTTTTAGAAGTGTTCCACCTCATGTCCCTAAGCCCCTCACAGCTGCAGCAGATTAACCTCCACACACCCAGATTCATGCTGGATCTCTTCCCAGGACCTTTTCATTACACAATGTCTGTCATCCTTGGTGCTGTGCCCGGAGCAGAGAGAGCATCTCCAGGAAGCGTGTTAGTGGGGGATCGAGTGTATTTCTTGCCTTCAGTCACGTCAGAGTTCTCTTTCATGTTGCAGCTCCAGAATTTCAGGCAGAGAGGTGCGGTGTGGAGGGACGGGGAGAAGAGAGAGACGTTATCCTTCAGTGCATTTTGGCTATGATTTTCCAGTACCTCTAGAACAGTTTCATTGGCTGGTTCCCTTGCCTGGCTCTGGACATAACAGCCTTGTGTTTTTAATGGCATGCAGAAACCACAAATGACCTTTGTATAAAAACATATAAACGTTTCTTTATTTTGCTCTCTGAGTTACAACAGTGGTACAGTTCAGCTCTGTACAGAACTCATTAACTTTGTTATATCTTATAAACAGTTTTTTTTTTTTTTTTTTTTTTTTTCCTAGTTGCTTGTAATTATCTCTTGATCTCTGTCCAAAAGCAGACTGAGCTGTGGCCAGCTGAGTAAGAACTGCTCCTTGAGAGAGTTGTGGATCAAAAACCTCTCTCCCTGTACACATAGATATTTCTAGTAAATATATTAATGTCCACACATAAATATTATACATATGCATGCATGTACTCTCCTGTGCAGAATTATGTGTCTGTGCTATGGGAACCTTTAAAAATTATTGCAGAAAAAATGAGATGTAATTTGATGGGACATAAATGTCATGGAAGTTATTTACAAAAACTTCCTGCAGTCTCCAGATAGTGTATCTTGGAAACATGGGCTCTGTCTTAGAGTTCCTGGCTGCAGTGATGTGAATAGCAAAGCTCTCCTTGACTTCAGGGAACAAAAAGAGGATTTTCTTCCCAACAAATCATTGATTTTTTTTTTCTTCATGTATAAAAAATGCTCAGTCATGCTTGAGTTTATTATGACTTTATTAAGACGTAAAAAAATACATGGTAACAGCCATGTTGAGATTATCTTCAGTCCTTTGGAGGACTAAAACCGTATTTGCACAAAGGCACAGCTGATGGCTGGCAGCCTGCTCTTATAAACAAGTCATGGAAGCTTTATAACCATATTGTGAGAGAGTCCAAGAGCAGTGCAGAAACCTGGCAACCTCACCCTGTCCTACAAAGCACTCTGGCATGCAACAGTAGTGCCAGTGCTTTGTAGAAAAGTTCTGGCTCTGGCTGCAGAAGAAAAGCAAGAGGGAGTAGAAAGGAAGTTCAAACAAATGTGGCATTTCTCTGTCCACTTTTTGTCCAAATTTTGTGGCACTTATTTACGAAGAAGTCATGCTTAAATTCAGCCAGCCAAATCTCACTACACTATCTTCTGATGTGAACAACACAGAACAGCTGTGAGCATAGCTGAGGAACCCCTCGGAAAATGCCATGGGCTTTGCCTGTTGTCTCATCACGGATGTGTGTGATCCCACATACCTCTCTGTCTTCTCACCCTGTCTCCCCATGGGCTGGGATTGTGTCCTAGGGCTCCTGGCATGGGTGCATTGGTTGCAGAGAAGGGCTTGCTCCTCCATCTGCTTTCTTAGGGCTCCTCACAGGAGGGGGCAAAAACTGGGAGTCCCAGCAGCCAGGCTGCCTGGAGTTCTTCTCAAAATGATGCATCACTTTTAACCCCATGTTTCCCACAGCCGCTCTGAGAGCTGGTGTAAACCCCAGCTGTGGCTGCCAGTTCTTGGGCAGACCCACGTTGGTCTCTGCCTAAAAACACCTGTGCCTTCTCTTCCTCGTCTTCCTCACCTGCAAAGTGAACGTATGAACCAAAGGGCTGCCAGCATGTGTCTTAGTATTATTATGCGTTGTAAATACCTATAGTAGATGCTTGGGAAACAAATAAAGGGCAGTATTGTCAACAGGAGTAGACTGATTTTTCCCCTTGTATGTTCCCCCAGCTGCTGGCCAGCTTGGGGAACCCCTTAGTCAGGGTGTCCCTTTGACCCATCATGGTTAAAACCTGCTGGTCAAGACAGCCTCCATGAATGTGTTCTGGCTCCACAAAATCCCATGGCAATGAACTACAAAACATAATCACAGGCTGAATGAAACCCTGCCCACTCTGTTAGTGTTAAACCTTCTAGCTAATAACTTCACTGACTGCCTCATTTTGTCTGTACTGGAGAAATTGTGAACAGATTTATGGTACCTCTTAGGCATATGAGAACTGCTAATTCATACTTTGTGGGATTTTTAGTTGTTTCAGGGTAAAAGCCTTGCTCATCATGGTGCTTTTATATTTTAAGTGACTCTGAATTTCACCAGTTAAGTTTTGCAGCACCCAAACCCCTTCACAGATCTGATTTTTCTCACACTTCTCTTTGCTTTCTGCTGCCCAGGTGTATTACCAGCAGCCTTCTCACAACCCATTGCTTTGGCCATCCTGTGACATTCTCTGCTCCAAGTGACCATGACATTGCAAAGGCCATTTATTGTCTTTCAAGACATTCCAGGTCAACCTCTCCCAGTTTACTCTCAGGAATCATTTTTCTACTCTCCAGTCAAGATTTGGGATTTCTTTCCAATTTTTGCATGGTCTCTGTTAAGGAAAACCTGCAGCTGTATTCAGCTGTAAGCTATTTCCCATAACTGCACACTGCTCTGGAATGCTAAAAGCAGCAAAGTAGGTCATCAGCACCTTTGCTCGCTTGACTGAAATACTGCTGAGCACTGCATTTACTTAGAAACTCTGCTCCAGCACCTGCCTGACATCTGACAGCTGACTCTGCTGCTTGCCTTTCTCCTCAGATCACTGTTAGCAACGCAGAGGTCAGCAACCCCTCCTTTTTGGACCTGGTGAGGACTCCTCAGATGAGGAGAAACACACTTATCCTGATGTATGCCTGGTGAGTGCCCACCTCAGTGCTACTTGTTACAAGGGTGAGCTGTTACCAAGAATAACCCCCTCATGACTTTTAGGGCTTTTCTAGCTGCCTGCAGTCATTTGTTTGCCTCTCAGTATTTTTTCCCTTTTCTGTCTAGGTTCACAAGTGCCCTGATCTACCAAGGTCTTGTCATGCGCCTAGGAATTGTTGGAGGAAACCTCTACCTGGACTTCTTCATTTCAGGAGCTGTTGAGCTGCCTGCCGCTCTCCTAATTTTAGTGACAATTGATCGCTTTGGCAGGCGCCTTCCCTTCGCAATAAGCAACTTTGTGGCGGGAATTGCATGCCTCATTACTGCCTTCTTGCCAGAAGGTAATTTTCAACCCTTCCCAACATCAAGATCTTTAGGTCAATGTCTTCTTCCCAAACCCTTAAGCAAGGACAGGAGGCCACACAACATGGTAGATAGAAGTAAAAGGTGGCTGGTGATGCAAACAACACCACAGACATGGAACAATTCCTTATTTACTTATAGACAGTCCTGGGACATGTAATGGCCAGATCTCTGATGGGCAGTGAGCAACAGATGGTAGTAATCCTGGAAAATATGTGTATAAAGGCCCTGTATTGTTTTGAAGGCTTATGCAAGGGAAGAATATACAAACATGAGGGGAAGATATATTCCCTGACTTGGAAGACACTTAACAGTGGAAGAAATCAGTGATTTAGCTGAGGCACTGTTGGGTTCTCCTCATTCACAAACAAAATAATTCCCAGAAAAAAATAAAAATAAAAAAAATAAAAATAAAAACATGGCCTAACCTCTCAAGACCTTCCTCTAGTGTCATGGCTCTCCTGGCACTGTCAGTTCATTCCAGTGGCACAGCAATGCCAGGCTGCAATGTGCTCTGCTCACCTTTATTCACCCCAGCCCTTCCGTCCTCATCCAAACCATAACAGGTAGTAGGGGCTGCAACAGGCAATAAGGACAGTTTCCTTGCCCTTACCCTCCAAGGGCTTTAGACAATGCTGAGGTGGGTAGAAAAAAGGTATGACTTTCAATTACATCAGTCTTATCTGATTTCAAGGACAACCAAATTGTCTGATATTGCTTGAAGGTTTCCCAGCACTCCTTTCTTTTCTTTAAATTGTTTTCCCTCCTGTGTAGCTGTTTTATTGTACCATCAGGTGTGTATCCCCAGAGAAGCATTTGAAGGTGCTCTGCACCGTGTTAACACATCAGTGTGCTTTGCCTCAGTGTAGCTAGGGACTGGCAGCCAAACTGGCATTAGAGAGGCTGATTCCTCCCAGGGATGTTTCTGTCAAAGCAAGTGACTGGCTAGCCTTAGAGGTTTTAGCTCCAGATTTGATCATGCGACAATAGTTTTCTTGAGAAGAGACACTTCAAGATAAGACGTGTTGACAAGACCAGGCAGGTTTGCAGTGAGTGCAAAATAAAATACTTCAGAGAGGGGTTAGCTCACCTCCCTCAGCTAAGCTTCCTTCAAAGGGTTTCCTCCAAAAGTACTTAAAATTGTATTGCATGTTTGAGGAGCTTCATTGCTTCAGTAGAAGTAGAAACGATGTGAAAGGGATATGGAACAGAAATGTCAGCTGTCTGTTGTAGTGCTGGCACTGGTGGATGTGAGACTGCACCCTGGGATCTTGCAGTGTTGTCCTCACTTATTTGAGCTCCTCAGCTAGACCACTGAAGTCTGTGAATGCTGGCTCTGCTCTGCTGATGGATTTTGCCCATGGCCACTCAGGTCCCCTTTGTTGTGATCCTCTCTGACAAGCCACCAGGCCGTGAGTGTGTGCCTGCCAGCTCCCTGCTGTGGGGCACTGATTCAGAAACAGAGGGCCCAGTCCTGGGCACTCACAGATGGGACTCCCGAGGTCCAAGTCCTGCTTTCAAGAAAAGTGTTTGCACAGATGTGAGAAGATGAAGTGGCAGCTTGTGAGGGCTTGGTCACTCTGGGGTGCTCACACAGTTCAAGTCCCCCAGTAGAGGGAGGAGACAGACGTACGTCACCCTCACCTCAGTGGCCCGATAGACTGAAGGGGTGCCAGGGTGACAATGTGAATTTGTTTTGTTCTTTCCAGCCTTTGCTTTTCTTGCAAGTGTTTGAAAACAGAGCTTTTTAGGGCAAAGGCAGATTTGCAGCATGGGATGAAATTTGTTGGGGGGTTTGTTTGATTGTTTTGGAAGGGAAAAACATCCAAACATCCATTTTCCATTTCAGAGCAAACTGAAATGTTTTCTTGTTCCTCCTATTGGAGTCATGAGAAAACACAGTCACTGCCAGAGCACTCTCCAGTGGCAGAGCTCCCCCTTGTTCTGGGCTCAGGCTTGCTGTTTCACTAACCTCCCAGTCTGCCCAGTCATGGTTATATCATATGGCAGACTGTCCTCTTGCAAGGGCATTGCAGCAGTCCTCATTATGTTCCTCGTGGCTCTCTTCCAGAGGCCACCAGCTCTCCAGACAGGGCTGGAGGACTGATGAGGTATTTCATATAGTGAGGCGGGATGACTCTGCCCTGTGGTGCACGTGTCTGTTGCAGAGCCTGAGTAGAGCAGGGAGAGCCGGTCAGAGTGACCCAGAGCTGGTTGTGCCGGGTACAATGCCATGCTCCAGGGAAGGGAAGAGGGAGTATACCCAAAATTAACATCATTAGGAGTACGTCTAATGTGCAATGGCTAAACAAATAGTGAATTGTAGTTGACCTGCTCTCAGGAGAATGGTTTTATGCTCCTTGAATCATTAGGCTGGAATTTATTTCTGATTCTCCAAAGCAGTCTCTCATGATGTCAGAAAGAAATAAATGTCAATATAGATTGATATCTACAGCAGTGGATTTTCAGTCTGACTTGCACTGATTCAGTGTTCCTGCACTGGAGTTTTAGCCGTAAGGGCTTGGGGCTTATTCTTTTAGGAGCAAGAGAATAGAAATGGCATGGCTGAGTGAGACCCGTGGTCCATCTAGCTCCATAACCAGCTTCTGACAAGGAGGCTCTGTGGTTACTCAGGCAGGCAGGCAGAGAGGACTTGTTCTCCCACCTATCCCTTCCCACAGCTTTTTTTAGTTATCTCACCCTTGCTTGTGTTTTACTGTGATCTGCACTTCACAGACAACTGGGCAGAGGCTTTCCTTGTGCCCCTATATCTGAGAAATGCTCTGCTGCAACCAGTGCAGGTACTGGAGTAAGATCCCAGTAGGTGAGAGCTGCCTGGCAGCAGGCCACGGGTGCAGTAAAGAACGGCTCACCAGGGTTTCTTTCTGAATGGACAGATATCCCATGGTTCAAAACCACGGTGGCCACGCTGGGAAGGCTGGGCATCACAATCGCTTTTGAAATCGTCTACCTTGTGAACTCCGAGCTGTACCCAACAATACTGAGGTAAGTTGAAAGTTTTCCCTCAGCTTTTCGCCGATTTCACTGCTTTTCAGTAAAACTCACTTTTCTCCAGAGTTTCCTTACTGAATAGTAAGCCGCTCATCAGTGTGAAGAATGGCATATACTGACAATTTTGGAGTTAATCCTACATACTGCTTCTTAAACTGCTGCTCATCTGTTTGCTAAGCATCTCCCAAATATCTCAAATATCTTTTTTTTTTTTTTTTCAGAAACTTTGGTGTTTCCCTGTGTTCGAGTTTGTGTGACCTAGGTGGGATCATAGCCCCATTCCTGCTTTTCCGTTTAGCAGCCGTTTGGTTGGAGCTACCTCTAATTATTTTCAGTAAGAATTAATTTAAAATATACTTTTTGTTAATATATTTTCCACCTAGCTGAACATTTTTCTTAGGGAAAAATTGTAGTGTGGGCCTCACCACCTGCTCAAACCAGCCCCTCTCAATCTTCATGACTAGTAAAACAGTCTGACCAGCAAATGGGTGAGGTATGGGTGGTTTCACAGCTCATGATGGAAGATCTCAGGTCCCTTCAGTAACTTGGTTGAAAAAAACATGGAAGTTATGTGAGGTGCTTCAAGACTGAGAAACATTGCAGATAAATTCTGTAATTGCAGAGAAGTAAGCTCCATCTCTGGAGAGTGGAGTTTGATGTCCTTTAAGAAATATTTGTTCTTTTTTTTTTTGCTTGTTTATTTGTTTGGTTGGTTGGTTTGCTTGTTTGTTTTGTATATACATTTATGACTGGATGTTATATTACCACAACTTCTTCCTCTAAAATTCTTTTCCTCAGTTTAAATTTGGAGAAATGAGCCCTACAAAGTAAGTCTGTGGGAAAAAAAGTAGATTTTTTCCAACAAGGAAGCTGAAGTCTGCAAATAAACCAGACTTAGACAAAGTAAACTTAGCTGGGAAATAAAGCAAAAGGGATAGGATAAAGTTAGAAGGGAAAATGGTGCTAATGACAAATTTAGCTTGAAAACAAAAATGGAAAAATAAAAGACATTTAAAAAAATTACAATTATTCCAAGAACAGGTGTTTATAGAAGTACTGTGTTCACATTATCTAATGCTAAAATTCTGCTGCTGCTGAATAACATAACATTTTGATCTCTAAGATCTCCCTTTTGGGGTAATTCAGGCTGCAAATGAACCCATAGCCTTTTTTTTAATTATTATTTTATTTTATTTTATTTTTTTATTTTATTTTTGTTTAATTGGTTAAAGTAATTTAGCATGAAGGTGCTTTTACAAGCAGGGTTAATCAGAAATACCTGTTGTACTTTAAACATCTCACTTTAACCTTAATCTGAGTAAGCCTTGTTTAGTTGATAAACCCTGAAAACAAAAATAACACTTTTTTATTGCTTTTTTGTTTCTTCCACATCCATTATAGGTATTCTTGCAGTTGTCTGTGGGATCCTAGTAATGCTTTTACCAGAGACAAAGGGAATCTCCTTACCAGAGACAGTAGAGGATGTAGAGCAGCTATCAAGGTATAATATGTATTTTCTTACTTTTACCTGTGTGAGGTTTCCTTAGGGTGTTCTCCTCCAACCTCGTCATCTCTCATAAATGATTGATGTGTTTTGAGTGTCAAAGTAAATTCCCTAATCAGGATACTATGAGCAGGTGATATTTTCCTCAATTTTCCTTTTCATTACCACTAAGTCAGGCTGTTAAAAAGCAGAAAACAAAAAACATGGGGACAGGTTCTGTAAATACAGAAAAAATTCTCATAAGGGCACAAAGTTGTCCTGTGCACTTCTGGAAGCAGAAAGTGTTAGTGTACAAGGGAGAAGCTACAAAAGATAGCCTGTAGCTCTCTGGTCAGGAAAACCAGCCCTTACCTCAGTCAAAGCATCATGTGAGGAAGGGCTTTTGATAATGGGAGCTTTTCCACAGTCTGTGAAACCATTGAAAAGTCACCTACAAGATGAATTTGTAGCTGAAGACATATAAACATGGTTTCCCCACTCCTAGCAAACTGCTAGCCAGATTGTTCAATGCACTGCAGGCATTTAGGGGACTGTGGTGGTTTTACCGTGCTAGGCAGCTGAACACCACAACCGCTCTCTCATTCCCCCTCCTCCTCAGAGGAGGAGGGGAAGAAGTAAAGGAAAGAACAACTCACGGGTTGAGATAAGGATGATTTAATTAAAGAGAAAAATATATATATATTTTAAGGAAATATTATTAATTAACAATTCAACTAAAGGGAAAAAGGGAAAGGGGAAAGGGAGGGGGAAAGGGAACAGCAAAAATAAAACAAGTAAAGGCTATGTGGAAGTGCAGAGGAAAGAAATTATTCTCTACTTCCCACAAATGAGCGATGCCTGACCACGTCCTTGAAGCAGGGCCTCAATGCACGTAGCCGGTGTTCACGAGGAGGACAGACGTTTTCTCAATGAAAGCCCACCCCTCCCCTCTTCCTCCTTCTTCCACCTTTTATTGCTGAGTGTGACATCATATGGTATGGAATATCTCTTTGGTTAGTTTAGGTCAGCTGCCCTGGGGATGTTTCTTTCTCACTTTTTGCCCACCCCCCAGGAGGGTTAGAGAAAGTCCTGATGCTGTGCCAGCACTTCTCAGCAGCAGACACAACACTGGTGTGATAACGCTGCTGTTCTAGCTACAAGTGCAGAGCGTGGCACTGTATGGGCTGCTGCAGGGAAAGTTAACATCCCAGCCAGACCCAGTACAGGAACACACTGGCTTGCCTGGCAGTAGATTTCTTGAGGAGGTAGTGGCAAAGATTAGTGTTTCACAGTGTGGTTTTGGATCCTGCATCACCAACTTTTTCCCACTTTGATACACAAACGAAAAAGGAAACTTTCTATGACGATAATAAATGCTCCAGTACTGTATCTTGGACTACAACTCTCTTTTCCCTTTTCTTCCACCTTTACGCCCCTCCTCTTCTGTTTCTTCAGTCCTTATGGTAAATGTGGCAAGAAAAGGAAACATCGGGACACCAACTCTTATATTTGATCTTTGAAGGATGGCACTGAACAAAGAACCATGTTCCCACACTGGAAATTTATTCTCTACTTGCCGCCACTTTGAAGTTTGCTGCAGAGTGTGGATAAAAATACATGTTCTTTTTCTAAGTGTAATGACATTCAGAACAAGTAGTGTATTTTTCTGTAAATATGGAATAAATTTGTTTTTTCTAAGTGCTGTTTCCAGAAAGGGAATATTCTTTGGTTTAGGTAGAACAGATCTGCTTAAAAGATGCACTATCTAGCTCAGTGAGCTCGTATTTATTTCTTTGTATATTTGAGCCATTTGCTTATTTCTACTGTTAACATATACCCTTGGGTGAGGATGGTTGGAAATGGTAAGATTTGGAAAACTTTGGGGAAGAGAGGATGAGTATTTGAGCCCATTCTCCTTCACCCCTGGAGAATCTGGACAGACAAGAGATGACGTCTTTAGAGGGAGGGTGCTGGTCAGGGCAGCCCTTTCTCAGGTCAGGAGGGATGGGACCAGGAGATCCTCACCCCAGTTTGCTCCTCCCAGCAACACTCTCTGACAAAAACCCTGCCCATTGAAGGTCTTTCTTATATGTGGCAGCACTTCTCTTCCTCCTCTCCTGTTATGTAGCTGTCACAGAATCACACAATCACAGAATTTCTAGGTTGGAAGAGACCTCAAGATCATCGAGTCCAACCTCTTACCTAACACCAACAGTCCCCACTAAACCATATCCCTAAGCTCTACATCTAAACGTCTTTTAAAGACCTCCAGGGATGGTGACTCCACCACTTCCCTGGGCAGCCCGTTCCAATGTCTAACAACCCTTTCGGTAAAGAAGTTCTTCCTAAGATCCAACCTGTCACAGGGCATTAGCTCTGCAGGTTAGATCATGCAACTGCCCATCACTGTCTCCCCCCAGGCCCCGCTGGGTTTTGTGTGCCACACATGCTGATTTTTTTCTGTTCTAAACTACACTCTCTGCCCATTCCTGCAAACCAAATCACCTCAGTCTGACAAGGGCCAAGATGACTCCCATATTTGCTCTTCTCCACATCACTGGCCATTTTTCTGCCTTGGGGATAAGTTATTTGGGATGCTGACAGAGACATTTAGCTGTCTTGGGAAAATGAGCAGGGACAAGACAAGAACTTTGGTTATGGAGGGAAGTGTTAACTGGACACAGTTGTTTGAAGCTGACCTGTAGCAAAAGTGTTTGGATCTGTGGCTCTGCAAGCAGACAGCTGGCACACCCTGCCCTTTATTTTGGACTCTCTGAGCTTCTCCACCAAGTGTTGGGTCCTGGCCAGAGCCAGACAGTCAATACACTCCTACGGTCCTTCAAGTCCTTCACTACGGTGAAGGACTTGAGAGTGGCATCCAAATGATATACCGTTAACAATGAAGCCCAAATTCACACAGGCAGAGAAGGATTCTCCATGTTACAAAATTTACCTGTTATGGCTAAGAGTCAGCACAGGAGCCATTACTGAATATAAACTTGTCCTGAATTTAAACCTTCTGTTGCCATTCATTGGTATTGTATTAAAGTCAGAACACATACACAGCCTTTTTTTCTGATGCTCTCGACATAGTGAATTTTTATAAAATAAATAAATTTAGACTTCTGACACTGTTCCTAGTTAGTTTACATACAGGAATATTTTACCTGTATTCTCTTCCAAGCAACATATGGTGCTACGCAAAACAAAGCGCAAAGAGCTTGAAGGTTGTGAAAAGGGTAGTAACCTGTTAGCATGACCAGGTGATGATGGGGTTACACAGCCATGGGTGACTGGCAAACATTGCTAGCTTTAGTTGTCTTACATGTGATAGACACCTCATTCTAGAGGCTCAAGGAATGATGTGATCTGCATTGCCACCAACAGATCGCCTTACCAATGCCAAAGACACAAGTTCAACATAACCACAGGAACCCAGGAACTAACTTCGTCCTGTCTGCAAAAAGTTTCCTTAGACCAACAGAGGTGAATATGCTTTTTGGTCCAAATGTGTCCCTGCCCCCAAATTTGCCTTCATATTGTAATGAAGTAACTTCATTCAACTAGTAACTTCATGTAGTTTCTATAAATGGCTAGTAATAAGTACAGTTAGCGATAAGTGGTGATATATATTGCCATTGACACTAACATAGAAGGAAAAGATCACAGTTTACATGCTTTAAACAGTTATCATTTAAGTGGGTTGTATGTAATCAATCAGGCATGTCTGGGCATTTCTAGCCAGACTATAATCTCCCATTACAGTCTATGGGGAAAACAAAACAAAACAAAACAAAATAAAACAACAACAACAAAAAACCTGCTAGAATGCAACCCATCTCCTCCATGGGCACCTGTTCCTGGGGGAAGCCATGGAAAATGTGAATGCCTTTCTAGGGGGGGCAACATGATTCACATGTTAACAGAAGCAACTTATTGGACAACCGAAAATCAGTTATTCTGTTTTGGGAGAAAAATCACTTTCTGGACAACTGAGAACAGACAATAGATGAAGAACAAAGGAAAAATAATAAATGTAAAATGAAACATAAAATCCCCACAATGGAAGGAGAAGTAACTTCTGAAATGCTTCATGGTTCAGAAATTTGTCATTACTTGTCAGAGAGACCAGGAAGGCTTCTTCCCCTAGTGTGTATAATTGCACATGTATTTTCAGCAGATCAGCACTGAATTTTGGGGGTCTTTTCTGGTCTTTTCTTTCAAACTTCATGAAGAAATTTGCCATTATAGAACCACATAGAAGTAGCTGTATTTTAAGAGATGTTGGTCTATGGGCACAGATTTGATTTCCTGTAACCACAAGCCCATGTACTTCCTTTTCTTTTAGAGAAAAATAAAACAAAACAAACAAAAAAAAAACAACCAACCAAACAAAAAAACAAGTAACGATTATACAGTAAGACAAAGTTATATAGTGAAACAAGACTGGTACTGTGGACAATGAAAGTTTATGTTACATGCATTGTCATCATTTGCTGTAATGATTGACATCAGCTATTTCTTTGCCTTCACTATGGACTAACCTTGTAGTCAGGGTGTTTTTTATTCACTGTTTTATATCTCTGATGGAACATTTGTACTTCTGCTGACACATATATGTCAATAAAAATATGAAAATACAAAACAAATGTGTTTTCTTCTTTTTCTTCCATTCTATGTATTTAATGTTATCAGAAATATCTAATAAAACTTCACAGGCATAAAAGACAAGTACATTGAGTTTCTTCTTTGTTTTGTATCACTGAATTGGTAAAAGGATGAAACATCTCATAGAAAATGAGAAGTATTCTCCTTTTTTCCCTTGCTTGAGACACGACATCTTGGGAAGTTCAACCTTAGAAGAAAAAGTCATTGTAGAGTCTCATATAAGATTGAAATGCAGGTGTCCAGTTCCAGTTTATGTTGTTTTTTTGACAAGTATTTCAAAGGTGAGTAGGTCTATTGTCAGACATATCAAACCACAGAATATATAGAAGGAGGGTAACACACCATCAATTGGGTTTCTTGGCAATAAACATTAACTTATAGCAATTTTAAATGGATGATTATATTTATTTTACTTTTTAAAGGAATGATTGTAGCTTTAATATTGCACTTGGAATCTTGTATTTCTAATGTGCATACTGCTTTCCAGGAGAGGGCAGTCCATACCCAGTATCAGTTGTTTTCCATTACACTCCTAATCCAAGGAATATAGTTAGAAACTCGAACATAAACTCCAGGTTTCATGGGTTGGGCACAGCCAAGGCCCCAAGAGGTAACTCCATGTTGGACAAATTTATCTTGGTCCAGACAGACTAGTGGTCCTCCACTGTCCCCCTAAACAGAGTGAGAAAGAACAGGATGAAAGACCAGTGTGCAGAGTGGCACTCTCACAGGAGGCACAGAAATAGAAATATCTCTTGCATGAGAGGTCTTCACATGTTACAAGAAAACACTGGAGCTTTAGTCAGAAAGGAGCTTTCTAACACATGCTGTAGAGTTATCTCTTCTAGTCAATTCTTCTTGTCAAATAAATGTCAAGGCAATGGTAGGCAATCTGCTAGTTTTGGACTTCTTTCCAGAGTCATCTCTAGCTTTTCAGGGAGGAAAAGTGTCCATTTTGACTCAGTATGTTAAGCATTTCTAAGCCTTTTCATGCATTTAAATAAACTGAAGAACTAAATTTCAAAACATAGAATACCAGAGAAGCCTTCATGCTGTGCTTGTGAGATATTACAAGCTATTGCCAACCATATTCTTCCTTTTCAGCAAAAGGAAAGTTCAGCATGAAGATTGCTTCGCATGGAGTGACTTGCACAGGCATTGACACTTGGTAACTAGTTGTTCCTTTGGCCTTTGATATGCCTAAATGGCAGACTCCACTCTACTGATCCTTTATTGCTAACTGGGATGACTCGGATTGTTAACTGAGCTAGCTTTAGTATTGGAGCTAGTCTAACTGAGACAAAATGGTCTGGAAAAAACATCAGACCATTAGTCATTCTAGGCTGGTTTCCATACACCTGGCTCAGGCTGCCATGTATCTCCATGTGCTTTGTAGTTCAGAAGTATCTGAAAAATTACCTGCCCCACTTCCTAGCAGCAGATGAAGGAGCAAGGAAAGAATAGAATCGACATGCATTTTTCAGCTCTTAAACTAGGTGGTGTGGCAACATCCTGAGGCTAATTTTAAGCCTCTTAAGCACAGAAGGCAATGCACTATCTGATCTGAAAATGTTTACAATAAAAACTGATACTCACATAATTTCTTACCTGGCAGCTATCTGTGCCTCCATGAATATTCCCAGCACAGAGCTCATGATTTTTGACTTTCCCATTCAAAAATTCAGGGCGGTTGCATATTTTATTCTCAATTACGGGGAAACCAGTTTCTTTTAAGTAGCCATCACCACCAGTTCCTTTGCAAATAAGCAATATATATTAAAATAATAATAAAAAAAACAGCACAATGAATGACAAAGGTAAATGAGCATCTCTGCAAAACAACATTGTGATAGGAATAAGCAGTAAAATAAGTGTAGTGCTTATGCACTATGCACGTACTTTCCATGCATAACAGAATGATTCTAAAATCAGTGTTATCAGCATCATGGCACTTATAATCCCCTACCACCCACCAAAATCCACATTGCACTGCTTGCCCTTACTGCTCCAACAATAAATCCATACGGATTCAGTACCTACAATATCCAGGGGAGTCATTCCCAAGCAATTTTATTTGTCAGTATCTGAGAATTTCTCTCTGTGGAAGAAAGCAGGTAGGAAGTAGGCAGTTGAAAATGGCATGATGGGCAGAAGCAAAGAGGCAGAGAGGATAAGATGCTCTTCTCAGACAAGACAAAGTAGGAGATGTGAAAATGTGAGCATGTTTATATTTGAGTGAGACCTTCTGAACAAGTCTGGTTGGGAGAAAAATCACTTGAGAGAATGAGTAAACTCACTTCATGTGATTAAGAAATAGCCTAAGTCTAGAAAAAACTTCCCTTCTGGCTGTGTAAAAGACTACTTCGGGGAAAAGCACAGTGGACTGAGAATTAAGAGTAGATATGCCCTTAGGTCTGATTCTTCTGTTTTAGTACTGGTTTAGGGAGTTTCAATTTACATCACTCTGAGTGATTTAGGAGAATCTACATCAGGAGACATTGGAAAGAAAAGCAGTACCTGATGAATTGTGATGAAGCATCATAGAATCATCTAGGTTGGAAAATATGGACACCTACAAGCTTTTCTTGAGTGTTTTTGGAACACAGTGATTTTGGCATACAGTGATTTTGGACACAAGTATATACCAAGCTCCAAAAATGGAGCTTTCAGGTGTGTTAATTCTGTCTCACCTTTTGTATCTCCCCAACCTGTCACATAGCACTCCTCTCTTCCTCCTAACACAGAATTTTCTTTAGGCAAGCAAACTGGGATTACATGATTATTGATGATTGCTGGGCTGAAAGAAACAAACAAAACACTCATTCAGGAGCAATCATTAGAGCATTTATCCTTCATAGCGCCTTCATTTTTTTAAAGAGATTTTATACAGTCAACCTTTTTTTTTTTTTTTTTTTTTTTTTTTTTTTTTTTCTTCAGGTAAGTGTTTTTTTTGTTGTTGTTGTTGTTGTTGTTCTGTTTGTTTGTTTGTTTTTCTGAAGTGCAAAACCACTTTTATCTTAGGCTATAATCCCACAGAACATGATACACAAAAGGAAAAGGTTTGAAATGGAGAACAGTTAATTTTAGACATTAAAAACAAACAAACAAACAAATAAACAAACAAAAGAAATCCAAGAGAATGTGTCTAAGTAGGCTAATGTATAGATAACAAAGCCTAGCT
Organism: Nettapus auritus; assembly: GCA_011076525.1. NCBI lineage: Eukaryota > Metazoa > Chordata > Aves > Anseriformes > Anatidae > Nettapus > Nettapus auritus. Next base: position 47,856,766 of record CM021767.1, on the reverse strand, counting down.
AACTCTGCCTGCATCCAATCTGACAATTTATAAGTCACTTTCAAGCTGAACACTGTTAGCATAAAGCAGAGTCCAAGCCCATCTGACTTGCCTTTGGGAGTGCAACTTCTTAGCTAGGCTCCATTAAGAAGCCACATTAATTTTGCTATGTTTTGTATTTGCATTACACCCATGGAAATAAAAGCCCAAGCACAACATGTTCATATCAGCTTGTAGCTGTATAGGTGTATTCCTCTTGATTGCACAGCACATTAGAGAGAGTTTCATACCAATGGAAACATATGCAAGCACGGCCAACCAAGGTATTGTATCAAAAGTTCATACTACTTGCCTGCACAGAGGACAACTACTGGAAGGAATCCCCTCACTCTATCATGGAAAAAGTACGGGTTCACACATATTAACATTGCAGCTTTCAATCCTCATTACCTTACCAGAGTAGAAGTGTGTAGGGAGAGACACGCAGTGAAAGCTCTTCTAGGCACAACCTCCTTCTACTCTGCTGCCTCCACCTTGCCTCACAACAGCTGGCACCAAGCACATTGCCAGCCTGGGTCACCATACCTAGCCATCCTTCCCTCCCAAAGCAGTCCCTTCCCTTTCTGAAGCCCTGCAACTAAATCACCTTCGTTTCCACTGGAGTTTCTGCAGAAAGGGAAGAAAGAGAGGGCCACAGCATGTAAAGAAATACCTTTCAACAACACCCCCAACCAACCACTATTGAGTCAAAATAGAGGCACACAAAAACTGTCCTGTCAGAATGAAGGAACACTTCAGGTGAAGTTATACCTCTTCAGTTTTAGTAGAGCAATGTCCACTCTGTGTGGCTCCTTGAACAGTTTCTCAACATCTATTTTCTGCACCGATGGCTCTAATGCTTGTTCTTTGTGTAATCCAAGATATACTTTATATGCAGATGGCCGTGATGACCTATTGGAAATGACTGCACAGTGAGATGATGAATGCACACCCAGGATGTAGAACTCTTATGACATTGTTGGACACCTTCTTCTATCAAAAGAATAAAAGTAAAGCCAGCTTTGGCATAAGCTTAGTTTTGTAATCCCTTGTTATGGCCCATAAAATCAAAGCTTGCTGGATAAATTTATCACTTCTCACTCCTTGTTTTTCAGTCCAAACTCTGCTTTAACGAATGACGAATAGCCTTGGCTCAATTCTTGTATGCACAAGCTGAGTAGAGAGACAGCTCAGGTTGGTTATTAGGCCCATTTTGTTTCTCCTCTTATTTTCTATCTCATATTACTGAATTCTGATGCAGACTACAATGGACACTTACTTTTCTAGGCAGTGAGCAGCAGTAAGAACCCACTGTGGGTCTATCAGAGTTCCCCCACAGAAATGCAGGCCAAAGCTGTAATAGAGCAGAAAGGCATAGAAAAGGGATAGGTTTAAGGTGGGCAAGTCAATTGTACATTACTGCAGTTCATCAGTTAATTCTAGCACAGCCTTTACAAACTAAAGATCTTATTCTGCATTTTTGTTAAGAATCAAACACTTTACTTTTCTTGAACAATCTTTCTTACAAGGACAGTAGTGTTGTGTAGACATTTTTATGAAAACAGCTTTTATTGATTTTTTGATTTATTATTATTATTATTGACCAGTGTTTTTATTACTGGAAAGCCTTATGTGCACAGATGTATACTTTTTTAGAGATCATGGCTTTTATCCAGCTCTGATCCCAGTCAGAAAGCTTTGGAACTGGCCTTGATTCCTAAGCAAGATTTGTAGTAGCCATAATTCAAACTGTTTCCTCTCCTTGTAGGATACTGACTCAACAGCAGGATATAGTAACAGATTTAACTTCTTTCTTCCTTTTAGTGAAATAACAGAATTTTTCAAATTAGCAGCTGTGTCTATTCTATAGGTATTTGTCACACAAAAAGAGTATTCTTGGTTATCTAAATTACCTTTTAAAAGATTATTAAACAATCTAATTTAGAAGAAATGAATAGCCTAATAAAGTTTATTTTCAACTTTTAGTTTAGAGGCATTTAAGCCTTCTACAATTTTAAATGCAAATTAAGTTTTCCTTTAGAGTGTTGCAACCATGTACAATAACATCCTGTGAGATGCAAAAGTTCCTTGATTGTAAAGTCTAGCGTAATGGGGAATGGCTATACCTTGTCCGGAGACTGATTTGCCAGGGCCAGGAGTGTGGATGTGAAATACACCCAGCAACAATTCTTTGAGCACACAACTTTTGTCTGAACTTGGATTTCCCACACTCATACTGAGCAGGAGCTACAGAATAAGAAAAAAAAAAAAAAGAAAAAAAAGAATTCCCTATGAGGAACTTTAGAGTAAAAAATGAGTGGAGGGAAGAAGAAAACAGAAAGAATAAATAAATTCTCCCAACATTTTAAAATGTATTCTTACAAATGACAGCAAAGCAAAAGCTGCAGAGCTGGCTGTATTCAAACTAATCTTAGTGGTACAGCACATGAAATTCAGTCCCTGTCTCTGTGGAAAAAAAATTCTGTCCACTCTTCTGTCAGGCTTCAGATGTCTCTGAACTATTCAAAAATGGCAGATTTTATTTAGTCATGGAAAACTGACTCTTAACAACATGGCACATAAATTTGTTTTTGTCAGCAGAAGGAACTAAATAATGAAGCTGAAGGCAAATGCATTTTTCCTCTGCTTTTTAAGTGAACAACAAAAACAGAAAAAAGTATTTTAAAAAGAAATTGGATCCTCAAAGTGAAGACAGCAATCATGTGAAAATTACATTTTTTCCCCTACGAGTCCCAGCCCAACACTTTCCAGGCAGCAGTAATTTTGTAGTTATGCTATGTGCAAATTATAGAGCTTCTTATTCTTGTTTGTTCCATTTCGGTGTTTTGATCAGAGGTATGTAAACATATAAGCATATTTTCTGTTGCTTGCAGCTGAGAGGATAAAGCATTGAGAAAGTCACTCTTGTTTTGAGTGGGAACTACTTCCTGGCCTGGATTTGTTGTGATGGACATGAAAGGACTTGAAATGCAGTAAAACATTATGACTACCTACATTGTTACACCACCTCATTCAGAGTTCTAAACTTTATTAAGAGTGAAAAAGACAAGGGAATTTGGTTAAATACTGGGGGCCAGAAGAAGGACAATCTGTTTTACACCCAGGTCAGAACCAGAGTCACGTGAGCAGGGGATGCAAAAATTTTCCTGAGATAAGAGAATCCCTTGTTCAGCCTGGCCACACACATCTCATGACTCAGTTGTGCCAGGTGACCAAGCAGGAGCAATGACAATTTCTGCAGGACAGTCATATTTTGAAATAGCTGGCAAAACCCCCATGGACTTCAGTGTGCTCCAGGAAATTCTTGTGCTCTGCTTGGGGATTCTGAGGAGTAAGCAGTACTCTTAAGAATTCAGACACTGGTTTCAAGCATTACTTCCCCACAGCCTTAATCTACCTAAAGCTATTTCACTGTCTTAGAACAGTCTTTCAGGTTAATCACTGAATGTTCTCCAGAGGTCATAAAAGATGGTCATGTAAGAAAGAGACACTAGTCTTTAAAGGAATAATTACGGCACTTGGGAATGTCACAGTACTCCCAGGCTTTTCTTGGGTCTGTTGTGTAGCACCAAGGTCCATTCACATCTCCATCAGGATTCCTGCAATACTGTAACAAAGAATGAAGATAGCAGCTATTAACAAGAAGAGGAAGGAAAAAAAGTACCAATGCATGTTTCAGAATAAAATCAAGTTAAATTTGGGAAATAAATTTCAATTCCTTCCTGATAAATGGTTTCTATGTCATTAAAAAAAAAAAAAAAAAAAAAAAAAGTTTCACTTTTCTGTTTTCTCTGTGAGTTTTAAAAAAATAGTAAAAACAAATTCTCTTCAACTGTCTCCTGGCAGCAAACTTCTCTAGAGCAAGCTTGGATTTCTAACCTCTCAAGAAATGTAGAAGATCTTGACCTAGAGCTTTTCTAAAGCACTAAATTGTCTACTCCTACTTCCATTGTAGTTAGCAGGAACAGCAGTGTCAGCTGTGGGGTCTTTTCTCACCCACTCTGTTTTCATGATTGTGGAGTAAGTAGGTATTGTGTAAGGTGATCTTGCACAACTTAGTGATGCCTATGTGTCCTAGGGGCAGGGGTGTAGTGTTCACCCACACGTAGGTTGCTGGGTTAGCTGAATTACTGTGTAGGGTTCACAGGCTGTGCTGACTAATCTCCACTCAGCACAGATACATCATACAGTTGCAAGCTGTCACATGGAAGCATGTGAATTTAGGCAGTGTCCTCTCAAATCAAGTCCTTCCATCTGCATGTGCATTTATTGACCACCCTAAAAGACAGCAAGAAAGACCACTTGGCCCTGCAGAAGCATCTCACTCCTACAGGCTTAACACAATCCTGGTCTTCCAGAACATCTTCACCCTCTGTGACCTGCCCAGAGCTAGCGTTCAGTAAGTAATGCAGAGAGGAGAAGGGGTATAGAAAGAGATAGACTGCCACATTGCCCACAGAAGTTAGCAGCAAGAAAAGAAAACAGTTTGAACTCCTGGACTCTGATTTCCCATTGCAGTCTCCTCTCTATTTAAGAAATTCTACCAGATACTTTTCTAGTTATAGAAGAAACTACACTCTGAATTATAACCCATACCTTAGAAAAAAGGAGAGGATAATTGCTTCCCTTCTACAAGAGTCCCTACTAATTTATGCAAGAGCCAAAAGGTTATGGTGAGCAGCTTTTCATAGAGCTTTCCTCCAATCGGAGCTGGAATTAAATACAGGCTATGTGATGCTATCAGAGAAATGGCTAAAACAAGCTCTAAATTCATGTACCTGGAAAAAAAAACCACACACACACTAAAAAAAACAAACAAACAAAAACAAGCTCTTTATATCAAGCAAGCTCTTTATAACACATTCACAGCTAGCCACAATTGGACAAGTGTTGTATGTGGGATGTTACAAGCTGGAAACATACATCTGGAAACATAAGATCTTTTAATTGGTACACGTGTTAAGACTAGAGATGAAGTTTAGAGATGGAGAATAAGTTACAGAATGGGTAAGAAACATTTATATCCTTGCATGATGGGCTGCAGCAGAAGTTGGAGGGCTTTGTAGGGGGAGGGAACTAGTAAAGGCTTAGGGCTGCAATCCATCATGTAAATATCTCAAGGAACTTGGACTGAACATTGAACCACCCACATCTCACCTGTCTTGCTACTGAAACCTATGACCCTGGTGTATTTTTTTTGGCAGAGGAGGCAGAGGTACTGCCCACAGACCAACTCCAGATAGTCCTCAGCAGTGGCAAGAAGCAAATGCTGATCTGAAAACCTTTGACTATGCTGCAAAAGCATTTGATGTTGCTGCTGGGATCTCTGTCTGTTCCAATGAAGAACAGACTGCTCATGTCAACATGAATTAATGTGATTGGGTTCTTGGATTGAACTGAGGAAAACAAATCGATTTACAAAGACCTGGCATGAAATGCTTGCTCAGGGGCCATGAAAAAGAGGAAAAGCTCAATGACAGCAAGTATTAAATGAGCAGCTGCTTACATTGTTATCCAGGCCTGCTTCTGGATGAGTCAAGGGAGTGAAATAGTCGTGGCTGTGTGGTCTCTGAGACCTCCAGTCTTGACAAGTCCTGCCCCTTGCAGTTTTCGCTATCGTGCCACGATAATCTTTACCATTTCCATTAATACATTCTGGGAAGAAAAAGGAAATGACTGTTACAATTGTCAGCTGTGAGCTATTGGGCCACATCCATTCTTGATGGTGGTGTAGCAGAAATAAATTTGAGGAAATGTTATTAGGACTTATATGTCCTACTTAATATGTGTACATGGAAAGAAGGACAAAGTAGTGTCAATGGTCTCTAGCAGTCAAATTTTAATTTGCTTGCATTTGAGAAGTTTTCTTCATGATTATGAAAGTTATAAATCAAAGAAGCTTAGATTCAGCTGACCCCTTCTGACTCCAGAAGCCAGGACCACAAAGGCCATGCACTCATGAAGTCTTTTTCCTTACAGGCACTGATACCTGTTTATCACCATGTTTTACAGTACGTAAAAGGCAGTAATACATAGTCAGACAAAATTATTAGTTTTCAACCTGAAAAACAGTACAGAATATAAAATGAAATCTGGATACACCAAAGTTGCATTTGAACTGAATCCAAAAGGACAGCTGTCATATGGTGGGAAATGGAGCTCTGGAGATACGAATGCATGGCACAGGAAAAGATATTCTTGGAACAGTTTCCAGCCATGACCTCCATATTTGTTGCCACTGCTAGTAGTCCTCCCACTGGAGTGTAGAGACTACCAGACATTTGTTTCCTTCTGTTTTCAATATTGCCTGATATCACAGATGAAAGATCCTGTATTAATCTAAAATTGAATACAGAAACTATCCATAAAATTCTACAAGAAAGTTCATTAAGTGATGACAGTGGATAAGGTATTATGTTAAATTCTGTAATTATTTAGAATTCTCTTTCATTCTCACTAAATTCTATGACTTTTGCATAAAAAACAACTTCCTTTTTACTATTATTCCTGAGGTGAGCAGAAAATATTCTCACCAGGATCTGGTTCCAGAGTTGTCTGAGGAGGTTTCGGTAGAGTGATTTGTAGATTGTCATCACACCTCTTGAGGTTGCAGTACTCCCATCTGACACCGGGATCAGTGGTGTAGCACCACGGCCGGCTATCAGCATCTGGGTTTCTGCAATAATTCTGCTTCAGGTCCCTAAGAACACAAGCATATTGTATGGCCATCCATGCCACAGGTCTGAGAAGAATCAGGACTGGAACACAGATAGTGTATATCTTTTATCATGTACAATGTCTAACAGGTATCTTACTTCCAGCATAAGGAAATCAAGAAAAAAAAAATTTTTGAAATTAAAATTTAATTTTGAAAGAAAATTAAATTATGACAAGTACTTATTCACTGTTGAAGGCATATAGTACTAATACTGTTTACAAATGCAGATAAGTAAATGTAGATATGTATATTAAAGTCCTCTTTTTTTTTTTCTTTTTTTTTTTTTTTTTTTTTTTCTAAATATAGTAATAGCTTTTAGGAAGACATATCTTTTTAAATTTCAAAATAAATAAATATACTCATCTGTTCCACAAAACTCTAATGAACTGCAAGGAAGTAAAGACTTAAACTCAGGTATAAGCTAATGTATAGAAATAATTTGTTTCAGTGTAAGGGAAAGTTTATGAAAACTTTTAATTTCTTTAAAAGCAATATAGAAACAGTTAGTTAACAGTCTAAAGCATAGTAGTAACAACTGTGTTTTGTTTCAAGATGATATTAAAAGATAATATTTCCACATTAAAAAAAAAAAAAAAAAGAAAGAAAAAGAAAAAAGGAATGAATGATTTTTATCAAGTATGCTCCCTTGCCAACTTTAAAATCAATGTTGTGTAAAGTTGCTAAAAATAAAAATATGTTTATGAGTGGTCATTCGTGAAGGAAGCATGGAAACAGGAAGTACACATACGCATTTGGGAACCGGTCTGACGTTTTATTGTGACGGTGTGGTGACATTGAGTTCCAGGCTTGACATTTCTTTCCTGTGACAGTGAAAGATGTTGTGCCACGATAACTCACACCATTGCCTCGATAGCACTCCTCAGTAATTTGAGCTTGCTCAGGCCCATCAACAGCTGTAGTGAATAACAGAAATGCTTCCCTTGAATCTTTATACTTGGATATTTATATGTGAACATAGAAAGTCAACAGAAGACAGGAAGCCAGAATACTTCACTGACTGCCACAGCATGCTCCCTGTAACAAAATCTTTCTCAAACTGTAGATCAAAAAGAAGACTTCCAAAATGTTTGTGAAATTTCATTATATGCTAGATTTAAAACACTTGTACATCAATTATACTGTAACATATGCATATTTATTTCAGCTAACAATCAAAATATTCACATATGGATAAAGATTTCTCCAGACTAGGGGAATGTCTGTGACTACCACATATTTGCACATGAAATAAGCCTACTTTCTGTAAGGAGAATATCCTTTTAATTGCTGTTAATGAAGCCTAGGTACAGTGCTTATAAATTACCTTAGGTTTTGCTTTGACCTCAATTTGTAATGAATTTGCATGCAAAGCTAATTAACTTTTCCATGGAACATTTAAAATTTAGAAGTGGAGAGAACCACCATCCAGTAAAAGACAAATATCTCTGTTACTGGATTTTTTCCCAAGTTGGGTCAGTAAGTGTCTTAATACTTTCTCTACACTTCTCCACCAGACTGAACATACCAGCCCAGGCTCCACATCGGGCTCAGGAATTCAACTACTAGATAACATTACTGAGAGTTACAGCAATAATACAACTCAGCAGAGGGCCACCTAAGTTTTTTTGCAATAAAACTCAGCAATACTTCACTTCCCTACTGCAGATGTCTGTCATTGTTCTTACCAGCAGTGTCTTGCTCTACCCCATCACAGGAGGGAATGGTGCAGTATTCCCACCGAGCAGTTCTGTTGGTGGTGTAACACCATGGCATCTTCTCACCATCAGGGTTTCTACAGTAGTTTTCCTCTAAATTCCTGAAACCGAAAACATGGCTAAGAAAAGCCTCTCATGGAAACCTGATAAAGGTTATGAACAAGGATGGAATGTATCTTGCTGCCCAGTTTACAGCTGTATTTACATCTGGGTAACTGCTATAGGCATTTACTGACACCATTTACTAGATGAATAATTGCAATGCACTGATGTTTTGGATGTGCTAAACCAGACACCTGATGGATGGGTAGATGATTTGAGGATTGTACTTTATGTAGTACTTTGAGGCCAAGAACAGTGCAGCAGAAACATAGAGTGAAAGTATCTAGCCATAAGCAAATATCATAATAATTACTTTCTTATTTTACATAGTCTTGCTCAAGCAACAATACAGTAAAAGGACGAACTGAAGAGGGAAAAAGATAATTAAGTAGAGCTTTAAAGTCAGAAGAAAACATGCTAGTACCCAAAACCAAGAAGTGAATAAAAAGAGGAAAATGTGTGAAAAAAACAACAACTGAAAAGATTATTGGCACTGGTGTAGCTTGAAGACTGCAATGCAGTTGGAGAAAAATGAAGTCATTCTGCGCCTTGATACTTCTCATGGACAGTGAATACAGGAGAGGTTTCACTTACTTGCAGGGATAGTTTTCAGGAGTGCGAGCATGTCTGTGAGGAGACTGAGCACTCCAGTGTTGACAGGTATTTCCTGATTCAGTAACAGATATCGTGCCTCGATAGTCTTCTCCTTTTCCTGATAGGCACTGACGTCCTTGTGCAGGTTCTGGTGGGGGTGTTGCTATTGCAGAGTTAAACACAGAGTTTAACTAGGTCAGATTTATAGCTTTCTTGGGAGGCAAGGTTTGAAGACCAAAATGTTTGGGAAGTCCAAAATGTACAGAAAATATCTAAAAATATTTTCTTATCTTTTCTGTCTTTAATTTTAATATTTTCACATGCAGCCACATGGTCCCTTAGCTGTAGCCAGGAAACAACACAGCAGTGTTAGCAGCCCCATCAGAACACAGCTGGAAAGTGAGTAAATGGTAATATTGTGAAGAAAACTGGGGTGAAAGTGGCACATCAGATACAGGTGTTGGTGCAAACATAAAAGAGGTGCACTCTAACTGGTGAGAGTTAGGGGCGTCAAGGATGAGGTCTGGTGAGAAGTCCAAGGGAAAAGTATGGTGGCAAGGCCAGGCCTTCAGGGGAAAAGGAAATTGAACCAGAAGTGAAATGCAAACAAACAAACAAACAAAAACAACACAAAAGCTTTTCAGAAAGAATGAAACTATTATCAAAAAGGGAACACAGAAGGAATACCTATGACAGAAATCTCTACCCTCATAAGAGCTATCAGAGGCTCGTTTCAAGGTAATATTTTTTATTTTTTTCTCTTACTTTCCTTTTTTTTTTGAGTTAAAAGTCAGTGTTTCTTATTCTTTCCTCTTTTTTTGGGGGGTAGGGTGGAGGTGGCTTTTCTATTTGTTCTAGCTCTTTGCACCACCCTGAACAGAAGGTGTCTAGATGGATTTGTGTCTAGAACTCTATAAGTCAGACTCACTGCAACGAGGAACATTACAAAATTCCCAGCGTTTATTCGGGTTGGTGGTGAAACACCAGGGCCGGGGTTCACCATCAGGATTACGGCAATAATTCATCTTCAGATCCTTCTCTGGAAAACTGAACAAGAAAAAAAAATAAAGCCACTAATGGCTAGCTGTAGCAATTAGCCTGTCTGGGGCAGAGTGGTCTTCAGGCCACCTTGATGATAAAAGTCTCATCACAGAGTCTGACTCACTTTTCAGGGAGATATCCGTGAGAGTGAGGATGCTGGGAGTCCCAGCGCTGGCACTCGAGTCCAGATGCAGTTGTTGCAACTACTCCGTGATAGTTTTCTCCACTGCAGTGCATGCACTCCACTGTAGGAACAAGGCAGAACGAAGACAAGAGAAACATAAAATTCCTGTGAACTGATCCATAAACATTCACACTCACCTCACTTGACAATCAAGAGTCTAATCAGAACCCATGGCTGAAAGTCAGCCTTTTTTGGCAAAGTAAAAACTTCTTTTCTAGGTGAGTTGACTTCAATTAGTTGATTACTTCTAGAGTATTCCATTTAAAAAATACATTACAGAGTATAGTTCTTAAAAGAGATGAATTTAAGCTACTGAGTTATAATTGAAAATCTGTGCCTTGCTCCTATCATGTTTTATTAATTTTGCATTAGCAACCATCTTTTGGTTCAATTCTAGGATTAAGATATAAGAATACATTTTTATACCATTCTTTTGCCTAAGTAAAAAATGTTTGTATATCTGTTTTGGGAGTCTTTTAATATTTGTGGTTGCTGTTGAAAAATGTTATGGTAATTTCTAGGCTGAACTAATCTCAAATTTGGAACAAATCCTCAATTAAAAATAAAAGTATCAGAATAACTTCACAGTCTTGAACACATCTTCCAAAAAGGGGTAAAAAATTGTATACATATCCTGACCTTCACACTCTGGGATGTTACAGTAATCAAATCTGGTATTAGGATCTGTTGTGTAACACCAGGGTCCCTTTTCATCATTATCAGGGTTTCTGCAGTAATTTTCTTCCAGGCCTGCATTAGGGTATTTTTCAGGTGTGTAACTGAAAAAGAATTAAAATGGGATTAGAGAATAAGGGAAATATCCCAATTGTTCATTTGAGGACTCCAGAAAAGAAATCTGTATCTGATGACCGTTATGAAGATGTCATTCATTAGAAGTCTCTTAACAGCTACCGAGTGCCTTAACTGAAGGGTTACCAGTGCCAAATGTGTTGTTTTTGAAGCCAGCAAAGTATTTAATACTTGCATTCACTCCAGCTATCTTGTTTCCAATAATTTTTGCTCAGCCAAGGAAATTTTTAATAAACAGAGAAAAGTCTCCTTTGGCACATGTTTCCAAGAGATACTACTGGAATACTTTGCTGAAATGTGAGAGCTCTCTCTGACCTGAATTCTATGCTGTGTCAGTAGGGGGTTGCTAAGTAAACCTGGTTGGTTGGTTGTCATTCAAAACAATAAATACTGCCTTGTTGATTGTCTATTGGTTCACTGAAAGAATGATGTACTCTGTCTCATTTTATACCTTCAGCCAGGAGAAGAAATTGCCCTGCTGAGATTAATGAAAAATTCTTATTTCAGCAGAACCAACAGCTTCCCTGTCTATCATTTTTCTCATGTAATGACTACAAAATTAAATGCAACTGCCAAGACTGAAAAAGTCCCCTTTGATCATGCAGCCCCAATTCCAGGTGTCTGCGTTCCTATTCAGATTAAAGAAGGAAATTATTGTAGGAAATTATTTTATAAAAACTTGAACACCAAATGCTTTGCTTATAAGACTACTCAGCACATATAAATGGATTAGCAAAATTACAGAAAACATTAAAATACAAATATGAAAAGGCCATACTTAGGTTTATGAGGTATACTGTCAGCCCACTTCTGGCATGGAACACCCTTCTGAGTTTTGGCTTCTGTTCCTCTGTAATTCACACCTTTTCCCTCCTTGCATTCTAGAAGATAAACTGAAATGACACATGCATAATTAATCAGTATCATCACATGTCCGTTGGAACTTAGCATATACAGAATCAATTTTTTCATTAAAGTTCACCATGTCATGAATGAGATTTAATTAGTTATGTTATACTCAAATGCAAGACAAAATAAAGATAAAATGGACAGTTGGTTGAAAGTGCACATTATACATGTTTTTGTACCCTTAGCTTTCGAAATTCAGTAGTCCCTTCATAAAAATATAAATAAAATTAAAAAAAAGAAAAAAAAAAGAAAAAGGAGAGAAAGAATTAGCAATGAAACCCTGTCATTATAATAGTCAAGGGGAGTATTAATGTTGACATCAGTCTGAAGTTTGCATTGACATCCTTGAAAATATTAAATTCTTTTAAATTATTAACCTTTACATAAAATTAGTCCTGAAACCATGAGGTTGTCACTTTTTTCCTGGAAGGAGGAGGGAGCAACCACAAATCCACTGCAGCCTTTAAGATTTCTCTGGGGGGTCTGAACAACAACAACCATCTTTCCAAGCAAAGAGCTGATGACTGTGACATGAGAGCAAGTGGTGGCTCTGCCATGGCACAGCAGAACGAACTTAGATGTCTGCAAGTTCCCTTGGAGCTTCTGCATATGCACTTTAGGGAGAGTCACTGCCAGGCAGTATGTCCTCTAGCTTGGAGAATGAAGCAGGAAACTGAATAGCTTCTCTGCCTAAAGCAGTGGGTTTAGCAGCAATAATGGCTTCAAGTATTCCTGGCTCCCCACTGCATCTTCTTTTCCCAGGGCTTCATCACAGCACCTGCACAGCTGCATTAGTGCAACTGTTGACAGGGTCATGCTGTTAACAAGACCTAATATGAAAGAAAACTTCAAAAAAACTCACAGAATATAGTGTTAAAATATCCTCAGTGACATTATGGGGAAAAAATACAAAACAATGGGTGAGGAATATCAGGCATCCATAGCAAAGCAGAACTTCAAACCCTCATTAGTTTTCCCTAACACTGATTAGTGGACAATTATTCCAAACTGTACTCTGTGCAGAACCTATCATTAAAATTAATGAATTATAATAATAATAATAAAAAGGTCATAAAAACTATCTGTTTCAAGCCTGGTCCACAGTGGAGACTTCTGCAGTCTCTGAGTTGAGAATAATGTCAACTTTGTTCTCTTCTCAAACAGCCAGTAAAGGTAAAAAGGCAAAATCTATCAATAACTCCCCCCCCAACTTTCCCCAAGTCCAAACATGCTGGCTGTGAGATTCCCAAATTTTTCTTAGTGCAACTACATTTTGTGTTTATTAGCAGATGAAATAAATAATTTTTATTAGTTGCTTATTTGTTTAGTTAAGACAGACTTCATGAAGCATTTTTACTTTAAAAAATATAGATTGAATTGAAACAACAACCTATTTTTTTTTAATTCTTTTTTCTTCGGGGGGGGGGGGGGGGGGGGGGGGTGTGGAGATCTCATCTCCCCCCACCCCCATTCAACATTTTTCTATGCACAGGGTATGTTTCATCCGCCAGTTCCTCCCTTCTAGCTGCAATAAAGCAACTTCTCTTTTAGGTTGTGACCTGGCTTTTCTCAATGTCTTTAAGCAACATCCAAATCAGATATTTATGGAGATCCAGTTTTGCAACAACGTTTCTCATCGTTTGTTATGCCAAAGCTGATGTACAAGCACAAGATTAGCATACACCTGCAGAAAGACTGTCATTTTACACTGATCTGCCTTAACAAAAGTGAAAAGAACTGACACTTGAATCTGAAAATAGTTCCAGATTTTCTGTGGGCTGACAGGTAGTTTAGAACTAGATTTATGAGGATACCTTTAGGCTTATCTTCACTTCAATGTATATATATGGGCAAGTTTACTCTAGAAACTTTAGCTGGAAGCCATTTGGAACCCTCAAACAGTTTTGCAATAAATTAACATTAAAAACCTGAATAACTGAACATTGAATCAGTCAAACACTGACTCTGTTTGCTTAAACTTTTGACCGTTTATATAACCTTTAAGTTTCTTTCTGTCTGATGACAAATAACTAACTTTGATCCCCAAACTCAACCCATGGGTTAACTATTTACAAATGGGTATGTGCATAGCAATTCCCAAACACTAGATTTAATTCTTATTACTCTTTCTATAACCCAGAGAAGGTTAAATTCCTGTTCTATACCACATGCCATAGGAAAAATAATTCTGTAAATTATGTGATTATATTATTATTAATTTATTATTTTATTATTAATAACAACAATTAATATTATCATTATTATATAACTTTATTATTAATAAAATTATTATTATTATTATTATTAATAATAATAATAATAAAGGCTTCAGCAATCGTATTGCAAAAATATCTGGGCACGTGATAGGAATTTCCTTGAAGTACCTGGATGGCAGCAGGTCTTAGGGACAGTGATATGGTCTGCCTAGGTAAAAATTACATTTTCCTTTCTGTTCCATCACAGCTGATTAAAATTATGTTATCATTAGAATGGTCACATAATTAAGACCCTCAGGAATGAAGAGATGAGCAACAGAGAAACCATCTGACACATACACAATAAGGGCTACATTAACATATTATCTAATATCTCAAAACTATGCAAAAAAAGGATGTTTCACAGCTTTTCCCACAGCTTTACTGTACTTATATGTATACACACAGACATGCATATATACATGCATAGTCAGGACATTATTATGCTTTGTATGATTCTTGGAGATGTCCCCCATCAGTAACCAAAACCTCATAAACCAGAAAACAGAACAACTGAAATGAAGCACATCTTTTGCTTTCCGTGGGTAGATGTGCAAATTTTTGACATTCAAGCTCAGTAAAACTGCATTTTTTTTACATCTCTATTTCTGTGGTTGTTCTCTTTTTCAAGAAACTAAAATCCATGCCTATTATCACAGACAGATACCATAACAGACTATCTCTGAATATTGCAGGACTATCATCCACGTTCTAATGCCAGTGAATCCAAATAATGTATCAGAAATTATAGAGTAAGCCAGAATCACAGTCTTCTGATCACAGTACTGAAACAAAATCACTAAGGAGTATTTCAAAGTAAGTTATTTGTTCAGTATTTGAATTTTCTTACTTGCCAATAGATCTATTCTGTTTTCATTCTACAATAGGAACTGCAGCAGATTGTTTAGTATTAATCATTCCCACAGCTTCTGGGACTATAATAAAAGCATCTCATGTTCAAAACATTAAATTACCTATCAGTTATATATACAAAAAAGGAAACTGTCTATGGGCTTCAGAGCTTTACCTCTAGTTATTGCAGATGGGTACAAATAAATTCTCTGCCAGAAAAAAATAATTCCTGTATTGGTCTGACCATTTAAAACATCAAAGATTTTCAAGCCAGGCAGTGAGTTAATAAAGGCAACTGAATATCACATTTTCTATTTTTTAATTATAGTACTTCTACTAAATATACTAAATATAGTAGTTCTGGGAGTTCTCCCAGAGCAGTCAAAACTGAATTATGAGTTGACATTAAAGTCAGAGAAAAAATCAAACATCACCTCAAAGATTATAAAAACATAAGAAAAAATACATAGAATCATGTAAAATATTAGCCTGAAAAGGACCCTCATAGGTTTTGGCCCCAACCCCCATTTGGCTTCTTAGCTGGATGAGGCTGCTGAGAGCTTTGTGCAGTCAATACCTGCAGGGGTGGAGGCTCCACAGCCTCTCTGGGCAATGTGGTCCAGTGCTTTCCCACCCTCCTGTGAGAACTTACATCCACCATATCTGAATAAAATTTCATTTGGATGCTCAGTAGCAACACAGATAAAGTTATTAAATTACTGTGTAAAATCTTACATGAGCTAATGAATCTTGACTTTTGCTAAGAAATTGACTTATTGAGACCACTGGATGATTTGTACCACCTGAGAGACCAGTTCATTTCTCTTCTTTGTTGAAGGAGGCAATATCTATGTTACCTACCATAGTTCCCAATTTCTGAACATTCTCAAATGTATTAATATATTTTTTAAAAGTTACAAATTGACAAATGGTGAAATGCAATGATGGCAAAGTCATTTAACAGAGGGCATCACTGATTCTATTAAAAGGTTAACTGATTATCTCATGTCTGGTAGATCGGTAAGTTTATTTTTTGTGCATTATTAAGTCAGAGAATGATACAATGAAACTTACATTACATTAAAAATGAAATACATTTCTTCTTCCCTATATATAGCAAGAGATCAGTGCTTGATTATATAAGTCAAAAATAGTCTTAGAACCCAATAATTTGTCTGCCTGTGGCATAAGGTGATAGATTTTTTAAAGGGATGATAAAAAAATTGGATAGTTACCATTTCTTAAAGATAGACTTACTATTTGCCAGAAAGAATAGGAAATCAAATGCACTGTAGTAAAAATAAATAAATAAATAAATTTATGACAAAACTGACAAAAAAAAAAACAAAAAACAAAAAAACAAAAAAAACAAACCAACATATACAAAAGGAGAATCAAAAATACCACATTAATTAATTATATCATATACATGAATAATTCTGAGAATGCATGAAACTAAAATAAAATTGACTTGAGTACCCCTGAGGTAAACAGTGATTATTTTAGAGATGCATATGAAATTATTTGGTTGTTTCTGCCAGTTTTCCAATGGGCAAAGGTCTGTCTTAGAAATCATTGCCAGCACAAGTAGCTCTTCCTAGTACCCTCATAAGAGACAGAGAAGATGGTAGTGGCAGAGAAGATAGGTTAGTGGCAGGTTTAAAAGGAGAGAAGGGACCCTTATGCAAGTCCTTACTTCTAGCACTATCTGTGTTCTCAGAGCAACAGTGTTCTTTTGTGTCCTGTGGATCCCCAGAACTTAGGGAAGAGGGAAGTTGCTGGAGCACTTATCTGGGATAAAAAGCTGGCACTTCCTTTTCCAGCAACGTGCTAGAAACCTGGTATTAGATAAGGGCTAATCTACACACTTTGTGTGACCCAGTGAGGACGTGGCCCTAGCTACAATAGCGTTATGTTAGTCTCACTCAAAAGGATATCTCGGAGAAATAATATCAAAATGTAAACTTACCTCTTTTTTCATAAAGAACTGCATTTGTTCTTCTGAATATCACTGCTGTTTTGGTGTTCTCAGCCAATGTTAAACACTGTTGGTCTTTACTGGTGAATAAGAAGGCCCTGTTGAAATTAAAAGGAGAGAGCAAAGTAAGAAACAGTAATTGAAGCTGTGCATTATTTTCCTGAACACCCTTTCTAGTATTCAGTTATCATTTTGGAAGCACGGCATTTCAGCAATATTTAAGACCCAGCCACTGTTTCACAAATCACTTTGTATCCCAGCTCTCATTTGCAGTGGTGATTTGACTCCTGAGTCTCCATATCAAAGTTAGGTTGAAAGGGATCTATATGAAGAAATCATGTCTAGGGTAAAACAAAACAAAACAAAAAATCCCACCAACATTTATAATGTGCCTGAAATGCCAGAAAACATGTCAAAGAGGATACATGCACAAAGGACCTTGACCTTGTTTCAAAAATATTAGTATTCATTCAAGAAGCAGAATATTCTACAATATTCAGCAGTTACCAACGAACAGGTGAAACACAACAATCCAACACCATAAATTACCTTGTGATAAATATTTTAGGTCATCATTACTTGAAGCAATGTAAGCACTTTGGAAAACACAGCTATTTGTTCAGTAAGTGTCAAGGCTGTTAAGTCTGCAAAACTAGACGGGATGGTGTAACCTTTACAACTGTATCTAAGGAAAACTCCTCGGAGGCTAAGTAATTTTTATTGTTGACTTTTCTGAACCAATGAAGAGCAATAGAAACAAGGCATTAAGCAAGCAGGTCTACACTAGGAAATTAAACAATGACAAAGCTGCTCTGTAGCCCTGAGATCAACTGGCATGGTCCAGGTGTGCATGTACTCAATTCACACAGCCTCTTCCCAGAGGAGTGTGATCACATCTGACCTTCCTGCTGAGTCCATGAGTTCTCTGAGAAGTACTGGTTGTTCTAGGTCAAACTGAAATCAGTTCTTCCCCCTGATCCAAGCTGAGCTCTCAGTAATGCTAAATTTACATTAGGGTTGTAGCTTACAAGCATGATCCAACACTCAGCTAAGGCAGAAGTACAAGACTGAAGTATTGGCCTGCATTAATTGTTCTGAAGCACTGAGATGACTGTACTGGCCTGGTCTTGAAGTTCTGCTTAACATTTACCTTTTTTCCCCCAGATCCTTCCCTGCCAGGTAGCACCTGTTCTCTACTGATCTTAAGAGATCTCACAATGAATCAGGGAGGCAAGGACAAAACACCCTAAAGTCATTCTACTGTCAGGTGATGGATCTGAAGTAGAGGATAAGGACCTTAGGTAGAAGCTAAGGAATGATATTGAGCAGAAAAGGGAGCAATAATTCCTTACAAATTGTAAATATATAATCTTAACACAGACTCCCATCCTCTCTGCCTTCATTCCTACCTGCCTAAGTACTACTCAAGATTTGCCTTCTCTGTGTGGTTTTCAGAGAGGGGAGTCAAATCAAAGGGAGTAAGTGATACTTTATGCTGTCAGCAAACCTCTGTCATTCTTTAGAGTTATTACATCTCTTTAAAATAAGCATAGTTTTCCCTTTTGCTATCAGGTCCTCACCATTTTCAGATTTAAAACACAAAGTTATAAAACACATGAAGCAGTCAGCACAAGAGTATCCCTGAATGATAAAAACCTGAAAAAGAACCAAGTGCTGGAAAGAGCACTGCAGACAGTCAATATTCTGAGTTCAAAAAGATATCCTGCAGGAGTGGTAGATCAAGGACTCATGATGATTAGAAGAGAAAACCTCCCTGCCTCACATGGGAGGACAGCCTCTCACTGCAGTCACGGTTCTCTCTCCTCATTACTCCAGTTGCCTGCTTTACAGCTGAAATAAAATGAATGGGCTCCTGAAGCTGAGGTGTGGAAGGCTCAGAAGCCTTGGGCTCAAAGCAAGAAGTTCTGCTAAGACAGGCTCCTGGGCAAAAGCTGGTGGTATAGACTGGTTAACATCTTTCATCCCTACTAATCCCCTGGGCCTTGTTAAATGCAAATTCAGAGACACTGCTTGGCCAGAAAAATGACTTAGGTTTAGATGCCTGTCTCCTTCTCACAGTAAATACAAGTTACCCAAGTTCAAATTCTAGTAAAATTCAGAATAATGGATTTGTCTTCAGGATAATAAATATGGCAATAAGCATGAGCAATGTGAATATTGCTGCCATAGATTCCCAATTATTTATGAATCTATTGCAAAAGGAATGTAAGAGTCCTAATGAAACCATGTCAAGCTGGTTTTCAGTGTGTGAAGCTATACATTAAGAGATAATAATATTTTCCAATAAAAACCTGACATAATTTTCTTAACCGTTTTCTGTTTGTCTTCATCCGTGTCCCTCAGGCATTGACTTTCTATATGCCTTCTGTTTTTCCAGCACACATCAGAACACACTCCTAGGATATTCCTCTAAAGTTCAGTCAATAAATAAAGTAGACTACTCCAATATCTGTACATGTGCATGTTTCCACCATCTGAAACATGTATATAGGAACCAGCAGAAATTACCTGCAAGTGAATTTAGTTTCAGTTTCACACTGCTCCGCACATTCTTCTTTAGTATTTGTCTTATAAGTTTGCCTCTTTGGGTCAAGCAGCCAAGCTCCCTCTGTTCTCACATAGCTATCTAGTATGCTTCCTTGCACTAAAAGGAAAAAGAAAGAGATAAGAATGTTAAGGCAGAAATGATTAATGTCAAACCTCCATGTTAAATTCTTTGTCACCTTGGTGAGGATCATTATTGTTTAGTTACAGTAAGAAATCAGTTAATGATGACATTAACTAATTAATTAAAAAAGGCTTTTCTTGCCTGGTATGGTAAAGGGTGTTGTCACTGAAAACCTAGTGGAAGGCAAGACAGAGATGTGGCTTGAACAGTGCTTTGTGTCATTTAAAAGTCATTGCAAATAACACAAACCTAATGTATAAAGTGAAGAGAACAAAGAAAAATGACAGAAAGAAAGTAGTGTGTTTTCAGAGCCATAAAGAATATATTGGTTGTCCATACTTTGGAGAAAGCATAGAATTGGGACTCAGGAATGATATGAAGGTGTTGTCCATGGCTGATCTCTACCCACATAGGACCATTTCACTTTTATCAGTCACACCTTTCTTCAAATTCTCTTGCAAGAAATGACCCATCATTTTGGGGGTTATCACTGTAGTCACATTCAGTTAATCGTTTTTTTTTTAATAAATCTGTATTTCATCTTACCTAATTATAAAGGTAGCAGATGTTGCCCTCTGTTGCAATGAAAGCACACAGGACAATAAACCAGTAAATAAATTAATCTTACAGCTTCTGAGCTACAGCTGCATGATCCATATTTGTGATGCTAAAAGGTAGTCTTTTGTGAACAAATGAACACCAAAAATGCTCAGATAAAATCCTCTTGTAAAGAAGTTTGCCATTTAGTGCTTTTATTATTCTTATTATTCTTATTATATTTTACTATTTTATTATTATTATTACTATTATATATA
Source organism: Nettapus auritus (assembly GCA_011076525.1). Classification (NCBI taxonomy): domain Eukaryota; kingdom Metazoa; phylum Chordata; class Aves; order Anseriformes; family Anatidae; genus Nettapus; species Nettapus auritus. Next base: position 47,836,065 of record CM021767.1, on the reverse strand, counting down.
TAGGATCATGGAGTTGCAGGAGTCTTGTGATTTTTTTTTTTTTTTTAAATTGGATGAGCATATGATTCTACTGATAAACATTTGGCTCTGACAGTTATCCATTCTGCATGGTTTCAACCCCAAACAGGCATTTGGCCTACGGTCTTTGCAGCACACCCCAGTCCTGCTCTGTGCACTTTTCTGTGTTCTGATTTATACAGTTGCAGAACAAAAGGCAAACAGGCTATGAATCATACCCTGGCCTTCCCCTCATGAGTGACAGACATGTTAAAGAAGAGGAACTTCTTTCTTCATCATCTTCTAACCCTTTTCCTTCTGAGCCATTGCCCAGTGGCAGCAGGATGGGGAGAAGGCAGCCTCCTCCCACTTGGACCTATAGCCTCTGATTGAGAGACTTTGCAGGGCTATTCAGTTATGTCTTTGATACTGAGGAAATTTCTTTCAGGCAACTACTTCACTCTTCCCTAAGAAATGCTCTTCTGTAGTATGAAACAGGCTTACATGTCTCCTGGTACAGTTAAATTCCTTCACCTGGCTGCTAGTTTAGCTTGCGGTTTAATATTGCTCTTTCTGATCATTTTGCATCTACAATATAGAGCTGATGACATGGACATAAGAGATAGACTATACTTCCTCTCATACCACTGCAAATCCAAAGAAATTACTAGATGTTTTTTCTGTATGTATGCTATGGAACAGTTTGGCCCTAAGAGGTGACAATTTAATAGAGTGCATGAAAGAAAAGCATAGTTACAATTAAAATGAAGATAAAGTGGAAAAGGATACAATAAAAAATCATGTGACAGGCATAGGAATCACTGATTCCACTAGGTATTTCAAAACAAAAATGACATTTAGATGAAGTCAATTGTGAATGAAAACATTAAACTGGGTTAAAAAAAATAAAATGTCACTGTGGTGCTGTAATGCTCTCCACAATGTCAAGAGATTCAAGTGAAGAACTGAAGAATTCCTACTATGGTGTAGCTTCCTTGCAACCTTAAATCTGTTTTGTTTTGACACTTTGGCATAGTATTATCATAATAATTACAGCATTTAATTTTTTAATATATTGATCGGGTCATAACTTGTTAGGGAATAATATCTATTTTTCCATTTTCTGCTATGTCAGGGAATAACACTTTAAGAAAAAAATGAAACCACATACAACTAGAATAAAAATGTGATACATTTTCTTGCTACCACTTTCCCAATGCCTATGGATTTTTTCAGTGTAAGAAAGATGTATTACTGCCTTTTTCAGAAATGCAAATATTTATAGCAATTCGATGAAAGACTTGCAAGCAGAAATAGAGTATTGTAGACAAAAGTAAAAATCCTATATTTTCCACCTCCTTATATAATCCTTAGTTATTTGAGAAGTGAATTTGATTTGAATTAGGGTGTTTTTGGAAAACACAGTTTAAAAACTAGAATTCAAAGATGATTGTTCTTAACATTAAACAGTATCTAGAATTTGTTATGCTGGGACTTGCTTCTAATATTTCCAGTTGCTAAAATCTATTCATACACTTTTCTAACTGTGACCCCTTTTATATTTTCCAATTACACATGAAAAACACATGTCCTTGTAGAAGGTAAACTGCCAAAGGTGCCACCATTTCTGGACATTTGGCATGTTGGCAAATGCTGGTCATTTGTTCCCCTGCACACACCAAGGCTGTTGCTCTTCTCCTGTCTCTAACAAACACACCAGAGCAACCACAGCTCTCACTTTGTTCAACAGCAATTCTTGCTGGCCAGCAAGCCCCAAACCCACCAGCATCCAGGTAAGTGGTGACACATTTGGGGACCCATCTTCACAATGTGTAGCTTACAAGTGTTTGGCCCCCATCTCACCCACACAAGTGGAAGGCAAAGGACTCTTACCTGAGCTGAGCACAAAAAGAAAGAGCAAGGCAGCTTTGCTAATTCCCATTTTGGCCCAGCTGGTGGGTGCTGGAAGTTGTGTGTGTCAGTGCACAAAGTTTTATTGACTTGCGCTGGAATGAAGCGGCATCAAACAAACAGAGCAGGCAGATTAAGTTAATCATTCTCCCATACTGTGACCCCCTTTGCCGTGGAGTGGACATTCAAACAACCTTGAATTGGATATATTACCAAATCAGGCTCAGACATTTGTATTATTGGATGCTGGGAAATGTGAAGGCAAGTTCCTGTTTTGCGAGACATGTTTTTGTTCTCAAATTGTTTGGTCTCACTTTGCTAGAGAATAGTCAAGAACAATGTTGCTGGAAAGCATGGGAAATTGTTTGTCTAGGCAGAACTTGATTTTTTCTTAAGACTAGAGTCCCATTGGTAATTTCAGCCATGCACACTTATACTGGTGTGTAAGGACCAACTTCAATTTAATCTCAGGGTAAGCCCTCGGGTAGTCTCAGAGTATTATCAGATTGAGACAATATTAACACTTGAAAGATGTTTTAATATAACTTTATTATTATTATTATTACTTTAATCAATTCATTCTCTCCTATGTTTCTTAGATTTTTTTATTTTTATTTTTTTTTGGTGTTGTTTTTTTATGAGTAAGATTTAGATGTCATTTTGGTTCCATACCTAGCATGTCATAACTTCATGTTTAAGACCCATAGATAGTTATTTAATGTTCTTCCTTCCCAGACATTTAACCTCATATTGTATGCATAAACTCATCCAGTGAGGGTGTCAGACTTTGCTCATTATTATACTGATTTCAACATCAGCTCTTCTCTGCATTTCCCAGGTGGCCTTTGCCCTGGAAAAGTTACAATGCAGAACTGTTTCATGGCTTCTCTTGCATGTTAAGTCACCGGTGGAGCTTCAAAACAATTTGTGGTATCAAATACGCTAGTGACTCACCTGAGGCAGGATGGGAGGCTGGATGAGGAAAACAGGCTTGAATGTGCACCACTGGGTCAAGAAGTTCAGACTTCTGCAACTGAAGCCAAAAAGTTCAGAGAATCATGTGTTGTATCTAAAATTAGTGAGTCTATCCATGACCTTGTTGCACCTACTTTAAGTCTAAACCACATTGTAGTGAGAGTCTGGGATAAGGTCAGGGATGAAGGAATAAAGGTGTATGAGAGCAGAACTGTAGTGTGGGTACCAGATAAGCTGCTATTTTACACATGGGTACCAGATTAGCTGCTATTTTACATATTCCATGAAAAATCCAGAGCTGGTCCTGCTTGTAGTTTTTTTGTAGGGTGATGTAATACCGTGTTATCTATTTTTCTATGTTTGATGTTATTTTAATGTGTCTTGTGAAGTACAGCAAAGTGTTGGCCACCTGTAGAATCTTGGGAGACCAGCAGGGAACCAAAGCAGATGGGCCCAGGAGAGGAGGTGAATGGGAGCTGGACTTAGGGAAACTCTTGAAGAGTGACAGAGAAGAATTAGATACTTTGCAACTATGTGAGATTGGGGTTAGCAGTTTTAAGAACAATTAATCATTGGGAAAGAAGGATGAAATGAAGGAGCAGATCACAAAGTAAGCTTTGCTGGCAAGCAGGCTTTGGAGAGCTGCTCAAAGCTCATCTAGTCCCACATGATTTTCACAATCTTAACCCCATTTTCCATTCTCACTCCAGATCCTGGTTTCCTCTCACCCATTCCATACCTCCAGTGCCCCAGCCACCATCTTGGCTCAGCCCAGGCAGTGTGTGCTCACCTATCCTCATGTCTTGTTAGCTTACCTATGACCTTCCTGAAATTGCACTGCCACACCACGTGGAGGGGACAGCTGGCACCTTTGGTGGACACAGCGCTGCCCCACAGCCTTGGTGGAGCCTGGTTTGGTCATTTGGAGCTGCTGCATGGGCCCAATGCCTTGGTGGGACATGGCTGCTCTGTGGCTGCATTTTTCTCCTTTCTCCTCAGAACAGCCCTGCTCTCCCCAGTGCCTTTGCCATCTTCCCCATTCCTCTGCATCCTCCATTTCCAGAGGTAATCTCTGGGTTGCCACATTGCGGTGCCCAACTGGTGGTTAAAGTGTAAGAACAGAGCTATATATTTGGCTTAGATGCAGCTGCTTCTCCTGTGCACACTGGAGTTGATCTCTCCTTTCCAGCCCTCCCAAAAGGGCCTTGGGGACATCCTCAGTCCCCATTTTCCTGCCATGGACTGATTCAGTGTCAGGTTGTTCAGTTGCCTCTGTGCTCAGGCAGAGTTTGGGAGGCTGGGGATAGGGAGTTGCAAGTACCTGTGGGATGAGTGCCATGCCTGACACTCCATGTTATATCATCTGGGCCTGACTGAGGCTGCAGGTGGAGGACAACCCCTCAAAGTATCTATCTTGGATGGCCCTCAAGAGCAAGTGTTGCAGGCCTGACTCTGGTCTGCCCTTTGCTGGTGGTGACACTGATGCTCTCATGAGCAAGCTGTTTATACTGTCCATGGCTCAGTTTCTTGAGTTACAACCAAAAAACAAAAACAATTTCTTTGGGAGAAGGGGGAGGATTTTAAAATATTTTAAACGGAGTTTGTAAAACTTTGATAAACATGATGTTTTAGGAGTTGTAGTCAGAAAAACTTTTCCTAAATGTTTTAAAAAACAAAAGAAACAGTGTAGCCAAAGTTGTGTTACCACATCACTCCATCCAGGAGTCCATTTTTTTGGGAACATTTGCAGGCACCATGCAAGCAAACACTCTTTTGTAAACCTTCTTCATGTTAAAGGCCTACATATTGTCCTACAGGTTTGTAGCAGTTTTGTTTTTTAGGCTTGAGAGTAGTTCTTGTCTCAATTTCATTGCATTAAACCTGGTTAAAATGTGTCTACTTCAGTGCAGCTGAGAAAAGAAAATCTGGATTCCCATTTCTTTCAAGGATGATAATCCAGATTTGGAGAAAGATATTCTCTCTGTGTGTTAATGGATCTGGTACTGGAAAACTGGATATGGGAGAATTGTCAGAAATCTATTTTGGTATAAGAATGCTCATTCTGTAAGTTCTCCACATGAAAATGTCAAAATGCAAGAAGTGTTTCATCAGGCAGGCTGATGATCCTCACTACTGTCTTGTGACAAGGAAGTGACCTCTCATGGCATCATGTTTAAAATGAGCTGTTTTAAACTGTTATCTGTCTACTTCTGTCTTTCCTCCTTTCCTCTTTTCTGTCATAAGATCCATATATTGTCTTAATCTTTCCCCAGTTTTGATCCTGTAGTGTTTGTTCTCGTTTATTTGACCACTGTGAGGCCTACCATAGGTGGAAGTTTATCAGGTCTTATTTCAGAGTCAGGGTACTTTAGTTAGCACAGTGGTTAAAATATAAACAACAGTAGAAGGCTTTTTAAATAGACGTTGACCCTTGAAATTGGGTTTACTGTAAGCTCAGAAAAATCCCCTGCAAAAGAAATTGCAAACAGCATCAGAACACGGGTCACAGCTTGTTAAATAAAATAAAATAGGCATAATTTACCTATATTTCAGAATCAGAAAAAGACAAAAACCAGCCACTTAGATATCAGTTATTTGCTAAGAGGAGAAAGGACCAAAGGGAAGATTTGGCTGTTTAGAGGGAAAAGTATAAAATGGCAGCTCTAAGGAAGGATTAAGACATTAAAACAGCATTAAGAATGGGATGAGTGCTTAGTTTTAAAGGAGCTTGTACAAGAGCTCCAAAGGGTAATAAGTATGGTATAGATTCACGGAGAGTTTGGGGAATAAAGAAGATATGTTTACTTTCTTTTGAAAGACAAGCAGAACGAGTGACAAAAAGCACTTGCCCTGAGTCACAGAGCCAAAGCGTACTTTGGGCAGCAAACTCAGAAGATACCAAGTAGGAGGGCAAAATCATTCTCCATTTCTGAGACATAGCACTTCAGAGAATCCATACCTAGGTAAAGAGTGGCATACAGCAGAGAGACCCAGTGGGCAGCTTTGAGTCCTGCCTGAATGTCCCATCATGTGATGCCCATCAGTAGCAATGCTTTGGTGATCTGCTGTAGCCTGCTGCACATTTCTGTGAGTGGGAGCATGTCTGCCTGCAACTTTTTTTTTTTTTTTTTTTTTTTAATTTGTTATTTTACAAGAATACTATACTGCCTGCAAGTAAGTGCTAGTCACTCCATATAGGTAGGGATGCACAGCAAAAGCGGAGAAGCATCATATAATAGGGCCTGAAATTCAACTCGCATTCCTATATTTATTTTTAATTCTGTTTTCTTCTTGGAAAAGTCTATGAAGAAGGGAGTAACTGTTTGCACTTGGGCTCCTCAGAGACTGGTGCCCAGAGGGTCATGGCTACACTGTTTGGGGTTTAGCTGGCAAGTATTTCCTGTTTCTGCTGCCCCAAATCACAGGACCCACCTGTGACTGCTGTTCTGGAGCTTGTGTGGAGGTAGGGTTGTTGAACTTTTATCAGTCCTTCCTCTCACACATAACAGCAATGCTTAAGCCTTTGACCACTCTGTTCAAAATTACTGTTTCTGGTATTCCTTGGATGAGGGGTAGGGCTGTTTGAAAGTGGAATGTGGAAGAGAAAATGAAGGGGAGAAAAAAGAAAAAAAAAAAAACATAACCTCTCTTTCAATTCTGGAAAGAAAAGCAGAAGAGAGAATGTGTAGGAAAAAAATGGTAACGTGGTCAAGAAAGAGATTTTGCATTTTACCCAACAATTGCAAAATGCTTTCCAAGACCCAAGCAAATGTCTGTTATTTGTAAAGTGCTATTTTGGTATTTTTCTACTCACAAAACAATATTGAGTTGCTACATTACACAATTATCACTGTAGCTGTGTATTGTTTAACAATGATTTCAGCATCTGAGTACTAATGATGAAATCAGCTGTCTAGAAATGTCACTGAAATAGGATGAATGTTTGTAACTCCTTGCTCTTATGACAGTCTCAGAAATGAGGAATAAACTGTGTCCATTTTCCGTGGAATATATACATATACTGAAATTATCAGTGTAGTTTCTAGTTGTCACTTACATGTAGGTTTATTTCCATGCTTGTTCTTGACTCGTTAACTTGCATAAAGGAAGGATGTTCTCACTGGTTTAATCTAATTGAAATTAAGTGCTAAAAGGTTATTAAATGATGTTATATTTCACTCAAGATTTGTGTTGAGTTATACCAGTTCAACCCACTTGAGTCAAGGAGACTTTTACTGGTATTTCAGTGGAGTAACAATATTGCCTGCAGAATTAACTATTTTGGCTAGAAAAATGGACAGATTTTATGTGTGTGTGTGTCTGTGCACGTATGAGTATGAGCATGTGTTTTTATGTATGTGTGAATGTTTAAGAAAGAAATAGTTTTTTTCTGAGGTATTTGCACTGACACTTCTACATTCCTAGTCCAAGGCTGTGTTCCATGTGGTTTTCACAGATTCACAGAATCACTCAGATTGGTGGGGACCCTGGGTGCTCTCTAATCCAACCTACTTTTCAACATCATTCATTAGAGTCCTGTACTCTGTGTACCTGCGGAGGTCTGAAGTTATTTACAGAAGACTGGAGGTTCAGGTTGGAAATTAGGAGACATTTCTTCTCAGAAAGATCAGTCAGGCATTGGAACAGGTTGCCCAGGGAGGTGGTGGCATCACTGTCCCTTGGGGTGTTCAAGGAAAGGTTGGACCTGGTGCTTAGGGACATGGTTTAGTGGGTGACACTGGTGGTAGGGGGATGGTTGGACCAGATGATCTTGGAGGTCTTGTCCAACATTAATGATACTATGATTCCATGATCCTATGATATTATCCACCAATTAATGCCTCAAATTAATATGGTGTTTGCTAAACCATCAATACAGAAGTACCTTCTGGTGCTAACACTAGCTTTAGCATCTGTGTTTTTAAGCAGTTTATAAAAACATTTATGATGGCTCCAGCTTAATACATGTTATATAAAAATCTTTTATCCTTTGAGCACTATAAAAAGAAGGCCAAAATAATAATAATAATAATAATAATAATAATAATAATAATAATAATAATAAAAACATAATATGCATTTGCAGGAGGCAGCACAGGAAATGCTTTTTTATTATTATTATTTTTTCCCACCTGACTTTCATGTGTAAAATTCTTAGCTAAGCTCAAGGAGCTTTGCTTTAGAAATTATAGAAAAATTGCTGATCAACTTTATTATTTCCTCCTATTGTATTTTAATGTAAATTAAATTTCTGAAATATGTCATTAACATATGCCATGTGTTCAGAAGACTGTAGCATATTGGATTCTATTTTTGCCAGAGAAAGGGCAAAATTATAAGATTCGTAACAAACAATGAGGTCAAAGGAGGATGAAAGTGGGGTGAAAACTTTAGTAGGTGATACTCTGCGGAACTAGAGTTATCTTCATACTTTTTTTTCAAAGCTTGCTTTCAAAGTCTGCAACACCTTCCCTAGTTAGCAATTGTCCCTTAGTCATAACATTTTGTATACAATAACTTCTTCAACAAAATACACTCTAGCAGTCAGGAAGGTTCGAAGTGCTGCTGTTGTCTACAAGCTTAGGATACAGGAGAAAACAAGACCCAGTGGTACATTTACAGGTATGACATAGTAAACGTACAGTACACCAAAGCAGTCACAAGAAGCATGGATGAAATGAAGAAGGGTGGTACTTGTGTGCCAAGGATGCACTGTGCCATCTGATGATAGTGATGGTGTTATAATCAGTTCTAGGGTCTGTGTTCCTAACTTCTATGATAATGTATTGAACCTGTCTTAGTAGTAATGTGTTGCACTGTAAACATAAATTCATTTTCTCATCTTGAGAAAATAACACAGGATTTCCAGACTGCAACCTCTAAAAAACTAAACAACAACAACAAAAACAAACATAAAACCAACCAAACAAACAAACATACAAACAACAACAGAATAGCAACCAGCACCTCAGAAAATTCGATGTATGCAGTTATCAAGAATAAAAGACATCCAGAAAGGACTCAGCCACAGAATGAAGATAAAGCATATTCAGAGAATATTGTAAAGTGAAGGCTAGGCAGAGGTTTCAGCCCCTGAAAGCATAGTGCAGAGATAGGATGGATTGCTAATAAATCTCACAGATTTCTGGGAAAGAAACCCAATTTCCAAATGTGATGAATAGCCACATGAAAACTGTCATATATATTAGGGTGTTTAGGGAGAGCTACACCATCCCAAGTCACCCCAAATCTAACTAATTAGCACTGGGAGGTACTTCGATATGAGCTTCCAGGCAGAATGGCCTTTCTTAAACCTTGAAATCAAGGATAGCCTTTGGTTTATATGAAACAGTAACATTTCAGCAACAAATAGACAGTGTTGTTGGGTTCCAAGTGGGGTATGCACAGGTCTATTGTGCTGCAGAGATCTGCAAATTACTGTCAGACTGTCCAAAGCCTCTGCAAGCAATGCTATTGCTTAGGGAGGCAGACTACCAGCAGGCAGAGTTCAGCATATGCCAGCAAAAGATATGAAATATTCAAAACTTCCAATAGGCAATACTTACAGGCACTGAGGAATGGCTTACAGGCACCAGGAGAGACAGGAACAATTTCCATATCTGGCTAGTTATTGTAGAGAATCTGTGCCAATGTTTTTTGAAGGAATAGCACTACTAGCAGAACTTACAAAAACACCAGTACATGGGGAATAGAGTGCAAGTGCCAGATGGCAGGAAGCCTTTCATGTGCTCAAGGAAGGACTGTACTCAACAGATTCTGAAAGCATCCAAGTTCACTGAGCATAGTTTGAACATATACCTCAAGAAATGCCTTTGGCTATATTCTCCTCTGGCTATATTACCAGAGAAGAACTATGTAGGGAAACACTGAAAACTATACTTAAGAAGAAAACTTTTGCCACTGGAGAGTGTGCTATGTTGGTGACAGCAAAACAAACTGTTCCTTGGGGACACACTTCAAGCATTGGTCCAACCATGTCTGGCAGGTTGTAAAGTGAGGTGAATGGTAATGACAGGCTGCAGAAGTGGTTGTAGCCTGAAATATGTTACCCTGTAACAGCTTGTCACACGCTCAGTGGATCACAAAGAAGAAAAGTGAAAGAGACCCACCACCATCTCCAGCTCCTCTTCATCGGAGCACAGAGGTCTGTGGCAGCGTGAGAAACTGCATGCTAGGGCCACATCCTTTAAAAAAGATGGCCTGTTCCTGCAGCCATGGTGGGAGTACACAAACACAGGCAGACAGGATGGAAGGAGAGCAGGAGCTGGGAGAGGGAGACAATATTCAGAATCTGGAAGGAATCCAAGAAGATATTGTCAAGAAAGACTGGGTTAGAGAACAGTTACTCAAACAGTATCACGATGACCAATGGAAATTGCTGAGTTGATCTTAATAGGAACCATGAGAAATTGATAGAAAACATCAAGGAGTGAGTAGAGAATCTGCAAATGAGTTTTTATTTTTTATTTTTTTGTTAACTGTATTGTTGGTCTGTTTGTTTGTTTTAGTCCCAAAATGAGTTTATAAAGCCTCATCTCAAAAGTTATTTAGAGCAATAATAAAGTACATAAGTACTGAATATAGACTTGTAGTATACTTCAAATCAGACACACAATGCGAAGACTACAAGATATAGAAATAAGTGTTCAGATTAGAGATCCACAAACAGGTGTACACTTCTGCTTTAGGACAATACATATTCTGCTTGGAAAAGGTGTGTTTTAAACTGATACACAGAAAATTGGAACAACAGATCTGGTCCCCAGATCTGGTCCCCAGATCTAGATTTTGAAAAGTCCTGCATAAAGAAGAGATCTCAGAAAAGCAAAAGTAAAACACATTAATATCAACAAAGTAATTCTGATTGCCATATTCTTTATCTGTCGTGAGTAGACAGATGAAACTCTACGACAGCAATTTTGCCTTTAAGGTCAATTCATGCTTCTTTTATTGATTTCTTATATATATATATATATATATATTTTTTTTTTTAACAGGCTTTGTACTAATTTTCCTCAGAGAATGACTAACAGAAGTAGGACCCTTAGGCAGCTTTTGTGGTTAATTCCTTAGGGCAACTGGAGGCACTAGGCCCCTTGTCAGGCTATTGCTATTAGGGATAACAAGCTCTTGAGCTTAAAGCATTGAAGCCAGGTAGCTGGGCCTCTTCCACAAAGACTCTTGGCCCTCCCCCTTGTTAAAGCGATATCTGTCAGGTGTGGATGCTTAGAATTTTGGTATAAAACAGCAGATCCCCAGATCTGGTCCCTGGATCTCGTCCCCCCCTCCTTGGATCTGAAGTGGAGATGAAGGAACAGCTAGCGCAAGGAACACAAAAATCAGTTGCACCACACTATGATGTGCTTGGCTCTGAGCTTGGAGACTGCAGCCCTCTTCACATTTCCAGATCTACAGGAACACTTTGGCAGCCATTTTGCCTTTAACATCATTTCTTTATTCTTTTATTTATTTATTTTCGTACTTTTTACTTTGTATTTTTTTTTAACAGGCTCTGTACTAACTTTCCTCAGAGAATGACTGACGCAAGTATGAGCCTTAGTCACCTTTGTTTTTAATTCATTAGGGCAACTCTAAACACTAGGCTCCTTGTCAGCTTACTTCTATGAGTGATAAGTAGCAATTGAGCTTAAAGTACTGAAGCCAGGTAGAGGAGCCTATTCCACAAGGCCTCTTCGCTTCCCCCTTGTTAAAGTGATATCTGCGAAGTGTGGATCATTTGACCTTCGCTATAAAAAGGCAGGTCCCCAGATGCAGATGCTGGAAGTAGCTTCAGTAACTGACTTGGAGTCAATGCGACAGGTGCGTTTATGCTCCTCCTGGAACACGTGTCAGCGATTTCCTTTGGTTGCTGCTTGAAGAGACGTTTTCTAACCCAGCCTTTCTTGACAGCTTTGATAGCAGTCTTTTTCCATAGCTCTGAGTGGTAACCAGGCCACGTCTATTGGCTCTGGGAGGCTTAACTAACCTGGCAGTTCCCTTGCTTTCTTCACCTCCGTGTTGCACCTCCCTCATGGGCTGCCAAGCATAATGAGTCAAGCAGCAGTGCCTGGTGCACACCTTCCCTTGCCCAGCTTCCCTGCCCACTGAGATATCCTTGCCTCTTCTGGAAATAAACTGAGAAAGAACAGTTAATTTTTATGCCCAAAGTCAATATCAGGGATGAACTGTTGGTGTTGCAAGTGAAAACAGGGTTTCTGTGCAAGTTCCACACAAACATGTTAGATACCATCCAGCTCACCATTTTGCCCACTGGAATAGTCATGTTTTCCATACAAATGTAAACCCAGGAAATTTAGGTGATTGCACAACACAATTCAAAGCTCGTCTAGGGTTGTGAGAATGGGGGGAATTAGCCGCAGGGAGACGCAAAGCCACCAGCTCCTGGCAGTATGGTCACAGTGTACCCTGTCCTGTCCTTACCCAAGGTGGTGTCTGGGTTTGGTTGTTACCTTCCCAGTCCCGGAGAAGCAGCAGAAAGGGGGATAGATAACAGTGGTGGATACAGGAACATGCTTGTCTGGGAGAAGGTTTCTTGCACAGGTTTTTGGGAAGACCTAATGCCTAGAGATAGGCTAGTTGCTTGCATGTACAAAGCAGAAAGGTGGGTGTCTGAACAGAAAGGAAGTCATTTTCATGAGCTGGAGCATTTCTCAGATGAGAGTTTTCAAGCAGGAACCTGACAGCCACTGCCACATGCAACATGGCTGACTTACCTGTGCACAACACCGACATACTGACACAGTAATAATTGGTCAACATAGCTATTGCTTTGTGATAACTACTTATTCTCAGCCAGTAATGATATTTATTTAAAATTCTTATGAATTATTTTGATTTTTAAACTATGCTAGGAATGTCATTTCTGACACAGAAAACCTAACCTGCATCCAGATTCAGTGGGCAGCCATTACATTCTTGATCCAAGACAGAAAGCTAGGAATTTGGACAAAACCAGTAGGTTTTGATGGCTGGCTACAGTCTAGTCCCCAAGAGGTGACTCCATATTGGACAAATCTGTCTTTATTTTGGCAGACCAGAGGTCCTCCAACTTCAGCCTAGGGACAAGAAGAGAGAATAAGGTAAGTCCTCTAGTGATGACATTAGACATGCAAACAACAAAACATTGGCAGGAATAACATCGTATGAACTCTGAAGGCCTCACCTTAGACTATAGCTGAGGTGAGGGCTGTAGAGAGAGGGAGAGTGTTTTCTTCTACCTATTGTAACAAAAAATTGAAGCAAAAAAAGTTTTTTGTTTTTTTTTTTTTTTTTTTTTTTTTTTTTTTTTTTTTTTCCTCTCCAAGGACACAGGCCATGCCTTTGGTCTGAAGAAGAAAGACCCAAGTACCAATCATGGATATAGGAATATCCCCAGACCTCTGTGAGGCCAATTACACAGCAAAAGGAAGTCTTTTAATTTTCCACATCCTCTGACCTAAATGGTTCCAGACAAAATTAATATAATCCTTACAATGCTGTTTCTTAAAATCCAGGCATGGTAGGATATGAATACCTTGAGCAGTAATTTATGTGCCTATCAGTGAATGTACCATCCGTACTCTCAAAGATGGCTTTTGTACTAGCACTGGATACCTGCTCAGACAGATTAGCATTTACTTTCTGACTCTGTCACCAAGTAGTCAACAGCTTTTTATTGAAAAGTATCCAACATGATATTTTTTATTAAGAAAACCCCATTTTAAAAGTCTTTTCATATGCTTGTGAAAAGTAGAAAACTGGAAGCACTTTGAGCATTCGTGATTGGAGGATTAAATAAAAATGTGGTACAACATCAGGTGGACACTAGTTTTCCACCTCTGTCTAGGAACAAACAAAAGTGCAGGTAGTACATCACAGACTTTATTTGTGCTGGGATGGGATATTCACAGTCCTGGGCTACTATCAGTCAGGATGCTTTTTGGAGAAGAAGGAGAAATTACCCTATGTAATTTCCCAGCTACTCTGGTTGACAGTGTGAGGGAAGAAAAAATGCTCTGTATACCTCAGGACTCATGCCTCATGCAGAGGCCTTGAAACACGGAAGCTATTTCTGAGCCTTGAAAACAAAACCTGACATTTGATGTGTTCACACTCAAAGCTAGATTATTCTTACCTCACAGTATCGTACGCTTCCAACAGTAAATCCACCGCAAAATTCATGATTATTGATACTCCCATGTAAAAAGTCAGGGCGATGGCATATTCTGTTTTCAAGCACAGGGAATTCAATGTCTTTCAATGTCTTGCCTGCATTAGTACCTTTGTGAAGAACAAGAAAATGCACCTGTAAATGGTAGCCTAGGCTACCTGTGATGCAGGGAGGCCTGAGTAACGAAAGGACTGGGATCTGTCCCCAGCTCTACTATAGATGCTGGGGTCCTGAAGTACCTTGCTAAATCTTTAAAATTTTCTGTAATTGGATCATGCCTGCTCTCAATAAGCAGTGATTATTCTTCTTTGCAGAGATTTTAAATACGTAAAAACTGATGCTTAGTATGCAGAAACATTGTGCCTATTGTAGGTGTTCATTATTTCATCCTTATTTCAAAGGGGAAAGACCTGGATTTGCTTTGCATTAATTTGAATTCTTTCAAGCCTAAAGATAGTGTTTTCCAGATAAGCAAGTTTTTTTGAAAACAAGGTTGATTTTTTTCCAAAGCAGAGTGTATTTTGATGTGGGACTCTAGCTCTGCTGCCCCTTTCAGAAACTAGTTGCATGATATGGCAGGACCCTCTCCTACTGCTAAAAAGCAACAATGGTCTGTTGATTTTCCCACCCTGAGGCACTTCGAGAAAAAATCTAGCCTGTACCATTTTCTTGTGGCTGTGATCACAAGAACATGGCAAGCAGCTGCCACCGTGTGGCAAGCTAAGCAAAAGCAACAACAAAAAACCACACCGGAGAAAAGTGTTTCTTGATAATGCTGATGATAATGATTTTTGATAATGCTGCAGCAAAGCAAGCGGAAAATGGCTGGGTATTCTCAACCCTTGAGCACAAGTAGAGTGAGAGGAGGGCAACAGAAGTCCACATAGGTCAATTTTTAATGCTAGACTCTGAAACAAATTCAGGTGAAGGTTTTACTGGCATTAAAAACCTCCAGCTTGAATTCTTTGCCTGTGTCCCAAAGGTAGCTGGGTCTGAGTAAGCTCTGACTGAAAGGAGCCACAGTTCCAGGGATGCTCTCTTGTTTCGGGAACAAGGCTTTAAGGTTGGTGCTTGCTTGTATATCCTACCTGTCTGGAGTGAACATAGGTCCCTGAAGAAGACACTACAGATAGTAATGTTTAGACCAAAGGAAAGCAAGCACAAGCTTCATTCATATGTTTAAAAAACGCAAATGCAAAAATAAAATATAATATAAAATGCAAATACAACATAAGTGTAAGCTGAAGAAAGCCAAAAAAAAAAAAAAAAAAAAAAAAAAAAAAGAGAGATAAGGTAGTAAAGTCTTATGTCTCATTTACCCCTGTTCTCTCTTGCTTAATGAATTCAGTTAATGTGAGTGATGGGGGGGAAGGTGGGTGGGGGGTGGGGGAAACAAGGTCTGAGAGAAAGAAATTAATAATGTTGCCCACTGACTTTTGACTTAGTTAAATCTTACATTAGTTAAATCTTAGATACAATTTGTTTTTCCAGGCCCCCAAAATACATATATTTTGGAATTTGGATTTAAAAACCTCCTAAGTTTTCAGCATCACTGAATATGCTTTACCTCTTGTTTTTCCAAAGGCAGTTAGAAAACATACTGAGTTTCTTTCCACCATCAGACTTGTTTCGGGCAAACAAACTGGTTTTACATGGTCACTAATTCTTACAGAACTGGAAAACAAACAAAGAAAAAAAAGATACTTATAAAAATAATCATCTATTTGTTCAGTCTTCCTACTCAATAGACTGTACCAGGAAATGGGTAGATGGGGAAAGATGGACAAGATGGCAGCATCTTAAAATTATATAGATGATTGTAAGGTGGTGGCTGGTCACTTACTGAAAAAAAAAAGAGGTTACCTACCAGCAAACAAAAGTCTCTGAGATTTGTCTGTGGGCACAGTCACAATAAGAGTGTATTTGCAGCATAGTGCTAGCAAGCTCATCACTGGTTACCCAGGTAGTGCAATAGGAACATGTACAAGCCCAAGCACAGCCTTAGCACCCCTTACAGGTAGGGTGAGATGGACTTCTATTAGATCCTCTCTGCCTCAGAGGCTGTAGATATTTCCAGGGACTTCATAAGAGGAGGGAAGGTTCAGTATAGTGAAGCTGTGTCTGAAGAAGCTGTTAAATGAGATATACGGCCGTCAGGAACTATCCCTGCAAAAGTTGGTCCTGCTTTTTAAGGAGAACAAAAGGATCTGGATGAACTCCAAATGTTGGGTCAGAGTACAATGAGACTTTTTTTTTTATATAGCCCCTTTTCAGGCACAGAATGATTTTCAAAGTATGAGACAGATCTGGTCCCCTGACACATTTGAAAGTAAAAATTTCTTCAAAACAATGATCTGAATGAAACATGAATGAAACAGTCCAGAAGGGTAGGAGTTGTTAATCAGCTCCTGTGCTGAAGCTACAGTTGTGCCAATGCCATTACCACCATTTTGAACTCTATCTTCCAGATCGCTGAAGTTTGGGAATTTCTAACCTCTACTCTCTCATAGTTCCATGAAATTAATCCTGCATAATTACTTATTCCTTTAGGAATGAAATCCAGTTCTGTATTTTCCAAAGCTTGTTCATTCACGTCTCAATAAAGCGCGTTAAAACAAACAAACAAACAAACAAACTGAAAATTGATAGGCAAGATAGGCAAGAGGAGAATAAAGTGAAAAAGCTCAGCTTTCTCCATGAAGAAGCTGTGGTGCTTCTTGGCCAAAACCTCAGCTTGTGCTCACAGCCCTCGTGGCTGAGCAGAAAAAGCCTCCAAGCAGATCCTCCAGACACAACTTTGCTTTGGTTTATCTCCATACTCTCTGTTTCTGTGGAGCCACCACTTAGGAGGTGGTGAGTGGAATCCCCCATGGCAATCCCTCCCATCCTAACTGGGGTTGTCTTTCCTAAACTGTGCAAGTAGCTCACACAGGTTCTGACAGGGGGGTCTTTCAGGAGGACAGATGCTCAGTATTTGCCCTTGAACAGATGTGTAAACTAATACTCAAAGGGACTCTCACACTCTCACCTAAATCTAGGCTGAGGTAACTCATGACTTCAGAGTAAAGATGTAAAACAGAGTGGAAAACTTGGATTGAAATGGCACCTGTGCAGCTTTAGCAGGGCAATGTCAGCTCCACTTGGTTCCTTCAATAATTTCTGAACACTTCGGATTTGAAGGGATGGCTCTGCTGCATTTAGATTCTGTATCCCAAGAAAGACCATATAGGAAGAGGGATCTGTTGACCTGGAAGAAATGACAGTGGCAAGGTTATACACCTATGCATAGAATCAGAAATGTCACTCATAAAATTTGCTCATTTCCAGGAGAACTGCAATAAACAAGATGGCTAGGCTGCTGTTTATAACAATGGATGTCCACATTTACTCTTGGGGAGGAGAAAAATGAGATTTTTTTTTTTAACAGTTTGATTTTTATAGTAATGAAAAATCCCATGAGCTGCAAACAATGTGGCACCTTCTTGCAGTGTTCATAACAGCTTAAGCCCTGAGGGTCAGCTGCTAGCTGCAATTTTTCCAAGTGCAATTAGCACCATCACAGCTGTCTTTCAGCATGCTTTGGGGTGAGGGATACAGCAGATGGAGGAGGTAACCTCTGTTGTGCTCTGTGTCTATTTGACTGAGACAGAAGCAGCAGACAAATCTACCTGCTGGCAAGAAAAGACAGGAATTAAGGCATAGGTTGGGAGGTTGTAGCAAGCAGCTGGAAATTTCTTGACACAAGCCCTGATTTTGGTCTAGCCAGCCTCAGAGGGAAAGGCTTATTTCTCTTTGCATCACCAAAAGAATTATGGGAGCAATTAAACCACAGGTTTTAAAAGTAGTAAAATGAAATGGAAACAAAACGGGGATCCTGCATACTGTATGGTGAAAACAAAAATGACCATACTATAGTGCCTGCAATGACATTAACTGTTCTATCAGGTAACTTACTACTTTGGATGTGACTTTGGTATTCTATAAACTTATTGTGTCTCAGTAGAATGTATTGTCTTTATCAGTCATCAGTGTTATTAAGGCTTTAACTTATTGATTTCCCAAGACACACATTTGCTCACTTCAGACATTAGAGATGCTCCTTGCTTGTTTTAACATGGAGAGACTGTGCAGATATTGCACAGGCCAAGGAACCGTCCTCCAAGGTCAGCAAGTAAAGCGCCTTTTCAGGTACATCTTGCACCTCTGTTGATTTTCTCATCCAGCTGTAAGGAATGCCTGTCACTCATTCTAGTGGATACTCACTCTTGCAAGCACTGAGCTGCAGTAAGGACCCACTGTGGATCTATCAGAGTGCCAGAACAATGGTGTGCGTTGGTACTAGAATAGAGAAGACAATAACCACATTAATCTAAGACTGCATGATCAATTCTCTACCACCTGTGCTGTGCACAATGGCAAACAAGCAATATGCCCCATATTGAAATCTTAACACTCAGAGATTGTCTCCTGCCAATTGCAAGAGAAATCAAATGCAGATTTTCAAAGGACAAACCTTATCTGATTCAGAACATGAGAGATATGAACAGAAAATTGATAGCCAGGTGACATTTTTGCAACAAAGTTCCATTTTAAAGGTGTACTCTTTCTTTCAGGAATTTAATATAAGCATTTGCATTTCCTAAAAATTTAACTTGTGATGTAATGGGTTTGTCCTGATAAGCAATTAAGAAAAGGCTACATTCTGCTTATCTGTGGGAATGTCTTGGTTTGTTCTTTACATAAGTCTTGCTATGGACTTTCAGCTTTTCTTGGGATATTATTTTTTATGGTGATTTTCAACAATTTTATAGAAATTTTCATTAGCCTTTTTGTATGGACTTCTTAATGTCCAGTTCAGCCACTCTGCACCTGTGGAAATGCTATGCATGAATCTTTTTTTTTTTTTTTCTTTTTTCTTTTTTTTTTTTTAATACAGAGAGACAGTGATCTTCACATGATTTTTAGCACAACTAGCATAGTCACAATGGCAATTTACATTTGAACATTCTTGGGCTTAAGTCCCCATTGCAGAATGCAAATAACTGTCGTTATCGTCAGTGGGAGTTATTCCTTCCCCATTTCGGTAAATCAAAACGTATTCAAGGTCTGCAGTTCCAATTTGCTCTCTAGAGATTAACAAGAAAGTGGAGAGTTTGGTGTTAATGACTTAATAATAACTACCTGGAAATATTATGACCAAAAAAAAAAAAAAGTTAATTTTAAATGCAAAGTTATTTTATGTAGAAACCAAGTCCATACTCCAGAAGCATATACATTGTTTCATACCAGTTCCTTCCTGACACCCATTTCTTGTGAAACCCTGGTGCTCACTAATGGTGATACAGTCTGGAACATCAATACCTTGTCCTGAGACTGACGTGCCAAGGCCAATACCCTGGAGATGCATCACACATGACATATTGCTCACAGGTTCGCCCACTTCTCATTGGGAATTTTCCACAGTCAGAAGAAGCTACAGCATTAAAAAAAAAAAAAAAAAAAAAAAAAAAAAAAAAAAAAAGCTAAAATGAAAGGTTTTAATGCACATCTGTAATGCCATTCACAGTGCTATCTGATGAAAGAGAAAAAGATAAGGCATTTTTATATCTTCTTTAGGCTTTCACTGTTTATGTTCTTTAATAGGAACTAAGAACAAAGAAACAACCAGAACCCTTGGGCTACACTATATTATCATTACCTTGAGCATTTTAACCTGGAGCTAATACATCACCTTTGACATAAAACATTAATTTACGTGGCAAAAATTGTCAGCTATGTAAAACTATAATGAGCCCTCCGCCAAAATGAAAATTTGGGGTGGAAGTTGAAGGGAAAAGAGAGCTAAAGAAAGTGAGTTTATTGCCCAGATCAATTCAATATAATAAGAATTTCTAAAATCTTCAAAACATTACAGGCTACACCTTGATCAAATTCAAACCAATCACTGGATTATAAATATAAGCAGATATTTTACCAGCTGTGGTATCTGTTGTTTGTACACCATTCCTTCATTTTTTGCTATGCAGCCCTTACATCTGCTTGGCAAAATTATTGTGTAAAATCATAACAGATTTCTGCCTAGATGAACACACTAGATGGCCTGCATGAAGGATATCACATCTAATGGAGTGCCCACTCTTCACTATTATGTGTTGCTACACTGTTAGAGTAGATACCTGACCTCTAGATGTTACTATAATACAATTCATACATGAAATTAAAAAGAAATATATTTTCCATATCTCTATCATATATTCATATATATATGTGTGTGTGTGTGTATGTATATCTGTAAATACCTGTCAAAATTCAGGCAAAGAAGGAAAGAGAAAAGCAAGTGAGATGCCTCTAGCAGGTGCACCAAGTAGTGCTCTCAGTACATTACAGGTGTTATTGGTATCCATTGCCAGAACACCACAGAAGTTAGAACATCTTTTGTTGCTGAATTTTCAGCAAACAGCACATCCACTCAGTGTAATGCTTACTATCCCAGAATAGAATGAATGAAGGAAGGAAACCATGCTTAAATATCCATGACCAAATTCACTACCTTTCCCAAAAGAAAGGCAAAATGTCAAGGGACAAATTACTTTAACATCCAGATCAGAATAAAAATGATGTCAGTAAATGATAAAACAGATTTTCATTTAATCTCTGGTAGTCCCAACTAGCAGATAGTTGTTTTAGCAGGCATTAGTCCTGCCACAAAGTGCATGGAAAGACTAACATGCACAACAAGGAAACCTTCTCCTGTGTTTGAGGACTCCAGGGAAGGAACGCCTCTTTCCACAGCTTCACTGGGTATTTCAAATTCATCTAGCAACTCTGAGTGCTTAGCTTCACTGGTAATAAAGAGCATATGAATTGTTATCTATGAAATCTTATTGATGATTTTTGGCACCACGCTATCTAAACTTTGGCTGAATATTACAGGCATCTGGTTTTGTCAAAATGCCATACATATCTAAATTCAAATCTAAAGCTACTGCCTACTACAGTTGTTTGTTGTTGGACTGAAAACTTTTTGTAACTACCATGATAGGTTGTAGAAACGGAAAACAGAGAAGTCTTTAAGGATAATTACAGCAGCGCGGGATTTCACAGTACTCCCATTTTTTTTCAGGGTCTGTTGTGAAGCACCAAAGACCATTTACATCTCCATCAGGATTTCTGCAATACTGTAATAATTACAAAAACAAAGAATGAAGACTCCAAATGTTAGCCACAGAATAAATAAGTTTATGGGTGCATGCTTTCTAAAAAGTGTTAATCAAAATTTTTGAATTATTTCCCCCAAACATTTCTTCATTAGATGTTATGTGCTTTCTATTGCCACTAAACACAAAATTCTCATTTTCTGTATCTCAAAACCAATAGTAAAATTATATAAATATGGTAAAGCTGCTATAATTTTCTTCATCCACCAAGAGTCAGCCTAGGTCTAGTGCTTTTTCAGGTCTTCTGAGAAGTGAAGTTTGACATGGGATGATTAAGTGCTTTGCATTAAAACACCTATTGTTGGCTTAATCCTTCTACTAAAGTCAGTGAGAGCAAATTAGGTCATCCCTGAGAGTATGCCAGAGACCTGTTCAGTTGGTGACAAACAGCAAAATGCATTGCTCTGGTGCTTTCAGAAATAAGGAAAGCCCTGAACGATTTTTTCTGCATTGTTTGCATGTCATCATCAACCTTAAGCTGTATATCTGTGCTTGAAATAACAACATCCTAGGTAATGTTAAATGCATCATTCTCTCTTCAGCACTGCTATAGGTCTAGGATATTGACATGATGACTTCCAGATACACTTAGCTTGGTCTATAGAGACTCAATATGAAGTGTTTACTGAGGGGTCATGGAGAAAGTAGACAATGTTCAATGACATCATCAGGTGAATTAGCAGCTGTTTACATTTTTATCCAGGCCTGCTCTTGGATGAGTCAGAGGAGTGAAATATTTGTGGCTATGAGGGCTCTGAGAACTCCACTCTTGACAAGTCCTGCCATTTCCAGTTTTTGCTACTGTGCCACGGTAGTCTTTACCATTGCCATTAATGCAGTCTGTGGAAAAAAATAATAATAATAATAATAAATAAATAAATGATTGTTACCTGTTGAATCTATGCATGGTATTGGTAAATAGAACTAAGCCAGTTTATGTACTTCCAGGATTTACATGCTCTTTACTGTCTATAGTAGAAAGACAAAAATGTACCCTGGGATGTGATCTCTTAGTTTGTCAAGACGGATGTCTTCCTGGACATAGAGAGTAATTCAACTGCAAAAAAATTCAAGGAACTTCAGGCTAAATATTTTCTGTAACATACTGCAAATATCTGAAAAGACTCCAAGATCCTTGCTAACCTAGGATCAGTAAACCCTTTTCAAGAGAAAAGCATGTTTAAGGGTCATCAGTCCATTATGCTGAGAGAGAGGTTGTTGCTTCCAAGGGAATCGCTTCAGCTACTTTCTCCTGTCGCATGTGAGTAAGAGTACACAGTGACATTTAGGAGTGAATCTTTTATCCAGCCCCACCAACTTCCCTTGCAAAATAAATATTCATTGGAAAGCTCTACTGAACATTCTGAAAAGTCACACTGCTTTGACCAACAGGGGTTATTAATTAAGGAAGCAATGATGAAAGACAGGGCAAAAGCCTTCCTCTGTTGGTGTATACATTTTGAATAACACGGTTGCCTATGAACAATACAGAAAGATAAGGGCAATACCCTAAAAACATAAAGCACAGCACGAGTTAAATTCTCATAACATTTAGCATCATTTTATTTCAATAGTACACAACTACAGAAATTGTCATCTATTTTCTTCTCAATCCCCTAAATGAAAAAGATAGTCCACAGAAAGTACCGTAAAATGATACAAGCTACAGGATGTAATCTGACAGCAGTACGGTTCTGAAAGCTGGAGGAGGGATATAACTCCTATGTTCTAGTACTACTCAAGAATAACTCTGGAAAATTGCTATTTGTTTTATCCACAGACTCTACAGGAAGTGACAGCTATAGCCATCTGTTACCAGACGTGGTGGGTGTGGTCAGGACAACACTTTGTGCTTTCTGGTCATTTGGTGTGGCCTCTTCTGTGTGATCATCGCATCTCCTGAGATTGCAGTACTCCCATATCTGTTTGGGGTCTGTGGTGAAACACCATGGGCGGTCATCACCGTCTGGGTTCCTACAATAGTTCTCCCTCAAATCCCTGTGAAAATAGGTACAAAACAAATATTCATGCTGCATAAGACAGAAAGTAATCATAGGAATACCTTGCCAAACAGAGTATGTACAACACAGAGATAAACACATTTATTAATTCTTTTACTATTGCCAGGTACCCTATCACCATCAAAAACATTAATGGCTGTGATAAAACTGGAGAGTTGTATTTCCCATGTACATCAGAGTCATGAATATATTTATACATAAGGAAATGTAATTCAAAGACTAGTTTAAATTCTGGCTGCAATATGTCAATGTGCTGAGTAGTTAAATAAATGCCTGATATGACAATAAATTCATTTCAAAGCACATATGTATGAGAATACACAATTGTGTGAATGTGCAAATTAGCAATAAATATGCTGGAAGATTATATATATATTTTTAGTGCCTGAGGGTTCTTTCTCATATGAAGAAGAATGGAAATTAAATACTCATGCAAATTATTAACTTTTTTATTTCTTTAAAAAAACAAACTAACAACAACAACAACAAAAAAAACACACCAATAATAATATATATATATATAAAACAGAACAAAACAAACAAAAAAAACCACAACACTTAATTCAGTGAGAACACGCCCATGACTGAACTTGCTGGGGCAGGAGGAATTAGAGTTCTTTTCTCCAACAATTTGCAGAGTTGCGGTATTTCCCCATCTTGAAAAAAGCTGAAATGCTTTTTTGTTTGTTTGTTTTCAGATATGCCAGAATAAACAAGTTCTACATTTTCACAGCTAAATTTTATTTTTTTTTAAATGTGAAAAAATATGCCTCCTCTGAGTATATTTCAATATGTTGTTATTTTTATGACAAAAAAGACTGAAAAATTCCAAATAAAATTATTTAGGGTGACATTATTTAAAAAAAAAAACAACAAAAAACAAAAAACAAAAACAAAAAATAGAAAAGTACTAAAGTTCCTGCCCATACTTGTAATCCTCCAAGGATTGATGGATTTCATAGCAGTTGTCTTGTTGCTTTTGTATGCTTATTAACAACTGGAACATTAGTAATTATGGTTAGATCTCTAAGTTGTTACTGATACAGTATTTTTACTCTGAATAAGTAAATAAATCAAGCGCAAAAATTCTCTAAACAAAATTCTGGATGCCTAGTTACAACCACAAAGAACATCTAAAATGATAGTTCTAATCATAATGCACTCATCTGTGTATTTTGCAACACAAATGCTGTGTTTTCCCCAGATGAAACAAGTAGAAAGGCCCCCATGAATATCTCAAATTCTTAACAAAAGTCGTATTTCAGTAGATGCCCAAACTCTGGTTACAGGCCTCCAAGATTTGGTTACACCAGTTCAGGTTTATGAATAAAGAGTTACCCTGGTATTTTACTAATAATTTAAATTACAGGTAAACACAGCTTTTTAAAATGAGACTAACAGAAAATGTCTTTGCATCTTGGTAAAATGATAGTGAAGGAAATTCTCTTTCATAGATACATTCCCTATCAATTTTTTAAAGCATAGGTATGCTTAAAAAAAAAAAAAATTAAAATAATATAAAATAAATAATATAAAAATAAAAAGTAAAATAAAATAAAATAAAGTAAAAATAAAAATTAAATTAAATTAAATTAAAATAAAATAGCAAAATTTTCAGCAATGGTCACTGTCAGAGCAAAAAAAAACGAGATAAACATACGCGTTTGGGAATTTTTCCAGGATCTTTTCAAGATTGCGTGGGGACTTGGAGTTCCAGGCTTGGCATTTCCTTCCTGATTCAGTGATGGAAGTTGTGCCACGATAACTCAAGCCTTTGCCTTGATAGCACTCCTTCACCTGGGGAATCTGTGCAGGCATATCTGCAGCAAACAGCAGAAACCGGTCCCTTGCATTATGATTTTATGTTCATATTGAATAGGCACAAGAAAACATCAAACACACATGAAAACAAAAAGGATTGACTCATTCATACAGAGGGCTTTCAGTGAGAACATCTCATCCAGTGTGAAAAACAGACGGGCATTTCCAAAGATATTTAGAGATTACCCTTATATGTCAGATGCTTGCTGGTGGAAGGTGCATTCCTCAGTTTCATTTTGGCATTTGTGGAAATGTTTGAGTTGAAAATGAAAAATCCTCAATGGTTAGAGATGTTAGCTATTTTGTCTCTGAAATAATTCTAAAATATAGATGACGTTAAAGTCCTATTCTTCTATTATTCTTTTGATTGCACTAACACTTTCTTGTTATTTTCTGTACTTGAATGGATGGATGTTTCAGATGAGATTTTTATTATTGTTGGATTTTGGAGGTTACTGTCTTCTCTTCCATAGTTACTTTCCAAAGATAGGACTTCCTTTTATTTAGCACTTAAAAAAAATCTCTTTAAAGCTCTTTTTCATTCTTCAGTGAACTTGCTAGAAATGCCCTGCCTTTGGGGGAAAAGTAAAGGAATAAAAAGTAATAATTTTTTGATACTGTAATTCTGCTGTATCAGCTGATGACTTACAGCCTTCACTGCACTTCCTAATCATTGAAAGTCCAAAATCTGGCAGGTTTTCTAACATGCCAAGCAGAGCAACTGCATTAACAACAGTGAAAAAGTGACTGAAATAGATTTGCCAGGAGAAACAAGAACTGAAATTACAATGAGAATCAAGAAGTGTCTCAGAGCTCTGAAGTCTTTATCTCAAGCACACTCCAGTACTCATACCAGTGCTCCCTTGTTCTGTCCCATCACAAGGGGGAATTGAACAGTATTCCCACCGAACACTGCTGTTGCTAGTGTAGCACCAAGGCCTCTTCTCTCCATCAGGATTTCTGCAGTAGTTTTCCTCTAAGCCCCTGAAACAGGAACACTGGCTTTAAATTACTCATGGAAATCAAGAAGGGTTATGTGCAAGATTTAACAATTACTGCATGCAGAACTCAACTCAGAGGTTAAATTTATTCTTACAGATGTATTACTTCATGTACCACTCACTAATCTGGGGTTAGCCTTTGAATTTCCTGTTTAAATGCTGATGTTATGAGAAGAACTTTTACAATGCTTACACTTTCTGCTCGTGTTTTTCAGCCAACATAGGGCAGTAAAAGCTGATATTGAAGTCACTGGTGTACCTGACCCGTACTGCAAGAACCAGACATGTCTGGATGTCACATGGTGTATGCCTCTCTCTGCTCTCAGCAGCTTTCTGCAGTGATGATGGACAGGGTTTCACATACCCAGGAAAACTTACAGAATCCATTTCACAACCCACCGGATCCACATACAGAGCTAAAAGCTAAAAGCCTGGTCATTCCCAGCTACCCATGCCTATTGACAATGCTATATAGACCCAGCTCCTCTGACCTAGGAGCATTTTGGGCCTTGGAACAATGCTCCAGAGTAATACACTGAAAGTCTGAAAGTGTGTTAAAGCACAGAGTCGATATAAAAGCACACAGTTTATATTAAAGCAGTAAATACCTATAACTGTGATGTAGGATGAGGAGGAATGCAAGTACAGGTGAGAACAAAGGTGCTGTTTAAAAAAAAAAAAAAAGAAAAAAAAACAAGAGCAAGACCTGAACTGCAATATGAAAAGTGACAAAAGGAGAGAAAATAACATCATAGCTCAGAAAACCTGTTCTCCTCTTGCCTCTGCATCTGGTTCACTAAGGGTATGTTCTTGGGTATTCATTAAAATGAAGAGTCTCAGCATACTTGCAGGGATATCTGTCAGGAATCCAGCCATGTTTGTGAGGAAACTGCATGTTCCAGTGCTGGCAAATGTTTCCCGATTCCGTGATAGCTATCCTGCCTCGATAGTCTTCTCCATGCCCTGAAATACACTGGGAACTCAGGCCAGAAACTGGTGGGCGCATAGCTGTAACAGGATTAAAAATAAATAAATTAATTAATTAAACAGGAGAAGAAGAAGAAGAAGAAGAAGAAACACAGAAGAAAAAAAAAAAAAAACAAAACAGCTAACAAACGCCTTCAAATATATTGAAACCTCTTTGATTTTTTTTAATGGTGAACATGTATTTTTTTCTTTTAGCAGAGATGACATTGGTGAAAAGTCATGGCAAAGCCGAAGTGTACATTATCACAAGCATTCAGGTTGCCAAATGGGTGTCCTGTGTCTGTCCCTTTACATCAGTCAGTAAATCAGTTTGCTGAGACAAGCCAGATGCAGTGCCTGCAGTCCCTTAAGAGCAGAGCTAGAAAGGCAATAAGCAGTCCGTTACGGTCTTGTAAAAACAAGTGGGATGAAGGGAGCACGTTAGTATAATATGTATAGGTAGGGTGGAAGGGCAGAAAGGATAAAGATAAGGGCTAAGATGAAATGCTGAGAGAAAGCACAACAGTCTTCTGAGGTAAGGCTCTGGCTTCAGTGGATTGGGAAAGTGAGGCAGAAGAAAGCATGAAAGAAAATGAATTTGTCTGGCATGTGAAGAACATCAAAGTAAGAGTAATGATCAGAACCTGCAGAAGCCAAAGAGAAAGCGAACTTACAATGCATGCCTATTACATATGCATTGTATATGTAATTTCCAGAGTAGACAAATAGGACCCTAAAAGGTCCTATTTAAACTTTACATTTTAAGCACAAAATGGAGATGCTATGGTATCTTTCACAGTCTACCCCATCATACAGAAGTCTATATACTTATTCTTCCATCTATAATTGTTCATGGTAAAGTGAACTACATCTAGCAAACACATGCTGCTGCTTAGAGCACTGTCAAAAGCAGATGTTAAAAAAAAGCTCTAGAGACAGAAACACAGTTTTTTTTTTTTTTTTTTTTTTTTTTTTAAGTGCAGTACAGTTTTACTAATGGCAGTGCTAATCTCATTATTCAGTCCTTGGAAATGTCCAGATCTAATGTTCTCAATTTAATGCATTAAGCTAACTCAGTGATAAATCAGGTTTTCTCCTGAGGTCTGAACTTTTTTCTCAGGATTTATCTCTCACTAAGAAAAAGGCAGTGATGGCTGTGCTGGCCAAATCCAGGTAAAATATCACAGTATGGCCATGGTGGCTTATGTGCTTTCCATGAGTCAGCAAGTCACTTGAAAACTACTACCTGAGATTTAAGCTGAATGCTCTGCCTTCTCAGGTAAATTGAAAACTAAGGTGGTTGAAGACGAATTCTGTTTTCCATAACACCTCTAGCATTGTTGCAGTTTGTGACACCTGCACTCTCGGTGATCTTACATGATTTTATGCAAGAGAAACACAGTGAGTGGTTCTGTTCATTAATGTATAATTTGCCTGATTCACAGGGATTTCCTCAGGATGCTCACAGCTGTCATTTCTTGTCTTTCCCCTCCCTGCCTAATTTTAATTAGAACAGCTACCCTGTGGAGTGATCTCAAGAAGTCAGACTCACTGCAACGAGGAATGTTGCAATATTCCCAGCGCTTAGTGGGGCTGGTGGTGAAACACCAAGGCCGAAGTTCACCATCAGGATTACGGCAATAATTCATCTTCAGATCCTTCCCTGGAAAGCTGCACATTGAAAATGGAAGATAGGTTTGTGAGTCAGCCTAGCTGTAGCAACTAGGCTGTCTGCAGGCAGGGTCTCCTAGGCACTGTGGAAATGAGTGGGGCAGCTCAGCACCGGGTATGACTCACTGTTTCTGTGTATATCCATGCATATGAGGTTCTTGGGCATCCCAGTGCTGGCATTCCAGCCCAGACTCTGTTCTGGAAACATTTCCATGGTACTCTTCACCATTACACATCATGCACTCCACTATGGGCCCTAGGCAGAAGGAAAACAAAGCAAGCTTTGCACCAGCCCTTGAACTCTGACCATGATCCACTCCTGACTACATCGAAAGGAAAACAGAAATAATAAATATTTGCTGTTCTTTTAGAGGGTTTTGCTCCAGGTGATGAAAGGAATCCAGAAGACCATATGAGTTACATCCTATCCAAATGAACCAAACTTTAGGGATATATACCATTTTGTGGGGGGAGAGGGGAGTGGCTTTGTCATATATCTGTGTGTACTGATAGCAGCAGGGGTTCTGTATGTAACACAGTACCTGGGTCAATCTTTGCTGTTGTTAAAATTAAACAAATCATTAGGGCTAAGAGCAGAAAAAAAAACAGCAAATTATTTAAATTGTTCGTTTCTTCTATATTTACAAATTATTTTGAAACTGGAGCCAGTTAAGAAAACAACCTTTGTGTTGAGAAATTTTTAAGTTCCAGTTTGATCTAAATTCACATTTGAAATTAATTGGCAACAATAAAGTAGGAGTAAATAGCAGGAATAATATTACCTACTTGAAAGCCCCTTCCCTGAAAAATAAACATACCTCCTACAGCTTCTGCAGTGTGCATGACCTGTCCCTCACACTCCGGGATGTTGCAGTAATCAAATCTGATTGCAGGATCTGCTGTATAACACCAGGGTCCATTTACATCATCATCAGGATTTCTACAGTAGTTTTCCTCCAACCCTGCACTGGGGTATTTTTCAGGTGTAATACTGCAATATTGAAATTACATTTTAATTCAATGCATTCAGTAGAGCAGAAGGGAAATGTCCAGCTTTCTCAGCAATCTTTGGGCTCTATTAATTTGTAGCAAAAATGAGAGAAACAGATTCTCTGTTGTAACACATAAATGAAATCTGAACACCATTCTGTAACTACCATTGCTAGTAGCCTCTTCCTAGACCCCAGCTGCCACTAATGAGTGATCTTGTAAGAACTATGCCAATCTCAAAGAAAATTATTGTCTTTAATACACGCATCCAGCTGATTAGTCAGCTAATTGCATCCTGAGGCTCTGTGATGTATTTTTCCTAAGGCTACTACATTAAAAGTGGAATATTTCTAGAGTCTATTGACTAAATGCAAGTGGACTCAAACTTTCAGAGACTTTGAAGCAAGTGACAAAATGCTTTTACTTATAGCAGTCCTCCCAAGGAAAACTAAAAGGTTTTTAAACAACAGACTTAAATAAGTGCTTCCAAGAATGAAGGCTAGCAGGGGAGTCATAAAGCTGCACAGACACCACTGCTCATATTTTTCACACCTCATACAAAAGAGAGAAATTCTGGCCCCACTGTCATCAATAGCAAAGTTTTTATCATGAATTGGTGGAAGCAGTATTTCACCTTCTTAAGAGCCCCAGAACATAGAGAACACTTCTCTAGATGAAAATGCAGCCTTTCTTTATCCAGACCATTGCAGTTCTCTGACAGTAGAATGAAAAGAAACAAGACAGATGAATAGAAAATTGTGTCTTAAAAAGTCATCTGACATACGGCTTTAATAACATGTGGTATAAAGTTTTTTATACACATTAAGTTGGAGAGGCTTAGAAAAAATTCAGAGCAACATGAAGACAAATATAATTAAGGCCATACTTTGGATTGTGGGGTGTTTTTTCTGCCCACTTCTGGCATGGAATACCTCTCCAAGTTTTGGCTTCTGTTCCTCTGTAGTCCTTCCCAATCCCTCTTTTACATTGTAGAAGGTAAACTGAAATGGAATTGGCTTTGTTAATTCAGTGGTGTTACAACATTGCATCTCTTGAATCTGAGAGTTTGCAGATTTAATTCTGAAGTTAATCACATTAGATTTACCCATGTTTTGAACCTCTTTTTCTTGGAAACACAGAGATGTGAAGATATTTTAAAATTAGATAGAAATGTCTTAGCAACTAGAGAGGAAAATTCTTGAAGAATGTTATGAAGCTAATAAAATCAAGTTAGGAAAGCAGATACAACAAGTTATAATATATATATATTATGTGTATGAAATGCATATTTATATTATCATATTACTGGGATAAAAAAAGAAAGTCTTTCACCAACAGCTGGGAATTAATAGAAGTTTACTGTTCATAAGCACATTCACAGTATGGGTATCATGCAACCATCCCTTCAAGACAGAGAATTTTTTAGTTATATGAATATGTTTGTTACAGAAGTGACACCTTTGATTCCTCTTAGACTCATACCCCAGTTGCTTTCTGGTGGGATTCTATGAAAGGGAGAATGCAAAGATCATTGATGATGCTCTTATTGATGACGGATACTGAAATATCTCCAGTCATTGGGAGTGAACCTCATTTTCCCTTTCCTGTAATTTGTTTGCATACAGAGGATCTCCCTAAATCCCTAAATGAAAAATAGAGATGATAGAGCAATAATATGAGACCAACCTAATAGGAAAAGCTGAGCCTTCTTTGGGCACTCTGCCATGGTTATTGCCATCACACTGTGTGGCTGGGTCGACAATTGATAGAATCATAGAGGAGTCATGGTGGGTACAGAAAGTATTTCTGAGACGTCAGGTATTTGCAAATTAAAGTTCAGCCTGGGTGATGCCAGCTGTGAAAATTAGGTTGCTTCTGGAAGTTGAGTCTCACTTTTACAATACACTTAATCAGTCTTATGAGAAATATCTCTGTTTTGAGGTGGATCAGGACCATTACAGATAAAAAATCTTGCCATTTGGATTATCCAGATACTTAACAAAGATGGTGGCTATGCCAAGACTACAGAAGTCAGCACATGAAGATAAGAGTATGAATCAGAGCTACTTGGGTTTATCTTCAAAGATAAGGAGGCAGAAAAGATAAATCTCTATCAGGCTACTCTATGGTGACATCACCTGATAAGGTGTTTATTATTATTATTATTATTATTTTATTCCATTATGAAGATATCAGGTGTGCACAGACACACTGGGCTCATGAGGAAGTTCATGAGATATGCACACAAGCTGAGAGCTACATCTCAAAACTTTCACTGCCTTCTGTGTCTCCTTTGTGGTTCTTCATGACTGAGACCAGGATGTTTGAAGGGAACTGCAGCTGAGACAAAGCTGCCTGCAATATCTGTTGCACTGGGTGCCAACAGAAAGTAGGATCTACCTGACAGATACAGTATTTCAGTCAAACAATTCTCAATGGAATTATTACACAAAAATTAGGCAGGTGGGTACACAGATAATCCCATAGCCTTGAAATTTTGTATGACCAGGGACTCTCCTAGCTCAATGAAGAAGAGGACTGTAAATACTTAGTGGGAAGAAAAGGCATTATTTTTGCTTTGGAACATGTTTATTCTGTGGCATCTCAGTAACATATGACTAAAGGCGATTGGACTGAGTCCAGTCCAAATCAAATGTAAGAATCCTTGATGCTTTATGGGAAATTCTCTGGCAGATTCAACCCAGTTCACAATGAGTGCAAGCCCATCTCACTGAAATTGTCACCGCCTGCAAATTTTTACTCCAGCACTGAACCAGAGAATGCAAGGATGCAGGTAAAACAGGCTTCATCTGTAAATGTATAATGTTATATTACATACTTCTCTTCTCATAGAGGACTGAATCTGTGCTTCTGAATGTCAGTGTTGTTTTGGTATTTTCAGCCAATGTTAAACACTGTAGCTTTTTCCTGGTGAATAGGAAGGCCCTGTTGAAATTGAGAACACAGAACATAGGAAGCAATTTTAATTTGTTTCAAATTTTTCAATTGGTAATTTATTTTCTATAAATTATTATTTTAATAGCACTTTCTTATATCCACTTACATCTTTCAGAGATTGTATTCAGTACTTGAGACACTAAGGGACAGTGACATTTTCTGCTGCTCTGAAGTGTCTGACTTTTTCAGGATATAAGGCTATGTGAATAAGTTACTGTGTGGGAATCTAGCTACCGGGTTGGCAAAACATTACCAATGGCATTCTAGCTGCTCAGGTTAGTGCCTTTCCCTGCAATGAACTGAAAACATCTATCCACTCTTTTGTGAAACAAGTCCACATTCAGCTAAAGAGATATAAACAGTTCTCCAGTTAGCATTGAATAAGAGCAGGAAACTGGACATTTTCTACAGGAAGACTGATGCACTGTAAATCCACCCTTTATTTGACCTCGTGGTAATTTATGGATGGAGAAAAGCCACAAGCCAAAGGCACAGGCATAGGCAATGCAGCTGTAGGCAGATCTGCAGCACCTGGCTCCTAATTTTGTCCTGGTTTACCAAGCAGTGCAGATGGTGCCATCAGCTCTTCGGGCAGCTCCTGTTGCCTGGACAGTCACCTGCCCTGACCTATGTAGGAAAAAAAGTGGCTTTCCAGGAGAGCTTCCCATGATCTGACAACCAAGTGACAGTGCCTTGTGTTCCCCAGGCACTCTGGACTTGTTTTACTCAAATGTGTTCATGTAAATCCCATGCTGAAGTTCCCATCCTGGTTTCTGAGTAGCATGTTATTGAGTTGGATGTATAGAGCAAAAAGGCTGAAGAAGACTCAGCATTATTGTATTATAATTTTTCTTGGCAAAAATATGCCTCCCTTCCCTACGAGTGCTGAAATAAAATAAAAATAAAATAAAATAAATACTCATTTGCCTCTTCCAAATCTTCTCTTTCCAACTGTATGTCCCAGTTATTCACCTTCTTAGCTTGTGAGTTTGTTTGTTATTGCCTCTTTCTTGGTTTTGTTTTGTTTTGCTTTCCGTCCAAATCTGAGTGTGCATGCTTACTTCTGAACAACAGTAGGAAGATGTCATTGATCAATTAATCACCCACAAAGGCATAGCTTTAAGACTCAACAGAAATTACCTGCAATTAAAATTTCTTTCAGCTTCACATTTCTCTGCACACTCTGTTTCATTATTTGTCTCATAAAACTGCTTATTTCTAGTAAGGATCCAAACACCATCCGTTCTTAAATAGTCATCCAGTACATCTCCTTTCACTACAAGGGATGAAAAGGAACCAGGCATTAAAAATGAGAATGCTGCAGTTAAGATCTGTGACTTCAAGTCCCCTTTTCCACATAGCATTGACAGGTGAAATCCTTATTTATTTTGCATGATTATGGGTGAAAGGCCATAAACTCTGAGGAAATTTCTGTTTCCAGACACAAACACAGCTGCATGGAACACATCATAGGAAAACAAACAAACAAACAAACAAAACAGCAGAAGGAAGGTATAGAAATGAAGCTCTGAATGGAGTTGTGTATGGGTTTGATATGGAGAAAAAGAAATATGAAAAAACAGAGTAACAAGGAACAGAGAGAGGGAGGGACCAGTCAGAGAACGATGGGAAGAGGTATCGATATTAAAGTTTTGGAGAAGCATGAATTGGGATGATGTGAGATAATGTCCTCCTATATGTAACCCACAATCGCTACAGTTTTACTGGTCACCAAATGGCTGCTTGTCCTCAGCTACCTTGCCCTGGAGCAAGAAATCTTGATCATAAGATGACTGCATAGCCTTCTACAATGGTTGCCATGTTTTTTGTTGCAATGGCTTGACTAAGGCTGCATCTATGTTGCAACAAAGTTATAAATTAGTTATTAGTTATAAATTAGTTAGTCCAAAGTTATAAATCAGTAAATCAATTGGTACGATTATATCTGAAAGCCACATATGCATAAGATGTGCAGAAATATCTGCATATAGATTTAATGATTAACTCTAAAAGGTTTATGCTCATAAAGAAGTTTGCCACGTAATCATTTTCTTCTTTTTATGTCTGTAAAGATTCTATGTTTCTGTTTCTAATTTTAACAACAGCTTATTTCCATATCCAGCATTAGGCTACAGAGTTATATAAGAGATTATTTCAAGATTAATTATTTGTGATTTAATTAATTGTGATTTAATTATTTCAATTATTTCATTATTTCATTATTTTTCAAGATTGGTTATAGACATAGGAAATTCATAAGTGTTTTCCCTGGGGAACCCCAACCCCTGCATCAGCAAAGGGGCTTTTCCCCACTTACATCCATTTTCTTCTTACGCCGATACTTAGTATGGCATTCTCACAGGCCATTTGTTCCCCTGCACACACCACAGGTGTTAGAGACACCTGTCTCTAACAAACACACCAGAGCAACCACAGCTCTCACTTTGTTCAACAGCAATTCTTGCTGGCCAGCAAGCCCCAAACCCACCAGCATCCAGGTAAGTGGTGACACATTTGGGGACCCATTTTCACAACGTGGAGCTTGCAAGTGTTTGACCCTTATCTCACCCACACAAGTGGAAGGCAAAGGACTCTTACCTGAGCTGAGCACAAAAAGAAAGAGCAAGGCAGCTTTGCTGATTTCCATTTTGGCCCAGCTGGCGGGTGCTGGAAGTTGTGTGTGTCGGTGCACAAAGTTTTATTGACTTGCACTGGAGTGAGGCGGCATCAAACAAACAGGGCAGGCAGATTAAGTTAATCATTCTCCCATACTGTGACCCCCTTTGCCATGGAGTGGACATTCAAACAACCTTGAATTGGATATATTACCAAATCAGGCTCAGACATTTGTATTATTGGATGCTGGGAAATGTGAAGGCAAGTTCCTGTTTTGCGAGACATGTTTTTGTTCTCAAATTATTAGGTCTCACTTTGCTAATGTAGAGATGGAGGTGATGGTGGTGGAAAGTATGGGAACTATCTCCAGGTACACTTTAATCCTGCACAGTCCTTTGTATTCTGCATCAGGTTCCAATGCAATTTTTAGCCACAAACTTGCACAGTTCAGGCTGCAACTGCTTCTGATTTACACTGCTTCATAAGCCACATCCTAAAACCAGACCCAGATAAGGTTAACTATGTCTCAGAATTTATTTCAACAATCTTCATTTTCTTTCCTGAAGGGAAGAAGCTTCTTTCCCTCAGCTGTATCAGTTATGGGTTGTTTTTGTTGTTGATTTGTCATGACTTGGGAGGCAGGGTATGCTTTGGTGCAGTGTATCATGTACCTTTGTTCCCCAGGTAAAGCTCCTGATATCTCAGGAGTTCTTAGACTTCAAGGTGCATGCAGGATGTCCCACACAATTCAGCAACACATCCACCCCATGGGGCTCAGCCAAGTCAAGCCAGACAATCCCATCCTGAGTGCCCTTTGGAGTTTCCACTGGTTTGCCAAGTGGATAAAGCCTTCAGCTGAGGCTGGCAGGGCAGGGGCAGAACAAAGCAAAGTTAGGAGCAAAGCAGGAATCCTTCCTATTCCCCTCTGTGCTGGAAGAATGACATTTTTTGGAAATGGCACATGCAGCAGCCACATCACTGTGAGCACTGCTGACTAGACTCGCCACCTGCGGTAAAAGCAGTGGTCAAAAGGTGAGCACAGGTAGGAAGGGAGTGGGGAGGTGGCATTTTTTCCTCAGTTCTGAGACAGTGCAAGGGGCTCTCAGTAGTGAGCCTGGGTGTAGTCTGTAGCCAGGATGGGCAGAAGAGACATCAGTATGAAAACGGTTGTTATTGGTTAGCTGTTTTATGGACAGTTGTGTCCATGTACAAACATGCCTATGGTTCATCCACATCCCTTCATCTACTGGCAGATTTTGAGTACATCATTCAGCTTCCACCACATCTGGCAGAATGCTGACATTTCTACAAAGCTTCAGAAAATCAATGGTTGGACAGAGAAAAGAAACCCAAATTAGTTCTTTACAAGGAGTCTCATCATGGAAACAAAGACCATTCATTTCTGCTTGGCCAGTCAGAAGGTCTGTGCCCAACCAGCAGGACAGTACACGTACAGGTGAGTCCTGGGAACATCTGCCCTGTAGGCAGGCACATGGAAGAGCAGGTTGTCCTAAAGTCAGCTGGGAATACTTCACAGAGAAGTATGGGGACAGGGATGGGAAGAAGAAGGATTAGGGGACATTTGTAAGTGAGGAGGGCATGGAGGACCTAAAGATTTGCCAGTTTGATATAGGAGAGATCTGGGCTTACAAAGAGATGGTGGGGAGACAACGAGTAGGGATATGAACTATGCAGAGCCAGACCTTTTTTATTCTTCCACCAACAGCATTACTTACTGTTCTCTCAAATAGCAGTTGCTACAGACTGTAAATGAGGATGTCTGAAGCCACTCTAGATCTGCTAGCAAATATAATAGAAAAGCCTTTTCTCTTGGATTTAATTTAAACCTCGGGTCAATCAAAACTAGAGGGATATTGCCTAGAGAGGTTGTGGATGCCCCACCCTTGGAAGTGTTCAAGGCCAGGTTGGATGGGGCTTTGAGCAACCTGGTCTGGTGGGAGGTGTTCCTGCCCATGGCAAGGGGGGCTGGAATTAGATGGTCTTTAGAAGGCACCTGCCTTCCCATCTAAACCATTCTGTGATTTTGTGTGCATTTTCTCTTAGAAGCAATGGAAGCCACATAACTGCTCATGAAAGCTATGATGTAATCTTACCTGATTTTGTTTGGGATTTTCCGAAGAATGTGCTGTGCTAGTAATGTCCATAAGGGTGCAGCAGATGATACTTTTTTGGAAAAGTGGGTGACACTAAAAGCCCAGCACAGGCCAAGGTGTCAGGTATTTGTCCATACAACTGAAAAATTCCCAAATGATTTATTATTTCCTTCTTTATCTCACAGCACTCATAAAGAAATCTGCCTTATGCAAATATGCTTTTATTTGCTTTTTCAGTTCTTTCTCCCACCCTTGCCACTACAATAGATCAGCAGAATACCAAGACACTGAAAAGGGATGATAAGGAAAAGAGGAAGAGATGATTCAAGAATGAAAGTTCAGTTGCTGATAGAAGGAGAGCATGGAAGTTTGTCATAAGATTTAACTGTGCAGCCAGGGAGTGACTTGCAAACATCTGCCTTCAACCCCACCGTATCACAGAAACTGTGCAGGCAAATTTGTCCTTTTCTACCACCTCCACACCTGTGTACCTCCAAGGAGACTGAGGGTCTCATGCTGGCTTTTACAAACCTTCAGCACGAGTCTGGATGCCAACAAAAGGAAGATTAACTGAGTATTGATATTTGATTTTTCCCGCAGACCACAAAACACACAATAACTTCATTATTGCATTTTCTGTGTTTCTGAAAAATATATTGATTATTGAAATAAAAGAGACTTAAAGTTGATTGGTTTTAATATTTAATATTAGTAGGCTCAAAAGCTATTTTTTCTCAAAGCTATCTTCCCTCTATCAAAGACAGCACGCAAGCATGAAAAACAGAAAAAAAAAATGAGTAAGAAAGAACAGTGGAGAAAAAAAAGAAAAAGAAAAAGAAAACAACAAATGAAACATTATCACTCTAAGATACTGAAAAACATAAAGATGTGGTGAAAAATAAAGGCACCTATTTGGAACAAGACCAACAAAAAATGAGCCAGTGTAGCAGATTTCACCTGAATTTGAAAAATTAGAAGGAGAAGGAAGATTCCCTTGAAAATAAAAATAAATATGGATAAAATGAAGAAGTGGGTTGTGGGCTGAGACTAATGTTTTTAGATTAATTTGGAAGAACAGCACTATAAATCTACATACTAATAAAAACAGGAAAAAAATGAATGCCTAGTATCAGATCGTAAAATACTTTTATCAGGCTTTCAGCTTGAAGAAAAAGAGAGATTTGCACATGCTTGTTCATTTTATACCTTCATTATGAACATCATGCAGCTATGCTGCACTGGCTTCCAGTTTACATTTTCTTAAGTGATGTACAGCAGACTTGTCCATTTACCAAAGACATACGTCAAGGCACTGATTCAGTAAACTCTGTCAGTGGCATAGAAATATTTCTGTTAACTTCAGAGGGCTTTTAGACAGGCCCTGGGAGATTTGTAAATGTTAAAAAATTGAATTAAAGACTCTCATAGGAAAACAAATCCAGGAACAGAAAAGAAAACAAACACATCTCGCAACAAGAGAGGGAGAAATCAAGCATCCATCACCAAGGACAGTTCCTTCTACAAGGAAATAATAACAGAATAATTTCTCTGAAAGCCATCACTTTATACTTTCCTGAACCAAATGATGTGTGTCACGATCTTCACGAAAGTTGAATAATCATGGTTTTCCCCTCAGATGCAAATACGTTCTGAAGAACCAGTTTCTAAACTACTTTGTACTTTCTCTAATCTCTAGTTGTTCTTTCCTGGTAAAAAATGTATTAATTGGATTAGCAAGTGAAAAATCAGTTACAAGAAGTCATTAAGTGAGTGGTGGGCACAGCTTTTGTATTTTTTGGCCTTTTTTTTTTTGGTTTGTTTTTGTTTTTTGTTTTTCAGTTTTATATTCAGCTGTCTAGTCACAGCATCAACATTCTCAACCCCAGACTGGTTTCCAAGGGCTGTGAATGCAGCATCCTCTAACTTTCATTAGTGTTTTCCTGCTTGACAGCAATCTTTTCCATTGACACAGAACTGAATCAATGACATTTTTATAATTTTGGCACCTTATTTTTGGAGAGGTCTATTACTAATTATTTGTTTGTTCTAGTGGATACTTACATTTTTGCTAGAGGATACTAAGAATGATGGTCATTGTTATTAATATCAGAGCCTCCACCTGAAATCAAAGCCAAAACACTAAGTGCTACAGACAGATATGAGAGTGTCTCAACCCTGGAGAGTTTACTCCATAAGCAGGCAAGGGGTGAATAAATGTAATGTCATGGAAAAGGCAGATGTATGATCAGAAATTCACACTGACACTGCCTGCCCCAGTAACCGGTGGGTGTGAGCTCTTAGCTCCACACACAACAGCCTGTTGCTTGCCTTTCTAACTAAAGGAGGGAGTGGCTGTGAGAAAGGAGATGAGAAGAAGGCAAGAAGCTAGTTTTCCCTGCCAGGGGAAATGGTTCTGCTTAATGTGTACCAGGAGCTAAAGAATGTTTCTGAGGCACCTGCATGTTAACGCCTGTCCCATCGATGATGACTCCTAGACAAAACACTGCAGCAAGTTTCCTATTCATAAAACAGAGACTCGCTTCACTGCCTCTCTGTTGTGAGGACAGGTAAATCCAAGCTTATTTGGAGACAAAGGGAAAAAATTGCATAAGCGTTAAGCAGAATCCTTTTACCAAGCTAGAAGGTAGGTAAGGTTCAAAATCTACAGATTGTATAAATATTTAGATTGTGTAAATAATGCTAACACGAGGTCTGATCTATACACCTGAAAAATCAAATGTGTCTGTCACAGCAACACCTTCCTCCTCCCACCTTAAACAACTCTGCCAATTAAACAGAACTTGCTGGGAAGCTGTGTGGGCTAGATTAGAGAAAGGGAGAAAGGATAAAAAAGAATCAGTTGTTTTGGCCAGAGATTATATTACCAGAGGAATACAGAAGAACCTTCAAATACAGATGTATAAATATACATCTATATTAACATATGTATACTTATATATATAATGAATACTGCAAAGAAGTGTAGTCAGTCAATTCATCATAAATGTGGAGAATAAGGCAAGCAGTATGGATTTAAACATACAAAATAAATTTAAGATCAAGATTAGAAAAAAAAAATCTCTATGACACTATGGAGAGTAAAACACTGAAATTTTGCCTGGGGAGGTTGTGGTATATTTGTCACTGGAAGTTTCAAGAACAGGTTTGATAAACAGTCGACAGACATTTCAAATCTCCCTATGTTCCTACCCCACTAGGGTTGAACTAAGTAATCCTTTTTGTTGTCCTTTTCCTCTAATTCCTCTAATTCTGTGAATCAGATTTAGGACCCCAAAAATCCTCAAAACAACTGTGATACCACTCTCCACAAGCCATTGGCAGTAATTCTCTTTTTTTTTTTTTTTTTTCTGCAAGATGTCTTTGCACTTGCTCACTGCCTTTCTTCTCCATGGTCTCCTGTCACGGCTTGAAGACATGAAAGGAGGAAATTAAATTCCAGGACTCCAAAGAAATTCCTAGCTTTAAATACTCAAGTTCTGCTGCCACTGTCCCCATTATTTCCACATGCCTTGCTCAGTTTGCAGGCTGCAATTAAGTTCTGCAGCTCATCTGTTACAGCATTTTAGTTTCCTTCAGAAAGTGTACAATACATAGAATCCCTGCTTGAGGAAAACTTCCTGAGCAGAATAACTCTCTTTAAAGAAAGATCTCTTGTTTTCCCAGCTGCCCAGGGAACGTCCAGAAATCTCCTTTCTCAGGAGGTCCCCAGCATAAAACTTTGAGCATCTTTCCATTCAACAGCTCCCCCTGCCCCAGGGCATGCAGAGCACAGTTGGTTTGCCCCTGCTTTTCACAACATAATTTTGACTGCTGGTTTTGCCTCACCTTGATAGTTCAATTGTTTGTAGAAGGAGTGCCCCCCAGCTATGACGAGAAATACATCCAAGTCAGACTTGTTGAGGCCTGATCTCCTGGCCTTTGCCAGTTCTCCTGCAGCTGGTGAGGGAGAGTTTCTTTCCTCCCAGCACCCACCAAACTGGGGCTTTGGCTCCCACCCAGCCACTGCTCTCCTGCCTCAGGCTCCCGTGCATCCAGCCTCTCTCAGCATCAGCACTACAGGTGTTACCTGCATGCTCCCAGTGCCACTCCTGCTCAGAGCTCTTCACCTGGAAGAGCCAGGTAATGAACTACCAGATAATAAAAGACTTCAGAAAAATATCTTAACAAAAATGGCCTTGCTAAATAAGAAACTGACACTGACTTTAGCCTGCATGAGCTGCAATCATTTTGGTAGACAATTAAGACCCACCTGAAAGGCAGAGCACTCTGATGGACCATACTCAGCAGAATGATGTCCTCTTTAATAGTCAGAAACAGTTGGTTATCTAGGTCTAACTCCTTCCAAAATAGAATGTCTTTGTAGCTTGCTGCCTTTGAGGCACATATCTAGAGTTCATTTCCTCCTGAAGTTGTTTGGTACCATCTTCCCTTTTACTGTATGTGGATATAAACAACTGAATGTCTAATTTGGAATGCACTGCATACAGCCAAAATGTGAATTTGTGCCCTTTACCATAACAATGCAAGGGCTGGAAATGGGTCCCCAGGAGCCACCTAGTCCATCTGCCTTTCCTCAAATGGGATCAACCTTACCATGCCCTTCCTGGCTGATGGCTGAACAACCAACAGTTAAAAACCTCCCAGGACGGCAACTCCATACCCTTCTCAGGAAAGTTCCTGCAGAGGCTCTCCATGGGCCACAGCCTCCTCCAGGCCACATCCACCTGCTCCACCGGGGGCTCCTCCACAGGCTGCAGCGTGGAGATCTGCTCCATGTGGGACCCATGGACTGCAGGGGGGCAGCCTGCTCCACCAGGGGCCTCTCCACAGGCCGCAGGGGAACTGCTGCTGCCTGCCTGGAGCACCTCCTGCTGCACTGAGCTTGGTGTCTGCAGGGTTGGTTTTCACTCCTCTCTCCCAGCTGCTGCTGTGCAGCATTTTTTTCCTTTTTTTAAATCTGCTCTCCCAGAGGCCCA
Organism: Nettapus auritus; assembly: GCA_011076525.1. Taxonomy (NCBI): domain Eukaryota; kingdom Metazoa; phylum Chordata; class Aves; order Anseriformes; family Anatidae; genus Nettapus; species Nettapus auritus. The sequence goes on along the minus strand of CM021767.1, from coordinate 47,793,619 downwards.
ACCGGTGTTGCTGATGGGCTCAGCTCTGGCCAGCAGTTGGTCATTTTGGAGCTGGCTGGAGCTGGCTCTCATCTGCCAGGGGGCAGCTGCTGGGCTCTGCTCACAGGCCACCCCTGAAGCTCCCTGCTACCAAAGCCTTGCCATATAAACCCAATACACAAATACAATGGTGGGCTTTTTGAAATGGAATCAAAGAACTTGATGCAATGTTAGATTTGAACTACATACAGAATAACTCAAGCAAAACACATATAACTATGCATCCTACATATTACATATTCATAAGATATTCATGATAAATTTCAGCATTGCTAAAGCAAGAAGGTCCGTAACAATTATGTCTTAAACTGCTGTTTGAGAGCAAATTTCTGAGCTGACCTTTTTGAGATTGCTGTGTCTCATAGTCCTCTGCTGAGTCACAGTCATATTGCCACCCTTATGCCATGTGTCCCCATACTCCATTCCTCCATTTGTGGTACAGCTGAACCAGTCAGGCTGCTCATTGTCTGAGCAAAGTTTGCACACAGGCAATGCAAGAAGGGCTACATCCCTGCTGTTTCCCAAGTAATTCATGTTTATTCTTCCATAAGCAGTCCTAGGGGACCTTGATCATAGCTGCAGCCAAAGCTAGACCTGCTGGTACTCTGCACCTGCTCTAACACCTCCAGTGATAAATACCCTCCTGACAGATGGGAGGCCTTGGGCTAAGGGCACACTCCAGATCTTTGGTTCAGAGAAAAACCTGGCTCAGGACTACTTCACATGAGGGGTTCTAACCTGCTCCTGCTGTGAAATAAGCTCAGACAGGGCTGGAGACAGCGTAAGTACTACTGGGGTGAATGTGGAGAGATGGCTCTTGAAGTATGAGAAACAGCCCTGCTCAGCCAACTTGGAAGATGCTTTGCAGAAGACCTGAGCCAGCTGTGCTACCTGTCCTTCTTGCACAGACAACCACTTCTTGTACATCCTCTCCTGTTCTGGCCTGGACTCAAACTTTTCCTGTGGAGGGAATCACTGTATGGAGACGGGCACAAACACTTTCCTTATGGCAAAGACAATGAAGAAAACCATTCTGCTCCCTAAGAAACTGGGGCTGGGGTCAGCAGCGGATGCCCATGTGTCTGTCAGGGCAGGGCCTGGCAGCCTGTCCTGTCCCCCGGCCACACCAGGAACAGGGCACTGGGGACATGGGGGCAGCCCCAGCCCCAGCTCCAGGCACACCCTTGGGGCTGGGATTTGGGCCTGTGGTGGGGCAGGGCTGTGGGGAACTGGAGTATGTTGTTGCTGTGGCCTCACTGGGGCTGGGGCAGGGCTGGCAGTGTCCCCGGGGTGCTGACAACCACAGTCCAAGGAACTGAGGTAATAGGTTTTTTTTTTTTTTTTCCTCTGTCTTGCACCTGTATCACACCTAAAAGTCCCATCCCACTTCTCCACACAATACAGTTTCTTTTGTTATAAATGCCTTCTGTATAGAAGAAGCCCGTCTAATTTCATATCTTTTAAATGCCTTTCTGTTCTTCACAAACAAAGCTAGCTTTCAGCATTGACAGCAGAGAATGATCCAAGAATTGAGGCATTTCTGGAGAGAAAAAGTCTGTGAAAACAGTTTATTTCAATGGAGAAGTTGAATGTTTAGGACACTTGACTGCCTGCTATCTCTGTGCCTGCAGATATACAAATGTAGCATCAGTTAAGGACCTTTCCCATGAGTTTTTTCTATGCTTATGTCCACCATGTCCTTTCCTATATGCCTCTGGCCTGGGAACTGGGCTACAGGGCATAAAGTCACAATCACCTCATGAAACTTTTGGACAAACTTGCTTATTCCTCTTGGACGTTTCATTAACCAAGGAGATAATAATCTGCTATGACATTTATTAGTACTTTTTATTAGGTTTAAAGTAAAAGTCAAAACTATACATTAGACCACAGCAAGCTACAGTGCTGGCCAATATCTTACATCTGCAATGTCTAGACTATTTAGCCCTACATTCCTTTTGTTTCCCCCTACTTGCCTCTTCACGTATTGTGTTGAAATTCAGTTTTCTGTCCTAAGAAGGGCCTCCCTTTAAAGAGAATCTTCTTCCTTCTCATCTGAGGGAAACGTTTCCTACCCATACCTCTCCTTTCTCCCTGATAAAAGTGGCAGTGATCAGCTGCATATCTAGTTGCACTCGATTTATCCATAACTGAAATTCACTAGCATAAAATAAATGCCAAACAACTGTGATGACTACATACATTAAACAAACTGCCAACAGTCAGCTCAGAACACAGGTAGGAGCTAACTTTGTTAATTAAAATGAAAGCAATATATTGTTTTTTTCAGTTGTAACATAAAGCCTGAAATGATCTCAGACAACCGCAGCTCCTGCTCTCCAGCAAATTCAAAACTTAGTGTTATTGGCAACTGGGATTTAGAGAAAAGAAGAA